>CM077665.1:8363656-8981989 GCA_039707655.1 Elymus sibiricus | reverse complement strand
CCAACTAATTCTATCTCAACTCTGGACCCATCATCTATCCCTCTGAAATCATCTTCTTCATCTTGTCTATCAAAAATATCCATTACCCGTTGAGGAAGCTTCAGTTCTTGTGCGATTGTCCTCTGTAGTGCTCTTCGGCTTTTCCACCTCGAGCAATCGACGTGAATGATCTTGTGGAATTTCTTCAGCAGAGATGGTGGAGGTTCTTTGACTATGGCTCCAAGCACCGCCAAAGCAGCCAGCCCTTGCCATCCATCAAAATAGATGGACTTGTGTGCAATACTACTCATATCCTCCAGAAAAGGAATTATTCTTTGCACCGCTCCTTCGACGGTTTCCACTGGAATATACTGCATTGGTTGATGGCAATTAGTTGAGGTTGCTCACTTCAACAGTTTCAACTAGCAACATACTATATTCAAAAGGTGCACTTACTTTCTTTTGTTATTATTAGAATCAAGACTAGTTAATTAAACTACAGTCACTCATACACGCTCAGAGCTCACAACAAGCTACGGGGGTGCGTTAGGCATGGAGCTTGCACTGGTGTGTAACTCGCGTGCACTGTTGAAGGGAAAGAAGATGGCTGCGGCAGGCGTGTTTTGACTAGCAGCTACTCTCACTCTGCCCCATAATATAAGAGCGCTTTTGACGCTAGTGTTTTTTAAAGAATTGATTAGCAGCTAGCTTTGCACACTCCAGGGAGGTGCTTCCCGCAGCTTTTGACTCAAAATGTGAACCAGCTTTTGACTTGCCACTGATATTTATCTTATGCATGGGGAAATTGCCATTTAAGGGATTATCTCTTGCACTGCTTATTTGATGGTGTTCGGCCCAATCCTCTGCATTAGTTGATGGGAGTTAGTTGAGGTAGCTCACTTTAGCACTTTTCGTCTAGTAAATATATGCAAAAGGTGTACCTACTTTTTTTAACCATTATTAGGGTCAACGCTAATGAATTAAACTGCATACATATGGCAAGCCACCACCATACAATTTCAGTATTGTTTTTGTGTCGGTGGGACCATACCTAGAGAAGATGAGAGGGTGCATGCACTGGGGAAGGGAAAAGAGAAGGTGGCGGCCGGTGTGTAGTCTTTGATTAGCAGCAGGTGCCATGCATGCATGCAGGCATATGGTGGTCGAGAAAGCTAACCGCAGCTTTTGAGTGAAATGGTATAAGTCGTCCTTACCACTGTTTTTTTATCTTATTTACGGGGATAATTGCCTTTGTCTCCCCTTCTCTCTCTTCCCTTTGAGTGATACACAGCAGGACAGGAGGCAGAGAAATTAATTAAGCAAGCTGGTGGACGGAGGGAGTAGCTAGCAGTAGCAGGCAGCCGCTCTTGTACTATTATTAAGCCTCAAGATTTAAAGGGTTATTTAATTTCAGCACCTGAGCCTTATCCTCATCTCCTCTCATCCATTCGTTTTCTCTGCCGGACGCGTAAGTCGCTGCCCCTTGTTCTTCCTCTCTCGCGCGCGCGACACCACCCTCCGTTGTAAGCGCTGCTGCAAGACGTTCGCGGCGCCGGCCCCAGCGGAGCTCGTTGCTACAACGCTGGGCCGCTGTGCTGCAAGTGAAGTGAACTGGAGCTCCTTGCTGCAAGGCGACCGCGGGTGCTACGAGCTTCGCCTCCCCCGTGCTTCATGGACCCAGTTTTGCGGCAACCGGCGGTGTGGGTAGAAGAGACAGAAGGGGCTTCTCCACCTCCTTTGTGTCGTTGTGCTGGCGGCTAAGCCCCACCGCTGGATGGCTGCGAGCGCGGCGGCCGGCCCTGCCTCGGGCTGCAGCGGCGGACAGTTATGCGGCGGCATGCCATCTGGCCTTGGATCGGCGGCGGCGGCGTGGAGGGCCTGGTGGATGGGTCGGCAGCATGCGTGGTCTGGCCGGTGCGGCCTGCTCGCTGCGCGGCGGCAGAGATCGGTGGCGGCCATGCACACGATGCTAGATGGAGGTTCGTGGAGCAGATCCGGGTGAAAACCTTGCTCTCGGCTAGTGCCAAGGCCGGCAACGGCGGCGCACTTCTGTGTCGACCCCTTCTTGAAGGCATCACCGTGGGGAAGATCGAGACCTCTATCTGCTACCTCCGGGGGAAACTATAGATCAGTCGATCGGATGACGGTGGCGCTCTTGTGTCGTTCCCCCCTTGGGGGCGACATTCTTGGAGGTGTGCATTGGCTCGAGGGACTAGTGGACGGGTTCAGCAGTGGAGCGGCGTTTCATGTGACGCATCGACAACGTGGAGTCTCGGCGGCGTGGCGTGGCAGGGACTCGGCGATGGATGTGTGATGATGGACGTGCGTAGGGAGATGGCGTTGTCTGGCGCCGTGGTGGCATCGTTGGCAGGCCTGGCAAGGTCGATGCATCTGTACCAGCTCTGAAGATGGATCGGTGGAAGACGGTGGCGACGGCCTCTGCAGCGTGCGCATGCGGTGCCCGCGAAGAGTGCGCCGTGCCGGTGTGTAACCCATACCCGGCAATTCGGCTTGGTCGGGGCAGTGGCGGTGCCAGGATCACAAGTCTGTGATGTCAAATACATGTGTTTTCACTAAATTTATATAAAAAATACATGATTTCTACTTGTGTACGAAGGATCTGCCAAAAACTTGTGTGGTCAATTGACCACACTACTCTCAATGTGGCTTCGCCACTGGGTTGGGGCGTCCGGATTTAGATGTTGGGCTTTGGTGTGAGGTCTCGGTATGCGGCCCCCACAATCTGCACCCCTTCGTCAAGTTGATTGGAGTAGTGACAGTTAGCTATTATGGCATGAATCTGATTATATGCTGCTATGGTACAGTTAGCTATTATGCGGAAGTTCAGTTAGCTAATATTTGCACATTAGGAATGAGCGTTCAGTTTAGATATGAAGGCAAGCAATTCATGTACAGAGGAATATGTGGCTAGCTAAATCTGAATGGTCTCTACGTACTAATAAGTTGAAAACTGGACATATATTTGTGATTTCCTAGTGCGGCCTTTGTGCCTAATCAACCACTGATTCCCTCTCTCAAAATTGAAGCCCTTACAAGGTTCTTATGTAAAACCTGGAACTGATTTTCAGTGTTCTTGTTTGCCTGTAAATCCTGATCCTATCATAACCTGGAACCGAAATAGGACTCTGTATATGTTACCAGATTATTAAGCTAAAGGAACAAGTGATCCTTTGATCTGTAGCTTATTTCTCAAATGTTTAACTGTAACTCTCTCCCTCGCTGTAACAATTATGAAGCAAGAGCTAGCTGGCTATATGCAGTTCCACTAAAAATCTGTAATAAACTCTTAAATGTGTACTTGTCATATGATTTTCTTTAGCCAAACCCCTTTGGCTGCAACGGCACTTCTTAGTCTCTAGGATGGCAACCAAAATTATCTGGCGCTTTGTGTTTGATCAGGAAAATGTCTTATCCTTGGAATCCATGGTTTTTCTTTGCTTGTAAACTACTGTAATTGTATTGTAACTAATTCATAGTATTGTCACAAAACTTGGGGCTACAGCCTGTAAGGATGTATGGTTTGTGTATTTGTTGGCAAGATCAGCTTAACAACATTGTGATTTATTTAAAGTTTGAGTTATTGACAACCGTACTCAACCGTATGAATAATTATTGCAGGATGAGATGGAAGCTTTGAAGGCCCAAGTATTAGCTGAAGACGGCACCAAACCGAAGGCAAGTATGCACAGTGGCGGAGCCAGGAAAATTCAATGTGGGCCAAGTGTTCATAATCCATGTCAGGTTTGCCCGCCCATTAGAATAGACCACTTTAGCAGAAATTAATCATCTATAAACATGCATATTTAGACTTAACAGAATGATGAGGACGCAGGTTGTAACTGGCATGCTTAGTGCCGGCTATGCCATTAAATCTTGCTGTGACTGGCATGTTCTTTTTATCCATGTAAGTGATTGTGTGGTTTCATAGATATTCATATCTTAGTTGCTAACCGAGGAATGGATAAGAGAGTATTGCGCTGGTACAGTGGTACTTGCAGATCTGATCAGGTGCTCAATAGTGTATAAAAAGCGAAGAACCTTTTTGTTTATGTGTCCCTTCTTCACGACTGCCTCGATCACGTCAACGTTTTCTTTCTTGCGCATCCCTGCGACCCCGACTCTGTGGCGCTTCCTTATGCCTGTGGCTCTCATGTGGCTACCTCGACACCGGTAACCCCGACCTCGACATCGACCATGGTGTCCATCGCACGGCTACCTCGACCACGGCTACTTCACCCCACGCTCTCGGCTACTTTGACATCGGCACAAAGGGATATCACCTTGCTTGGGCAACCTCATCGACTTCCACTCTAGCCACAACATCCATGACGCATCGACCGTTATGACTGCGGGGGGATATCAGCCCGGCGGCTTACAACCTTCGGCTTCTTCTTCAGTCTCATCGTCTGCGCCGCTACCGTTGTTACTGCGGGGGGATATTAGAGTATATTTGGCATACGTGTATTTGATAGTATAGGATTGAAAGCACATTTGCTCCCTTGGTGGTTTTGGTAATTAATAACAACATATATTTCATTGAACTAATGTTTCCACTAAGTATATTTCAGGAAAAGTTCAATGATGGGATGGCAAAAGGATTGTGGAGAAACCCCTTGATGCAAGGAATAACATTGGCCAAGATTCAAGCTACAAGACTCTTCATTTTACTTTGTGAGAAATCACTTTGAGTCATAGGAAAGCCAATACTATTAAAAGGGGGTGTGGTAAATGTTGGTGAAAAAAATGCTCCACGTGCACAAGTGCTAGCCACCAAAAACACCCATAAACTCTTCCACAAAAGTCTATCAAAGCCAAACATCAAAATCGGTGCCACCAAGAAAAATATTTCGGCCCTACCGATTTTCAAACCTAGACAGAGCCAAGCCAAACCTTAGCTTTCGGTGCAACCGAGAATTCCATTTCGGTGCAACCGAGATGAATGGCAAAACTTCTGATGCCCAAATGCACCTCTTTCGATACCACCGAGATTTCTGCATCGGCACCACCGAGTCTGTCATTCTGACCGTTGCCCATCATTCTGTGCCACCGAAAATAGTATATCGGCTCCACCGAGATTCAAAAGTTGCTGCCTTGAGAGCAACTCGGTACCACCGAGATTTACACATCGGTGTCACCGAGTTGGTCACTTTAGGTGTAACGGTTGGATTTTTGGAGATGCCTATATATACCCCTCCACCACCACTCACTCGAAAGAGAAGCACTCAGAACATTTCCCCACTTATCCTATCTGATTTTCTGAGAGAGAGCCACCTACTCATGTGTTCAGATCAAGCCATTCCATTCCTATCATATGAAACTTGATTTCTAGGCTCCCCAACTTGTCCACCCAATCAATCTCTTCTACCCAAGCCAAATCTGTGAGAGAGTGATTGAGTGTTGAGGAGACTATCATTTGAAGCACAAGAGCAAGGAGCTCATCATCACTACCACATCTATTACCTTTTGGAGGGTGGTGCCTCCTAGATTGGTTAGGTGTCGCTTGGGAGCCTCCTACTTCGTGTTGTGGAGTTGAACCAAGAAGTTTGTAAGGGCAAGGAGATCGCCTACTTCGTGAAGATCTACCCCGAGTAAGGCTAGTCCTCCGTGGACGTAAGCCATCATGGAATAGACAAGGTTGCTTCTTCGTGGAACCCTCCGTGGGTAGAGCCCTCTATGGACTCTTGCGACCGTTACCCTCCGTGGGTTGAAGTCTCCATAAATGTGGACGTACGATAGAACCACCTATCGGAATCACGGGAAAAATCTTCGTGTCTCCAAATTGTGTTTGATCTTCCTTCCCTTTATCTATTACATATGCTTATCTTTACTTTCCGCTGCAATACTCTTAGACATGCATGTGTAGGGTGTCCTTGACGTGCTACAATTGCTAAAATCTGCCAACACTTAAAATTGGGAAAAGGCTAGATTCTTATTTTGTCAAGTAGTCTAATCACCCCTCCTCTAGACATATTTTCGATCCTACATGGATTCATATTTCTTCTCCTACCTTATCTCCACGGGGGGTTCTTGTCCTCAAAGATGCAATATATACTCGCCCGCGGGGCTTATTGCAATACAAAAATGATTCCATCAATTCTCTCCTCTCTAATCCTCTTAAAGCTGCCAGCCGCCCCATCTCCAGCTATTGGAGTCCCCGCGTTCCTCCAGCTGGCGGAACTCGTCGCCCCTTCCCCGAGCTTCCCCATCCTCCTCCATGTTGTACGCTGCTACCGAAGCCCAAGGACCCCCGTCGCCTACGACGCCACCGCCCCGAGCTTCTTCTCTTCCTACCAAGCCTCTGCGGGGCGCAAAGCTTCATCTCCAACGCGGACCAGGGAAGCCGGATCGAGCCCGACAGTGGATGAAGGAGGCAGTCTTTGCGGTGGCCGGGCCCCGCTAGCTACAACACCGACACCGCCCGGAGCGAGCACCACCGAGTCCCTTCCGATCTCCGGCTGCCACCGAGGCCTCTATCGACGGGGACGAGCCCTGCCAGCATGTGTGATTTCAAATTTGACAGCAGTGGATCCACATCGCGGCGGTTGTGTCTGTGCCCCGTGCCTCCAATTGGAGCTCCTCCCGCCGCAGCGCACATCTCCGCCACTGACGCGTGCCGCCCCAACTGCATCTAAGGCTGGGCGCTCCTCTCTGCCGGGCTGGGTTTGGTCCCGCGAGTGAGTCACCGGCATGTAGGCCCTCCCAGTCAGTGGTGGATTGGGTTCCCCTTCACGCAACCGCCACTACCCCCTCCTCCGGCCTCCTTTCCCCCCCAAGCCTCCACTTCCTCTGCCCCCGCCTCCTCTGCGCTACCGTGTCGTATCCCACCTCCACCGTTCCTCTGCATCGCTGTGCTGGCTGCTAAGCCCCATCGCTGGATGGGACGAGCGAGATGGCCAGACAACCATCGACCAGAACACATCCCCCCAAGGTCGGCCTGCTCCGCTCCCAGGTCGTCGCTGCACCTCCATCCTGAGGTCACCCGGGTCGACGACGACTGGTTGACCGCCCCGCCGGTTGCCTACCCACGCAAGTCATCGCCACCCCAGCACCGTACTGCATGGACATGGCCGGCCTCGGTCCAATCTCTCTCCCTTCTTATCCTTTTCTCAGGTAATGCTTTTCATGGTTAGCAAATTCAGTTTGCTACTAAAACCAACCAGAACTGATGGTTTCTATCATACAATGAATCATGAATGTACCGGTAAATCAATACGGGGGGTAATGCTTATATGTGTACACAAGTAGGCGTTCAACCGCACTGCATTGAGACGAGGGAACAACCGTGCGTGTGTGTGCATGGGTCCGTGTGTATGTGTTTGTCCACTGATTGTCTGTGTGCGTTTGATTTTGGCCACCATTTCTTGGCATGTAAATCTTGAACATATAATTTTGAACAAAATTTGGCGGTCACGTGAGGTTTAGCTAACGAACATGTAAATCTTGAAAATATAATTTTTATTCAATAAAAATTAATACAACCATCTCTGGCATTTTTCTGTGTGTTAAAATCTCTAGCATGCTTAATTGTTATATTTTGAACAAGAGCCATTTGTAGATCTATACTACCACAAGAATTGAAATACTACTAGTAGTCTAGATTGTGAGAATTGCATGCTTGTATTTCGCAAAAAGAGAAGAAGAAGAATTGCATGCATGTATATGTAGAAAAATACCTCTCGCGGCATGATGACTAATATTTCAACGAAGGCCCGGTAAAGATACGAAGCTCCAAATGTTAATCTAACCCAATGGGTCTGCACCTCCAGATGGATCTCTGATTATTTTATTTTGCTATCACCTGGTGGATATCAGAAGAGCCTATGAGTTAGTTATGTTTGTGCATGAACAAAACGAATATTGTCAGTTGATGCATAATTAATACACTTGTTATTTTGAAAACAAACTAAACCGCTAGTAATTAGAGAAGAATATTTAAAACCATATAGTAGTAGCAGTAAGTGTGTGCCTTACCCGGCAGGCAGTCACACAGATCTTGTGTGGTGATGATGAATAACAGAAGAATTAGTATATATCTGTCGATACCAGTTAACTGCAAAAGAAGTAGTGGCACAAGAAGAAAGATGTTTATGTGAGGTGATATGAAGGAAGAGCAATGAAGGAATGAATGGGTGTTGGAGAGCAACTGTGCCTGACTAGGGAAGGTCCAGATGCCAATCTACCCAATCGATCTGCACCTCCAGATAAATTATTTTATTTTGCTAGCTGCTATCCTACGTATGTAGTCACCAGAAGAGCGCAGGGATTAGTTATGTTTGTGCATGCATGAACAAACATTGTCAGTTGATGCATAATATACTACTAGCAAGCAATCGACCCAAGATATATAGATAGCAGAAGAATTACTCATATATATAGCATCGCTTAGTGTTATAGTACCTAAATTTGCAGCTGCAGACACTGTTCATCGGGTCAGAAGAAATTGAAGATGTTGATGTCAGGTAATAGGTAGGAGGAGCAATGAAGGAATGAATGGGGATACTGGAGGGCAATTGTGGCTAACTAGTTCAGCAGGTATGCAGTGTAGGGCTTGTGTAGGTACATTTGGCTTAATTTGCTTTTCCCAAAGCTAGCTGCAGGTTCTTTGCTTGCTTTTTGAGCAAAGCAAAAAAACAAAGATGGACTTGTCTCCTAATGCTTTGTTTCTTTCCTCCTTTTCCTTTCTCTTTGAATTGAATAAAGCACGAATGTCTCGAAATTCAGTCCATGTAATTGTGGGCTGTGGTTAGTTACTTGTGCTTTAAATCTGCCTACACGCGAGGTCTGTTGAGATGTGTAAATGGAAATGGCAAAAGGGTACGTACCGTACATATGGAAGTGAAAATGCATTGTGTCACATAGTAATACGGTGCCGTTATTCAGAAGGTAAATGCACTTTACATGGTTTAGAATGCACTCATTGCCCCCTCCCACAGACTCCGCCACTTAATCAGTGTCGACCCCCACGGGTAGAGCAGCGTGGAGACGTTGAAACCGAGCAGCGACATCCCTCTTCACACCCTTGTAACTCAGATCGTTAAAAAAAAGTACTCTGCTCTGTGCGGTCCATGATACATATACACTAGGAGACGCAGTGCAGAGTGAGCGAGTGAGCAGATGGTAGAAGGCTCGTGGAAAATTATGATGGGCCGTGCACGATCGAGCTTGACCGGATTCGGATTCTATGCATGCAGCAGCTTAATTTGGTTTGGCTAGGCTGGTTTGCTTCTGCTAGGCATAGAGGAGGATGGACACAGGAGAGGCCTCAAGAGTCTCTCTCGGCTAGGCTGGCTTTTTTAGTTTCCTTCTTTCTAAGTGTGAGCTGGTCTGGCCGGTGGGCCTTATTAGTAGTTACATCTCAACGTCTTTTTTTTTACAACAACTCAACGCAGAACGATCATTAAAAGAAATAAAATTATGTTGAAAATCATACTAACATTCTTCTTCCTTCGATTGTATGCCATCCTTCAAAGCTTGAAAATTACATTGAACCAATAGTAATGGAAAGAGACACCCTCACCATACCACACTTTAAAGACCACAATTGTCACTCACCCGTTGAGACAAGATCTAGAAATCGCCGATGAAACATCGGTTGGAGCATCACCCCACGCAGTACAGGCTTTCAATCCATCACCACCGGTCTAGCGAGCTGGAGAAACCAGACCATACCGCAAAACAAAATGAAACAAGATGTCAAAGTCGCCACACCAATAGCGAGACAATTCCTCTTCTTGGTAGACACACCAACTACCAAGATCCAAAGAGAACCAATAGACCTGGCGACACAAACTCTTAAAGGCTCTTCGTCGGCGCCGGATCGGACGTTGTCGAGGTAGAGAGGGGCCAGAGAGCAATGAAGGAATGAATGGGTGTTGGAGAGCAACTGTGTCTGACTAGGGAAGGTCCAGATGCCAATCTACCCCATCGATCTGCACCTCCAAATGAATTATTTTATTTTGCTAGCTGCTATCACCTACATACATAGTCACCAGAAGAGCGCAGGGATTAGTTATGTTTGTGCATGCATGAACAAACATTGTCAGTTGATGCATAATATACGGCTAGCAAGCAATCGACACAAGATATATAGATAGATAGGAGAAGAATTACTCATATATATAGCATCACTTAGTGTTGTAGTACCTAAATTTGCAGCTGCAGACACTGGTTTCGTCGGGCCAGAAGAAATTGAAGATGTTGATGTCAGGCAATACGAAGGAGGAGCAATGAAGGAATGAATGGGGATAGTGGAGGGCAATTGTGGCTAACTAGTTCTGCAGGTATGCAGTGCAGGGCTTGTGTAGGTACGTTTGGCTTAATTTGCTTTTGCCAAAGCTGACTAGTTCTTTGCTTGTGGTTTGGGCTAAGCACAAAACAAAAAGATACGCTAGAAATTCGTCACGTTAATTTGGTCTCCTCATCTGTTTTCACTACAGTTGCTACTGCTGCCGCTGCTTTTCATCAGCAAGTAGTATTAATTGTTCGTCAAGTTGTTGTGGCCGGCGTGCGCAACAATTGATGCCAGCAGTTTTAAGTTTGTTCGGTCGATCCTTGTGATGTATATATATGTGGTTGTTTTTTTCTTGTACTGTATATATAAAAGCTGGAGTAAGCCGTGTGTTTTGCGGAACGGAATTTTTTCTTGTTGTAATAGAACTGGACCGGCTAGTTGTGGTCTCGGCAAATACAAGTAGGTACCGTTCCAGTTTAATCAATGTTGTAATAGAACGGAATTTGAACTATTTTTGTCTTATGGAACCGATGAACAAGTTATTCAGAAAGAAAGTAAATTGCACTTGCTTGATTTACCCCTGCTCTAGAATGCACTAATTCTCCAGCGCGGCGATGTTGAAGCCTCAAGTTCCCTCTCCATAACCTGATACTAACTCAGAACGTTAATTAAGAAGAAGATGGCTACTCTGTGCGGTGCATGAATGATACACAGTGCAGAGCGTCAGCAAACGATAGAAGATTCCTGAAAAACTAGACCGGGATTCTACTGGGCATCTGCGCGAGCACCTGGTGGCCATGCCGTCTTACTCTCCATAACCAACCTTTTGGAATCAGGCGACGACCCACCGTCATGGCTTCAAATGAAGGGGTCTCGCACTCTGGGGTAGTAGGCTGGCGATTGCAGCGGCCATGGCTGAGCCGAGCGACCTTTTTCTTCAAAATCTTTTTGAGGCAACATGTCCTTGCTCGCTGATGACTAAAACAGCACTGGATTCACGCCTTCTCTTAACAAGGGATGCATTCTCTGATTTTCCCTGCAAAAGAGATCCGTCCCTGATTTCAATAATCAATTCACAATAGCAACACGGAGAAACAAACCCACTGAATACTTGACATGGTCTTCTTATCGAGATGCCAAACCAACAAACAAACGTCACAACAAAGAACAACTGCATCATTAGTTTCATAAGACTAACCTCAACACACTCTTCTTAGAAAGTTTTCAAATAATGAAAAAAAAATTCTTTTTTAAAAGGGAGAGTGTGCATTAACCGTGCTCGATGTGTATTTTTCTCTATTAACTAGAGGCAAGAGATAATGCTAATCCACAAAGGATAGCAACTGGGTGTAGTGGGGGGGGGGGGGGGGAGGGCAGGTACACTTGATGATGTCAGTCAGTCAGTATTTCGGCACACTCAACACAACGTGTCCCGGGGGGGGAGGGCAGGTACACTTGATGATGTCAGTCAGTCAGTATTTCGGCACACTCAACACAACGTGTCCCGGGGGGGGAGGGCAGGTACACTTGATGATGTCAGTCAGTCAGTATTTCGGCACACTCAACACAACGTGTCCCGGGGGGGGGGGGGGGGGGGGGGAGGGCAGGTACACTTGATGATGCCAGTCAGTCAGTATTTCGGCACACTCAACACAACGTGTCCATCCTATGAAACCAACACTGGTTCCAAGTTCGGTCCGCATCCTCTGTGGCTTCATCGGGTATGGGCCGGCCCAAGGCCGCACGTTCCCTGCAGGCTGCAGCTGGTGGCACCGGCTGTGGAGGTGAGTCAGCAATTAAGATGAGAAATATATATGTGGCAGAAGAATCATATTAATATACTTCTGTGGCCTTATCTATGATGAGCGAGGTGAGGTCACAGTAGAAACAATAAATATGTATGTCAGCCGTGGCAGTGGAAGATGTATGTTTCAGTTATGGTAAAGCAATTAAAGAAGAAGGATTGAACTGTGGAGTACATTATACGCTTCTTCCTTTTCTTTTTCTTTGAATAAAGCACCTTTGACACAAGACAGACAGGTTTTCTTAATTTTCTTCTCTTTTTGATGCAAGCATTTGCTTGATTTCTGATAAGAATAAGGTCTAGCTCCTGATCGGTAGTCCTCATCATGGTTATTGGGTATGGTTACAGTTCTGCTCCGTCTCAGTCGACTGATTGATTGACGAGATGGAACTAAATGAGTTCCTTAGGTCAAAAATCATAGCCTAAAAAAAAATGTTCTCATCAACGTGCCAAACCAACAAAACAAAAACGTCACAAAGAAATAAAACAAATAGTACACATGTTGACAAACAGCTGCTGCATTGGTTTCAGAAGAGTAAACCTCAACATACGCTTCTTAGAAAGTTTCTCAAGAATGAAAAAGATTATATATATAGTTTTTCAAAAGGGATCGTGTGTGCATTACCCATGCTCGATGTCTATTCTTCTCTATTAATAACTTGAGGCAAGAAATAATGTCATAATCTGAAGCGGTATGTGCATAAACTCTGAAGCTGGGTTCAGAGTTCATGGTATATATGTAAGTAACTAGTCAGTCTCGACTTGCTAGAGACAACAGTCTAATAAGTAAAGTTGGACAAAAAAGCCAGAGAATACAGGGAGAAACCCACTAGGACCCAGCCTACAGGTTAATGCGTCCACAAAAGAAAATTAAAATTTGGATCAGAGACAAACACTTCATGGAGGGTTATACTATGTGGAGACATGATGCGCAACACACAGCTAGCACCATTTATTCTTCAGAAAAAACACAACCACAATCTTGGGAAACGTATACTGACTTGAACCGTTGCGGCCATGGGCAGCAGCCGGAAGCAGTAAGGCCACGCCGTCATCTTGCACCACCAAGCCTACACAGAACTGCAGAGGCATGATGCAAGCATGCAACCGATATTAATGAGAGCAGAATGCATAAGCGAGCGGACGATAGGAATTAATTAGAACGCAAGACATACATGTACACTACAATCTACATGTAGAGTATTAATTCTTTTGAACTACAGATTATCACAGAGTAAATGCTAGTTTTTTTACGGTACATGCAAGCACGAAACAAGAAACAAAGGGAGAAGATGTTGTGCGTGTATACCTCAACGGTTGCATAGGTTCACCGGAGAACCGAGACTCTCTCCAGGGGCATCTTGTAATAAGACGAGTGGCGTGGCTCAAAGAGTGAGGGATGGTGGCCGGCCTCCAGCCCATCCCACTCCAGCTTCTCCCACCAGTCCTTCTCGCAGTCCACGATGGGGCGGCCGTCTCGGCCGACAGCGGGGAGGCGCCTAAGACCCCAACAGCCCCTAAGCCATACCCTCTCAAGCTTGGGATCAAGCATCTTGACCTCACATATATGCTGCAACTTATATAGCTCATACAGGTGGATGTGCTTCAGGCTTGGGAACCCAAGTACACCTTCTTCGAGGTTGGGATGAACAGGGAATACCATCGTTAGATCACCACAGTTGACAATGTGGAGACTCTCTAAGTTGGGCAAATATGATCCTTGAATAGCCCACAATAATGGAAGCACAAATGCGAGCCTCAGGCAAGAGTACAGGTGTATGCTCCGCAGTTTCACAAATGAAACTGTGTCCTGGTAACTGTAGGTCCTTCCTGTGCTCCAAATGCAACGGGCCATAAGTAGATCAGCTGCCCAAAAGGTCTCTATTTCTTGAAAGTAGGGGATAATGGCATCATAATCAATGGTGAAGACTGTGTGCATCATGGGGCATCTCACCACATGACATTGTTTTAGATTTTTCCATCCAGGTTTGTTGCCACCTATGGTCATCATGTGTTCAGGGATGACAGTGGTGATGGAAGAATTATCATGCACATGCAACGACTCGACCCTGTCCACCACAAAGAAGAAGGCATTCTTTCCTCGTGTGCTCTCCATTCTAGCGAAACTAATTCCATCACCAATCTCCACATGCGAGTCCAAAGGCTGAAATTGTGATGCAATGTTGTAGTCGTGATCAATATTGATGTTGTCAACAATGACATCCATGAAGGTCATGTAAGTATTGGGGATTACTAACTTTGGTCGAGGCGGACCAATTATCTGCCCACTAATACCAATGGCAGTCTTATCCTTATAACTTTGCTCCTCAACTTTGTTGGTACAAGGGAAACATAGATTTAAATGGAACCTGGCACTCTTCCAACAGAACTCAACATTACTCTCTAATATCAAGTTCTGAAGAAACCTTATGTCCATTATAGTAGCATATGCTTGATGAAGTTCTACTTGGACACGACATACTGAAGAATCAATGCGTAACACTGTATGTTTTGGCATGCCATTTTCTGGCCATAGAATAGCAAGGAGCTGCAGACAACCCAATAGAATAATTTGGTGGAGGTTTGGGGCCTGAACCACCTGATCTTTGAGGTCAAGTGTTTTTACCAATGTGCCTGATAGATCTAGGTCCTGAAGATTTGGAAGAGATCCACACAATCTGAAGTTCACCAGTCTTGCACAACCAGCCAAAGAGATATGAGATATTTCAGCCTCCTTATTCGAATCCCTACTTGTACAACAATCTAAGCTGAAGGATTCAAGTGATGGCGGTAGTCCCTCCGGGCCAACACGTTGCAATCCAACACAACCATCAAGAACCAGAATCTTGAGGCTAGTAGCCCCTGACATACTTGGCAAAGCTTGTATTCTACTATCCCCAGATAGATCGAGGAACTCCAAGTTCACCATATCAGTGAATTCATTGTTTTCGCCGGTCTCCCAAGGGGATGTAGGCTCAATTATTCGAAGCTTGCGAAGGTGATGTAGTTCTCGCCATGTAAAACTGTGGCGCCAAATCCTTCCATTCTTTATGTGTACCTCCCTTATATTTGCAGACATCCACTCTATTATATCTACTAGTAAATCCAATTCCCATTCTGTGTAGCTTATTTCTAGCACCCACAGGCTCTTAAAAAAATCCATTGTTGGTATATCTTGCTTCTTGACTTCTTCTACTTGTTGATCCTTGCAGCTATCTAATCCGAGGAATCTTAAGCTGTGGCAACAATGGAAAGGAGGTGAAGAAAAATTGAAGGAGCAGCGGCATAATTTTAGCACACGAAGATTGTCCGATTGATGAAAAATATCATTAGATAATGGTCCAAATGGAGGATTAGACTTGCTTGCAACTGCAGCATGAAAAAAGGACGTTGACTCTGGATGCACAACAGAGTTGTCCATAGAAAATATCCACCGTTTCGGAGGAGTCTCCAGTACACCACCAAAAGCATTAGATGAATAATCCTCCATGTGTATCTGTTGATGCAAAGCAGCTGCAACCTTCCATGCTTCGTCACTCTGACCTCCATGTATAATTCCATCACAAACCCAATAGCTCGAAGCATGGGTGACCCAGTCGCAGTCCATGATATCGCGTACTCCAGAATTTAAGGATAGCAGATACAAGCAACACGATTCAACTATGTCACCAAGATTATCCGTGTACCTAACAATTTCTCTAGCCTCATTTTGCATAAAATAATTCCACCCGGTATGACTCCGCCATGCACTATAAAGGAAAAGATGTGAATTATCCACCTTCTCAGTAATTGTTGGTTTCATCCGAAGCCTTCCTCTAAAGGTCCACAGTATGTTAGTACCAAAAAAATTTGGTTCAGGAATGCCAAAACTGCTCAAATTAACCATATCATTGCTTCCATTATGAAATACCACTAAGCATTTGTACCCTAGTAGGAATCGAAGGATCTCTCCGCTGACATCTCCGATCTCTGTCCTGGAACTTTCAACAACCCCTCTGAAATCATCTTCTTCGTCTTGCCTATCAAAAATATCCATTACCTGACGAGGAAGGTTCAGTTCTTGTGTGATTGTCTTCTGGAGCGATCTTCGGCTTTTCCACCTCGAGGAATCGACGTGTATAATCTTGTTAAATTTCTTCCGCAGAGATGATGGAGGGTCTTCGGCTATAGTTCTAAGCACCGCCGAAGCAGCTAGCCCACTCCATCCGTCAAAATAGATGGCCTTGTGTGCAGTACTGCTCGTATCCAGTAGATAAGGGATTATCTGTCGCACTGCTCCTTCGATGGTGCCCGACCAAATCTCCTGCATTAGTTGATGGCAATTAGTTGAGGTCTCTTAGTTTAGCAGTTTTTGTCTAGTAACATATATGCAAAAGATACACCATCTTTTTAGTGTTATTATGTTGGTCAGCACTAATTACTCCCTCCGTTCCAGAATATAAGGTGCATCAATTTTCATGAAAAACATTTGCATGTTGACCAATATTGTGGAATAAAATATCAACATCTGCAATACGTAATAGGTAAAATATGAAAATACTTTTCATGATGGATCAAATGATACAAATTTGGTATTGTAGATATTGATATTTTTTTCTAGAAACTTGGTTAAACATGCACATGTTTGACTTTTGAAAATACTAATACACCTTATATTTTGGAACGGAGTAATTAAACTACATGTGTGGACACCCATACTGTCATACATGCTCACAGTAAGCCATGATCATCTTGAGATCCAACTTGAGGTTAAAGATAAGTGGAAGTTAGGGCAGTGCTGGCAAGCATGGGCACACGGCACGCGCCAAGTATCCACACACACACACATATTCTATTCTACAAGCGCCCCTTAAGACCTTATTCAATACATAAAAAATCTTATTCTATCATCAAAACAAACTGCAAAAAACCACTAACCCGAGCCCCCCACCCCACCCAAACCGAACCACGGAAAAAGAAAAAAAACCACAACCTCCCACGACCTTCTCTCCCATCGAGCTCCGCATCTCATCCCTGTGACCAGCCTCCTTCTTCCTTCGTGTTTCCCCCTCCCTCCCGATAAAAAACATGGTTTTAAATAGCCCGCTATAGCTTCGCCATAGCACGCTATAGCATTTACAAAAGGTCTTGCGCTAAAAGACTTTGGTCCAAACAAATGAACAAACATTTTAATTAGCGCGTTATAGCGAAACAAATGAACAAACATTTTAAATAGCGCGCTATAGCTTCGCTATAGCAGGCTATAGCGTTTAGATGAGGTCTGCCGCTAAAAGGCTTAGCGCGCTATTTAAAACTATGATAAAACCATCGTGCCGGCATGTGTCTGAGACATGTAGATAGTAGGGTAGGGCTCCCCGGCGTCGCTGGCAGGGTGGTGGTGGCGACGGCGCTGTGGAATAAAGGTGCTGGAGGTCCATCCCCATCTCGGCGAGGCCATTCGTGGCGGAGCCGACGATCATCCGGTGTGCTGGGCTCCTGGATCCGTCTATCTGGTGATCTCGGGTGGTCCGGGCTCGGTCTTCGCTAGGGAGGCGACGACCGGCTGGTGGGTCTTTTGTCCCTCGCCTCCGTCTTCGTCACGGTGAGGTTGCTTCTGGCCTAGACGTGGGAGTGCTGGGGGTGGTGCGGCGGTTGCTGGTTTGATTCGTCACCTGTACAGGAGCGCTCGATCTTTGGATTGTGGAGGTGGTTCGCCGGCGGTGATCTTCTTTCCAGGGTGCTGGTCCCTTGTGGCTGAGATGGGTAGACTTCCCGTTGGTCATCATGGCTGTCTTCAAAAGGATGTGTGCTTCAGCGACGACGGCGCGCCTGCAACCCGCTCTGGCAAGTTTGGTCTTCATTGTGTGGTCAGAGGGCCTAGTTGTATTTTCTTTACTTCTGGGTCCTTTGTATTACTTGTGAATCTTCAATATAATCCTAAGTATTTTTCGCAAAAAAAAAAAAAGGATCTCGAGATGATTTGAAAAAGAATCGCAGGCTCTATTTGGAGTGGTACGTATATACATACGTACTCTTGTTCGCTACTGTAGCTACGCTTGCATGCCTTGGAAATTTTAATTAAATGTGGATGGGATTAACTATATATATGTGCTGTATGTATGTACGTACGTACTGTAGCTACTGTAGTGTGGAGGTAATTGGTTAACTTGTTAGAGCATTTTTGCATTTTCGTACAAGCTAAAGTATATTTTTGCAAGCTAATTGGTTAACTTGTAATTAGTAGGCATGCAATTAGCTTAGCACGCACTGTGGCATTTTTTGCATGCGTCATTGACTTGTATTCCCGCGGACGTTTTCAGCCGTCGGATGTTTGTTTCCTTGGATCAGGGACGTCCGTTGGGCTGGTCGAAATTACGGTCAAATTGCCACCGACCGCACTAACGCTTTCCCCTTCGCACGTTCTAATCTACCCCACACTCGCTTAGCTTGCTCCACGAGCAGGAGTGTGGCGCTCGCTTGCTAGACTGAACCTACATATTGGGTCGCATGCATGACACTGACAGGGACGCTGTTCTCCCTCAGTTCTGAATTTGCTATGTTACATATGTCCTTTTTATTTTCTACAGTACTTACTACCAAATTTTCATTCGTTTCTTCGTAAGTGCCGGCATGTATGTGTCAATTACGGCCTCATCATAGCACCAACCATGTGTTTATAATGTACACATGTTAGATCGAGCTGCGATTTCTTGGTGAATGGAAGTTCGAAAACAAATTGCAAATTCCCGCACATGCCAATGTGGAGCTGATTTTTTCTGCATATTCAGGAAGGAGATGTGGCAAGGGCATGCCATCGCATGTTTTACTAAACAGTCATTACATGGTATAAATATTCATTTTGTTTTGTCTTTTAGTTTGTCATCTGTGGATGCCAAAAAGTTCAACTAAATATCAGTGTCAAATCTAGCAAGCCACTGTTGTTCAGATAATTACGACTTACCAGGAGGGCCCTAACTGTGGCAGGGCACGGCCTCCTCGAGTCACGCCACCGGGAGGCCTCACCACCACCTCTGTCATGGATTTGTCACGGCAGATGTCCTAGTTATAAGGACTTGGTCGTGAGGCCAATGCATCTAACTGGTAGCTTGAGAGGGGTTGAGCGGGACGAGAGACGCGGAGTTTTTACCCAGGTCCGGCCCCTCCGATGGAGGTAAAAGCCTACGTCCTGCATTGTGTCTATATTGATGATGATGACGATCTCGATTACAAGGGTGCGGAGTCGCTACCTCTAATCTCGAGACCCTCTAATCTGACTATCTTTTCTGACCTGTCTCTAAGACTTGTCTATCGAGACGTCTAACCTCACCCTCTTGGGGTGACCCGCCCCTCCTTATAAAGGCTGAAGGGGCGGTTTACATGTAGAGTCTAAGTCGGATTGATGACTTCCCATCGCGGGCTTCTCTTCATGGGCTTCCGAGTCTTGGGCTTCTTCCAATCCCGGGCGGCTTACACCGGGCGGCTTATAACCAGGGCTTATCGTCAGAGACTCGTCTCCGGGACTGTCTGATAACACTGTTCACCGGGTTAACACTGTTTGCCGGGTTAGCATCCTGGCACTGTAGCTGCCGGGTTATCATCCTGACACTATAGCAGCCGGGTTAACATCCCGACACTGTAGCAGCCGGGTTATCATCCTGGCACTGTAGCTGTCGGGTTAACATCCTGGCACTGTAGCAGCCGGGTTATCATCCTGACACTGTAGCTGCCGGGTTACAATTCTCTGCCGGGTTAGAACTGTAACCGGGTCAGTACTGTTTGCCGGGTCAGCATGTCTGCCGGGTCAGTACTATTCCCCGGGTCATATCGCGGGGTAATATCCCCGTCATTAGCCCCTAGGTTAGCTTGAATTTATTCATGGTAAGCTCCATCGTCTTGCAGGTATATGTCCTTTGAAATAAAATATTGAGAATACAATACCCATATGCCGTTGAGTCGGCCTTCAATGCTCTTGGCGGGTCTCCTCCGCTGGGTTATAATCATTGATGGTGCCGGGTCATGATCGTCGGTGCATTGACATCTTGAAAATTTTCTTCAAGTTTTTGATATATCCATATTACCTGTAGCCCCCAAGCTCCGAGTTTATCCATGATGACTTGGTGCTTTGCAATAATACCTTTGATTGTGTAGCCCCCAAGTACCAGGTTGTCTTGCCTGCAGCAGCTTGGGACTTGTAACTATCTTATACCTTATAAAGCTTCAGCTGGTGTAGCCCCCAAGGGCCGGCTCATCAATATGTGATGCGCCGGGTCTTCAATTTGTACCTTATAATCTGTTTGAACAACTGAATACTGTAGCCCCCAAGTACCGGGTCGCATGCCTGCAGCGACTTGGGACTTTAGAAAATTTGATCTGAGCGGTGTAGCCCCCAAGTGCCGGGTCAGTAAGAAGTACTGGGCTGGGACTTAGAAAAATATAGAAAGGCCGGCTCATCTCCTTGAGACAACAAGATCTGTTGACCATGTAATGATTTGAAAAGCAACCTGCATTAGCCCCCAAGTGCCGTGATGCATGCTTGCAGCGACATGGGACTTTGCATACTTGATATAAACTTTGACTTGAATAACGTAGCCCCCAAGTGCCGGGTCGTCTGCTTGCGGCGACTCGGGACTATGTAAGAATCATAATTTGTTGAATGAATCCTTGACCGTGGTTGTAACCCGGCAGAATATCCTGAATAATGCTTTTACTCTTGACAATGAAAATCCCAGCTCGTGGTTGCGGTGCAACCCGGCGAATATGTGTGAGAAATCCATGATGAAGATCTAGCCATGTTGGCTATTAACGATCTATTTGTTCTGGCGGCTTATCTTAGGAGACAAGACCTGCAAAAATAAACAAAACAGAGTATATTCTGCATTGTTGTAAAGGCGGCTTGAAAAAGCCTAACCCGGAGACGTGAAATCTCATAACCTTGCCTTTCTTTCCAAACGCATAAGCCGGCTCTTCTAGGTTGTCTCACTACTTTGAACTCTTAATAACTGCCAAGAGCGTAGCGAACCAGAAAAAGACGCAGCAGGGGGTGAACACCCTTAGAGCCCAGAAGCTACTTCTCACGTGACATAAATCCATTGTTTGAACCTCCAGGGTACGACAGGCCACTTAGCGGAGAGTACGCAGCAGAGGGGAGAGTTTGCCTCGCCGCTGTAAGAGGCCCTTGCAGGGGGTAAGTTTTAGAACTCGCTGCACCCCTGTCAAAGCGGCAGCAACCTACAGGCAGGTATAACTCGGAATTGTAGATGTAAGGGTTTGCCTTGCCGCTGTAAGAGGCCTTTGCAGGGGGTGAGTTTTAGAACTCGCTGCACCCCTGACAAAGCGCAGCTACTTACAGGCAGGTAGAACCCGGCCTTGCAGATAAAGAGTTTACCTCGCCGCTGTAAGAGGCCTTTGCAGGGGGTAAGTTTTAGAACTTTCTGCACCCCTGACAAAGCGCAACTGCTTACAGGCAGGTATAACTCGGAATTGCTGATCGAAAAGGAGGTAAGTTTTAGAACTCGCTGCACCCCTAGTGATCTTTGTTGACGGAGTCAACGTTTGGGTCCATGACCCGCCTTACAGTGGCTGAAAAGCCTGATCGAGAGGGTTGAAGCTTAACCCGGCGGGTTGAAAGCCCCCAAACGACCTTGTTGAAGCATCAACATTGTTGCAGCATCTTGTAAGCCGCCATCTTATATGAAGAAATAGTAGAAGCCCCCAAGCTGAACGGTGCATCATGGCGGCTCGTCCTCTTGGGTAACTTTTAATCCTTCCGCCAATAATGTAGCAGCCCCCAGGATTGGGTTAACTTTCCTTGCAATAACCCGGGGTCCCTGTTGAGAACGACCAAACGTGTCGAACTGTGTCTGTAGCCCCCAGGTCTGAACTTGACTCGAAGAGGCGATTTGAGAATCTCCACTGAAGGCCGATGTTGGCCGTGGCGGGTTATAGATGATCCCGCATGAATTGTTTCAATAATCCGGTCGATGGTTCGTTCCGGCTGGTTGTTGAAGTTAACCAAACTGTAATAGCGGCAACTTGTGTGCCTATCCGTCGGGCGGCTTGTGCAGACGAACACCGCATGAGTATGTTGATGTAGATCACTCTGGGCGGCGTCTTACGCGCGCCCGTTGGGCGGCTCGTATAGGCGAGCACCGCACCAGTATGTTGATGTAGATGTAGGAGTCAGCCGCGCGTTTGAAGACGGCGCGGTCGCGAGAGATGGCCGCGGCGTTGTAAGCTGGTGCGGTCGCGAGAGACAGCCGCGGCGTTGTAAGCCGGCGTGGTCGCGAAAGACGGGTGACTCGGCCGCGGGCGTTTGTAAGCCGGCGTGGACGTATGAATCGCTCGCGGGTTGATGTAGACCGGACCACATGTGGTTTCCGTGTGTCCGTTAGACAACTCGTACGGGCGGGGTGCTGATGTGAGCTTTGCACCCGCAGTACGACGGTCACCTTGGCAGTCCTGCATAACGACATCACAGACGAGAGTAATTGTTGTCGAAAGAATAATAAGTGTATCAATAAAAATTGAATGGACAGATTTCACCTGATTCGTCCGGATGACAGATAGTCCATTCTGTGAACATGCCCCAGTAATTTCAATGGCGATTTAGGCACTCTCCGACAGAAACAAGGCAGCTTGCAGCAGACGAAGCAGCGAAGCTGAGGGTGTTTTAATGAGGCGGAGCGAGGCCAGCGGCTCCGAACAAGGCCAAGGTGGCGACTTGCAGGCGCGGTGCTGGCAGAAGCAAGGCGGTTGCAGGAGCAACTTGGCGCAGGGCCACAGCAGAAACGGAGACCGCGGCGGCTCGCAATAATTGCCATATGTATACTGGTCAATTTTGACACTTTTTTTTGCCAGCCTGACCGTTTCTCTTATCCTGAGCGATGGGCAGCCAGCCACGACAATGGAGCAGTATCAGACCCTCGAGCTGGGGCGGAGGCGACTTGGAGGCAACCGGCGGCTCGAGCGAGGGCCGCGGCTCGGGCGGCGGCGGCTCGATCGAGGCCAAGTGGCTGAGGCAGCCAGGCGGCTCAGGGTGGAGGTGGCTCGGAGGCGGCCTGCAGGTGAGCTCGCACGGGGGCGGCTCGGGGCGGAGATGGCCCGGCAAGGCGGTCGCGGCCGGCTTGGCGGAGACCGGAGGAGGAGGCGGCTCGGGCGCCGTTCGCTGTGGAGTTGGGCGGCGGCGACTTGGCCGCGGCGATGAAGGTGGGCGGCGGCTTGGGGAGGCGGGCACCGGCTCGCTCCGAGGCGCGGTGAAAGCGGAGGCGCGGTCCGGCGCTGCGGTGGTGAGGCGGCGATGGAGGCGGGCACCGGCTCGCTCCGAGGCGCGGTGAAGGCGGAGGTGCGGTCCGGCGCTGCGGTGGTGAGGCGGCGATGGAGGCGGGCACCGGCTCGCTCCGAGGCGCGGTGAAGGCGGAGGCGCGGTCCGGCGCTGCGGTGGTGAGGCGGCGATGGAGGCGGGCACCGGCTCGCTCCGAGGCGCGGTGAAGGCGGAGGCGCGGTCCGGCGCGGTCGCGACGGCGGGGCCAGCTCCCGGCGGCTCACGGCACGGTAGGCGCGGGGGAGCGCGAGCTGGCGGCCTGTGGGCGCGGCAGAGCCGGCCGGAGGCAAGGCGGAAGCGGCGGCTTGGAGCACCGGCGGCGGAGAACATCAGTGGTGAGCACGGCGGCTCATGGCGCGACGGCGAGTGTAGCCGCGGCGGCATGGAGCGGCGAGAAGAGGCGGGTGCTCGGGGGCGTGCGCGCGCGAGGAGGGAGAGGAACCAGGGTGGTTCGGATGTCCGCCGGCGGGTGTGGAGGCGAGGGAGCGCCGGCGGGGCGGCGCGCAGATGCAGCAACCGGGGCGGCTCATGGACGGGCGGGGCCAATCTGGCGCCAGGCATCGAATCCGTGGTCAATCCGTTACCGGGTCGTGTCCGTACCGGTTTCCGGGTCAACAGGGATACCGTCTCCGGGTCGTGGTGTATTTAGAGAACCCACGTCCGCGTATATTTTTTGTTTTTGTAATGATTTGATGAGGACGGCAGCAGCAGTACAAACCTCTTTGGCCTTGGTGATAACGCATCCATCAGATTTGGTATGGTGATTGTCAATTGTGCTGCCCGCAAGAGAAGTTTCCGATACTATTCTTCAGCGGCACTATTGCTCCTAGTAGAAAAATACCCTTCGCAGAACGTGGTGTACGGCGGCTGTAGTAAAATAGTTGTCGGACTCAGCCATAGCATCACAACTATGAGATTTCTTTTCTTTGATCTAATCTGACTCGCCGCACAATTTTTTCATCTTGAGCAATGAACTTGGAAAGGCAATTTTTGCCGTCACTGGATTTTTTTCCTTCTTTTTCAACCCCGTCTGATGAACTGGGAGTTGATGTAGATCCTTTCACGGCGACTCTTCTTCGTCTGAACAATCGCGAGCTTCTCGATCCTTGAAGAATTCCCTTCAAGAACACAATACCATCGTGTGGGCCCCACGGTGGGCGCCAACTGTCGTGGATTTGTCACGGCAGATGTCCTAGTTATAAAGACTTGGTCGTGAGGCCAACGCATCTAACTGGTAGCTTGAGAGGGGTTGAGCGGGACGAGAGACGCGGAGTTTTTATCCAGGTTCGGCCCCTCCGATGGAGGTAAAAGCCTACGTCCTGCATTGTGTCTATATTGATGATGATGACGATCTCGATTACAAGGGTGCGGAGTCGCTACCTCTAATCTCGAGACCCTCTAATCTGACTATCTTTTCTGACCTGTCTCTAAGACCTGTCTATCGAGACGTCTAACCTCACCCTCTTGGGGTGACCCGCCCCTCCTTATAAAGGTTGAAGGGGCGGTTTACATGTAGAGTCTAAGTCGGATTGATGACTTCCCATCGCGGGCTTCTCTTCATGGGCTTCCGAGTCTTGGGCTTCTTCCAATCCCGGGCGGCTTATAACCAGGGCTTATCGTCAGAGACTCGTCTCCGGGACTGTCTGATAACACTGTTCACCAGGTTAACACTGTTTGCCGGGTTAGCATCATGGCACTGTAGCTGCCGGGTTATCATCCTGACACTGTAGCAGCAGGGTTAACACCCTGACACTGTAGCAGCCGGGTTATCATCCTGACACTGTAGCTGTCGGGTTAACATCCTGACACTGTAGCAGCCGGGTTATCATCCTGACACTGTAGCTGCCGGGTTACAATTGTCTGCCGGGTTAGAACTTTAACCGGGTCAGTACTGTTTGCCGGGTCAGCATGTCTGCTGGGTCAGTACTGTTCCCCGGGTCATATTGCGGGGTAATATCCCCGTCAACCTCCGTTTGGCGAAGACCCTAACTGAGCGCATCTCCACCAGACTGAGAGACAATATACCAAACCAGATCTAGGTACAACGGCCGGCTCGACTTATTTCTTGAATTTTGCTTCCAAAATTGCATGGCATGTGTTGGTTCATGGAACAAATTTCATGGTTCATGGAACAAAATTTGTAGTTGTATCTCTGGAGGTTCATGCTCCATATTCTTGGTTAATGGAACAAATTTCTAGTTGTATCTCTATAGGTTCATGATTCATATCTTGCCAAAATTGATGAATGTCAGAATTGATTCGTTAGATTTTCATTCATGAATTCCAATCCCATCCAATCATCACAGTGTGCTAGGCTCTTGCGCTCCGCTCTATTCCTGAGGACTGCGGTCAGCAGCACCACACACCGTGTTGATGGTGGTGGTCGAAGCAGGACTCAAGCAAGCGCTAACAGCAGCACTGCTGTACCAGCAGATTGCCAGAAGGCTGGCGCTTCCCCAGTTGAGAATTGTGAGTTCTTTTTGCAATTCAGATCAATTTTGGCAAAAGATTCCCCTAAATATTGAGTCTTGCAGTCTTTGTGGTGCTGGACACTAAGTTTATTGGCATTTTAGTCATTGGTATGGCATGAGTTCATGAATAATCATTGGTTGAAATATGATTTCATATTTGCACTGTTTGAGTGCCCATCGTTGGAGATTTTGATTATTTATTAATAAGTTAGACAAAACCTTTTCTATTACTACAGCTTGGTAATCACGGTATAATGGCCACCATAATACTATTTAAGTTAGACAAAACCTTTCATGCAGTTCTATAGCTAATTTCTGTTGATGTGTTCTTATGTTCTCTGAATATAAATGCTTCTCATGTGCATTCCACTAATTGTTTTTATGTGCACCTCAAAATGCATAGGGTATGCATACGAAAGAAGGACAAGTAACTAGCATAGAAGAGTGGGCAGAAGACCTGCCCGAGGTGCCACTTTTACATGGTTATGCAATACAGTTCGCTGTTTCCAGACTTATTTGAATACGATTCATTTGAGTTATTGTTCATAGTTTGTTCTTTCTGCTGTCGGTTGTACTGCAGGGGATGTTCACTCTGTAGATTTAGAAGTTCATATACATTCTCAGGATACAGCAGCAGTGATAGTCTTGTGTTTCCTATTCTCTTGTGCTATTCTTATGTTTCCTATTTTACTGTGACATTTTATATTAGGGTCTTCTGAATTTAATGTTCTGTTTTATGGGTTTAGTGCCTGATCCAAAAGAGGCCTTGCCAAGTCGAAATCTCTGCACCCAAAGGCACTTGCTGATAAGTAGGACACCCAGACACAAAGGATGGTGCGAGTGCGGTAAGCAATTTCAATCTGGTAATTTGATGTATATTTCTTAATCAAGTTATAATCCATACATTAGATTGCATTTTCGTCTCTTCTAATTATGTTTTTTTGTAGCATTTTGAAATCTGTGTTATTCTTCCAAATGCATAGTTTTGTTGTTATGACCGGCGTCACTTATAGCCGGAGAAGGCCCAATGGGCGCGTCTAGTTAGGGGCTTAGCCCAACTTATCTTATTTTTATTAGCAGCAAGTATTATATAAACAGTTGTAAGGCCACCTTTTGGAATTAAGCAATAAGTCATAACTATTGCCCGGCTCCCCTTAGGAGCCGGAACCCTAAAACCCTAGCCCTCTCTCTCACCGCCGCCTCCTCCTCCTCACGCGATCACGGCGCCGTCGCACCGCCGGCTGCGCCCAACCCCTCGCCAGCCATCCTTCCACCCCTACAACCTACGGTCTAGGCCTGGTAGAACCCTAGTTCCTACCAATCTTGTATCAGGTAGCTCTGGTTAGATCATGTCCACACCGCCGCCCTCCCCGTCCCTTCCGCTGCCAACCACCTCGTCGCCCCCATGACCACCACGGCCGCCGCCCTGCTCCTGTCCGCGCCGGTCTCCTCCGGCGCGCCCGCCACCGCCGTCCTCACACCGGAGGAGGTGTCCGGGGCGCTTCGGGATCTCGCCCAGGCGGTCCAGGGCATCCGGCTGTACCTGGCCGGGCTCTACGGGCCGCAACCGGCTGCGCCGCCAATCGCCACCACCGGGCAGCCGTGGCAGCCGCCGTACCTGGCGGCCTCCGCCGCGTCCGTCGGGCCGCTGCAGCTACCGCCGCCACCACCTGCCAGCTCCGGGCCGGCCCTCACCGCGGCGGCGGGGGTTCCGACCCACCAAATCAGGTTCCCCCCCTCGCCGTCACCGTTACCGGCCTGGTTGGCCGGGACCTCACAGCCGGTATACACGATGGCTTCGGGGCCACCGCATGTTCCGTCGCGGCCGGCGCCACCCCTGCCGTACGGCGGGCCCTCCAACTTCGCCGGCCCTTACGCCGGCCCCGACGGTCCTCCGTTTCACGGGGGGCTTTCCAGGGCCACCGACCCGGGGTCGCCCCCCTCGCTGCTCCTCACCGACGAGGCGTACCCCCACGGCGGCCATAACCACACCCCGCCGCGCTTCGCCAAGCTCGACTTCGCCAACTACGACGACACCGAGGACCCCCTGAACTGGCTTAATCAATGGGACCAGTTTTTCCGGGGGCAGCGCACGCTCGCGTCGGACCACACCTGGCTCATTCGTATCACCTCCGAGGCGCCGCCCATACTTGGTATTACGCTCTCGAGCAGGACGAGGGCGGCATGCCTCCGTGGAAGCATTTTCGCGAGCTCTACCTCTTACGCTTCGGGCCGCCGATACAAGGGAGCCGGCTGGCGGAGCTTGGCCGCCTACCGTTCACCTCCACGGTGCAGGACTTCGCCGACCGCTTCCAGGCCCTGGCGTGCCACGCGCCTGGCGTGACGGCTCGCCAGCGGGCCGAGCTCTTCGTCGGCGGTCTGCCGGATCATATCCGCGTGGACGTGGAGCTGCGGGGCCCTCAGGACCTCCAGACGGCCATGTATTATGCCCGAGCCTTCGAGCGTCGCGTGCAGGCCTTGTAGCCGGCGTCACCGGGTCGTGGCGCCCAGCAGCCAGCCAGGCCGCCCCCAACACCACCCGTAGCGGGGCGCCCGCCTCCGGCCTCTGCAGCGACCAACGCTCCGGCCGCGACGCGGCCCTTCCGCCGGCTCACCCCAGCCGAGCAGCTCGAGCGTCGTCGCCATGGGCTATGCTATAACTGCGATGAGCCCTACGTGCCGTGCCACGGCTGCCCGCGGCTCTTCTACTTGGAGGCGGCCGACTACATCGAGGAGGACACCGCCGCCGACGGGCTTGGCGACTTGGCCGCCCCACTTGCTGCGGAGGTCGCACCGGCATCCGCTCCGGCAACAGCTCTCGTGGTCTCCCTCCATGCCCTCGCAGGTATACGAGCGGAGCAGACTATGCTCCTGCCGGTGATGATCAACGGCGAGCGCCTCGTGGCCCTCCTGGATACGGGTTCCACCCATAACTTCCTGCCCGAGTCGACCATGCGCTGCTTGGCGCTTTAGCCGACGGGCGGGGAGCAGCTTCGGTTCACCGTGGCTAACGGCGACCGCCTCCGATGTCATGGGATTGCGCGGCACGTCCCCATCACCATCGGCGACGAGCACTTCACCATCACGTGCGCCGGCATCGACCTGGGCTGCTTTGACTTCATCCTCGGCGTCGACTTCTTGCGGACCATGGGTCCCATCCTCTGGGACATCGACGCCATGACGATGACCTTCTGGCGCCTGGGTCGCCGTGTCCGGTGGGAGGGCGTGGGTGGCGCCTCACCATCGGCGCCGCATCTGCAGCTGACGACGACTGCTGCAGAGCCCGAGCACCCCCTGTTGGATCATCTCTTGCAGCAGCACCGCGACCTCTTCGACGAGCCCCAGGGCCTTCCGCCAGGCCGGGCGTACGACCACCGCATTCACCTACTGCCGGGCACAGCCCCTGTTGCGGTGCGCCCTTACCGCTACCCCCAGCTGTAGAAGGACGAGCTGGAGCGGCAGTGCGCGGTCATGCTCGCCTTGGGCATCATCCGGATCTCTACCTCGCCGTTTTTGGTGCCGGTCCTCCTCGTTCGCAAGGCGGACGGCACGTGGCGTTTCTGCATCGACTACCGTGCTCTTAACGCCCAGACGCTCAAGGACAAATTTCCCATTCCGGTCGTCGACGAGCTCCTGGACGAGCTACATGGGGCACGCTTCTTCACCAAGCTCGACCTCCGTGCCGGCTACCACCAGGTGCGGATGCACCCAGACGATGTCGCGAAGACGGCATTTCGGACTCATCACGGCCATTTCGAGTTCTTGGTGATGCCTTTTGGTGTCTCCAACGCCCCGGCGACCTTTCAGGCCTTGATGAACGATGTTCTCCGCCCCTACTTGCGCCGGTTTGTGCTCGTTTTCTTTGATGACATTCTTATCGACAGTGCCTCGTGGGCGGAGCACCTTCAGCACGTCGCCATCGTCTTCAACGAGCTTCGAGCGCACCATCTCCACCTCAAGCGCTCGAAGTGCTCGTTCGGCACGTCTTCAGTCGCCTACCTCGGCCACGTCATCTTGGCCGAGGGTGTTGCTATGGATGCCGACAAGGTGGCGGCTGTCACGGCCTGGCCGACGCCGCACTCGCCGCGAGCCCTTCGAGGCTTCCTGGGCCTCGCGGGGTACTACCGGAAATTCATCCGGGAGTTTGGCCTCATCGCATCCCTGCTCACGCGCCTGTTGCGCCGCGACGCCTTCGCCTGGGATGCTGAGGCGACCGAGGCGTTCGAGAGCGTCAAGCGGGCCCTCACTACGGGCCTGGTCCTCCAGATGCCCGACTTCGACAAGCCGTTCATGGTGGATTGCGACGCCTCGGGCGTGGGGTTTGGCGCCGTCCTTCATCAGGGCGACGGGCCGCTTGCGTTCTTCAGCAGGCCCTTCGCCGCGCGCCATCATAAGCTCACGGCCTATGAGAGGGAGCTCATTGGTTTGGTGCAGGCCGTGCGCCACTGGCGGCCGTATCTCTGGGGGAGGCCGTTCCTTATTCGCACGGATCCCTACAGCCTCAAGTTATTATTGGACCAGAGGCTCTCCACCGTGCCGCAGCACTAGTGGATCAGCAAGCTCTTTGGCTTCGACTTCACCGTCGAGTATCGTCCGGGCCGCCTCAACACCGTGGCCGACGCACTGTCCCGCCGCGACGCCGACCACGACTCGGACATTGTCGACTCCGCAGGGGTGGTCCTCTGCATCCGCTCGGGGCCCTCCTTCGCCCTCATTGACAACATCCGCAGGGCCACCGCGGACGCTCCGGACGCTCAGCTCCTTCGGCAGCGCCTCGACGCTGGCGACTTGGAGGAGCCGTGGCGCTTGGCGGATGGCTTGCTCCTGCATGGGCGCCGGCTCTTCGTGCCGGATCACGGCGACCTCCGTCACCAGGTCCTGTTGCTGGCACACTCAGCCGGCCACTAGGGCATACACAAGACCCTCCACCGTCTCCGCGTCGATTTCTACATCCCCGGCGACCGGGCCCTGGTACGACATTGGGTGCGGTCTTGCCTCACGTGCCAGTGCAACAAGACGGAGACGCTGCGACCGGCCGGGCTGCTCCAGCCCCTGGAGGTTCCCTCTCAGGTCTGGGGCGACATCTCCATGGACTTTATCGAGGGCCTTCCCAAGGTGGGCGGCAAGTTCGTCATTCTTACGGTGGTCGACCGCTTCTCCAAGTACGCGCACTTCATCGCGCTCGGCCATCCCTACACTGCCGCCTCCGTGGCGCGTGCCTTCTTCGACGGCATCGTCCGCCTCCACGGGTTCCCCTCTTCGATCGTCAGCGACTGCGACCCGGTGTTCACTGGGCATGTCTGGCGTGATCTCTTCCGGATGGCAGGCGTGAAGCTGCGCCTGAGTACGGCCTTCCGGAGGAGGACACCACTTGGGAGCAGCTGGAGGAGTTCCGCCAACATTTTCCAGACTTCCAGCTCGAGGACGAGCTGTTTGCGCAGGTGGGGAGAGATGTTATGACCAGCGTCACTTATAGCCGGAGAAGGCCCAATGGGCGCGTCTAGTTAGGGGCTTAGCCCAACTTATCTTATTTTTATTAGCAGCAAGTATTATATAAACAGTTGTAAGGCCACCTTTTGGAATTAAGCAATAAGTCATAACTATTGCCCGGCTCCCCTGGGAGCCGGAACCCTAAAACCCTAGACCTCTCTCTCACCGCCGCCTCCTCCTCCTCGCGCGATCACGGCGCCGTCGCACCGCCGGCCGCGCCCAACCCCTCGCCAGCCATCCTCCCACCCCTACAACCTACGGTCTAGGCCTGGTAGAACCCTAGTTCCTACCATTTGTTTTCAGGTTCTAGAGCATATAGAATAAGGAGCATCCACATTAGTTATTTTGACATTGCCATGCTTCACATTATAGTGTTTTAGATGGCAAAAACATTTGATGATGTTATTGATACATGGCATAGCTTTCACGTAAGATTGACCAGGGCTGAGGTATATATGCCATATAAGATGTGATTCTCCTGTCCTTGGAAACCTGTAGTTGTTCCTCTCTAATGAATTCCTGTTTGAGCTTTATGTGATTCATCATGAATTTTTGGTTCCGGTAAATTTATGTTATATTAATGACACTTCATTTATCATGCTAATGAATTGGTTAATTTATCATATTAATGGGTTTTTGGTTTTTGCTAATTTGGGGTGTTGCAATCATGTCTACTCTGTTCAGGTGTTGGTGATGTGCTTCGCCTCCTTCCTGAGCGCTCAACAAGAGAAGCATGACCTCCACAAAAAAAATGGACGAGGAAGTAAAGCCAAAGTGAGCCGCTGCTGATTCGCCTGCCGCCATCCCCTGCCCTGCTCCTACCGTGCTTCTCTCCCCGTCGTCGAGCTCACGCTGCTGCTGTCCTCCACCAGAAGGTATTTTCAGGGCTGGTCCTGGCATTTCGGGGGCCCGGGGCGGAAGTAGAATCCGGGGCCCTTACTGTAAATATTAAAATAATAATTTATGTTTTTGCCTCGGCTCTTGAACATCCAAAATCTGCGTAAACCTCTCTTATAGCTAGCTAATTAACTATTATTCGATAAATATATAAGCATAGTTTGGACAACAAACGAAAATTTTAACTTTTCCCATTAATTTGAACTCTGAATCATGTACTAGACAAATTTCTTGGCTATAAATCTCAATCTACTTTACCAAAAGTAAACACTGGCTATGTCATATAGACTAGTGCTTGCAAAATAGATTTCTGCTAAAATTTGAAAATAATTATGTTCTAGTGATATCTCAACAACACTGCCGTGACAACATCACTATTCAAGTGATATATGAACAACAATTAATCGAAACTGAGCAAATTGAGTTCGATTGGAATGCAATTCGCAAGCACTACAAATTTGATTTTGGTGTCATATAGAAATTATAGAACCAGTTATCAGAACACTAATCCCATCCAGTGATTGGATTACCAAAAGCAATTATCGGCGTCGACTTTGAATAACAAAGAAAAAAAAAATTAGGAACTGGGTACTACCATAAAGGTTACCTTTGAGCCGTAGAACATGGATCTAAAATCAACATATAGATTCCGATGCAATGTAAGCAGTCCTTCGGCCTCTATTATCGCTTGTTCCTGTTTGCTGTTGCGCATCTAGGTGATAAGGCGAGGCGACGGTGCGAGGCAAGATGGCGACGATTACTCGATTATGCGATGGAAAGGGTGCTCAGCGCAAGGGGAATCATTCGTCAAGAGTGATTATCAAATTCAGTTTGCTACTATGTAGCAATAGCTGTGTGTAGATTGTCAAGAGACATGTATAGTCAATGGTAGCTTGCTCTCTTTAAAATGCACACATATAATATACTTGCATGACCACCATTGAGTTTCCTTTAGCTACCCATCTTATGTAAAGATTGTACATACTGCTCCATCTTTTGGCCCTTCTTAATATGTTTTTCCTCCTGTACTATAGGTTAGCAAGATGACACGCTTGTCCTATGGAATGACAAAATGGCATGAACCTGATTATATGCTGCTATGGAACCGTTAGCTATTATGCGAAAGTTCAGTTAGCTAATATTTGCACATTAGGAATGAGCGTTCAGTTTAGATATGCAGGTAAGCAATTCATGTACAGAGCAATATGTGGCTAGCTGAATCTGAATGGTCTCTACGCACTAAGTTGAAAAATGGACATATATTTGGGATTTCCTAGTGCGGCACTTTGTGCCTAATCAAGCACTGATTCCCTCTCTCAAAACTGAAGCCCTTACAAGATCCTTATGTAAAATCTGGAACTCATTTTCAGTGTTCTTGTTTGCCTATAAATCCTGATCCTATCATAACACTAGTAAAATGGATAATTCTGGAACCAAAATAGGACTCTGTATATATTACCAGATTTATTAAGCTAAAGGAACAAGTGATCCTTTCATCTGTAGCTTATTTCTCAAATGTTTAACTGTAACTCTCTCCCTCGCTCGGCTTGGTTATTCTTGAGGATCAGCCTTTCCTGGTACTCATGCAGTTTATCTAGAGGACCAGGCTTGGTTATTAACCAAGATAAAAATCCAGGTACTCATGCTTAATGGCTGTATGCATCCTTAGTTGTTGCAGAGGCCGGGGAAGTGAAATTCTCCCCCATTTTTAAGGATTCAGTCACAACATTTGGATACAAATCTGCCCCGTGTCGCCATCGCTCGGGCGACTCGGGCGGCGCCGCAACCCTAGCCGCCAGGGGCGCAACCTCCTTCCTTCCCTCCCTTCGTCGCCGCCGGGGACGCCGACGGGCTAAGCCCGGGAGCTGACGGCGGTGGCGGGGGCTACCTCTCTCCAGCGTCATGGGGGTGGTGCGGGCGCCCCTCGGCGTGAGGAGGCGCGACCAAGCGGACCTTGGCGGCCGGCCCTGCCGCGGGCGACGGCGATGGCTGTGGTCGGCGGCGGCGCCGCGGCCGGCTTTGCCTCGGGCGGCGCCGATGGCTGTGAGCGCGGCGGCCGGCCCTGCCTCGGGCTGCAGCGGTGGGCAGTTATGCTGCGGCATGCCATCTGGCCTCGGATCGGCGGTGGCGGCGTGGAGGGCCTGGTGGACGGATCGGCAGCATGCGTGGTATGGCCTCCGGTTAGATCTGATATGGCCAGTGCGGCCTACTCGCTGCGCGGATGCAGAGATCGTTGGCGGCCCGTGCACACGATGCTAGATGGAGGTTTGTCGAGCAGATCTGGGTGAAAACCTTGCTCTCGGATAGTGCCAAGGCCGGCGATGGCGGTGCTCTTCTGTGTCGTCCCCTTTTTGAAGGCTTCACCGTGGAGAAGCTCGAGACCTCTATCCGCTACCTCCGTGGGAAACTATAGACCAGTCGATCGGATGACGGCGCTCTTGTGTCGTTTCCCCCTTGGGGGCGTCATTCTTGGAGGTGTGCATTGGCTCGAGGGACCAGTGGACGGGTTCAGCGGTGGAGCGGCGTTTCATGTGACGCATCGACAACGTGGAGTCTCGGCGGCGTGGCGCGGCACGGTCTCGGCGGCGGATGTGTGATGATGGACACGCGTAGGGAGGTGGCGTTGTCTGGCACCGTGGTGGCGTCGATGGCAGGCCTGGCAAGGTCGATGCATCTGTACCTGCTCTGAAGATCGATCGGTGGAAGAGGGTGGCGACGGCCTCTGCAGCGTGTGCATGCGGTGCCCGCTGAGAGTGCGCCGGACCGGTGTGTGACCCAGACCTGGCAATTCGGCTTGGTTGGGGCCTCCGGATTTAGATGTTGGGCTTTGGTGTGAGGTCTGGGTATGCGGCCCCGACAATTTGCACCCCTTCGTCAAGTTGATTGGAGTAGCGACAGTTGTTGCCAAGATGGTGGCTTGAGACTTATTGATGTATTACTTTGTAAGGTCTTGGTGAATAATTAATAAAATGTCTGCATGCATCGCCCTGATGCAGATGCCGGGGGTCATCCTCCTTTTTGAAAAAAAAACTCTCTCCCTCGCTGTAACAATTATGAAGCAAGAGATAGGTGGCTATATGCAGTTCCACTAAGAATCTTTAATAAACTCTTAAATGTGTACTTGTCATATGAGTTTCTTTTGCGAAACCCCTTCAGCTGCAACGGCACTTCTTAGTCTCTAGGAAGGCAACCAAAATTATCTGGCGCTTTGTGTTTGATCAGGAAAATGACTTATCCTTGGATTCCATGGTTTTTCTTTGCTTGTAAACTATTGTAATTGTGTTGTAACTAGTTCATAGTATTGTCACAAAACTTGGGGCTGCAGCCTGTAAGGATGTATGGCTTGTGAATTTGTTGGCAAGATCAGCTTAACAACATTGTGATTTATTTAAAGTTGTACGTATTGACAACTGCTTTAGTGTTCGGCGTCTTGGAATTCCGCTTTATATGCATTGGTTCCGAACTATGTCTTGGGTCAATAGTTGGGTTGCCCGGCTCCTGTGCTTGCCCCTTTATGTTCCGCTAGTTCGGCTAAAAGGGCAAAGGGAGCACCGCTGCGATTGCGCTTCCGGCTAGTCTGGTTAAGCGCCTCAGTGGAGAAAGCCGAAAACTGACTGTCATGGTATGCGAGAACCGGTCTGCGAATCCGAGCTTAACTGAAATCTCGTCAGAGGTTATTCCGTGTCATACGATGGGTCTTGTGTTAGTACAAGCCAGGTGATATAGGCTTTGGCCGCGGTTCATCCGAACATCACAAACGCCTGGGGGCTAGTCATCAGCCCCCGCACTCCTTTCTCGCGCCCCTACGGCTAAATGAAAGCAATAAAGCATTATGGTCCGATTGCCTCGTCCGCCCCACACTACCGCCTTCGGGCACCGATAGTTCGGCTAAGGGTTACAGTGCGGTTGGTAGAGACACCTCGTGTCGTATCTACACGAGGGCTAAAGCCGATGACTCGCAGCTTTCAGGGTTAACGGCCACAGAGGAGTTATAAAGGATGCAAAACATATAAGACATGATAAACCATGCATTTTAAATATATACACGCTGACAAGTCTTCGGACATAGTACAGCAATCTATTGATACTCATTCTCTCTCGTACACTGTGATTCTATGGCCCGAGCACCCTCCATAACTCCGGAGAAGTACAGCTCGGGGCGCCTATGACCCTTTCCGGGAGGTGGAGGAGCTGTGGCCACCTTCATCGGATCCAACCCCGGCCAGTGCATCTTGGCCTTCGCGAAGGTCATCCTAGCCCCCTCGATGCAGGAAGACCGCCTCAAGGTGTCGATCCGAGGAGTACCGTCGCTCAGCTTCTGCACCAGGCCGAAGTAGTTGTCCGGCAGTGGCTCATTGGGCCATAGCCGGCTACAGAGATCCTTCATGGCCGGTTCCGCCATCCGGTGTAGCTCCATCAGCTGCTTCAGCCGCTCCACAAGGAGAGGAGAATGCTCGGGGGCTTCGAATTGCGCCCAGAATAGCCGAGCTTCATCTCCTTCTCCCCGCGAAGCATAGAACTGTTTCGCGTCCGCTAAGTCCTTCTGGAGGTCCGAGCAGGCGCCTGAGGAACGCCATACTTGGGTAAGCGACTCGAACTTGCTGTCCCCGAAGATACACTGCAATGAATATGGCTTACCATCCAGGATAGCTTTGGCTTGGCGGAGCTCCTCTTCAAATGACCGCCTATCCACCCGCTCCTTTTGGAGATTGGTCTTCAGGGTGGATAGTTCGGCGGCCTGCTCCTTGCCCTTCTGCTCCAGATCCTCGCACTTTCGCCCAGCGTCTTTGAGCTCCTGCTGGATTTCCTCCACCCGAGCCTCGTGCTTGTCGCTGGTGGCTCTTAGGGCGGATAGCGCGGCAGCTGCTTCTTTGGCAGCCGCCTTCTCCACCGCAACCTCTTGCTTGGCCTTCTCAAGTTCGATCTTGAGCTTCTCAATCTCTTTCGCCGAGGCTACACAAGCATTAAGCATATCAAACAACACTGCATTGACAGTATGATAACAAAGAGTTTTTTTTACTCTAATTCGACTTACCCTGCGCCTCGTCGAATCTCTTGTTTAGAGCATCAAGCTCGTCTTCGGAGCTCTTGAGCTTCCAATTTAGCTCTTCTAGCTTGGCAGCGCTATTGGCCGCTGCCGTCGACGAAGCATGTAACAAACAACATCATATAACGTTACAGGGGCTTACAACCTCCGAACGGTCACTAAAATAATCCTGTGAACGGTCCTATTAAGGGCTGACAGAACGATCCGAACATATATTGTCCTATGCATAGTTCGGATAAGGATCTATGATTTGACCCCCAGGTAAGTTTTTTCCAAACTCACCTAGGGCTCGGGGGCTGCCATGCATATAATCATAACTTACAGAAATTAATATTTCACAAAGTAGAGCATTACTTGGCTTACCTGAAAGCCCGTTAGGAGACCGTTGAAGGCCTCCTTCAGTCCGGAATCCACGGACCGAATGCTCTGCAGTACCGCACTCATAAGAGTGCGGTGTTCCCCGGAGATAGAGGCGCTTGATAGAGCCTCCCCCATAGCCGGCCACCCGTTGGTCGGTGGCGCCGGCAGGGATCGATGGATCCGATCTCCGACCGGAGATTGAATCGGTGCCTCCGGAGGCATGGTACGCTCCGGAGACCGCCTTGGAGGTGACTGGACGTCTTCTGGTCCGGTCTCCTCAGTATCCGGGAGGGGCCTCTCCCCCGGGTCTTCGGCGGCCGAGGTATTTGCCTCGGCCATGATTTCGTCACCCCTGCCTCCAGAGTCCGGCTCCAAAGGAGCCTGTTGGGAGGACGCCTTCGCGGTGTCCTTCGCGGCGCCCGGAGGAGAGGGGTGCGACATGGTCCCGCTCTCCGCTAGCTCGGCGGGTGGGGTCTCCCCGTCCGAAACTTGATCGGTGGGGAGGACTTGCGGTGGGCTGCAGGTCAGTAAGCGCTCACGTATTAGTAACATTCGAAGCTTTGCATCAATGGCACGAAAGGATCTTCGGATCTGTACCTTCGAGGTAGGGGCTTGACCCTGAGGTTCCTCCGCGGAACCCTCTCGAAGTCCTCGGACTCGGTGTTCGAGTCCGAACTATCGTCGGACGAGACTACCTGTGTCCAGCGCGTTTTCTTCTGGGTGGGAGGTGCTACCTCCTTCGAGGCGTCCGATGACGCCGCCCTCTTTCCTGTGAGGGGGGAATCGCCTCCCCCCTCAACCTCGTGCTCCTTCTCTTGATTCGAGGAGGCATGAGTCTCTTCGGACACAGCCCCTGGCTGGTCCCTGTTGCGCAGGCCTGTTCGGCCTGGCTTCTTCTTCTCCTTCTTCTCTGGTGCCTTGTAAGGCGCCACGACGAGCATCTCCAACAGCAGCGGGGACTTGGGGTCTTCGGGCTGTGGAGCCGGACACTTGATGCTCGTGGCTTTGCTCAACCATTCCTATGAAAGGTGATCCGAAAGTGCTTAAACTATCTTTGGGAAGATAGAGCCGGTGAAATGAAACTATGCTATACCTCGGGTGCGGGCTTGATGGCGCTCAAGCCCTTGTCCTCCTTCTTGCCCGGCCAGTTCTCCTGCGCCTTGAACAGCGCCTTCCATAGCTTCTCCCGCGTAGTGCGGAAGAGTCGACGAACTGTAGGATCATCGTCAGTCCGGTAATCCCACATAGGAGAGCTCCGACGCTGGCAGGGGAGGATGTGCCGCCGGAGCATGACCTGGGCCACGTTGGTCAGGCCGACTCCCTCCCTGATTAGGGAGGGGATGCCCCTCTGTAGGTCCTCCACCTCTGTTTCCGACCCCCAGTCGAGACCCTTTCTGACCCATGAGGTCAGTCTGGCCGGGGGGCCGGACCTGAATTCGGCAGGAACAGTTCCGCATTCAGCAGGAACAGTTCCGCCCTCCTCCTCCTTTCGCTCGGTGATGTAAAACCACTCTCTCTGCCAAGTTTTGATGGTGTCAATGACGGTGCCGGATGGCCACACTGCGCGCGGAAGCTTGCCGATGACTGCCCCGCCGCAGTTTGCATGTCCGCCGGCGACGCACTTCGGCTTGATATTGAAAATCTTGAGCCACAGTCCAAAGTGTGGCTCGACCCGCAGAAAAGCCTCGCAGACGATGATGAAGGCCGATATATGCATGAAAGAGTATGGCAGGAGGTCGTGGAAGTCGAGCCCATAGAAGAACATAAGACCCCTCACGAAGGGGTGAAGTGGGAAGCTTAATCCCCGGACGAAATGAGGGACGAAGACCACCCTCTCGCCTGATTTGGGGGTGGGGATCACCTGGCCCTCCTCTGCAGCACGATGGAAGACGTTGGCGGGGAGGTAGCCGGCGTCCTTGAGATCCCGGATGTCCTGGTCTGTGACCGTGGAGGCCTCCCACTTGCCGCTGGCCATGGCTGAGCTCAAAGGTGGAAGAATGGAAGACCTAGATTTGGGCTCAGGGAGCTCGGCAGGTTGGGGAAGCAGGGATGCGAATGGGAGATGCGGATAAGCCTTGGGGTTTTCTCCCCCTTTTATTAAAGATTATTGCCGGTTAGCCTCCCTTTGCAGCACCGTGAATCCCTCCGCTTCCCGAGGCATGCGTGGCGTTGTACGCGCATGATTAAACATATCCCGTGTAAAACGGGGCACGATCTGTGCGTTAATGGATCGTGCTGGTGGAAACGCCCTCGAACCACGAATCGAGTCTTCACGACTGGTTTAGAGGTCATGGTGGGCCGTGGCCTTTCATCTGAAAAGTTGTCAGAAGACACTATTGGTTCTCTGACGAATGGCCTTTAAGGCCGAATTACTCATGGTATACGGACGATCCATGATTGGAAACATTACACGTCGACGGGAGCCGAACTATATCCCGGGCCGATCACTGTTTGGAGAAAGGAACTCGCCTCGCAAGCCGAAGACTCTGATCACTCGAAGCAGCTGGAGCCTGGACCCTTGGCGTTGGAGGCTAGTTCGGGGGCTACTGAGGGAGTCCTGGATTGAGGGGTCCTCGGGAGGCCGGCCTATGTCTTATGGGCCGGACTGTATGGGCCACTTGCCGAATACTGGGAGGATTGAAGATCTCGCCTCCAGGAAGGAAGCTTCGAGAATCGTGGATTGTCCTTCAGGTTTAAAGTAGTAAATAGGCATGTTTATCCCTTCGACGTGTAACCGACCATGTGTAACCCTAGACACCCTCGGCGTCTATATAAGCCGGAGGGTTTTAGGGTGTAGAACAAGAGAACTCATCTAGGGTTTAGTTACTCGATCGCATGGTAGATCAACTCTGTAATCCCCATACAATCAATATAATCAAGCAGGACGTAGGGTATTACCTCCATAGGAGGGCCCGAACCTAGGTAAAACCTTGCCCCCTTTGTCTCCTGTTACCATCGATCCAAGTATCACAGTTCGGGACCCCCTACCCGAGATCCGCCGGTTTTGACACCGACACCAGCCAGCACATATGTGAACTTCAGATCGAAGTCAACAGCAGCTATCACATTCTGGCTTGTGTAGTGCTTCCTCCCCCTAAATGTTGCAGCTTGCGATATCGGCACTCTGGCAGTGACATGAGTACCATCTATTGCCCCAATGCAATCCTGAAATGGCAATACAAGATTGTGTTAGTGTTCATCTTGAACAATCCTAGCATATGTAGCAATGAACTACATACTGCATTGCTCACCTTGAAGTATGGATACCATCTTGGGCTAGTGCGGATCTTGGTAGGAGTCCAGCCAGCTGATGACTTGATCATCTCTCCTCTCAGCTCCCCAACAGCATACAACACTTGATTGAAGTACCTTAAGATGGTCTCCATTGATCTCCTGAACGTGTTGTGGATAACCCTGAATTTCTGTTTATGGCCAACAACATGATGGAACATGGACACTTTCTCTTCCACACTAGTGTGGATGCTATCTTCTAGCAGCCCACTACTCCTGAAGATCTGGACAAATCTGGCAAATAGTGCTCTTTTCATTCTATGTATCCAGAGACCCTCTGTGTCGTTGCAGTTGTATATGTAGTTCAGATTGGCGATCCTCTCCTGCTCCCGCTTAAGCATTGGAGCATATGTGATGACAGGTCTCTCAGCACGACGAACAACTCTCTTTTGCATGAACATGACCCATGCTTGAATCACAGATATCAGCACTGCTGCCTGAACTACCAGCAGCATCCGTGCGTCCATAACCTAGTCCACATCGAGGGTGCGTTGAGCAACGGGGAAATCGATCCTACACCTTGCCTAACGGCCTAACGACGGAACCTAACATTGGGGAGAGGGGTTGTTGCTTACCGGCATCAGAGATGAGGACGACGAAGGAGGGGCCATGGCTAAGTCAAGGACGACCAGACGATGGCCAAATGGAAGTGCATCAATAGCTCCTACCGCCAGATCTGCCGCCGCCGCCGCTTGCACAGATCTGAGTCGCTGCCACATGTGGTGGTGAGGCTAAAGAAAGAGGCTGTCCTAGATGTAGCGGTGACCGAGTAAATGGGTTGGGGTGAGCCTAGATTGGGCGTCGTGCCACCGCGCCCGATTCGGCAGTTTCTAGCGATCGAGCCTGAGTGCTGCTTTAAGCTTCATGCGGATGTGAGCCAGCCCACTGTGTTCCCAACCAAACGCACATTTCGTGGCCCAACTGGGCCTGGTTGGGCCGGAAGCGGGCAACCAAATGCGTCCCAAGCAGTAGAAGCAAATGAAAGTCCCCCTGAGCGCATCTACAACCGGGCACCACAAATCCGCCTCATACGCCCGGGCGGGCCGTCCAGTCACTGACCGGTTATGAAATTTTGACCCAACTGGACGCCTCAAACGGGTCTCGGCTGACCGGCACCCTTCATATCCAGCTCAAATATGGGACGGATATGGGGACGCCCGGGCGCGTCCGCCACATCGGACCCGACCCACACTGTCCCACCGGACCCCACATATATTCCTCCCCATCCGCTCATGGGACCAAATCCTAACAACTTCACTACACTCCCTCCACTCCCCTCGCCACACAAACTCACCTCCGGTGATCTCCGGCCATCTCCGCCATGGGGGGCAGCGGATCCGAGTCCTTCACCTACAGATCCGTCGACCCCGAGCTCATCCCACGCGGCCCCGAGGAGGAGATGGCCGTCCGGCTTGCGCTCCGCTGCTCCCGGGAGTAGGCCCGTGCACGGCAGCGCGCGGACCCCTTCCTTCGGGAATCCATTGCGTCCGCCCAAATGGCGCATGGATCCGGCGCTAGGTGTGTCGTTGCTACCTTACCGAAGGTGGTGCGATCCGTTTGGCGTCCGAATGCGGTGGCGGATGCGCAACCACTCCGTTGGCGCTCCGAGCAGTGGGACGCACCATGCGGATCGTCCGACGAATACATGGCGCGGCATGCCCGCCGTGCGAGGCAGCGGGCGCGGTAGGCGGCGGAAGCCCTCGCGGCCACAGCGGACGTTGGCGAGGCGGAGTCGCACTCTCCGGTGCCCCGTATGGTGAACCACTGTGGGCGCCGCAACCGCGTCATGGTGGATGTGAGCTCCTCCCAGGAGGGATCCGTCATCGATCTCACGTCCACCGGCACCGTCCGGGTTGCAGCCTCCGACGAGGAAGAGTAGGACATCGGAGACGGCGTGAGCTCGACTCCCGTGAGCCGGCTAGTGTCCCATGTCCTACTCGACCTCGCCGATGATAGAACCAACACTCCTGTAGAGTGCAGCGGCCGCCAGACATGGGCACAACGGAGGTGGACGAGCTCCGCTTTATTATCGTTGCATGTAATAGTATGGATTTGAGGTTTCTAATTTAAGGTATCTGGTTATAGAATGTATTATTTGAGGCGTGTCCGGTCATTATCCGCGGACGCGTCCGCGGACGTTTGAGGTGTCGAATTTACCAAGTCCGGCTATAGATGCTCCGATGAAGCAAACGCCAGCAGCAAATGGAAGCCTCATGATCAACCATACACCACACCAGAAACAAATGGAATGTACGATTGAAGCCACTCCAACACACGGAAGCGGGCTCAAACACATGTACATCATAGATCTCCGGTCCAGAGAGGTAAAGTCCTTTTCTCTCTATACCATTTCAACTGTTGTTTACACGAGGTCCACATGAGGAACAGACTGAAGAATGGCAAATGAGGTACGACTAGAACTTTGGACGATGATGGGATGCATCTATGGACGACACTTTGATGCAGAGGGTATTGTTGTGCAGCGGCGTCGGGTATTTTCGGCCAAGCATGTAGCTGCTGGGATCGCGGAAAAGCGGTGGCAACTAACATCCCAATGCATGCTACATAGGGTACGTGTTTGGCAAGGAGCATACTCATCACACACCAATCGGGTTCTGTGACTGTACGTCACAGCCACATCAAACAGTCCTTATTAGAAGCACGCTCATGAAACAGCCCAAACCAAAGCACACACAGATCATACGACGTACGTATCCCAAAAATAATTAATCAGCTGGCACACCTGCATCATCAAACAAGCACCAATTTATTCCAGGGAAAACACACCAACACAATCTTGGCAAGCAAGCACCAAGCAAAACGTCTGTCAAACCACATTCTCCTCCCATCGCTGTCCATATACAGCTGGACAGACAAGATTAGAGGATGCCGGGTCGGGACATTGCAAATACGATCTGACCCGTCCGTCTTTGGCACACTCAGCACACGCGTAACCAGAAAACAAAACACACCAACAATGATACATAAGTCGAGAGAGAGCGGAGACACACACAAACGATTAAGCATGCATGCATGCATGCATGTAGCTGCGGCATCAAGCACCCACTTTATTCTTCAGGAAGGACGGAAACACACATGCATCCACCATCTTGCTTGGCAAGCAAACACCAGGCTATTGACTTGAGCCACGGCGGCATGCAGTGGAAAGCAGCAAGACGTCCACCGCCCTTGTCATGCATAGGTCTTGCCACCATGCCTCCAACCTACACAACATATTACCAACTATCATCTATTACGACACCTGCAAGAAACAAGATGCAAAACAATGAAGAGTGCAAGTACCTGGATAGTACTGTCAGTTCACCGAAGCACTGAAACTCTAGGCAGGTGCTTCTTGTAATGCGACGAGTGGCGTCGCTCGAAGAGGCAAGGGTCGGGGGCAGTGTCCAGCCTGTCCCACTCCAGTTTCTCCCACCAGTCCTGCTCGCAGTCCATGACGGGGCGATGGCTATATTGGCCGATGGCGGGGAGGCGCCTGAGACCCCAACAGCCCCTGAGCCATACCCTCTCAAGCTTGGGAGCAAGCATCTTCACCTCACATATATGCTGCAACTTATGGAGCTCATATAGGTGGATGTGCTTTAGGCTTGGGAACTCAAGTACACTTTCTTTGAGGTCGGGATGAACAGGGAATACTGTCTTTAGGTCAGCACAGTTGGCGATGTGGAGACTTTCTAAGTTGTGTAAATATGATCCTTGAATACCCCACAGTAATGGAAGCACGAATGTGAGCCTCGGGCAAGAGTACATGTGTATGCTCTTAAGTTTCCCAAATGAAGTGTTGTCGGTGCCACTGTAGGGCCTTCCTTTGCTCCAAATGCAGTGAACATTCAAGAGATCAGCAGCCCCAAAGGTTTCTATTTCTTTAAAGGGGTAGATGCTATGATAGTTAGTGGTGAAGACTATGTGCATGGGGCATCTCTCCACATGGCACTGTTTTAGATGTTTCCATCCAAGTGTGTTGCCACCTATGGCCATCATGTGTTCAGGGATGACAGTGGTGATGGAAGAATTGTCATGCACATGCAACGACTCGGCTTTGTTCATCATAAAGAATAATGCATTATTTCCTTGTGTGCTCTCCATTCTAGTGAAACTAATTCCATCACCAATCTCCACATGGGAGCCCGGAGGCTGAAATTGCGATGCACTGTTGTAGTCGTGATCAATAGTCATGTTGTCAACAGTGACATCCGTGTAGGTGTTGTAAGTATTGGGGGTTAATGACTTTGGTTGAGGAGGACCCATTATCTGCCCACTATTACCTATGGCAGTCTTCTCCTTGTAGCTTTGCTCCTGAACTTTGTTGGTACAAGGTACACATAGATTTAAATAGAACCTAGTACTCTTCCAACAGAACTCAGCATTACTCTCTAATATCAAGGTCTGAAGAAACCTTATGTCCATTATAGTAGCATATGCTTGATGAAGTTTTGCTTCAACATGACAGACTAGAGAATCAATGCGTAATACGCTATGTTTTGGCATACCATTTTGTGGCCACAGAATAGCAAGGAGTTGTAGACATCCTGATAGAATAATTTGTTGGAGGTTTGGGGCCTGTACCACTTGATTTTTGAGGTCAAGTGTTTTGACCAATGTGCCTGATAGATCCAGCTCCTCAAGATTTGGAAATGATCCACACAATCTGAACTTCACCAATCTTGCACATCTGGCCAAAGAGATATTACAGATTTTATGTTCCTTATTTTGATCCCCTCTTGCATGTGCATCCAAGCTGAAGGATTCAAGTGAGGGAGGCAGACCTTTTGGGCCAACATGTTCTAATCCAACACAACCATCGAGAACCAGAATCTTGAGGCTAGTTTCCCCTGACATACTTGGCAAAACTTGAATTGTACTAACCCCAGACAAGTCGAGGAACTCCATCTTCACCATATCTGAAAATTCATCCATTTCGCCTGTCAGCCATGAGGATGTAGGCTCAATCACTCGGAGCTTGTGAAGGTCCTTCAGTTGCCGCCATGAAAAACTGCGGCACCAAATCCTTCCTTTCTTTATATGTACCTCCCTAATGTTTGCAGCCATCTGATTTGTTAAGTTTAAATCCAACTCCCAATCAGTGTGGCATTTGTCTAGTACCCATAGGCTATGAAAAGATTTCATTGCTGGTCTACCTTGCTTCTCATCTTCTTCATGTTGATCTTTGCAGTGATCTAATCCAAGGAACTTTAAGCTACGGCAACAGCTGAAAGGAGGTGAAGAGAAACAGAAGGTGCGGCGGCATAACTTGAGCACACGAAGCTTGTTCGATTGATGAAACATGTCATTAGGTAAGGGTCTTAATGGATGATCAGACTCGCTTGCAACTGCAGCAAGGAAAAATGATGTTGACTCTGGATGCACAACAGAGCTGTCCTTGGACAATATCCACCGTTTCGGAGGAGTCTTCAGTTCATCACCAAAAGAGGGCACAACATTAGATGAATAATCCTCTATATTTATTTGTTGATGCAAAGCAGCTGCAACCTCCCATGCGTCGTCACCCTGACCTCCGTGTATAATTCCATCGCAGACCCAATAGCTAGAAGCATGGGTGGCCCAGTTGTAGTCCATGATGTTGCCTCCCCGAGAATTTAACGACAGCAGATACAAGCAACACTCTTCAACTGCTTCGCCAAGCTTATTTGTGTGCCCAGCAATTTCTCTAGCCTCTTCTTTCAGCAAAAGATTCCACTCATATTCAATATCACCAGAATAAAGAAATTAATGGGAATCATCCACCTTCTCGCTAACTCCAGGGTTGAGCCGAAGCCTTCCTCGAAATGTCCACAATACCTTAGTATCAAAAAGTTTTCCTTGAAGAATGCCATAATCACTTAAATTAACCATATCATTGCTTCCGTTATGAAAGATCACTAAACATCTTTGCCCCACAAGGATTTGAAGGATCTCTCTCCCAACAAATTCTATCTCAGCTCTTGAGCCTTCATCTATCCCACCGAAATCATCTTCCTCATCTTGCCTATCAAAAATATCCATTACCCGACGAGGAAGCTTGAGTTCTTGTGCGATTGTCCTCTGGAGTGCTCTTCGGCTTTTCCACCTCGAGCAATCGACATGGACGATCTTGTTGAATTTCTTCAGCAGAGACGGTGGAGGGTCTTGAGCAATGGCTCTAAGCACCGCCGAAGCAGCCAGCCCACGCCATCCATCATAATAGATGGCCTTGTGTGCAGCACTGTTCGTATCCTCGAGATAAGGGATTATCTCTTGCACTGCTTGTTTGATGGTGTTCGGCCCAATCCTCTGCATTAGTTGATGGGAGTTAGTTGAGGTAGCTCACTTTAACACTTTTCGTCTAGTAAATATATGCAAAAGGTGTACCTACTTTATTTTTGTTATTATTAGGGTCAACGGTAATGAACTAAACTGCATTGCATGGCCGACACTCCTCGTACACGCTCACGGCAAGCCACGGGCATGCAATTTCAGTATTGTTTTTGTGTCGGTGGGACCATACCTAGAGAAGATGAGAGGGTGGATGCACTGGGGAAGGGAAAGGAGAAGGTGGCGGCCGGTGTGTAGTCTTTGATTAGCAGCAGGTGCGATGCATGCAGCATGCATATGGTGGTCAGTGCAGGTGGCAGCGTATGGCTGCCTGTGGTCACCTTACCTAATAATAAGCCAACTAATGAAACAAACACTGAAAATACTGCAGGTGGCAACAGTATGTGCCCCCGCCGCTCCCCTCCTTCCCCGTCCGCCGCCCAGGTACGCCCAATTCCGTCGCCTGCTGTGCTAGGGTTGCCCTTACTATTTCTTCCCTGTCGGCCGCCGTCGCTCCGTTGGCCGGCCGGCGAGGGGCTCTCTGAATTCCGGAGTCGATTGTGGGCTGGTGGTCCAGGAAGAGGGGTGTGGCTGGATGGATTCTGCTGGCGAATTGGCTTGTTCGTGCAGAAATCATGTAGCTTTAGCTTTCGAGGGTTAGTTAGATTACCGAAAGGTCAGTTTAAGGAGGAATGCGTTGCAGGCACGAAAGCTTGGTGTGTTAGTTAGGATGCTCTGCTGCTGGATGGAATTTCCAGGTCCTGCAGATTTACCTTAAGTTATGTATGTAGGTCAATTATTACAAACGGATGGGATTTTAGGTCCTTGTAAGCAGTGGCGGATACAGGGGGGACCAGCAGGGGCCCTGGCCCCCCCTAACAACACTGATTTGCTACTAATTTGAAGATGAACAGTGTGTAATTTAAAGAAAAATACATGCATTAGTGTAGTTTGGCCCCTGTAATCAAAAGTTTGTGTCATTTGGCCCCCCTAACCTTTAATTCCTGGCTCCGCCACTGCTTGTAAGTCCTCGCTCAGCTGCAGAAAGGGGCAGATTTACCTTAGGTTATGTATGTAGGTCAATTATTACAAACGGATGGGATTTTAGGTCCTTATAAGTCCTCGCTCAGCTGCACAATGGGGCAAATTTATATCGTGTTATGTAGGTTATTGTTATGCATTTTGATGTATAGTGATGTGCTCTGGGCTGGCTTTTCTATACATGTAGGGAACCGTAGAGGCGCTGAAGTGGACATCTTTTTACCGGAGAAAGGGATCATTTTCAGAAACTCTGCTCTGCTGTTAGTGTGTGGATCTTTCAGGATGATTTAGGGGGCAAGGTTCCACAATAATATGGTGGTCAGTGCAGGTGGCAACAGTATGTGCTGAGGGAGAAAGCTAACCGCAACTTTTGAGTGAAACGGTATATGTCATCCTTGCCACTGTTTTTTGTCTTATTTACGGGGAAATTGCCACCGCAGGCCCCTTTCCTTTGTCTCCCCTTCTCTCTCTTCCCTTTCTGTGATACACCCTCTGTCAACTAATATAAAAGCGTTTAGATCACTGAAAGGGAGTACACAGCAGGAGGCAGAGAAATTAATTAAGCAAGCTGGTGGAGGGAGGGAGGGCTAAGCCTGTTTAGCAGTTGGAAGTTGGAAGAGAGGGTCCGTGTCCGTCCACGAATATGGGTATCCCTTAGCAAGTGGTACCATCTTATTTGAGTAATTAATACTATGTCTGGGCTCAACAAATCTGTACAACTTAGAAACACCTTTTGGCCAAATATTATGATTTATTATTACTGACCGTCCACAAGTTTACCAACAAAAAATTGGTTCAAGATAAAGAAGAGGAGCATACAGTCCCAGCTTGGGAGTGCATTAGTTACAGCTAGACTAGCATCTAGATAATTTAGGATGAAAAGGAATGCCACCCTTGCTGTATATGTCCTTCAATTTTGGTTTTTGGCCGTTCAAGTAATAGAGAGAATGATTGATTTGTCGCAATATGGTTATTACCGACTTATAATCTTCTCTGTACTACACAAGAGATGGAATATAAATGTATAAACATGCTTCGCTATTTATTGTTTTTATTGTAAGAGTACATGTTTTCTCATTTAAGCGGATTATTATTGTTTTCTGAGAACTGGGCATATGAAGAAATTTTCCTTCTTTATTTCAGAAATACATAATGGAAGTTGTTTCTCTCCTGCTTAAGAAATATATGCTATGCTCTTGATTGGCGGTAATGATAACAATAATAGGGTATAGCTGATGAATATTGGATATGGGAACTTGCCATGGTGAATAAATCTAATGCTTGCATCTTCGGATGACACGTGCGTAGGTTTTTCTTTTATTTCTCGTGATAAGGAGCTGTCATAGTTCCAATCCTTCACATGGTTTTTTTTTTCCTTATCTGCAAGTCCTCTGTTGATTTATTCTGAAACGTTTGCCAACAAATTTTTTGTCGTGATGCATTTTAGTTGCAGGCAATCACACAAGGGCATTCTAGATTCCTAGCTCAAGTAAAGAATGAGCCATGTTAAGACTAAGTAATACTCCCTCCGTAAAGTAATATAAGACGTTTTAGATCACTACTTTAGTGATAGTGATCTAAAACGTCTTATATTCCTTTACAGAGGTAGTACTTCTCATGATTAGTAAATTCAGTTTGCTACTATGTAGCAATAGCTGTGTACAGATTGTCAAGAGACGTGTATAGTCAATGGTTGCTTGCTCTCCTTAAAATACACACATATTATATACTTGCATGACCACCATTGAGTTTCCTTTAGATTGTACATACTGCTCCATCTTTTGGCCCTTATTAATATGTTTTTCCTCCTGTACTATAGGTTAACAAGATGACAGGCTTGTCCGATGGAATGACAAAATGGCATGAACCTGATTATATGCTGCTATGGTACAGTTAGCTATTATGCGAAAGTTCAGTTAGCTAATATTTGCACATTAGGAATGAGCGTTCAGTTTAGATATGCAGGTAAGCAATTCATGTACAGAGCAATATGTGGCTAGCTGAATCTGAATGGTCTGTACGCACTAAGTTGAAAAATGGACATATATTTGTGATTTCCTAGTGCGGCACTTTGTGCCTAATCAAGCACTGATTCCCTCTCTCAAAACTGAAGCCCTTACAAGGTCCTTATGTAAAATCTGGAACTGATTTTCAGTGTTCTTGTTTGCCTATAAATCCTGATCCTATCATAACACTAGTAAAATGGATAATTCTGGAACCAAAATAGGACTCTGTATATATTACCAGATTTATTAAGCTAAAGGAACAAGTGATCCTTTGATCTGTAGCTTATTTCTCAAATGTTTAACTGTAACTCTCTCCCTCGCTCGGCTTGGTTATTCTTGAGGATCAGCCTTTCCTGGTGCTCATGCAGTTTATCTAGAGGACCAGGCTTGGTTATTAACCAAGATAAAAATCCTGGTACTCATGCTTAATGGTTGTATGCATCCTTAGTTGTTGCAAAGGCCGGGGAAGTGAATTTCTCCCCCATTTTTAAAGATTCAGTCACAACATTTGAATACAAACCTGCCCCGCGTAGCTACCGCTCGGGCGACTCGGGGGCGCAACGGGCTAAGCCCGAGAGCTGACGGCGGTGGCGGGGGCTACCTCTCTCCCGCGTCATGGGGGTTGTGCGGGCGCCCCTCGGCGTGAGGAGGCGTGACCGGTCGGACCTTGGCGGACGGCCTTGCCCCGGGCGGCGGCGATGGCTGTGGTCGGCAACGGCGCAGCGGCCGGCCTTGCTTCGGGCGGCGCCGATGGCTGCGAGCGCGGCAGCCGGCCCTGCCTCGGACTGTAGCGGCGGACAGTTATGCGGCGGCATGCCATCTGGCCTCGGATCGGCGGCGGCGGCGTGGAGGGCCTGGTGGACGGGTCGGCAGCATGCGTGGTCTGGCCTCCGATCAGATCTGATCTGGCCGGTGCGGCATGCTCGCTGCGTGGTGGCAGAGATCGGTGGCGGCCCGTGCACACGATGCTAGATGGAGGTTTGTCGAGCAGATCTGGGTGAAAACCTTGCTCTCGGCTAGTGCCAAGGCCGGTGATGGCGGTGCTCTTCTGTGTCGTCCCCTTCTTGAAGGCATCACCATGGAGAAGCTCGAGACCTCTATCCGCTACCTCCGGAGGAAACTATAGATCAGTCGATCGGATGACGGCGCTCGTGTCGTTCCCCCCTTGGGGGCGTCATTCTTGGAGGTGTGCATTGGCTCGAGGGACTAGTGGACGGGTTCAGCGGTGGAGCGGCGTTTCATGTGACGTATCGACAACGTGGAGTCTCGGCGACAGATGTGTGATGATGGACACGCGTAGGGAGGTGGCATTGTCTGGCACCGTGGTGGCGTCGATGGCAGGCCTGGCAAGGTCGATGCATCTGTACCTTCTCTGAAGATGGATCGGTGAAAGACGGTGGCGACGGCCTCTGCAGCGTGTGCATGCGGTGCCCACTGAGAGTGCTACGGACCGGTGTGTGACCCAGACCTGGCAATTCGGCTTGGTTGGGGCCTCCGGATTTAGATGTTGGGCTTTGGTGTGAGGTCTGGGTATGCAGCCCCGACAATCTGCACCCCTTCGTCCAGTGGATTGGAGTAGCGACAGTTGTTGCCAAGATGGTGGCTTGAGACTTATTGATGTATTACTTTGTAAGGTCTTGGTGAATAATTAATAAAATGGCTGCATGCATCGCCCTGATGCAGAGGCCGGGGGTGATCCTCCTTTTCAGAAAAAAACTCTCTCCCTCGCTGTAACAATTATGAAGCAAGAGATAGGTGGCTATATGCAGTTCCGCTAAGAATCTTTAATAAACTCTTAAATGTGTACTTGTCATATGAGTTTCTTTTGCGAAACCCCTTCAGCTGCAACGGCACTTCTTAGTCTCTAGGATGGCAACCAAAATTATCTGGCGCTTTGTGTTTGATCAAGAAAATGACTTATCCTTGGAATCCATGGTTTTTCTTTGCTGTAATTGTGTTGTAACTAGTTCATAGTATTGTCACAAAACTTGGGGCTGCAGCCTGTAAGGATGTATGGCTTGTGTATTTGTTGGCAAGATCAGCTTAACAACATTGTGATTTATTTAAAGTTGTAGGTATTGACAACCGTATGTATGTGTCCACACATATTTAGAACAAGTTGCCGTGCTTTCTTGTGTTTTTGGAATATTCATCAGTATAAATCTCATAGATGAATAATTATTGCAGGTTGAGATGGAAGCTTTGAAGGGCCAAGTAGCAGCTGAAGACGGCACCAAACCGAAGGCAAATACGCAGGTTGTAACTGTCATGCTTACGGCCTGCTATGCCATTTAATCTTGCTGTGACTGGCATGTTCTTTTTTACTAGATAGAGATATCCTGAATAGAGGTTATTCCAGTCCGTTGATCTCCGCATCTAAATAAATTCCAGTGGTCGTGTATGTAATAAACTAGGTTGTCTTGAACCTTTTTTTCATGCCACAAATGTACTGTCATGGTAGTCCCTGTTAAGCTGCAATGAGAACCTTTTATCCATGCAAGTCATTGTGTGGTTTCATAGATATTCATATCTTAGTTGCTAACTGAGGCATGGATAAGAGAGCATTGTGCTGGTACAGTGGTACTTGCAGATCTGATAAGGTGCTGAGTAGTGTATAAAAAGCGAAGAACCTTTTTGTTTATGAGTGCTATTATTACTTTCTGGTGGGTTAAAGTAAAGAGGTTAGTGACAGTGTACTCGTGGGGACATTTTGTAATTATCACATATTTGTGTCAAAATTAACCGCAATGTAGTGTTGACCCAAGTTTTTATTCTAGAAATTCCAGACAGCTTTCAAGCAATCAAGATGATGCACATTGACTTACACAGCATATATTCCTTTCTCTTAAAAGCCTCTGTAGATTACAATTTCAGTTCAGTTATTTTCCCATCCAACAGATGTATATCCTGGGAACAAAATATTTGTGGTCAGATGATTTTTGAGGTTGGCAGTGTTTTTTTATTCCACTCATGCTTGTACACAGATGATTTTTGTTCTGGTAACAAAATATTTGGTCCTTTTCAAGTCTAGGTATTGATGTAATTTTACAAGTGTCTTGCTCATAAGTTTTGCCAATGTTAGATGGGTGTGATCATGCTCCATTGCCATTTGGAATGAAGACTGATATTGAACATGTAAAATGTCTGGATCTTCGGATGACACGTGAGGAGGGTTTTTGTATTCCTTGTGATAAGGAGCTGTTATAGTTCCAATCCTTCACAAGGTAATGTTCTTTTTCCTTATCTGCAAATCCTCTGTGTTGATTTATTCTGAAACGTTTGCCAACAAATTTTTGGTCGTGATGCATTTTAGTTGCAGCAATTACAAAAGTTCATTGTAGATTGCTCGCTCAAGTAAAGAATGAGCCATGTTTAGAGTGAGGTAATGCTGTTCATGATTATCAAATTCAATTTGCTACTAAAACCAACCAGAACCGGTGGTTTCTATCATACGATGAATCTTGAATGTACTTGTAAATCAGTACTGTGGGGGCAATGCTTATATGTGTACACAAGTAGGCGTTCAGCCGCACTGCATTGAGACGAGGGAACAACTGTGCGTGCGTGTGCATGGGTGTGTGTGTGTGTCCACTGATTGTCTGTGTGCGTTTGATTTTGGCAACCATTTCTTTATCCTTGAACCGAGCTAATGAACATGTAAATCTTGAACGTATAATTTTTTATTCAATAAAAATTAATACAACCATCTCTGGCATGCTTTTTTTTGCGTTAAAATCTCTAGCATGCTTAATTGTTATATTTGGAACAAGAGCCATGTGTAGATCTATACTACCATAAGAATTGAAATACTACTAGTAGTCTAGATTGTGAGAATTGCATGCTTGTATTTCGCAAAAAATGAACAAGAAGAATTGCATGCATGTATATGTAGAAAAATACCTCTCGCGGCATGATGACTAATATTTCAATGAAGGCCCGGTAAAGATACGAAGCTCCAGATGTTAATCTAACCCATGGATCTGCACCTCCAGATGGATTTCTGATTATTTTGCTAGCACCTGGTAGTTATCAGAAGAGTGAGGGTAGGAATTGGTTATGTTGTCCATGAACTTAACGAACATTTTCAGTGGATGCATAATTAATACAGTTTTATTTTGGAAGCAAACTAAACTTCTAGCAATTAGAGAAGAATATTTAAAACCATATAGTAGTGGCAGTAGTCCGTACCTTATTGGTCAGGCAGACACACAGATCTTGTGTGGTGATGATCGATGAATAACAGTGAAAGTGCGTTATATCGACTAGAGGGGGGTGAATAGGCGATTTTTACAAATTCATCACTGAGAATTTCACCTTGAGGAATTTGAAATGTGATGAATAACTAGCAGCAGAATAAGTACTCAAGTGCACATGAAGCATAGCGATCGCATAGTCATCATGATAAAATAAAGCATGCACAGATTACATGTAGCGTGATACAGGATAAGCAGGTGAGGAACAAGGTAGCTTGAAGAATTTGAGGTGAGGAAATTGAGAAAGTCTTCAGACAAATTCTTCAAACAGTAACGATCAATATCATCAACAAGTATACGAGGAAATAGAAGGGTTGAGGAAATGGAACCAGGTAGCTCGATGAAGACAATGATTTGATAACCCAGTTCCAACTGCTGTGACAGTCGTACGCCTGGTTTGGAGCGGCCTGGTATTTAAACCAGAAGACACACAGTCCCAGAACACACAGTCCTTACCGTATTCTCCTTGAGCTAAGGTCACACAGTCCTCGCCCAACACTCGTGGTAAGTCTTCAGGGTAGACTTCCAAACCCTCACAAACTGGTCACCCGGCGATCCACAATTGACTGCTGGATGCTCTAGACCAAGGTCACTTCGTGATCCCCAATTGACTGCAGGATGCACTAGACCATGACGCCTAACCGTCTGGAAGATACACAATCTTCAAAGGTAACAAGCGTCGGTTCCACACAGGAACAATTTCTTCAGTGATGCTCAATCACTTTGGGTTTGGTGGTTTGGTTTGGGGTTTTTCCTCACTGATGATTTTCTCTCAAAGTCCTCGAGGAATGGGATGCTCTCAAATGACATGTGTCAGTTCTCTCTCGGAGCAGCCAACCAACTAGTGGTTGTGGGGGGTGGCTATTTATAGCCAGGGTGCAACCCGACATGATAAGACATAAATGCCCCCAATGATATGACCGTTATGTTGATAGGATGATTGGGGACAGCTGGCACTTAGCACAGCAACGGTCGGAATTTCGAGCTATGAAAGTCCTCAGGCTTATCATATTCCTCACTTGTAGGCAATTCGCACTGGCGAAATCCTAACTCCTCAGTCAGACCAAATTCCTCAGAGACCAGAAGATCATCGTCTCTGTCACTGAAGAACTTGACTGAACTGCAAGAGGTTTCCAAAGGCTTCACTCGAAGGATTGGTTAGGTTGAGGCTTTTGAGTTGAGCATCAGTTGGAAATTTTCCTTAGTATTACCTCGGCCCCCTTTAACAGTACGGTGTTTCCTATGACTCAAAGAAAGGAAATGAAACTACGAAAACAAAAGTCTTCACGCTTCATAGTCCTCGTTCATATCTTCAAGGTCACACCAACTTCTTCTTCTTCAAAGTCTTCAGGGAATACCAAAGTCTTCAGCAAAGTCTTCACCAAAGTCTTCACCAAAGTCTTTAGTTGAAGACATACATTTTTAGGGGTCGATAATCTCCGAATATATCAAACTCCTCAGCGACTTATAGAGCCTGTGTACACTTACAAACGCATTAGTCTCTTAACCTATAAGTCTTCAATACACCATAATCACTAAGGGGCACTAGATGCACTTACAAACAGAAGAATTAGTATATATCTGTCGATGCCAGTTAACTGCATAAGAGGTAGTGGTCCAAAAAGAAAGATGTTGTTTATGTGAGGTGATATGAAGGAAAAGCAATGAAGGAATGAATGGGGGGATATTGGAGAGCAACTGTGCCTGACTAGGAAACTCCAGATGCCAATCTACCCCATCGATGTGCACCTCCAGATGAATTATTTTATTTTGCTAGTTGCCATCTCCTACATACATTGTCACCAGAAGAGCATGGGGATTAGTTATGTTTGTGCATGCATGAACAAACATTGTCAGTTGATGCATAATATGCTGCTAGCAAGCAATCGACACAAGACATATAGATAGATAGGAGAAGAATTACTCATATATATAGCATCACTTAGTGTTATAGTACCTAAATTTGCAGCTGCAGACACTGCTTGGTCAGGCCAGAAGAAATTGAAGATGTTGATGTCAGGTAATACGAAGGAGGAGCAATGAAGGAATGAATGGGGATAATGGAGGGCAATTGTGGCTAACTAGTTCTGCAGGTATGCAGTGTCACGCCCAAGATGCGATCCTATCCTTATTTTGGCACGAGGGCCTCGACAGGGATAGAAGCGCATCTCGTCGTGTTGCAAGAATGGATATCATTACAAGTACATGTAAAGAAGAGATGAGTATATGGAATTGGCTTACACTCACCACAAGCTACATCAATATCACATCAATACAACAACATATCCAAACATCATACAGAAGAGCAGGGTCCGACTACAGACGAAAACAAACGATAAAATGACATCCATCCTTGCTATCCCAGGCTGCCACCTGGAACCCATCCTATGATCGATGCAGAAGAAGAAGAACTCCAAATCAAACAAGCATCGCGCTCACGTCAAATCATCGCATTACCTGTACCTGCAACTGTTGTTGTAGTAATCTGTGAGCCACGGGGACTCAGCAATCTCATTTCCAAGGGTATCAAGACTATTAAAGCTTAATGGGTGAGGTATGGTTAAGTGGTGAGGCTGCAGCAAGCACTAAACATTTATTTGAGTGGCTAACTTACGAGTATAAGAATAAAGGGGGATGATTGTCGAATAAACGGACGTGATATAGTAATGATCTCTAAGAGATCCTGAACACCTACTTGCGTCAAACATAACCCCACCGTGTTCTCTCTCGGATAAGGACTCACGAGAAGAGACAGTCACGGTTACGCACACGGTTGGTGTATTTTATTTGAGTTTACTTCAAGTATGCTATGACCGGGTGTTAAACAAAGTTTCCAAGTTGCCACGTAACCGCGGGCATGGCTTTTCGAAAGATTTAACCCTGCAGGGGTGCTCCAACTCATCCATCACAAACTAACCACACACAGCGGGAATAACCTCGACCACGAATCTCGTGATCTTCCTAGGCAATTCCACTGGAAAACCGCAACCTCGAGATAGCCCGAAGTATTTTCGGAATTCCTCGCACAAGACCTTCGAGAAAGGTAAAACAAATCCAGCAAGGCCGCCCGACGTGCCGACAATCCCGATAGGAGCCGCGTATCTCGTTCTCAGGGCAAATCGGATGAGCTATGGTTACCACGCCAATCACCGAGTTGCCCCGGGTAGCGTTAATAAGCTGCTCTGGGTTGGACCAACACTCATGAGGAGCACTGGCCCGGGTTGTTAATTAAAGATCCGCGGGTGCCGGCGGGTCCCTATGCAATTTTAGTTGTTATTAGGCAAATGTAGTACCAATGTTGGGCCTTGCCAGACAAGTTTTATCCTAAAACGAAAATCAAGGGGGTCCCCATAACAACCCCGAGCATGTTAGGAGCGCTCAATTATGGAACATAACACCGGTCCACAAGTAACTAGGGCGGCAAGAGTGGAACAAAACACCGAGCAAAAGGCCAAGCCTTCCACCCTTTACCAAATATATATGTGCATTAAATTAAATAGCAAGAATATTGTGATATAACAAAATATCCATGTTGGCACATGGAAGAATTAGCACCTGCAACTAGCAACGCTATAAGAAGGGCTGAGCAAGCGGTAACATAGCCAAACAACGTTTGCTGGGATGTGGAGGGGTTAGAGGCTTTTCATGGCAATTTGGGAGGCTTGACATACAAGTGGTAGGTAGCGAGACAACGATAGAAACGAGACAACTAGCATGGCAATGATAGTAATGGTATCCAGGGAAATGATCATCTTGCCTGAGATCCCGCTTGGAAGAAGAATGAACCCATGAAGAAGACGAGCCAACGTAGTCGAACGAATCCTCACACTCCGAAGCGGTTTCGGAACTCTATCGAGAAGAAGCAATCCGGAAACAACAATCAACACATGAACAACACCACAACATATGCATGACATGATGCGCAAACAATATGATGCATGTCCGGTTTAATTATGTAAGGCATGGTAATCACAACAAACAAATACTACACATTAAGTGAAGCTCAATATGCAACGAGACGAAACTCCACATTCGAATATTTAGTTCACTCTCGTTTAGGTACACGACAATATTAAATGTTGTTAAACATGGCAAGAGGTGAAGCATAAGTAAACTACACATCTAGGCAAGTTTAAATGAGGCCGGAAACAACATATAGCATTTCCGAAACGACCCCATATGTTAATTTCGAAATCGGTCTAGATCTGAACTAATCATGTTTTATATTTATTAAACAGGGGAATAAAATATACCATGCAATTCTACACGTCATTCTAGTCGATTTACATATATAGAACGTTTGAAACGGAGCTACGGTTTAAAAGATATGACATCCGCAAGATGCATATGACATGAATGCAAAATGCATGCAAACACCCACCACAAACATGTTAAATCATAGATGCAGCAAGATATTATGAAACTACATGAAATTCTAGTCAAGTTACATATGCAACATGATCAAAACGGAGCTACGGTTCAACCACAATCATCAATGCAAGATTTTAATTAAATCTGCCCAAAACAGCAACATAGCATTTTGCACACATGAAAACAACAAGTTACAATATTCTAAAATGCTCAAACTAAGCATGGGGCGGTAGCATATAACTCACACATCATTTCATCTTTACATATCATACTCAAAAGAGGCATGGATCACATGGTAGGACTTAGCGAAAATAACAGTTTTAGCATAGCAGATTTTCACGGAGGCATATTGGCAGCAGTAAAACTATATGCTGCAGGTCATATTATGGCATGAAAATTAACAGCATGGTAGTAGACATGATGTACTACAAATCATTCCATGATGGCAAGGTCTAATTATGCATAGAATCATGGAAAACATCAACTCAACATGGCATCATGAAGAAGACAGATTCTCAGACTTAGTGAAAATTAGAGAAGACATGTGCAGCAGTTTTTAACAGATTGACATGTTGAGCAACAGAAATAATTATGATGCTAAACCTATTCATGCAAACTATTGACACAACATGGTAGGCAACAACATGCTTAACAAAAGACTCCTTTGGAGCAACCACAAATGACCCCTAGAACACTAGCAAATCCCATGGCAAGACAGCAACAAAATAACAGATTTCCAGACTTAGAAATATTTTGGACCCTCAAAACAGCAGATTTTTATAGCATGTTGGCAACAAGAAAATAACGCCTAAACATGTATTTCTATAGCAACCAAAAATACCAGGGCCTAACACACATGTCCAAGGGCATATTTCATATTCAACAACAATTCATATCATGCATGGATTAAATCACACGAAAATAACAAAAGGGCATCATAGCAAAATAACATGCACACAAAAAAATGCTCACATGACAAAACTAATTGCACAGATAAATTCTATGAATTTTTCTACCCCGAAAACATATATAATATGTGGGTTCTTATAGTAAAACCAATGCCACAACATTTATGCGTGTTTAGGACATAAACCGTTTTAGCAAGTTATTTATGCAAATAAAATGCAAACATCACATTACATATTTTTAACATGCATGAAAATGCGATACTATTAATATACATATTTTACATATAGGGTTTGAATAATTCGGATGCATGATTAAATATATATGCGCAATACAAAATATGGCATTTATGCGAATTCCAAGAAAATAGCATGTTAGACATTTTAATCATTTATGAAAGTGGGATATTGTTACTCTACACAAAATTCTAGATATTTTTCATAAATAGATTATTTCGATACGATGCACGGTTAATTATTTATTGGCATTTAAAATGATGCATTTTTTCTGAAATTATGACATGTCATTGATAATTGACAAATTCGCAAGGCATAAAAAAATGCTATCGGTCCGAATCTGCTGCACTGGGCCGAACAGGAGCAAGCATAACATAACTATACATCGCAGGGGGCGGGGTTTAGAGCGGGAGTGCTCACCATGGGCCATGGGCCTTGGAGCTGGCTGACTGGTGGGCTGAGGCGCGGTCAACGGGAGGCTGCTGGGCCGAATCTCGGAGGCCCACCAGGGTCGAGCGGCGCTGGGACGTCGCCCTCGTCTCGATCCCGAGCGGGGACAAGGCGGCGCTGCCCATGGCGGCTGGTGGCGCGACGGAATCCGGCGGCCTGAGGCGGGATCCGACTGGAGAAACGACAGGGATGGCCGGATCCGGTCAGTCCGCACCGGATCTAGGCGGCGGCGGCGGCTTGGGTGGCTGCAAGCTCCGGCGGGGTCAGGCGCTGAGCAGAGGAGCTCGAGCATGGGCGCGTGAGGAGTCAACTTCCTCGGGCGTGGCTTGCAGGAACGCGGGCGGCTGCTCGCTGGCACGCGGACGGGGAGAGCTACGAGCGCTGGACGTGTCCATGAGCGCAGCAGGGGAGGCTGGACGCTGCAGCTTGTGGTTGGCCGGGCGTGGGGATCAAGGGACGTGGGTGCATGGGTTGGACGGTTGGGAAAACCAAGGAGACCAGGTGGTTGTGGCGGCGGCGTGGGAAGAGATGGATGGGACAGAAGTAGGCTAGGGTTTCATCTGTGTTTAAATAGGTAGGCTGACTATTGGAACATATTTGGTTAGGGTTCATCTGCTATTTAGCAGATGATATTTTGGGCTACTGGGCTAACTCTATACGTGGGTCAAATAGACAAATAAAAACCCATGGAAAAGGCTATGCACTACGTTTTTTATATACCCAAAACGTCTGACAATATAAACCGATGACGGTGTCGTTATAGTCGACCGTTGGGGTACCAAACGACCTCCGATTGCGGCGAAATTTGGCAGGCGGTCTACCTACAATAAAACAAGACCGCATGCCAACTTTCGACCCAATCCGAGAATATTTTTTGCGCGCTTTTAAAAACATTTTTTATAACGATGCCGCGGGCGCGTGCGTGTGTGGTAGGACTCGAAACGGACGATGGGAAGAACCGGCGACTGCTAACGGATGCAAGTTTTCGAAAACAAGTGACGATGCCATGCACATGATGCAAATGATGCGATGATGAATGCGACAATCAAACGAATCACACGACGAGAATGGAAATAAAGGGGAATCTTCTGGAGCGTCGGTCCCGGGCTGTTACATGCAGTGCGGGGCTTGTGTAGGTACGTTTGGCTTAATTTGCTTTTCCCAAAGCTAGCTGCAGGTTCTTTAATTGCTGTTTGAGCAAAGCAAAAAAAACAAAGATGGACTTGTCCCCTTGTCTGCTAATTCTTTGCTTCTTTCCTCCTTTTCCTTTCTCTTTGAATAAAGCAAAGGGACCTTGGACCAGATTCCTAATGCAAATCACGAGTGGTACAACGCCAACAGCTCATGGGTAAGAAAGGCGACGTGGCAATGTATCGTGCACTGGAGCATCTCAAGGTGGAGAATGGGATGCACCAATTGTTCCAGCAGTTCGAAATCACCGTGAGATATGATTGAATGGAGACACTGCCTGCTGCAAATTCGTTTAGTTAACTGGGTTTCCACATCATCTGTTTATCACTACAGTTAACTTGTGTGTTTTGTTATTCGGAATTTAATCAGTTTAATCAGTGCTGTGCCTGGTCGCTAATTTGAACCATATATTTTCGTCTTATGGGCTGTTCCTTGTCAATATATTCTCGAAATTCAGTTCCCAGTCGAACCCACCTTAATTTCAACTGTCAGTTATGCCACTTAGAACTGTCGTATGTACTTGTACACAATTAATTATGAACGAGTTATTCTGAAACTAAATTGCCCTCCCATGGCATCGCCACCACTTTACCGGGGACGACCCCCACCCCGACGATGGTGGCGCCTCCGGCGGGTAGAGCAGCATGGCGAGTACCCGTTGATGCCGGGCAGGGACACCCCTATTCACACGGCGGGTAACTCAGAACACTAGGAAACGTACGTTACTCCATGCTTGGTTAATGATACACGAAGCAAACAATCCACTGTGTATATATATATATATATATATATATATATATATATATATATATATATATATATATATATATATATACACACACACACCTCACATGCATGTATGTTTCCTTTGAGACGATACTACACGTACTGGGAACACCAGCAAATTAAGCGCATGCAAGCATGGTGCTGAATGATGAAACCGGCCAGATAAATAAAATTCTTGATTGGTTACATCAAGCAAAACGCACGCTGCATGCTGCTGAATCTCAATGAATCACACACAAATTAACAACTTTGTTTCACTGTCTTTCGCAAGCAAGCAACACCCTCGTCACACTCACACCAAATGACCGGGGTTGTGTGGCCGTATGTGGTAGACACACCACATCCACGGGCACATCAAACCCTTCTTAGGCTGTGTTTGGTTGGACTTCCCAGTCCAACTTTAGCTGTCAAAAAGCCAGAAGCCAACCAAACGCGTTAAAACTCGCAGCAGATTCGGAGAAGCAGCAGCTTCGATCCAGTGCAATTTGCAAAGTGGCTCGACCCTGGATTCCAGCTGCGGAGGGCAAACTTCTCGTCCAAATTACGACGCTGCCATCCCGCAATACGTACCGGTTCGCTGGAATTTCTCCCGACAGTCATTCCGAACACAATCGAGACGAGCAGCCGGCCGCATCTCGGACAGACGGGCTAGGGTTGGCCGCCGCCGCCCGCCGCCGCCTGCTCCGCCGCCCGTCCTCGCCGCCACCGCCAGCTCTGGCGACCGTCCTCGCCGGCCCAGGTATACTCCCTTCCTCCTTCCTCCCTCCTTTCTCCTTCTCCCCCTCTCCTCCCTCCTCCCCCCACGGCCCTGCTCCGGCCGGGCATCCAGCGGCGTCGGCGCCGGCTCCCATGCCTTCCTTTCTCCTCCTCCCCCTCTCCTCCCTCCTCCCCCCACGGCCCTGCTCCGGCCAGCCATTCGGCGGCGTCGGCGCCGGCTCCCAGGCCTTCCTTTCTCCTCCTCCCCCCACGGCCCTGCTCCGGCCGGCCGCCCGGCGGCGGCGGCGCCGGCTCCCAGGCCCTCCTTTCTCCTCCCACCTCCTTCCTTTCTCCTCCTCCCTCCTCCCCCTCTCCGGCCAGGCCCTCCTTTCTATTTCCCCCTCTCATTTCTCCCCTTCTATGTTAATGCATATGTTCACTGTTTTTTATATACATGTGAATAGAACCTGCACATTTGATTTGGTAGTGTCCAGTGCTAATAGTGCTGCATATTGCTATGTGATTTGGTAGTGTCCAGTGTTATATATTGATCTATTGCTATGTCATTATTTTGCTTGATTGAAGAATGACTGAAAAAGCGGTGTGGGATGATGCACGTCTGAAGAAAATCATAGAAATATTCAAAGAAGAGGTTGAAAATGGGAATAGGCCCTTAGGTTATTTTACTAAGAAGGGTTGGAATAATGTTATCGAGAAATAGGAAGCAAGAATGGGAAAGAAATATCCCAAGGATAAATTCAAGAATAAATGGGGTGCAATAAAAAATGACTATGTGTTTTTCATGGAGCTGAAAAATGAAGCTACCGGGCTTGGATGGGATGATGCAAAGAGAACCGTTATTTGCTCTCAAGAATGGTGGGATGAACATGTTGGGGTAAGTGTAGCAACTTTTTTATTTGTCATGCTTTTGAATGATTGCATTATCTGATTTGTACATTCATTTTTCAGAGATGCCAAGAGAAGACAGGGAAGAAATGCAATCATTTGAAGTTCAAAAGACACAGTCCGAAGCACCTTGAAGATTTACACGTCATATTTGACAAAGTGGATGTCACAGGGGCTAGTGCTTCTTGTGCTACAGATATATCCTCTGATGAATCAAGTGATGATAATGCGGCTCTTTTGGAGAAACCCGCTGATAGAGATGAAATGAAGTTGGCATCTTTGAAGAAACCAAAAACAAGCAAGAAGCGCAAGCAACCTTCAATCAAAAATGAGGAGAAGGAAGCGAAGAGTCCTTTCTTACGATTGCACAAGGAGACATGCGAGAAGATAGAAAGTGGAGTGGAGAAGATAACCTCTAGTGTTCAAGCATCATCAGCTCCTCTTGCAACCAACCTTGTCCCTACCATTTCAAAGGTCATGAAGTTGGTAAAAGATTGTGGTGTGAAAGAAAAAACTGCTCTCATGCACACAACCCTCACTCTTATAGTGAAGCCTGAGTTTAGGGAAATCTTCAATCTTCTTGAAACAAATGAAGGGAGGTTTGATTTTCTGGAGAGGGAGCATGAGAAGGAGATGTTGAAGCGCGTGTTGTGAACGTTATTTTCTCATGTTGTAGAATTACATTTGCTTCCATTGTAAAACCTTATTTGCTTATGTCGTGAACCTTATTTGCTTATATCAATCATATTTGCTTATGTTGTGAACTATACATGTTTTGTCAAATATTGTGCCAAATATCTATGTTGTGTCAATTGTTGTGCCAAATATCTATTTTTATATTGTTGACGATGAATGTGTTAACATTATTACATTCTTGCATAGATGGATGCAAGGATGGAAGAAGTGGCCAGAAATGGACAAGAGGGAATGAAACTTCTTGCTGTACTTGCACATCAGGCTGCTATCATGGGAAACCTAGGTAACCTCTATGTTCAGCGGTACTTGAACAAAATATACAGAGATGCCAAGCAAACTGGACTAGAATGGGTCATGGAGTGTTATGGTCGGCCCAGATACTTCTATAAAATGTTTTGTATGAATCCGAAAGTTTTCATGGTACTTCATGATTTGCTTGTTTCTACATATGGTTTGACATCAACTAGTAATGTCTCAAGAATTGAGTCACTGGCCATGTTCTTATGGATTGTTGGAGGCCCTCAAGCATTTGCTCAAGCCGAAAACCGTTTTGTACGCTCGCTTTGGACGGTTCACACAAAGTTCAAGGAAGTTTTGTTATGTTTACGCAAGTTGGCGAAAGATATCATCAAACCGAGAGATCCTACAAATAGCTATGAGCATGAAAAGATTAGAGAAGAACGTTTTTGGCCTCATTTCAAAGGTGCTATTGGTGCCATAGATGGATCACATATGCCAGTGATAGTGCCAGCAGATGACGCGGTTAACCATAGATGTCGGCATGGTTTTACATCACAGAATGTGCTTGCAATATGTGACTTTGACATGATGTTTACCTTTGTGGTTGCAGGTTGGCCGGGCTCTGCACATGACCCAAGGATCCTAAATCATGCATTGGCACACTTCTCTTCATTTCCTGTACCACCCAAAGGTATAACATCACAACCTATTTCATCGTTCATTATATTATCTTGGTGATTTGATTTTCGTTTTTAGTGAAATACTATCTTGTGGACTCTGGATATGCAAACCGAATAGGCTATCTTGCTCCTTTTAAGGGGAGTACGTACCATCTACCAGAATTTTGACTTCGTTGTCACCGTCCACCTCAAGGGAAGTATGAGTTGTTCAACTTTTCACATTCCTCCCTTCGTAATGTCGTTGAGCATGCTTTTGGGGTGCTCAAGCAGAAATGGGGCATATTGAAAGGGGTCCCAAGTTTCTCACCTCATACGCAAAAGCATATCATCATTGCTTGCATGGCATTGCACAACTTCATTCGTGATAGCAAGCTGAGTGACAATTTTTTTGATAAATGTGATGCCGATGATGAGTATGTACCTCCAGTGCTACGACAGGAAGTAACACCAACGCAAGCGGATCCCGTTGAAGAGGAGGAGAATGATGATACCATGGATACTATTTGTAGTAGGATAGCGGATGCTTGTCTTGCGATAGCAACATAGATTAGCTATCTTTGATGGAGGTTATCATCATGTGAACCATATGCATATTCTATGGTGCATGTCTTTTGTAATATTATTATGGGATCAATATGTATATATATGTAATATGCAACCTGAAAATATAATCGTTGAATCCGTATATGTTAGCTGTGAATCATCTCAATTGTCATAATTCTTTTTTGCAAAACGGCCGTTCTATTGCCTACCAATGTAAATATCACCATTTTACGGTCAAGTTGCATATAAAAAAATTGACTCATTGCCCAGGGTCATTTCAGACAATTTACAGTCAAATCACAGTTTCACAGTTGTTTCAACCAAACAACTTCCAGCTTTTTCACAGCTGAAAGTTCACGGCAGCTTTTTCACAGCTCACAGCTCACAACAGCTTTTACAGAATCTACAGCTCAATCAAACACAGCCTTATTATTACAAGCACAAACATAAGCACAAACCAAACCACACAAATATGATACGAGCGTATCGTTCCTCGCCGGAAACTAGTCTAGCAGGAAAACATAACATCATCAAACAAGCACCAATCTATTCTTGGCAAAACTCACAACCATAATCTGGGAAGCAAACACCTAAACCGATGCGGCAATGGCAGCAGTCGACATCAGCAAGACATCACCGTTCTCTTGCAACAACCAAGCCTACACAACACGTACATGTAATGATGATACAATTGATTAATGGGAGTAGAATGGATGAAACACGAAGGTCAAGCAATTTGGTACCCAGAGGGGTACGGATTAATTTAGTGGTTGCTCTACATATATGTGTATGTAAGTTATTTGGAGTTATTCATATACTATGTAAGGGAGTATTTAATCACCCAAGGTCTCTACTGTGTGTGTACCATATATATACTATGAAAAATGTGTGAAACAAGACTGTATGCATCTTGGGGCATCTCACCATGTGACAAGATTTCAGATGTTGCCATGTAAGTGTGTCCCCTTCTATGGACATCATATGTTCAGGGATGACTGTGGTGATGGTAGAATTGTCGTGTGCATGCAACGACTGGGATTTGTTCATTGCAAAGACGATAGCCTTGATTGCTTGTACACTCTCCACACTAGCGTTGCTAATCCCCTTACCAATCTCAACATGGCAGCCTGACGGTTGAAACTGCATTCTATTTTCATAGTCATGATCAATAATTATACTACCAACAGAGATGTCAATGTAGGTGTTGTACGTATTGGGGGTTAATGACTTTGGTTGAGGACCACCCATTATTTCACCACTATTACCAGGGCACGTCTTCTCCTTCATATAGCTTTGTCCCTTAACATTGGTGGTACAAGGGACACAAAGATTTAGATGGAACCTACTGCTCTTTCAACAGAATCGAGCATTGCTTTGTAACACCAAGGACTAAAAAAACCTTATGTCCATTATAGTAACATATGCCTCATGTAGTTTTGTTTGAACATGACATACCGAGGAGTGAATGTGCAGCACTGTCAATGTCGGCAGACCTTCTGCTGGCCATAAAATGGCATGGAGTTGCATACATCCCAATAGAATAATTTAATGGAGACATGGGACCTGCACCATCTGAGTTGTGAGGTCAAGTGTCTTGACTCTTGTGCCTGAGAGGTCCAGCTCCTCAAGGTTTGGAAGTGATCCATGCAGGGTGAAGTCAGACAATCTTGCACAGCCAGCCATGGAGATGCGGCTTATTTTGGCTTCCTTGTAATCTTCTTTTCTTGGTCCTACATCTAAGCTGAATGATTCAAGTGATGGAGGGAGTCCTTCAACATGCTCCAAGCCAACACAACCAACTAGAACCAAAGTCTTGAGGCTAGTTGATCTTGACAAGCTAGGCAAAACTTGTATTGTACTATCCCCAGACAAGTAGAGGAACTCCAACTTCATCATGTTTGTGAATTCATCAATTTCGCCTGTCTGCCAAGGCGATGTAGGCTCAATCACTCGAAGCTTGTGAAGGTTCTGTAATTGTCAACATGCAAAACTGTGGCACCAAATCCTTCATTTCTTTATATGTACCTCACTAATGTTTGCAGCCATCTGATTGGTTATGTCTGCTGATAAATCCAATTCCCAATCAGTGTGGCATATGTCTAGTACCCATAGGGTCTGGAAAACTTGTTCTACCCGCTGATCCTTGCAGGCATCTAATCCAAGGAACCTTAAGCTGTGGCGACAATAGAAAGGAGGTGAAGAAAAATTGAAGGTGCATCGGCATAACTTGAGCACACGAAGTTTGTCCGATTGACGAAACATGTCAATAGGTAAAGGTCTTAATGGAGGATCAAATTTGCTTGCAACTGCACCAAGGAAAAATGATGTTGACTCTTGATGCACAATAGAGCTATCCTTGGACAATATCCACCGCTTCGGAGGAGTCTTCAGTCTATGACCAAAAGAGGGCAAGGTATTAGATGAATAATCCTCTATATTTATGTGTTGAAGCAGAGCAGCTGCAACCTGATCTCCTTGTATAATCCCATCACAAACCCAATAGCTCGAAGCATGGGTGGCCCAGACCTCCAGTAGTAGTCCATGATGTTACCTCCCTGAGAATTTAATGATAGCAGATACAAGCAACACTCGGTAGCTGCTTCACCAAGCTTATCTGTGTATTCAGCAATTTCTCTTGCCTCTTCTTCCAACAAAAGATTCCCGTTGGAATATCTTACATAATCATAAAGAGAAAGGTGTGAATTATCCACCTTTTCACTAATTCTTGGGTTCAACCGAAGCCTTCCTTGAAATGTCCACAATACCTTAGTATCTAAAAGTTCTCCCTGAAGAATGCCAAAAGCACTTAAATTAACCATATCGTTGTTTCCATTATGAAAGACCACTAAACATCTGTGCGCCATAAGGACTTGAAGGATCTCTCTTGCAACGAATCATATTTCTGCTCTTGAGCTTTCATCTACCCCTCTGAAATCATCTTCTTCATCTTGCCTGTCAATAACATCCATTACCAGATGAGGAAGCTTCAGTTCTTGTGCGATTGTCCTTCGGAGTGCTCTTCGGCTTTTCCGCCTCGAGCAGTCGACGTGGATGATCTTGTCGAATTTCTTCAACAAAGATGGGGGAGGGTGTTTGGCTATGGTTCTAAGCACCGCCGAAGCAGCCAGCCCTTCCCATCCATCAAAATAGATGGCCTTGTGTGCAGTACTGCTCGTATCCTTCAAATAAGGGATTATTATTTTCACCGCTTCTTCAACGGTTTCTGCATCAATATACTGCATAATTAGTTGAGGCCGCTTACTTTAGCGGTTCTCATCTAGTAACATACTATATGCAAAAGGTGCACCTAGCTTCTTTGTTTTGTTAGTATTAGGAACACTAATAAACTGCATGGATGGATGGGCACTCGTACAGGCACACAGTTAGCCATGACCACGATTTCCAGTACCTACACGGTTGTGGGAAGGAACTACAGAAGATGGGAGGACCGTCGGTGCTGTGTTAGGCCGCATGCAGAGTGGCAGCGGCGAGGAAAGCCAGGTGGAGATGGTCACTGGGAAGGTGATGGTGGACGAGGGAGAGCTAGCTAGCGCGTACGTGTTGCTGTTTGGTTGCTAGCAGCTCTCGACCTCCCAGCTCCCAGTACATACGTGCGTACTCTTCACCGCCGTGTACGTACGTGTTGATGTTTGGATGATTTGAAAAAGAATCGGATGCTCAATTCGGAGTAGTACGTACGAACGTGCGTACTCTTCTTCTCTACTGTAGCTATGCCTGCATATCTTGGAAATTTTAATTAAACGCCGTTGGGATTAACCATATCGCGGTCGTTCCCGCCCATCCCCATAATCTCCCAACCACCGCCTTCCCCGACACTATAGGCGTGGCCGTCCTTCCTCCTCGATGCGCAGGTCACCTCGCTCCTCTCCATAATAGTATTTAACTTTCTAGTAGAACATAATAAAATGCCCAAATAAAAGTACTTATAAATGGCTAAAGAATTGAAAATTACCTTTGGTACGTTCTATTCCTCCGGGCCATGAAATAGTCAACCACTTGAGCATTGGTGACCTTTTTCCGAGGATTCAAAATCAATGTCTCTTGGCTGACACGGTTCCATCAACAAATATTTTCTTCTTACCAGATCTTTTAAATAAGGATGAAAATGTTCTATCAATTTTCTCTTGCCCGGATCATATTGAATCTCCTCTTCCAAATTTTTGTCTTCAGGAACATCCTGTGATGGTGCTTTTCTTTTGAGAAAAACTTGTCCATAGTATCTGTATTTGACATTTACAAATTACAAATGAGACATGAAGACTTGTATAGAAAAATGAAATATACCCTAATTAGAAGTTATAATCCTAGAAAATGCCCCACGTTTTGCCAAAACATAGTGGTTTATTATATTCACTAGAGGTTTATACATAATTGTTGCAGTTTGTAAACAAAAATACAAAATTAGGAAAAGCAAGACAGGGCGCTACCACCATTCTGGCCTTTTGTAATCTACAGATGCACGGAAACGAAGAATCAAGATTGGAATTTAGAAAGGTTGCCAAATTACCGACGTGCGTCGCTCGTGTGCGTCGCGTCGTCACCGTGTGAGGACTCAGGCTGTCCGGCGCCCTGCCGCTGCCGCTGCCGCTGCCGCCTGTGTACGCGACGGCGAGGCGTATTGTAGGCTGTCTTCGTTCGTACGTGTCTATAGAAACCTGATCGATGGATTTGTTTTGTTGTTGTTGGAAAAGCTGGATCTATTAGACTTGCCTACAGCGTACATACTGATGTTGGGCCAACCTGATGCACTTGGCCTTTTTAATTAACTAGCAAAAATGTCCGTGCGTTGCAACGGGAGAATACGTGAATCGCTTTGAATCAGGGCTGGCCGGGTCGAGGAACTATATCTTGAGATAAGGGTCGCTCGAAAAAAAGGCCCCCGCGTCGTCTCCCTAGAGACGACTCGGGCGGAACCCTAGGGGCGCCGCCGCCGGCCCCCTTCTCCAGCGCCTCCCCTCGCCGCCCCCGGCTGACGTCACCGGCCGAAGCCCGTCAGTGGCTAGCGGCGGTGGGCATAGCCCCAGTGCGGCTCCCCCCCCCCCCCCCCCCCCCCCCGCGTCCGTCCGTCCGACCCTTCACCCACCCCCACCCCCCCCGACAGCCGCCACAGCGCCCGGTGAAGCTACCCCCTGGCCGGCGCTCCCCCGCGTCTCACTAGGCGGCTCGCGCGGTGCCTGTGCGCGTCCCCATCGTCTGGCGTCCTCGCCTTCGCCCCTCCCCGATGGCGGGTCGATTTGCGCCTCCGTCCTCGATCTGCGCCGCCCGGCCGACCCTCTTCCTCGCCGACCCGTGGGGGGCACGGCTGGCCGCGCTCGCCCGGCCGTCGCCGGTTCCTGGGGGTCGCGCTTCAGTCCCAGATTTGGCGGGTTCGGGTGGCTTCGTCCACCTGCTACCGTGCTCTCTCGTCGCGGCCTCGCGCTGGCCGCCGGGCGCCGCGGCCTCGGCCTCTTGCGTGCGGCGGCCCGGTGTGTTGCTTCTTCTTCGGCCCTCCGTAGCTCGGCTCGCGGCTCTTCGCTGCCTTGGCTGATGGGCTACGGTGGTGGTTGGCCGACTTGCTCCGGTTGTGAGGTGGAGGTGGCATTGCTAGGTGAAAACTTCAACGACGGTGAAAGCTGCAGCCGCCATTTTCCCTTCTTGAAGGCGTCGATTTTGGCATTGTTTCCCTCCCCCCATGCTTTCAGATCCCGAGAGAAATCTTGGACCCGGGGTTCCCCGGGTCGGATGGTGTCGACGTCTCTATGCCGTTTCCTCCTTGGGGGCATCTTCTTGGATTATTTCATGGTGGTCCGAACGACGTTTGCATGGACGTCTTGGGGTGGCCTCGGCGGCACGCTGCCCTTCGACCTCGGCGGCGGTACACCGGTGCCGCGCTCTTCGGTCTCGGTGGTGCGTTTTCTTTCGGCTTCGCCGGCGCACACCGGTGTCGCCGCATGAACTGGGCTATCCGACGCCCTTCGTTCGTGCCGGTGATGTCCCTTGCGAGCTGCTGTTTTTGGTGCCCGTCTTTGTCTCCCTAGGCCTTGTTGTGGTTCCTTGTCTGTGGTGGAACGAGCCGCTCAGCGGAGCTCGTTACCAAGATGTCGGCTTCCGCGGGTTTCGGTTTGGTTCTGTAGCCAGCCTTCCCCTCCATTTGTATCTCTCTTCTAGTTTTGAGCTCTCCTCTTGGTGCCTTTCTCTGTAATTTTCTTTTGCGTCTCGTGTGCACTTTCATGTATTTGTACTGACTGCCAAGTCACCTTCGAGTTGGAATATAACAAGCGGTGGGGTTTTTGCCCCCCCCCCCCCCCCCCCCTCAATCTCAAAAAAAATAAGAAAAAGAAGATAAGGGTCGCTCATGACAAAAACGGTGAATCGTTTGAGCTACAGCTCTGTGGGATATGGGATATTATCCCGAGTCAATTCATCCGGGTGAACAACACTAGCTTTAGATTATTAATTCATTCGGAAATTTAAAAGTAAAACAAAAAATAGCATTACCAACAAATCTTTTGTAACAACAACCAAGTAGACCAACCTAGTAGAGTAACAATGGCAGTAACCATAACTTACTTATCTCTGTCCGACAAGATATGCAGCGTGCTGCGGCCCGACGCTGGGGAGGTTGCATCTTCTTGGATGCTGGCGATTTGTGCTACGGCATGAATTGAGCCAGTGTCATCGTGGGAAGAAAGAAAACAAAAGGGGTGTATGTGTGTGCCATGTCGCTTCTTTGCGTGCTGTCTGTAGCTCACTGCTTGCTACATACGTATGCTAGCTGATTGCTAAGCTACGCGTATGTCATTGTATACTACCGCGTCTCATCGGCTCGGAAGAAATCAAGTCAGTACACCTGCTATGGACCGGTGCTTATTCGGATTAGCGCCATCCGGCGATGGAAGCCAACTCGTCCACATCGGCATATCTATAATCCTCATCATCATCTGTGCCCGGACCACTCCGGAACATCTCAATTCTCACAAGCAGCAGGCAGCACAGCCATATTATTTTCCTTTCGTGCACATATACCTTGCAAGGCTCCAAGCTTCCAGCAACGTGGCCTATATAACACCCCCGGGGCAGCATTATGCCAATCTCATTTCCTCGGCACACACACACACACACACACACCCGGGGCAGCATTATGCCAATCTCATTTCCTCGGCATATATATATATCCAGATTTGCCCATAATCTGGGGCATATGAAGGGTCTTGTTTAATTAGCCCCACTCGCACCAGCTGAGTTCTCATCGTCTGTTTGTTGCTTTTCGAGGTGGCTGGTTCATATTCCAAGACAACTTGCCTATGCATATAAAGGTAGCAAGGTGGGACTATTTCACAGAAAATATCGTTATAACCTAAAATCCAGACGCTAGCTTAGTTGGTTATTACCGGGAGGCCCAAGTTCGATCCCCTACGACAGTTAACTTTTTTTCAATTCCTCTATGAAGCCTAGTCACGTACCTGACAGCCCATATATAGAGCACAGCCATCTAATCCAGAAAGTGGCAAACGAAGGAAAAGAAAAACTGCTCGTACGTGAGCCGTGTGGAGGAGGGAGACGTAGGAAGAAACAGGTGTTGGACTGCTGGTTGATGGTAAAAAAAAACACGAACTTTTTTGCAAAATACTAATGACGGACTAAGAATACCTATTCCCTTTATTAGTATAATAATATAGGTATAGGTATATAGGTATAGATAGGTACTAAGTAAATTATTGGACCCGTATTCCTCTGCATATCGGTCGGCCCAATGGGCTCCGCCCCTGGCCAAGGTTCCCTGCGAGCTCCAAGAGCTCAAGGATGGCCAACCTCTCCCGTCCCCATGTGAGCTGCACCACTAATCTTTACCTATCAAGCTATCACTCTTTCTCTTTTCCTGTGTTTTCACTCTGTCATGCGCATGCCATATGTTCGACAAAATGCCTATGATTAATTCCATCGCTGTGTGTCAATTGATTGTTGTGTTTTAGTTTATATAGCTTACATCACCTTCCCGCATCTCTCCCACAACTGAGCTGGCCATAGACACCGCTGCTGTGCACGAGCAGCATCCAGAGGGCACGAGAAGCTCGGTCCTCGCGCGGCACCAGAGGGCAAGTGCCACAAGAAGCTCTCCATCGTACCCTCGGTGGCTCCAGGTATATATGCCTCCCCCTATCCCGTTCCTCCTACCTTGGGCTAGGGCTAGGGCTAGGGGGTCTGTGTCCGCTTCTTAACTTGTCGGAGTAGCATCCACGCCACCCTGTAACTTGTGTGTTTTATGCGCCCACCATGGACGCCGCAATGACTTGTTTTCAATATCATTACTTAGAGAATCAAGATATATTTTAATATGCTGTGGTGTAGTTTGTTAATGGAAAATAAATTTTGTCTTTCAGTTCTTATATATATGCACCATCCATCCCGTCTCAAACGATTCAACGGGCGCCCATCCCGATGATGGGAACAATGAATAGAACAACATGTCAAGTGACAATGACGTGAGTTTTTTTTTCTACCCCCTGCCCACACATTTTCGTATGTATTTACTTATTATTTTTCCTTTTTTCTTTATCAATGGCGGTTCATTATGTTCAGGTTTGGAATTAGCAACGTACCTTTACCTTTAATGATGTTTTGATTTATTGCTTACCTTTTACTGTTATTAATACAACAAGTCATGCCATGTAACGCCATCACACAGTCAGTCGTCTAATCAGATCCAGAAAAATGTAGAGCTCACTGAAGTAAAGCATATATGTTATTAGCTCTTCAGGGTCATGCATGTCCAAGTCAGAGTTGTCTTGTTTCATATCACTGACTGCACATTGGTCCTGACATGTCAAGAGCAGTGTTTTATGTTGTATATTCCATCAGTTCTTTGAATTTTCACATAGTATCTAAACCAACTAATCTTATATCTTATTCATGTTTCTTTTATTTGTCTATCGGTGCCGGTTCATTCTCTTGTGGTTTTCATTTTGTCCAAGCATTGAACTTTCCAAGGAGGAACAAGGCCTTAGATGATGCACTGTTTGGTTTCTTTAGCAAACAGGTCTCCCACTTCATTACATCATAACGGCCATTTTTTCTCGCACATGTTTTCCTCATGTGGGCTATTTTTGTTTTGTTTTTGTGATTCACACGCCTTCTTTTGTTCATTTGTGCTTTTTTTAGGGGGGATGCAAGCCGTGAAATTTTTGAGAAGAAATTTCAGCCACTTCTGCGAGGAAAGGTTTTTGTTCTATATATTCTCTACGTAGCCACCCTGCATTTCATACAAGATGGAAAGCGCACTACATTTTTTTTTTCTGGTTGCTACGGGGCGTGTCAATCTTTCTCTGTGATGTTCTCTTTTTCAAACGTCCATTCTTTTTTGTAGGCTAAAAAGAGCAAAGTAGATGGTGTGAGCAGGGATGCTTTTAGCAGATCTTCAGTTAAGTACTTCTCTAAAGTGCTGAAAAATCTAACTCCATACCAGAGATTTGTTATTGAAAAGTTCGGGTTTGGATGCCTCCTTATGTATGGGAAGTGTGGAAATCCGTCAGAGTTTGGCAGGTGGGTGGCTAATTGGAAGATACACAGGTTTGCAGACACCCGAACAGGGTAATTCCTGCCTTAGTTCGCAGTCAAGAAGATGTTGAATTGCATGATGTCTTGATCAACTTATCCCCCATCGCGCACATAAATCCGTCTGAGTCACCATGCGAGAAAGTTAGTATCTGTTGTCATTCATTTGGTTTTCTGACCTCTGCTAATAATAATGAGTGGTTCTTATTTGTTTGTTGTGGTTGTTTATCCTTTTTGTTTTTTGTTGGCTCAAGCAGTCATGCATTGCAAACTACAAGCTGAAACGAGTGCATCAAGCGCAACCACATGGCACAAAGCAAGCTCGTAGTGTCGTTGTTGGGACAAACCCTCCGGCAACGAACGCCGAGCAGCCTTCGGCGACACGAACGCCGGACGGAAGGAGACAAACTCGACACGAACTCGAGCACACAAGTATTTGCGGCGACATACGCCCCGGCGATGTACGCCGTTATCTTCTCCTCACTATATTCCGACTCAGACGAACATACATGGGAGACTACACAGGCCTGGAAACTAACTCCGGCTACTACTCCTCGTCTCAACTCTGGCACACACCACACGCCCTAGCTCTCGCACCGGCTACATCTCTTATATAGACCAGACTCACGCCACGCACACAGCCGAGCAGCCACATCGGCCAACAACCCATGCATGCACGCACTAAGCTAACTACCCTCGAATCTCTTCGGCCAGCTAACAACTTATCCATGCAGGCGTGTGACTCAATCCTCTCCTACTAACTAGGCATGCAACTAACAAACTTGCATGTCAAGATTATGGCTAACAGTCGTCACCGAGTCTGCCTCCAAGGCCTCTGCGGTAGCACATTTTCTGTCCTTTGTTCTTGCATCTTGTCTCTCTTCTGGGTCTCGCTTCTCATCACTGGTAGCGACCCATGGCGGTGGTGGCAGCACCAGATCTGGTCATGGGGGTGGTAGTTCGGGGGCTCCCTTGGCTCCCCGCCCTCAGAGAGGAATCCCCAAAGGATTGTGTCGCCGAGGGCTCCGCCGGGTGTGGAAGCGGTGAGCTCTTTGCAGGTGTCGTCCATCGGCCCGGTGGCAATGGGAGCGTCGGAACTAGGGTTTCCACCTCTTCCATCCCGGTTGGTGAATCGGGGGCCCACTTTGGCTCGAGAAGTGCAGTGAAAAACTGGCCCAGTCTAGTCCAAAAGATCCCTATATAAGTTGGCTCCGGATCCCTAAGGGTTCACTCGACCCAGCACTAAGGTTTCCAGCTTCCCATTCTGAGGTGCGGCGGCTAGCGCATACTGCTCGCTCTCTTCGCCGTGTTCCAGGTCCACCTACTCTCCAACGTTCCTTCGCTCAAGTGGTAGCTATGAGAGGTCGTGGTGATGAGTGGGCGGGGAAAAGGTGCACGAGGACTATGCATCGGAGGAGGATCGCTGGCGAGAAGCACATTTGAGGCAGAAGTTTTGCGAGAGAGGAGGTGGACAAGGCCTATTGGCGCAGGGAGGCGTCTCCACCATCCAGGGGGGGCGGGTGGTCCATCGCGTGACGACAGTAACTCGAGCGACTATCCTCTGCAAGACGGTGGGAGCCAGGGAGGCAACTACCAGTAGCAGCGCACCGGCAGCTAGGGAGGCGATGCCGGTGGGAGTCACGGTCACAACACCAGATCTAACCAGGGCAACTTCAAGAACTATGGTGGTAACAATAAGCAATACAGGCCGAAGCCACATGTGAATAAGGGGGCCAGGAAATCTCAAGGCAAGGTGGCGTCGGGAGGTGGTGCGGCTGCCAATTCCGAGCGCTTCCGCTATGGTCAGGTTGGCCACTTCCAAGTGGAGTGCGATTTCCCGCCGTTGTGTTTTCTCTGCAAAAAGGAGGGCCATGCTGCAATAGATTGCCCGAGCCACATGCTTGATTTTGGCCACAATTTCTTTATCCTTGGGCCGAGCTAATGAACATGTAAATCTTGAACGTATAATTTTTTATTCAATAAAAATTAATACAACCATCTCTGGCATGTTTTTTTTGTGTTAAAATATCTCTAGGATGCTTAATTGCTATATTTTGAACAAGAGCCATGTGGTGAGTGTATGTGCGTGTATGTGAGGTTCTATGATTGTACTGTGTTAAAAAAAAAAGAACAAGAGCCATGTGTAGATCTATACTACCACAAGAATTGAAATAATACTACTAGTCTAGATTATGAGAATTGCAAGCTTGTATTTCGAAAAAGAAGAAGAAGAAGAAGAAGAAGAATTGCATGCATGTATACGTAGAAAAATACCTATCGCGGCATGATGACTAATATTTCAACGACGGCCCGGTAAAGATACGAAGCTCTAGATGTTAATCTAATCCATGGATCTGCAGCTCCAGATGGATCTCTGATTATTTTATTTTGCTAGCACCTGGTGGATATCAGGCGATATGAAGGAGCAATGAGGGAATGAATGGGGATACTGGAGGGCTGTCGGTATGCAGTGCAGGGCTTGCGTACGTTTGGCTTAATTTGCTTTTGTCAAAGCTAGCTGCAGGTTCTTTGCTTGCGGTTTGAGCTAAGCAAAGAACAAAAGATGGAACTATCCCCTTGTCTGCTAATTACCCAGAGTGATACGCTTTCTGTAGAGTTTGGTAACAAGGACAAGAGCATTGTTGGCATCGTTGGAGCACTTGGTGATGTTCCAGCAGTTCAAAATTACTATTGAATGAAGCCTGCTGCAAATTAGCCGTTGGGTTTCTTTCTCTGAAGCATCGATACGGTTGGAGTTGCCGTGTCCGCGCACCGCACGGCGCTGATACGGCGATACGCACGATACGGCCGGGATACGGGTATCCCAGGCGTATCACGAATTTTTATTTTTATTTTAAAAGAAGAAAAAAAAACCGTTACGCACTGTGGAGATGGAGGGACACGGCGGGACACGGCGAGCGAGAGAGCGCCTCACGCGAGTCCAATAGCCCACGACGACGACAAACCCTAGCCTTCCTCTCTCACACTCTGTTCGGCCGCACCAGGCCATTGGGGATCAGAACCGCCGCCTCCACCGCCCAGAGTGGCTCGCCGCCACCGCCTCCCCCGCTTGGAATCACCTCTCTGCCTTGTCGACACGCCACGCCGCCGCCCCGACTGACACGCCACTCTTCTCCACCGCCGTCGCAAGGTAAACGATTCCCCCGAGCCTCGAGTGATGTGTGCTTGATGTATGCTTGCCTGCTTGCTGGATTATTGCTTGGCTGCTTGCTGGCTTCCGTAGTAGTACTACTATACTGTTTTGGGGCAATCACTGAGAGAAATAGCTGCACAAAGGAGGCTATCACTTCGATTTATTGCTGCTTGTTGATGTTGGTTGGATAAAATTGCTTGCTGATGTTGCTGCTTGTTGATGCTGGTGTGATAAAATTACTTGCTGATGTTGTTGCTTTGCTGCTACTGCCTATTGCTATGGAAGGAAATACGACATGGCATCTTCCTATTTATCATGTTATCTTAGTGGACTTTTGCATTGTTTGTCTATGGCCATTGAGAATTCACAAGTCAGAATTGAGACTTGTTGCTGTTGGAACTTGGAAGTTTGGAACAAGGAAGTATATATCATTTGGTAAGCTACAAGCCAACTTGTTTACTGTTTTCAACTTTTCATGCTTCTGTATCTCCCCCGATCCCCTTTCAGCCTGGGCCGCTCCCGCGGGCGGCAGGGCGGAACCCTAGCCGCCTCCGCCCCCCACCCCCCCCTTTCCCTCACCATCGCCGAAGGGCGCCGCCAAGCAAAGCCCGGTCAGTGTTGGCGGCGGTGGGGCCCATCTTCCCCATGCCCGGATGCTCGCAGCACGGGCTGCAGTGGCCATGCAGGGGCGCGGCGCTAGCGTAGGGCGGCGTGGCGGCGACCCGCGCATGCGCGCTGGTGGTGCGTCTGGGCGGCTAGCGGCAGTGGCTACGCGGTGGTGGTGGCGTGCCACGACGGCGGGTGCGCGTCTGGCGTTCTGACGTCCGTTGGCGGCGCGGGGGCTTGCTAGCGACGGGCCTGGGCAAGCAAGGCGGCGGCGCCTGGGCAGCTTGGCGGCGGCATGGCGTCTTGACCAGGGTGCATGATGTTGGGGAACGTTGCATGGGAAACAAAAATTTTCCTACGCACACACAAGATCTATCCATGGTGATGAGCATCTACGAGAGGGAGAGTGAATCTACATACCCTTGTAGATCGCTAAGCGGAAGCGTTTAAGAAACGCGGTTGATGTAGTCGAACGTCTTCGCGATCCAAATCGCCGAGCGTCCCGCGATCCAATCACGATCCTTCCGATCTAGTGCCGAACGGACGGCACCTCCGCGTTCAACACACGTACGGCTTGATGACGCCTTCACCTCCTCGATCCAGCGAGCGATGGTGAAGTAGTGGTTGAGTTCCAGCAGCACGACGGCGTGGTGATGGTGGTGAGGAACAATCTCTGCAGGGCTTCGCCAAGCGCTACGGAGATTATGACGGAGGAACTAGAGGGTTAGGGTTGCCGCACACGGCTTGGGGAAATCTTGATGTGTCCCGTGTGCTAGCCCTGCCCCTCTATTTATATGTTGAGCCTTGGGGTCTAAACTTGGAGTAAAAGCCTCCTCCGGGTCGGTTTTGCCCGCACAAGGTCGGTTTGGCCCGCAGGGAAAGAGTCCAACTCGGATCCCTGCCGAACCGTGCACAGCCGCGCACAAGCGGTAGTACCGCTTCACACAAGCGGTAGTACCGCTTGGGCGGTAGTACCGCTTCACACAAGCGGTAGTACCGCTTCACCAAGCGGTAGTACCGCTCCGGCGGTAGTACCGCTTCACCAAGCGGTAGTACCGCTTACGCGGCAGCAAAACTACTTTTGCACTTTCCAATACCTTGTGGGCTTTATCCCTTTGGCTCATATAAAGTGTTGCTGCACCCGAACACTTCGGTAAACATCCGGAACCCCTTCCGGTGAACTCCGGAACCCTTCCAGAGATCAAAACACTATTATCACATATATCAATCTTTACCTCCGGACTATTCCGGAGATCCTCGTCATGTCCGGGATCTTATCCGGGACTCCGAACAACTTTCGGTCACCAACATAATAACTCAATTATACTAATCGTCACCAAACGTTAAGTGTGTAGACCCTGCGGGTTCGAGAACTATGTAGACATGACCGAGACACCTCTACGGCCAATAACCAATAGCGGGACCTGGATGCCCATATTGGCTCCTACATATTCTACGAAGATCTTTATCGGTCGAACCTCTATGTCAAGGATTCAGTTAATCCCGTATGCTGTTCCCTTTGTTCTTCGGTATGTTACTTGCCCGAGATTCGATCGTCGGTATCACTATACCTAGTTCAATCTCGTTACCGGCAAGTCTCTTTACTCGTTCCGTAATACAAGATCTCGTGGCTAACACTTTAGTCACATTGCTTGCAAGGCTCATTGTGATGTTGTATTACCGAGTGGGCCCTGAGATACCTCTCCGTCACACGGAGTAACAAATCCCAGTCTTGATCCATGCCAACCCAACAGACACCCTCGGAGATACCTGTAGAGCACCTTTATAGTCACCCAGTTACGTTGCGACGTTTGATACACACAAGGTATTCCTCCGGTGTCAGTGAGTTGCATGATCTCATGGTCAAAGGAACAGATACTTGACATGCAGAAAACAATAGCAATAAACTGACACGATCAAATGCTACGTTTACAGTTTGGGTCTTGTCCATCACATCATTCTCCTAATGATGTGATCCCGTTATCAAATGACATCTCATGTCCATGGCTAGGAAACCTTAACCATCTTTAATCAACAAGCTAGTCAACTAGAGGCTTACTAGGGACACAGTGTTGTCTATGTACCCACACATGCATTTGAGTTTCCAATCAATACAATTATAGCATGGATAATAAACGATTATCATGAACAAGGAAATATAATAATAACCAATTTATTATTGCCTCTAGGGCATATTTCCAACAGTCTCCCACTTGCACTAGAGTCAATAATCTAGTTCACATCACTATGTGATTTACATTGTAATGAATCGAACACCCATGCAGTTCTGGTGTTGTTCATGTTTAGCCCTTGGAAGAGGTTTAGTCAACGGATCTGCAACATTTAGATCCGTGTGTACTTTGCAAATATTTATGTCGTCCTCCTTGATGTAATCGCGGATGGAATTGAAACGTCGTTTCCTTCGCCGCCTCCGAGGCTGCGATGTACTCCGCTTCGCATGTAGAATCAGCTACCACGCTTTGCTTGGAACTGCACCAGCTAACCGCACCCCCATTAAGAATAAATACGTATCCGGTTTGCGACTTAGAGTCATCCGGATCAGTGTCAAAGCTTGCATCGACGTAACCCTTTACGACGAGCTCTTGATCACCTCCATAAACGAGAAACATGTCCTTAGTCCTTTTCAGGTACTTCAGGATATTCTTGACCGCCGTCCAGTGTTCCATTCCTGGATCACTTTGAAACCTTCCGGCCATACTTATGGCAAGGCTGACATCGGGTCTTGTGCACAGCATTACATACATGATAGAGCCTATGGCTGAAGCATAGGGGATGACACTCATCTTTTCTCTATCTTCTGCAGTCACTGGGCATTGAGTCTTACTCAACTTTACACCTTGCAAAACAGGCAAGAACCCCTTCTTGGACTGATCCATTTTGAACTTCTTCAAAATCTTATCAAGGTATGTGCTTTGTGAAAGTCCTATTAAGCGTCTTGATCTATCTCTATAGATCTTGATGCCTAATATGAAAGCAGCTTCTCCTAGGTCCTTCATTGAAAAACTCTTGTTCAAATATTCCTTTACGCTTTCCAGCATTTCTATATTGTTTCCAATCAGCAATATGTCATCCACATATAATATTAGAAACGCTATAGAGCTCCCACTCACTTTCTTGTAAATACAAGCTTCTCCGTAAACTTGTATAAACTCGAACGCTTTGATCACCTCATCAAAACGAAGATTCCAACTCCGAGATGCTTGCACCAGTCCATAAATGGATCGCTGGAGTTTGCAAACTTTGTCAGCATTCTCTGGATCGACAAAACCTTCTGGTTGCATCATATACAACTCTTCCTTAAGGAAACCGTTAAGGAACGCTGTTTTGACATCCATCTGCCAAATTTCATAATCGAAAAAGGCAGCTATTGCCAACATGATTCTGACGGACTTAAGCATCGCTACGGGTGAGAAGGTCTCATCGTAGTCAACTCCTTGAACTTGTGAAAAACCCTTTGCCACAAGTCGAGCTTTATAGACGGTGACATTACCGTCCGCGTCCGTCTTCCTCTTAAAGATCCATTTGTTCTGAATGGCCTTACGCCCTTCAGGTAATACTTCCAAAGTCCATACTTTGTTTTCATACATGGATCCCATCTCGGATTTCATGGCCTCTAACCACTTCTCGGAATCCGGGCTCATCATCGCTTCTCCATAGCTCGTAGGTTCATCGTTGTCTAACAACATGATGTCTAAGACAGGGTTGCCGTACCACTCGGGAGCAGTACGCGTCCTTGTCGACCTACGAGGTTCGATAGCAACTTGATCCAAAGCTTCATGATCATCATCATTAACTTCCTCTTCAGCTAATGTAGGCTCCACAGAAACAATTTTCTGCGCTGCGCTACTCTCAGGTTGAAGTAAAGGTTCAACAACCTCATCAAGTTCTATCTTCCTCCCACTCAATTCTTTCGAGAGAAACTCTTTCTCAAGAAATGTTCCGTTTTTAGCGACAAACACTTTGCCTTCGGATCTGAGATAGAAGGTATACCCAACTGTCTCTTTTGGGTATCCTATGAAGACGCATTTCTCCGCTTTGGGTTCCAGCTTTTCAGGCTGAAGCTTTTTGACATAAGCATCACATCCCCAAACTTTAAGAAACGACAGCTTTGGCTTCTTGTCAAACCAAAGTTCATATGGCGTTGTCTCAACGGATTTCGATGGTGCCCTATTTAAAGTGAATGCAGCTGTCTCTAATGCATAACCCCAAAACGATAGTGGCAAATCGGCAAGAGACATCATAGATCGCACCATATCCAATAAGGTTCGATTACGACGTTCGGACACACCATTACGCTGTGGTGTTCCAGGCGGTGTTAATTGTGAAACAATTCCACACTGTCTTAAGTGACTGCCAAACTCATAACTCAGATATTCTCCTCCTCGATCAGATCGTAGGAATTTAATCTTCTTGTTACGATGATTCTCAACTTCACTCTGAAATTGTTTGAACTTTTCAAATGTTTCAGACTTGTGTTTCATTAAGTAAATATACCCATATCTACTTAAGTCATCAGTGAAGGTGAGAAAGTAACGATAACCACCGCGCGCCTCAATACTCATCGGACCGCACACATCAGTATGTATGATTTCCAATAAGTCACTTGCCCGTTCCATTGTTCCAGAGAACGGCGTTTTAGTCATCTTGCCCATGAGGCATGGCTCACATGTGTCAAGTGATTCAAAATCAAGTGACTCCAAAAGTCCATCAGCATGGAGCTTCTTCATGCGTTTTACGCCAATATGACCTAAACGGCAGTGCCACAAGAAAGTGGTATTATCATTATCAATTCTATATCTTTTGGCATCAATGTTATGAACATGTGTATCATTATTATCGAGATTCAACAAGAATAAACCCCTCACATTGGGTGCATGACCATAAAAGATATTACTCATATAAATAGAACAACCATTATTCTCTGATTTAAATGAGTAACCGTCTCGCAATAAACAAGATCCAGATATAATGTTCATGCTTAACGCAGGCACCAAATAACACTTATTTAGGTTCATCACTAATCCCGACGGTAATCGAAGAGCGAGCGTGCCAACGGCGATCACATCAACCTTGGAACCATTTCCCACGCGCATCGTCACTTCGTCCTTTGCCAGCCTCCGTCTATTCCGCAGTTCCTGTTTTGAGTTGCAAATATGAGCAACCGCACCGGTATCAAATACCCAGGCACTACAACGAGAGTTGGTAAGGTACACATCAATAACATGTATATCATATATACCTTGTTTGTTGTTGGCCGCCTTCTTGTCAGCCAAATACTTGGGGCAATTCCGCTTCCAGTGTCCAGTTCCCTTGCAATGAAAACACACAGTTTCTGGTTTGGGTCCAGCCTTGGGTTTCTTCACGAGAGGAGCAACTGCTTTGCCACTCTGCTTGGAGTTACCCTTCTTACCCTTGCCATTTTTCTTGAAACTAGTGGTTTTATTGACCATCAACACTTGATGCTCCTTCTGAATTTCAGACTCAGCGGCTTTCAGCATCGCAAACAGCTCGGCGACTGACTTGTTCATCCCGTGCATGTTATAGTTCAACACGAAGCTCTTGTAGCTAGGTGGCAATGATTGAAGAACTCTGTCAGTGATAGCCTCTGGCGGAAGGGGCATCCCTAACTCAGCCAGGCGGGTGGAGTACCCAGACATTCTGAGCACGTGATCACTGATAGACCCGTTCTCCTCCATCTTGCAAGCATAGAACTTATCGGAGATCTCATATCTCTCGATCCGGGCATTTTTCTGAAAGATAAACTTCAACTCCTGGAACATCTCATATGCTCCATGACGTTCAAAACGTCTTTGAAGTCCCGGTTCTAAGCCATACAACATTGCACATTGAACTATTGAGTAATCATCAGAACGAGCCTGCCAGGCATTCACCACGTCTAGAGACTCAACTGGAGCGGGTGGATCACCAAGCGGTGCATCAAGGACATAAGCCTTCTGGGAAGCCGTAAGGATAATCCTTAGATTACGGGCCCAGTCCACAAAGTTACTTCCATCATCTTTCAACTTAGCTTTCTCTAGGAACGCATTAAAATTCAGGGGTGCTACTGCGCGAGCCATGATCTACAACATAAATATAGCAAAGACAACTTAGACTATTGTTCTTAGATAATGAGTTTAGTTAATCATATTTAAAAAACTCCCACTCAAATTGACATCCCTCCGATCATTCGAGTGTTACATGATCCAAATCCACCAACTCAAGTCCGATCATCACGTGAGTTGAGGTGGTTTCAATGGTGAACATCTTCATGTTGATCATATCTACTATATGACTCATGTTCGACCTTTCGGTCTCTTGTGTTCCGAGGCCATGTCTGTACATGCTAGGCTCGTCAAGTTTAACCCGAGTGTTCCGCACGTGCAACATGGCTTGCACCCGTTGTATGCGAACGTAGAGTCTATCACACCCGATCATCACGGCGTGTCTCGAAACGACGAACTTTCGCAATGGTGCACACTTGGGGAGAACACAATTTATCTTGAAATTTAAGTGAGGGATCACCTTATAATGCTACCGTCGTCCTAAGCAAAATAAGATGCATAAAAGGATTAACATCACATGCAAATCATAAGTGACATGATATGGCCATGAACTTGTGCTTTTGATCTCCATCTCCAAAGCACCGGCATGATCTCCATCGTCACCGGCATGACACCATGATCTCCATCATCTTGATCTCCATCAACGTGTCGCCATAAGGTTGTCTCGCCGACTGTTGCTTCCACGACTATAGCTAACGTTTAGCGATAAAGTAAAGCATTACATAGCGCTTAATGATTGACACGCAGGTCATACAATAATTAAAGACAACTCTATGGCTCCTGCCAGTTGCCGTACTCATCGACATGCAAGTCGTGATATTCTATACAATACATGATCATCTCATACATCACATATATCTCATCATGTAATTGGCCATATCACATCACAACATACCCTGCAAAAACAAGTTAGACGTCCTCTAATTGTTGTTGCAAATTTTACGTGGCTGCTACGGGTTTGCAAGAACCGTTCTTACCTACGCAAAACCACAACGTGGTGTAGTGATTGCTTTTTGATCTTCTAAAAGAACCCTCTTCATTGAACCGATTCAACTAAAGTGAGAGAGACAGACACCCGCCAGTCACCTTTATGCAACAAGTGCACGCAGCGGTAAAACCAGTCTCGCGTAAGCGTACGCGTAATGTCGGTCCGGGCCGCTTCATCTCACAATACCGCTGAATCAAGTATCAACTAGTAACGGCAAGCAATATGTATACACCCACGCCCACAACTCGTTTGTGTTCTACTCGAGATCTCATCTACGCATAGACCTAGCTCTGATGCCACTGTTGGGGAACGTTGCATGGGAAACAAAAATTTTCCTACGCACACACAAGATCTATCCATGGTGATGAGCATCTACGAGAGGGAGAGTGAATCTACATACCCTTGTAGATCGCTAAGCGGAAGCGTTTAAGAAACGCGGTTGATGTAGTCGAACGTCTTCGCGATCCAAATCGCCGAGCGTCCCGCGATCCAATCACGATCCTTCCGATCTAGTGCCGAACGGACGGCACCTCCGCGTTCAACACACGTACGGCTTGATGACGCCTTCACCTCCTCGATCCAGCGAGCGATGGTGAAGTAGTGGTTGAGTTCCAGCAGCACGACGGCGTGGTGATGGTGGTGAGGAACAATCTCTGCAGGGCTTCGCCAAGCGCTACGGAGATTATGACGGAGGAACTAGAGGGTTAGGGTTGCCGCACACGGCTTGGGGAAATCTTGATGTGTCCCGTGTGCTAGCCCTGCCCCTCTATTTATATGTTGAGCCTTGGGGTCTAAACTTGGAGTAAAAGCCTCCTCCGGGTCGGTTTTGCCCGCACAAGGTCGGTTTGGCCCGCAGGGAAAGAGTCCAACTCGGATCCCTGCCGAACCGTGCACAGCCGCGCACAAGCGGTAGTACCGCTTCACACAAGCGGTAGTACCGCTTGGGCGGTAGTACCGCTTCACACAAGCGGTAGTACCGCTCCGGCGGTAGTACCGCTTCACCAAGCGGTAGTACCGCTCCGGCGGTAGTACCGCTTCACCAAGCGGTAGTACCGCTTACGCGGCAGCAAAACTACTTTTGCACTTTCCAATACCTTGTGGGCTTTATCCCTTTGGCTCATATAAAGTGTTGCTGCACCCGAACACTTCGGTAAACATCCGGAACCCCTTCCGGTGAACTCCGGAACCCTTCCAGAGATCAAAACACTATTATCACATATATCAATCTTTACCTCCGGACTATTCCGGAGATCCTCGTCATGTCCGGGATCTTATCCGGGACTCCGAACAACTTTCGGTCACCAACATAATAACTCAATTATACTAATCGTCACCAAACGTTAAGTGTGTAGACCCTGCGGGTTCGAGAACTATGTAGACATGACCGAGACACCTCTACGGCCAATAACCAATAGCGGGACCTGGATGCCCATATTGGCTCCTACATATTCTACGAAGATCTTTATCGGTCGAACCTCTATGTCAAGGATTCAGTTAATCCCGTATGCTGTTCCCTTTGTTCTTCGGTATGTTACTTGCCCGAGATTCGATCGTCGGTATCACTATACCTAGTTCAATCTCGTTACCGGCAAGTCTCTTTACTCGTTCCGTAATACAAGATCTCGTGGCTAACACTTTAGTCACATTGCTTGCAAGGCTCATTGTGATGTTGTATTACCGAGTGGGCCCTGAGATACCTCTCCGTCACACGGAGTAACAAATCCCAGTCTTGATCCATGCCAACCCAACAGACACCCTCGGAGATACCTGTAGAGCACCTTTATAGTCACCCAGTTACGTTGCGACGTTTGATACACACAAGGTATTCCTCCGGTGTCAGTGAGTTGCATGATCTCATGGTCAAAGGAACAGATACTTGACATGCAGAAAACAATAGCAATAAACTGACACGATCAAATGCTACGTTTACAGTTTGGGTCTTGTCCATCACATCATTCTCCTAATGATGTGATCCCGTTATCAAATGACATCTCATGTCCATGGCTAGGAAACCTTAACCATCTTTGATCAACAAGCTAGTCAACTAGAGGCTTACTAGGGACACAGTGTTGTCTATGTACCCACACATGCATTTGAGTTTCCAATCAATACAATTATAGCATGGATAATAAACGATTATCATGAACAAGGAAATATAATAATAACCAATTTATTATTGCCTCTAGTGGCCATGCAGGGGCGCGGCGCTAGCGTAGGGCGGCGTGGCGGCGACCCGCGCATGCGCGCTGGTGGTGCGTCTGGGCGGCTAGCGGCAGTGGCTACGCGGTGGTGGTGGCGTGCCACGACGGCGGGTGCGCGTCTGGCGTTCTGACGTCCGTTGGCGGCGCGGGGGCTTGCTAGCGACGGGCCTGGGCAAGCAAGGCGGCGGCGCCTGGGCAGCTTGGCGGCGGCATGGCGTCTTGACCAGGGTGCATGAGGGCTGGACGTGAGGCTATGGTGGCGGGGCGTGCTATGGGAGACGGTGGTGGATCTGCCAGCCTGATTTTGTGTGTGCGGCTCCTCTGGCCGGCTGTTCATGAGTGGCGTGGGCTAGCCCTCTCCGATGGCCTCGGTTGCTGGGGGTGGTGCGGTGTGGTGGTGTGCCTTGGTGGAGCATGTCCAGCCACCGGATGCCGCGGTGACGCGCTTGACCAGCGCGCGGGCAGTGCGGGTTAGTAGGGGCGCCGATGCTCTATGGTGGTCGTGTCCCGCTGGCAGCGCGGAGTGGCGGTGGTTGTGGCCCATCCCTTCTCCTAGGTCCGGGTCGGCGGCGTGGGATGCTCGCGCGGCGGGATGGCCGGGACTAGGCCTGTGCTCGGGCAGATCAGATTGGGGACCAATGCTGGTTGGAGCACCAGCTCCGGGTAGGTGATGGTGGACTCGGTCCGGGTGGTGCCTATGGGCGATCAGGTCCCTCTCCTCGTGGGTGCGGTGGTCGTGGGTGGTGGTCGGGACTCCACTACTCTGTTGGGCAGATCGGCGTCGGAGACCACATACATGGCATCGTGCGAGAGTGCTCGGCGACGACCGTCGGTAGTCACAGGGTTGTGTCTCCCCCGGTCCACCAGGACTGGCTGGAGACGTGGGCGTTGGCGCCTCCTACCGTCGAGGCATCGACCCAGACTCCATGGCTAATGCTGGGTTAGGAGTGAAAGGAGACGCCTTTTACTCCTCCTACCGTGGTGGGTGCACCGTGATGTGGGCGGGTGGTGGTATCTCGGACATGAATGCCGGGGCGGCGGCCCAGATGGCGGTCCGCATGGTTGGCTCTCCGGCGGGCACCATGGCGGCGGTGATGGCCTTCCCTCTTGGTCGTGTGGGCGACAAGAGGTGGAGCGATGGGTGGCTTGGGCGCGCTCTCTGTCGCTGGCAGTGGCATTGCCTCGATCCGGATCTGGAGTTCTGACTTCGCCGCGCTTGTCTTGAAGACCTCATGGTGGCTCGGGGGTGCTGCCGAGCGAAAGCTTTGCGCTTTGTCACCGATGACGGCGATGCTCGCGGGTGCCGTTATCTTCTTGAAGACGTCGTTGTGGTGCTCCTCTCCGTGTCTGGGTTCCAGGTGAAAACCTTTGTCCATTGTGGACTCGGCAGCGGCGACGCTTAGCGCCGTTCTCCCTCCTAGGGGCGTTGTCTTGGAGCTTAGGTGTAATAGGGTGTAGCGTGGCACTGTAATCAGTTCCTCCTGTGCTCTCTCTCTCGGTAGCGTAGTCGTGTGCGTCGTCCGATTTTCCTTGGATCGGCGTTATTTGAGGGCTATCTCAACACCTTGTATCGTTCGGCTGTGTAGTTTGTTCGGTTGTTGCTTTATATATAAAGCGGGACGAAAGCCTATTTCGAGAGTGCTTCTGTATCTCAAATTGACAATGTCTAATACTATAATATGATGTATTTTCTATTTTGCATACACCAGGAGGACATTGATGATCATTTAGGACTTGAAAGAGGCATAGAGGCAACCAATTACCAATGGGGTGGTATTTTGATCTCATCTCACTCATTCTATTACGTTTTGTCTTTATTGTCATTTTATTAATTATTTATATATACTCGCCGTATTGCTGTTTCTAGAAATTGCCGTATCTCGTATCACCGTACTCGTATCGCCGTATCGGTGCTTCATAGGTTTCTTTTATATATCTGTTTTCACTATGGTTGTTGACGCTGATTTTCATCTTCAAGTATATATTGTTCGTCAAGTTATTGGTGGGCAACAAATGCCACAAGTTTATGTTTGCCGGTCGATCCTTGTGATGTGTGTGATTACTCCTTTCGTGTGCTAGTACCGTAAAGCTGGCGTACATCACCAGCTATAACGATGTAATTAATCTGTGTGTGTTTTGTTATTCAGGATTTCCCCTTGTAATAATAAAACTAGACCGGGCTTAGCTGTGGTCAAGGGAAAAACAAGTAAAGTACCCTTCCAGTTTTCTTTCAGACAGAAAAGAACAAGTAATCAATGTACGTACCTGCTTGCTAATTTGAACTCTCTCTTTTTTTTGTCTTATTATGGGCCGTTTCTTTTCCTTCTCAACGTATACATTCTCGAAATCCTGTTCGCAGTCGAAATTCAGTTACTTGTGGTTAAAATCTGCATAGGAGGTCTGTTGAGATGTGGAAATGGGTGCTGAGTCGACGTCTTAGGGGACAGACACATTGGGGCTGGTTGGCTTTGATTCATATATGCTGAAAGTGAAATTGCATGCATCGTGTCACATACTAATGCAGAACCTTTGTACGTATAAGAGATAAGGTATTATGAACAAGTGATTCAGAAAGAAAGTAGGTTAGCCCTGCTCTAGAATTAATGCACTGATGAATTGTCCCCCTCCCACGGCCTCGGCACCGCTTCATCGGAGTCGACCCGACCCCCACCCCCACCCCCACCATGGCGCCTGCGGGGACGTTAGAATCCAAGCAGGGATATTATTCCTCTTCACACTGACAACATTAATAACATACATTACTGTGTGCGGGTAATGTGGGCTGAAAATGGAGACGCAGTGCACAGTGATGGGTGAGCAGACGATAGGAGATTCCTGAAATATTAAGGTGGGATGTGCATGAGGACGCACGTACCTTGCAGTGAGTGGGTGCTAATGGAGGATGGAGGAAGAGGTCTCGGGTAGGGATACGACATTTTTTGGTCTTCTATACATTCTCTGATCTCTACTCCTAAAGGGGCACTTGGTAGCTTCTTGTCTTGGTTTTTTTTCGTCAACCCTCCCACCTCCATCTGGGTTTTTTTCGTCATCCCTCCCACCAGCTAGAAAACCAGGGCGTACGCACGTAATCCCTCGCACTCCCAGCAAAAAAACCAGACGAAGGGGCTCCCACGTACGGAAGGAAGAAAAAAACGGACGAAAATAGATCGATCGAGGCTCCCACGTCCGACGTGAATAAAAATCGGACGAAAAAAACCCGATCTGGGAACCCACACCCGACGCTCCAGCCAATCGCCATTCCATCGCTGCGCACGCGAACCCCAGATCGCCTCCATCGCCGCTCGCCTCCATCGCCAATCGCCTCCATCAGGAACCCCAGATCGCCTCCATCCCGAAGGCCTTTGCCGCCATCGGGTGTGGGTTTGCCGTCATCCAGGATCCCGCCTATAGGAGTCGCCGCCGCCTTCAGTGTTGATCTCCAGGTCGTCAAGGACCACGATGTCCGCCGTCCAGATCCCTTCCTGACCTTCGAGGTCAGCGTCTGGTATTTTGCACGCACAGGTACGTTTGTTAAAATCCGGTAGTTCAAATCTGGAAGTAACACAATTCTGTACACCAGCTATGAGACGTGTTCTTCCTGTACAGACAATTCTGCTCTCCCAGTATGAGACGTACACACAATTACATGAGTCTCCCAGTATGTGAATCACTGCATATGCCCGTTGTGGTCCAAATGGGATGTATTAGTAAATTTGGAGACCTGGGGCCTGAGTCAACAAATGGGATGTATTAGCAAATAATGCATGTGAAATCTACTCCTAAAAATTCAGAACTAAAAACTACAGCAAAGATTTGGCATGTGAAATAACTATAGATTTGGCATGCATGTATATCTACAGCAAAAAAAACTACAGCAAAGAATGCATGTGAAATCTACAACAAACGTAAACAGCGAATAGTTAAACAAAAAATGTAAATGTTCAGGTCTTGAGTCATGTGTAATCCAGTCTTTGAAGGTAAAGGAACATCTAAAGTCAATTCAGGTCTAGAGTGTAAATGTTGCTAAATGTTCAGGTCTAGAGTTAATTTTCATAGAGTGTAAATGTTCAGGTCTAGAGTCATGCAAGGTTAAACTGAATCCATTTAGAGGTGCCTGATTTGAAGAAAACAGATAAGAAGAAAACCTACAAGCAAACAACAGTAGCTATATGTATGAACAGGAACCAATTCTTAAAAACAGATTTAACCTGCAATTTGGTTGAAGATCATTGCATTGTGTCACTTAATCCGTAGAATGCGCGAAGCAATCCCCAAGCTCTTGTTAATGAAAAACAAGATCTAGCACCTACAGGTTTGAAAAAAACTAGATGACCAGTTGCGCCAATGGCGCAAAAAGCATCGGCCAGCCAAGTATTCAAACCACGTGCATGTGACAGTTTAATAGATATACTTTTATCTCATTATATGGCATCATGATAGATCAAAAGGAAGTAATGAGATTGCCTGATAATAGCATACAGTTTAGACACATAAAAATACTTCAACACTGATTAGAGCATAAACAAATAGAAACTTAGTGCTGATACATAGTGCTCTAAGAAGTTTACAATGAGCATAAGCAAATAGAAACTTATGCTGATACATAGTGTTCTAAGAGAACTTAGTGCTGTTACATAGTGCTCTAAGAAGTTTACGATAGATTATTTACAATGAGCAAAGTGTAATGCGGGGGACCACGCCACCTCCAGATCCTCGACCATGCTGCCTCCCCTGCCCATCGCCTCCCGCGCCCATCCACTATACGCCCGCCACGGTGAGCATGCCGCTCCTCTACACCTTCCCCGATCGCCGAGGCTCTGGTCCAGGCAACCGGGCAGAGGGCATCTTGTGACCCGTCATGACAGGAGCCCCGTCCAGAGCTCTGTCTCCGCTGCTCCTTCGCCTCATCGCAGGCTTCTCCTCCAACCTGCGACCACTAACCCACGTCGCCCTAGCCCGCCTGGTGCGGTGCAGCTCGCCCTGGCCCACCGCCGTGCGGTGCGGCTGCGACTTAAAAACTGCAGAGCAAGGTGGGAGATTGTTGAAATAAATAATGGAAACATCATACAAAATGCACACATGATATCCCTGTAAGAATTTGCCAATAATATCGAGAATTAATATTCTTATTAGAGTCGACAACAGCTGCATTTGAATTCTTTTTTAGGAAGAAAACTGTCCATGATTGGAAAACTATGTACCTCTAAATCAAGGTCATGAACCTAGCCTTGCCCATTATTGATCAGTTTACTAAAGCAATCTGAAGAACAATGGTTATCTTGTCTTGCTGAAAATAAACAGTGGGTGGGCATATTACTAAAGGTAGCACATATATTATTCTGATCTTATCAGGTTGGAAGAACTATCATAAATAAATGCACTTCATTACATCAGAATCTTTCCTTCGATGTGTCTTCATCTTAAGAAGATGTGAAACAATAAGATCTACGCATACTGCATATATACACAAAAGAAAAGGAGATGCAAGAAAATCATTCAAGGCTGAAGTAAAATTCCGAAACTCTAGACATGTCATGGACAATTCGATGTCATGGACAATTCGATGTCATGTCAGTTATTGGACATTCAACACTTGTCAATCAACACTTACTCCATACCCTAGGCCTAGGGTAAACTTCCGGAACTGGACATTCAAGGTTGACCCATGTGCAAGCTAAAAATTATACTGGTAACATACACAAAAGAAAATGAGATGCAGTTCAGCAATGCAAATGGTTCAAAATGAAGTTTTCATACCCTAGGCCTTAAACCATGGTGTCTAAATCTTTTTTTCTGCAAATCAAATGCGTCGGTACTGCAACATAAAGGAAATTATCCTTCGGCTCATTCAGATATGAGGAACTGGATCTGCTCTGAATGCTGAAACAGAAGAGAATTTAGCTCACCTCAGAAACAATCAAGAAATTGTATGAACCATCCACATCTCAGAACTGTCACAACATGAGAATTTAGCACCTGCCAACCCTATGCCTGCGAATATTTGCATCAGTAAATATTGCTTTGTGACACACTCGGACATCCAATAGCTCCAAAGTGCACACATAAATATAATTGTAGACTATAGGCTATCCAGTGTAATGTCGTAACGTTGGTACAGAAAAGACTACTACAATAATAAAAAGAGAAATATAACACAATGTTAACAAACTGAACAAATTGCTTATGCACACCATCAAATGATTCAAGAGCCCAATTAGAACTGAGAGTTATGTGGTTATAACCAAGTAAACTAATTACATTATCGAGTAGCCTACAAATATATATAGTCATGCGCAGACATACAATTATTATGTGAAGTTCGGATGTATTACATGGAGTATGATTCAGCCACACATCATAAGTGGGTGAGATGATCCATTATATTTAGGATAAAACATAAAAGCAATATACAGACAAAGGCCCGCTACATGAGCTTTATATAGGCGATAGCGAAGGCTGTGATGATGTCCTTAGAGGCAGCAAACAGGAAAAATGGGGCAGTGTTGTACTGGCAGCGCAACCCTCTACCTCACAATTATCAACTTTGTATATAGGTGATAACATCGAGCAGAAGACAAATTTGGTTAGCACGGGAGCAAAGGTACCAAGCAACAAAGATCCCATTTCAAACTGTTATTTGAAAATAAATGCTTAGTAATTTGGCAATACTCAGGCCCCTTTTAATAACCGAAATTAAGACAAACATCTCTTCCAAAATATATAAGAGTTTTCAAAATGCAGCCATAAATTCTCTTTGTACAATTTACTGTGTTAGATGATTTGTTGTGTTCAATGCGTCAATTGCATCAAATACATAAAAGCTACAGAATGTAAAACACAACAAACAATAGCTCCAAAGTGCACACATAAATATAATTGTAGACTATAGGCTATCCAGTGTAATGTCGTAACGTTGGTACAGAAAAGACTACTACAATAATAAAAAGAGAAATATAACACAATGTTAAAAACTGATGATTAACCTATGGTGTTATCTTTGTAACAGATAAAAGAAACACTCTATGCACGTATTGACCATAGCACTTCGGGTCAAAATTAAATTCAGATAAGTATATAAAATCGGCAATGCTAAATAAGGAAAAATGACTTGGCAAAGTCGATCAATAATAAAGCAAATGAAGTATCATTCTGAGTCAGCAAATTCAATCAAAAAAAGGCATGAACCTTGCGGTCATCGAGAGAAGAGAGGATACTTCGCTTGATTCTTTTGCCACATGATAGAAATAGACTACTTTCTCAGGCTTCATTGATGAGTCCTGGTAGAAACAGACTAATTGAGAATCACAGCTGTGCAAAATTGCAAATGACTAAGAATAGATTATATATGAATATTCTGAATTGGTGTATCGCTGAACAAAGTATTTGTCACCCATCCCTCCAACCGAGCTCCCCGTCGAACACGAGGGAAGGGGGAGAGGGAGGAGCGGACGCATCCGGACTGGCAAACGGTGCCGGCGACAGGTGGCGCGACCGCATCGAGGCCACCCATCCCTCCTACCGAGCTCCCCATCACCACCTCGTGTCGCCCCAGCATGGCAGCCGGCACACATCCCCGCAAGGCCACCAGCAAATGCACACCCACCGATGAGGGGTACCAGATCGACCCACCGCCGCAGCCGAGGAAGATCACCAGGGAGGCCGTCCCGTGCCGAGCGCCGCCGTCAGACGCAAGGGCCTAACTAAACGGGGGGCGCCCACGTCCATTGCTGCCGTGCCGCCCCCTCACCATCACGCCACGGCGAGAGAAGCCGCCCGCGACCCGCAGCGTCAGAGGCGGATCTGGACGCATGAAGCCGCCGCCGCCATCACCACCAGCTGGCCTGCACCACCACCATGCTGCCCGTCGCACCACCGCCACGCCACCGTCGCTGGCCCACGCCCGGCAAGTAGCGCTGCATTCCGGCCACGAGGTCCGACCCGCGCCGCACCCCCCAAGCGAGGAGACGAAGGGGCCCGCGGCCGCCGGCGACACACGGGCTTCGCCCGCGCGCGCTCCCTGGCGGCGACGGGGGAGGGGGGAGGAGGAGGGGAGGGGAGGCGGCGGCGCTAGGGTTGCCTCCCGGGGGCGGAGGCGCCCGTGGGAGCGCCTCGGGAGGGAGGGGAGGGAAGGGCGTATTCAAGCCGGAATCTAGCTTCCAAAGATTCTTTCTTTGGGAACAACAGATGACCACAAATGTGTGTTTTTTTCCTTCAGCCTGCTTATGTTCTGGTGTTCACGACAAGCAAGTGACCTGCATTTTCACCCCTAGAGTGGTACCATTTTTTATCAGCTATATTAAAAATGAACTGTGTGGTTAGGCTCATGATTGCCAAGAACAATTACTACCCTGCTAGTGGGGCTATCGACCTACAACGTACCAAACAATACTCTTGTTGTTTCAGTTTATCCAGGAACTTCAGGTATTGCATTTGCGATAGTCAGGTATTAATAACCACATAAGAATGACACACAAATATAATATCTTGGCTGCATCATACATTTTAAAGGTTAGTTACCTAGCAGCGTTCTAGTGGGGAATGCTGATTTTGATCCTTTATCAGGTGATTCAAGAGATTCCTAAAGAATCAATACCAAACAGTTTGAAACCAACAAAGCAATACAAAAGAACAAACAGTAGGTACCTCTTGTGGCAGTGTCTTGGTATGCCGTCGATTGGTGAAGGTGGCACTGGAGTTCGAACAATTCCATCTCTCTGCATAATTGCAGTACATCATTTCGACAATTCGACTCAACTGAGAATGTTTCAGAAGCCCAGGATGCTGCCACCAAGAGCATCCTTTTGCAGTTTACATCATCGACGAAATATCATATCCCTTTCTCTTTCAATTGTATCATGAGGTAACCTATGTTTTTATTTATCTTATTTCCCCAAATTAAGATTGTCTGGCTGCCTTGCTATCGCCTACTAAAGGCACTGTTCTGCTGATTTAAATGAACTGGCTGCAGTACATAAAAGTTATATCAACTCACAAACAAAAAAGGTTAAATCTACTTCATGAATACATTAATATTTCCCTCGAGCAAAACCCTAAATAACCAGTTCTAAGTTTAACTGAAACTTCGACCGAGCTACTGAGTCACTCATTGTTCTGTTCATAGCTTTTAAACCGCTTAACCGATCTCAGCAGATAAACTATTCTCAGATAGCTACAGAGAATTCCCTACAACTTTATTTAAGGTGATTGGGACTAAAACTGTCTCTAACTTGGTTGAATACAGGTAAATAGATCTTCTCACAGCCTCGCTATTACTAAACAGTAGCACCATTTCTGGCTTAACTCCTAAACTACCAGTCAAATTTCAGTGAAACCAGCACCATTGGAAACATAAAGACAAGAGCTACAAAAGTTGTTTTAGGAGTACATTGAAATTCCGCACAGATTATGCCCAGAATTTGAAAGAAATTTAGTGCTAAAATATACTACCTAGCAGCTACGAATCTGAATATAATTCAGCCTTATCTCAGCACCTGCCTGTGTTTGCTATAGGAGAAAAGAAACAAAATACGGACAGCATCTGCAGCTTGCTGTGAGCAGATGCCACCTCCAACGGGGCTGAACCCAGGTTAAAGGGAGTCTCCTCCAAACTCAATAATCCTAAACAGGAATGGTTTTAGGAAAACTAACAACTTATTCAAGGTTAAACTTGCTGCAGAATAATAGGGTGCTAGTGTTACTTTTCTATATAAAAGAACTAACAGATAAGAAATAACCTAGAAGATACAAAAGAGGGCACGGATATATATTCAAAAACCAAAGGAAATGAAATTGGTCAGCTATGAACAAAAAGACAGGAATTAACATCATAAATTTGAGAACCAGCATCACAATAATCTGATCACTACAAAATATGGTTGTAATTTGTTATTTCTGTAACTAAACAACCAAAAGCAGTGCACAAAATATATGGAAAAAAGACTGCATCATCTCCCAGAAGCAGAACAGGTTATAGTAGCCCATCATCTGCACTCTAGGCATATCAAAATTAAACTAAGCAAACCTGACACAGCCAAGAACCGAATTTTATCGTGATAAACGACTATAACATGAAGAACAACCAGAATAGTTAGTACAACGCTAGTACAAACCTGACACAACCAGAATAACATGAGTAACAATAACTTTTTTTTGGCAATAGTGAAATTACCTGAATGTTCCTATGTAGTGAGGGAAACAGAGTAAACTGAAGCCTCATGACCCAAGAATGTTCTTTTTCATTCTAAAAACAGTGACATCAATTGAGTAAAGTAACCTCAACTTAAAGATGGCCCCAAAACCGGAAGAAATAAAAAGAAAGCTATCACACGAGATGTTTTGCAACCGGACTGATAAATAATACATATGAATGCTTATGAAATAACAACTATATAAACTCTGCCTGAGGAATCTATATAGTTGAAGAGATTCATTACAGGGTTTTGCATAAACATAAGATATATTTACCAATTGGCGAGCCTCCTAACCCTCCATGTTCTGAACTGAAGTGCGATGCAAACAACTTCTACACAGAACCTGAAACACATCGTCAATAAATTTTAGTATCTTACGAAGCCTCCCCAGGATGCGGTAGAGTTGACACAGAAGAGTTTCACACCAATTGATAATTAGCGAGGGCAGCTTGCATACCTGAAAAGAGCACAACAGAGCAAAAGTTCATACTACTGAAAAGAAAAATCTCTCCATTTTCTGTTCACTTGGCACGGGCCAGGATGCGGTAGAGTTGACACAGAAGAGTTTCACACCAATTGATAATTAGCGAGGGCAGCTTGCATACCTGAAAAGAGCACAACAGAGCAAAAGTTCATACTACTGAAAAGAAAAATCTCTCCATTTTCTGTTCACTTGGCACGGGTTCGGTCGATATGAACCTGGCTACAAATCTCCACCGGCGGCGGCTGCGCAAGGGATGAATTTTAGTGCTTTGGATAATTAGTGGAATTGCATTTTCAGAACGAAGCTACAATTTCTAGATGCTAAGTGACTACATACAGAGGGATACCTGCTTGATTGCAGCTTTCAGGCTTGCCGACATCAATCCCAGGGAGAACTCTCGTTGTTCAACACACCTCAAGCTCATGTTTTTATTATATCTGCTCATCCAAAAAAAATGAGAGCCATCTGAAACAAAAAATGAAATGGAACTGCTCCGGTTCCAGGGTTCCACCGATCCGTATGCAAAGAAAAGATCCCCAAATAAATGGAACTGCTCCTGTTCTATGGTTCCAGGATGATACGTACGCAAAGAAAAGATCAACCATAGATTTCTGGAGAGGACTAACTGACCTTGAAGGCGATGTTGCTGAGATTCGACAACTGCATCGAGCAGGAGATCCGCTTCTTCAACTAAACTGCCCAACAAAAACAACAGATGAGAATCACAGACCAATCCTTCCACGAAGGCGGAAGAAGAAATCAAAAAAAGAGACCTTCAATGCAGAGGGGCTAGCGGCAGAGGGGCTGGGGACTGCAAATACAAAAGAGGATGTAACTATTGAATCTTTTAGAGCCCAGGTCTCTGCAAAAAAAAAAAATAGCTATACTCTCTCCCAAGCTTAGCAAATCTCGGTTCAACTACACATGCAGTCTTGACCTACTGGGATCACAATCATACAATTGCAGTTGCAATTTAAGAAAATTATATTCAGCATACATGGCAAACTTGTTAAAACTCGTCCTCCCTGGTCAATCTGCACCAAAAACACCAGAGCAATCTAAAGAAGATAAATTCAGCATACAAGGCAACCCAACACACCAAATCCACCAGATTAAAGAATGTGAACCTTATTAACACCTCATGTACAGCAACACATCCCCTTCTCCTCACGGTGATTTGATACCAAGATACCGTCCCAGTGTTGGCGTTCGACCTCGTCTTCTCTTTGCCTGTGGTGTAGAAGGGGCTCAAAGTCAGTATTTGTGTTTTATGTCAAAAGCAAGACTGGATAAATTATTGGGCATCTGAAGAGCACACATACTATGGAAAAAATAATAATGGTGGTCGTACAACCCTTTGGTTGAGGTAGCATTGTTTCAATCTTAGGTTTTGTATCTTTTGACTCAAGATATTTCACCGAACAGGAGATAGGCAAGGAAGAACCTACCTCTCCAGCCCGTTCCCGATTGGCCCTGCACAAAGAAGGAAACGTCAGGAGTGAACCAGAGGAAACCAGAGGAGGCACGGAAGAGAGGGAGAGAGAAGGGGGAGCAGGAGGCTGTGGCTGCCTCGTTTCCTCTCAGATCGAGAGAGAGAGAGAGAGTACCTGAGAGAGAGAGAGAGAGAGAGAGAGAGAGAGAGCGCACGGGGCAGCCGAAGCTCGGCGTCTTCCGAGATGGAGAGGAGCAGGCGGAGAGACGGTCGGGCCCCTACCTCCTCTCCGCCACCCATGGCAGCCTCCTCATAGCTCCCGATCCAGGAGCGGATCGAGCCGCCACCAACCGCCAGGTCGCGCCCTACCTCGCGGGTGAGGGCCGACAGCAGCCGGTGACCCTCTCCCGTCTGCTGCCGCACCTCCATCTCCTCTTTCCTCTGGGTCGAGGGGGAGACGCGGGCTACGCCGACCGACTGATGGCCTCCTCTCCTGGATGGGCTCCTCCTCCCGCGGCGAGGTGGCGGCGCAAGGGAGAAGGGGTCGAGAGCGACGGGTCGGCGGTGGCGGCGGCGACAGCGAGGAGAGGAGAAGAGAACACGAGGGAGAGGAAAGGGGGAAAGAGAGAGGACGGTAGCTGGCCGCGGCGCTCGGGCCTTATCCCTGTACTATTCACAGCAGTACGCTCGGGACCTATCTCTCTCCGCGACGCGATGAACTGTTCATGGCGCAAAAAAGTAGACGTGGCCGGTGCCGCTAGTTGGGCGAGTGCCTTCACCTTTTACTATGTAAATGCTTAAAGATGTGAAACAAAATCTTACTGACCAGGTTAACCGATTTTGAAAGATTAAACGATGTTGAGTGTTGTAACTGTCGAGATTGACAATTATAGACTCATCAACAGCAATGCAGCAAGCGCAGTCTTACTTTTCGTACCAGGTTGGCGATGGCATGCACGCACACACACGCAGACATACACACACACAAACAAGGAGCTGAATAATGGAGAAAATGATGCCTAATTACTCCACAGAAAAGTTAATATAACACATGACACTTTGGAGACACATGAGCACTTGAAAATGTGTTGAACTTATATGTTGAGTCAAGTATATAGGATGATAGGCATCAGGGAATATAGTTACTACTTCGTTTAATTTGATATGCATTGTAGCCCGTAGCAACGAATGTTATTACTGTCCAGGCTGACAATTATAGTCTTAGTTTGCTGTCCAGGAAAGGAAATATTACTCAGTCCCACCGCCACTCCGTCTTAACGGCTCTCTTTTAGCAATCAGGAAATAAGGTATTTTGGGAGTTTGATTTCTGACAACTACCTGGCAATAGATATGAATGCATTGTAGTTTATGAATCCATGTGGATACAACATTTTTCTGCTCTTATGGATCTGACAATGGATAGGTACTTATGGGGAATTCAAAAAGCAAAGCAACTGAACATACAAGAGAGTCAGATGCACCCGCAGGTATATGTGTTGGGGAACGTCGCATGGGAAACAAAAAATTTCCTACGCACACGCAAGATCTATCCATGGTGATGAGCATCTACGATAGGGAGAGTGAATCTACATACCCTTGTAGATCGCTAAGCGGAAGCGTTAAGAAACGCGGTTGATGTAGTCGAACGTCTCCGCGATCCAAATCGCAAGTCGTCCCTCGATCCGATCACGAACTAGTGCTGAACGGACGGCACCTCCGCGTTCAACACACGTACGGCTTGATGACGCCTTCACCTCCTCGATCCAGCGAGTGATGGTGAAGTAGTAGATGAGTTCCGGCAGCACGACGGCGTGGTGATGGTGGTGAGGAACAATCTCTGCAGGGCTTCGCCAAGCACTACGGAGATTATGACGGGAGGAACTAGAGGGCTAGGGTTGCCGGCACATGGCTTGGGAAATCCTGATGTGTCCCGTGTGCTAGCCCTGCCCCTCTATTTATATGTTGAGCCCTGGGGTCTAAACTTGGAGAGAAAGCCTCCACAAGGTCGGTTTTGCCCGCACAAGGTCGGTTTGGCCCGCACGGAAAGAGTCCAACTCGGATCCCAGCGGTACCGCGCACAAGCGGTAGTACCGCTCATGAGCGGTAGTACCGCTTCACACAAGCGGTAGTACCGCTTACGCGGTAGTACTGCCTTACCAGCGGTAGTACCGCTTAAGGCAGCAGCAAAACGTCCTTTTGCACTTTCCAATACCTCGTGGGCTTCACCCCTTTGGCCCATATAAAGTGTTGCTGCACCCGAACACTTCGGTAAACATCCGGAACCCCTTCCGGTGAATTCCGGAACCCTTCCGGAGATCAAAACACTATTATCACATATATCAATCTTTACCTCCGGACTCTTCCGGAGATCCTCGTCATGTCCGGGATCTTATCCGAGACTCCGAACAACCTTCGGTCACCAATTCCATAACTCAACTATACTAATCGTCACCAAACGTTAAGTGTGTAGACCCTGCGGGTTCGAGAACTATGTAGACATGACCGAGACACCTCTACGGTCAATAACCAATAGCGGGACCTGGATGCCCATATTGGTTCCTACATACTCTAGGAAGATCTTTATCGGTTGAACCTCTATGTCAAGGATTCAGTTAATCCCGTACGTTGTTCCCTTTGTTCTTCGGTATGTTACTTGCCCGAGATTCGATCGTCGGTATCCCTATACCTAGTTCAATCTCGTTACCGGCAAGTCTCTTTACTCGTTCCGTAATACTAGATCCCGTGGCTAACACCTTAGTCACATTGCTTGCAAGGCTTATAGTGATGTTGTATTACCGAGTGGGCCCTGAGATACCTCTCCGTCACACGGAGTAACAAATCCCAGTCTTGATCCATACCCACTCAACAGACACTCTCGGAGATACCTGTAGAGCACCTTTATAGTCACCCAGTTACGTTGCGACGTTTGATACACACAAGGCATTTCTCCAGTGTCAGTGAGTTGTATGATCTCATGGTTATAGGAATAGATACTTGACATGTAGAAAACTATAGCAATAAACTGACACGATCATATGCTATGTTTATAGTTTGGGTCTTGTCCATCACATCATTCTCCTAATGATGTGATCCCGTTATCAAATGACATCTCATGTCTATGGCTAGGAAACCTTGACCATCTTTGATCAACGAGCTAGTCTATTAGAGGCATACTAGGGACACAGTGTTGTCTATGTACCCACACATGTATTTGAGTTTCCAATCAATACAATTATAGCATGGATAATAAACGATTATCATGAACAAGGAAATATAATAATAACCACTTTATTATTGCCTCTAGGGCATATTTCCAACAGTCTCCCACTTGCACTAGAGTCAATAATCTAGCTCACATCACTATGTGATTTACATTGTAATGAATCTAACACCCATACAGTTCTGGTGTTGATCATGTTTAGCCCTTGGAAGAGGTTTAGTCATCGGATCTGCAACATTCAGATCCGTGTGCACTTTGCAAATATTTATGTCGTCCTCCTTGATGTAATCGCGGATGGAATTGAAACGTCGCTTTATGTGTCTGGTCCTCTTGTGAAACCTGGGTTCCTTGGCTAGAGCAATGGCACCAGTGTTGTCACAGAACAAAGTCATTGGGTTTAGTGCACTAGGCACTACTCCAAGATCTGTCATGAACTCCTTCATCCAGACACCTTCCTTCGCTGCCTCCGAGGCAGCGATGTACTCCGCTTCGCATGTAGAATCAGCTACTACGCTTTGCTTGGAACTGCACCAGCTAACCGCACCCCCATTGAGAATAAATACGTATCCGGTTTGTGACTTAGAGTCATCCGGATCAGTGTCAAAACTTGCATCGACGTAACCCTTTACGACGAGCTCTTGATCACCTCCATAAACGAGAAACATGTCCTTAGTCCTTTTCAGGTACTTCAGGATATTCTTGACCGTCGTCCAGTGTTCCATTCCTGGATCACTTTGAAACCTTCCGGCCATACTTATGGCAAGGCTGACATCGGGTCTTGTGCACATCATTGCATACATGATAGAGCCTATGGCTGAAGCATAGGGGACGACACTCATCCTTTCTCTATCTTCTGCAGTCACTGGGCATTGAGTCTTACTCAACTTCACACCTTGCAATACAGGCAAGAACCCCTTCTTGGACTGATCCATTTTGAACGTCTTCAAAACTTTGTCAAGGTATGTGCTCTGTGAAAGTCCTATTAAGCATCTCGATCTATCTCTATAGATCTTGATGCCCAATATGAAAGCAGCTTCTCCTAGGTCCTTCATTGAAAACTCTTGTTCAAATATTCCTTCACGTTTTCCAACATTTCTATATTGTTTCCAATCAGTAATATGTCATCCACATATAATATTAGAAACGCTATAGAGCTCCCACTCACTTTCTTGTAAATACAAGCTTCTCCGTAAACTTGTATAAACTCGAACGCTTTGATCACCTCATCAAAGCGAAGATTCCAACTCCGAGATGCTTGCACCAGTCCATAAATGGATCGCTGGAGTTTGCAAACTTTGTCAGCATTCTCTGGATCGACAAAACCTTCTGGTTGCATCATATACAACTCTTCCTTAAGGAAACCGTTAAGGAACGCTGTTTTGACATCCATCTGCCAAATTTCATAATCGAAAAAGGCAGCTATTGCTAACATGATTCTGACAGACTTAAGCATCGCTACGGGTGAGAAGGTATCATCGTAGTCAACTCCTTGAACTTGTGAAAAACCCTTTGCCACAAGTCGAGCTTTATAGACGGTGACATTACCGTCCGCGTCCGTCTTCCTCTTAAAGATCCATTTGTTCTGAATAGCCTTACACCCTTCAGGTAATACTTCCAAAGCCCATACTTTGTTTTCATACATGGATCCCATCTCGGATTTCATGGCCTCTAACCATTTCTCGGAATTCGGGCCCACCATCGCTTCTCCATAGCTCGTAGGTTCATCGTTGTCCAACAACATGACCTCTAAGACAGGGTTGCCGTACCACTCAGGAGCAGTACGCGTCCTTGTCGACCTACGAGGTTCGATAGCAACTTGATCCGAAGCTTCATGATCATCATCATTAACTTCCTCTTCAACTGATGTAGGCTCTACAGAAACATCTTTCTGCGGTGCGCTACTCTCTGGTTGAAGTAAAGGTTCAATAACCTCATCAAGTTCTATCTTCCTCCCACTCAATTCTTTCGAGAGAAACTCTTTCTCAAGAAATGTTCCGTTTTTAGCGACAAACACTTTGCCTTCGGATCTGAGATAGAAGGTATACCCAACTATCTCTTTTGGGTATCCTATGAAGACACATTTCTCCGCTTTGGGTTCCAGCTTTTCAGGCTGAAGCTTTTTGACATAAGCATCACATCCCCAAACTTTAAGAAACGACATCTTTGGCTTCTTGCCAAACCATAGTTCATATGGCGTCGTCTCAATGGATTTCGATGGTGCCCTATTTAAAGTGAATGCAGCTGTCTCTAATGCATAACCCCAAAACGATAGTGGCAAATCGGCAAGAGACATCATAGATCGCACCATATCCAATAAGGTTCGATTACGACGTTCGGACACACCATTACGCTGTGGTGTTCCAGACGGTGTCAATTGTGAAACAATTCCACACTGTCTTAAGTGACTGCCAAACTCATAACTCAGATATTCTCCTCCCCGATCAGATCGCAGGAATTTAATCTTCTTGTTACGATGATTCTCAACTTCACTCTGAAATTGCTTGAACTTTTCAAACGTTTCAGACTTGTGTTTCATTAAGTAAATATACCCATATCTACTCAAGTCATCAGTGAAGGTGAGAAAGTAACGATAACCACCGCGCGCCTCAATGCTCATCGGACCGCACACATCAGTATGTATGATTTCCAACAAGTCACTTGCCCGTTCCATTGTACCAGAGAACGGCGTCTTAGTCATCTTGCCCATGAGGCATGGCTCACATGTGTCAAGTGATTCAAAATCAAGTGACTCCAAAAGTCCATCAGCATGGAGCTTCTTCATGCGTTTTACGCCAATATGACCTAAACGGCAGTGCCACAAGAAAGTGGGATTATCATTATCAATTCTACATCTTTTGGCATCAATGTTATGAACATGTGTATCATCACTATCGAGATTCAATAAGAATAAACCCCTCACATTGGGTGCATGACCATAAAAGATATTACTCATATAAATAGAACAACCATTATTCTCAGATTTAAATGAGTGACCGTCTCGCAATAAACAAGATCCAGATATAATGTTCATGCTTAACGCAGGCACTAAATAACAATTATTCAGGTTCATCACTAATCCCGATGGTAATCGAAGAGCGAGCGTGCCGACGGCGATCACATCAACCTTGGAACCATTTCCCACGCGCGTCGTCACTTCACCCTTTGCCAGCCTCCGTCTATTCCGCAGTTCCTGTTTTGAGTTGCAAATGTGAGCAACCGCACCGGTATCAAATACCCAGGCACTACAACGAGAGTTGGTAAGGTACACATCAATAATATGTATATCATATATACCTTGTTTGTTGTTGGCCGCCTTCTTGTCAGCCAAATACTTGGGGCAGTTCCGCTTCCAGTGACCAGTTCCCTTGCAATGAAAGCACTCAGTTTCTAGCTTGGGTCCAGCCTTGGGTTTCTTCACGGGAGGGGCAACTGCTTTGCCACTCTTCTTGGAGTTACCCTTCTTACCCTTGCCATTCTTCTTGAAACTAGTGGTTTTATTGACCATCAACACTTGATGCTCCTTCTGAATCTCAGACTCAGCGACTTTCAACATCGCAAACAGCTCGGCGACTGACTTGTTCATCCCGTGCATGTTATAGTTCAACACGAAGCTCTTGTAGCTAGGTGGCAATGATTGAAGAACTCTGTCAGTGATAGCCTCTGGCGGAAGGGGCATCCCTAATTCAGCCAGACGGGTGGAGTACCCAGACATTCTGAGTATGTGATCACTAACAGACCCGTTCTCCTCCATCTTGCAAGCATAGAACTTATCGGAGGTGTCATACCTCTCGATCCGGGCATTCTTCTGAAAGATAAACTTCAACTCCTGGAACATATCATATGCTCCATGACGTTCAAAACGTCTTTGAAGTCCCGGTTCTAAGCCATACAACATAGCACATTGAACTATTGAGTAATCATCAGAACGAGCCTGCCAGGCGTTCACAACGTCTGGAGACTCAACTGGAGCGGGTGGATCACCAAGCGGTGCATCAAGGACATAAGCCTTCTGGGAAGCCGTAAGGATAATCCTTAGATTACGGGCCCAGTCCACAAAGTTACTTCCATCATCTTTCAACTTAGGTTTCTCTAGGAACGCATTAAAATTCAGGGGTGCTACTGCGCGAGCCATGATCTACAACATAAATATTGCAAAAACAACTTAGACTATTGTTCAGGATAATGAGTTTACTTAATCATATTACTTAAAAACTCCCACTCAAATTGACATCCCTCCGGTCATTCGAGTGTCACATGATCCAAATCAACCAACTCAAGTCCGATCATCATGTGAGTTGAGGTGGTTTCAATGGTGAACATCTTCATGTTGATCATATCTACTATATGTCTCATGTTCGACCTTTCGGTCTCTTGTGTTCCGAGGCCATGTCTGTACATGCTAGGCTCGTTAAGTTTAACCTGAGTGTTCCGCACGTGCAACACTGGCTTGCACCCGTTGTATGCGAACGTAGAGTCTATCACACCCGATCATCACGTGGTGTCTCAAAACGACGAACTTTCGCAACGGTGCACACTCGGGGAGAACACAATTTATCTTGAAATTTAAGTGAGGGATCACCTTATAATGCTACCGTCGTCCTAAGCAAAATAAGATGCATAAAAAGATTAACATCACATGCAAATCATAAGTGACATGATATGGCCATGAACTTGTGCTTTTGATCTCCATCTCCAAAGCACCGGCATGATCTCCATCGTCACCGGCATGACACCATGATATCCATCATCTTGATCTCCATCAACGTGTCGCCATGAGGTTGTCGCGCCGACTGTTGCTTCCACGACTATTGCTAACTCATGGCGATAAAGTAAAGCAAAACGGCGAAAATAATGACAACTCTATGGCTCCTGCCAGTTGCCGTACTCATCGACATGCAAGTCGTGATATTCTATACAACACATGATCATCTCATACATCACATATATCTCATCATATAATTGGCCATATCACATCACAACATACCCTGCAAAAACAAGTTAGACGTCCTCTAATTGTTGTTGCAAATTTTACGTGGCTGCTACGCGTATCTAGCAAGAACAATTCTTACCTACGCAAAAACCACAGCGGTGATATAAAAATTGCTATTCAACCTTCTCAAGGACCGCCTTTGTCAAATCCGATCCGACTAAAGTGGGAGAAATAGACACCCGCTAGCCATATTTATGCAACGAAGTTACATGTCAGTTGATGCAACCGGTCTCTCGTAAGCGTACGAGTAATGTTGGTCCGGGCCGCTTCATCCCACAATACCGCCGAAACAAGAAAAGACCAAGGGAGGAAGCAATCTGAATATCAACGCCCACAAAACCCTTTTGTGTTCTACTCGAGATCTCATCTACGCATAGACCTAGCTCAGATGCCACTGTTGGGGAACGTCGCATGGGAAACAAAAATTTTCCTACGCACACGCAAGATCTATCCATGGTGATGAGCATCTACGATAGGGAGAGTGAATCTACATACCCTTGTAGATCGCTAAGCGGAAGCGTTAAGAAACGCGGTTGATGTAGTCGAACGTCTCCGCGATCCAAATCGCAAGTCGTCCCTCGATCCGATCACGAACTAGTGCCGAACGGACGGCACCTCCGCATTCAACACACGTATGGCTTGATGACGCCTTCACCTCCTCGATCCAGCGAGCGATGGTGAAGTAGTAGATGAGTTCCGGCAGTACGACGGCGTGGTGATGGTGGTGAGGAACAATCTCTGCAGGGCTTCTCCAAGCACTACGGAGATTATGACGGGAGGAACTAGAGGGCTAGGGTTGCCGGCACACGGCTTGGGAAATCCTGATGTGTCCCGTGTGCTAGCCCTGCCCCTCTATTTATATGTTGAGCCCTGGGTTCTAAACTTGGAAAGAAAGCCTCCACAAGGTCGGTTTTGCCCGCACAAGGTCGATTTGGCCCGCACGGAAAGAGTCCAACTCGGATCCCAGCTGTACCGCGCACAAGCGGTAGTACCGCTCATGAGCGGTAGTACCGCTTGAGCGGTAGTACCGCTTCACACAAGCGGTAGTACCGCTTACGCGGTAGTATTGCCTTACCAGCGGTAGTACCGCTTAAGGCAGCAGCAAAACTTCCTTTTGCGCTTTCCAATACCTCGTGGGCTTCACCCCTTTGGCCCATATAAAGTGTTGCTGCACCCGAACACTTCGGTAAACATCCGGAACCCCTTCCGGAGATCAAAACACTATTATCACATATATCAATCTTTACCTCTGGACTCTTCCGGAGATCCTCGTCATGTCCGGGATCTTATCCGAGACTCCGAACAACCTTCGGTCACCAATTCAATAACTCAACTATACTAATCGTCACCAAACGTTAAGTGTGTAGACCCTGCGGGTTCGAGAACTATGTAGACATGACCGAGACACCTCTACGGTCAATAACCAATAGCGGGACCTGGATGCCCATATTGGTTCCTACATACTCTACGAAGATCTTTATCGGTTGAACCTCTATGTCAATGATTCAGTTAATCCCGTACGCTGTTCCCTTTGTTCTTCGGTATGTTACTTGCCCGAGATTCGATCGTCGGTATCCCTATACCTAGTTCAATCTCGTTACCGGCAAGTCTCCTTACTCATTCCGTAATACAAGATCCTGTTGGTAACACCTTAGTCACATTGCTTGCAAGGCTTATAGTGATGTTGTATTACCGAGTGGGCCCTGAGATACCTCTCCGTCACACGGAGTAACAAATCCCAGTCTTGATCCATACCCACTCAACAGACACTCTCGGAGATACCTGTAGAGCACCTTTATAGTCACCCAGTTACGTTGCGACGTTTGATACACACAAGGCATTTCTCCAGTGTCAGTGAGTTGTATGATCTCATGGTTATAGGAACAGATACTTGACATGTAGAAAACTATAGCAATAAACTGACACGGTCATATGCTATGTTTATAGTTTGGGTCTTGTCCATCACATCATTCTCCTAATGATGTGATCCCGTTATCAAATGACATCTCATGTCTATGGCTAGGAAACCTTGACCATCTTTGATCAACGAGCTAGTCTATTAGAGGCATACTAGGGACACAGTGTTGTCTATGTACCCACACATGTATTTGAGTTTCCAATCAATACAATTATAGCATGGATAATAAACGATTATCATGAACAAGGAAATATAATAATAACCACTTTATTATTGCCTCTAGGGCATATTTCCAATAATATGTTCCACCATAACGTTTTGTCATATATGTTGCCTTCTCACAGTAATGTTTTGCCTAACCATAATGTGTTGCAGGCCATATGGATGAGGCAAATGTTGACGACTACGTCACAGACGTTATGCCTGCAGCTGACAATGTTGAACCCCAGATTTGTCCCGAGTCCAGATGTACCACAATGTTCAAATGGTATTTACTGTTTCTGTCTTTCCTCCATCTATGTTGTGCTTATAGGGGTTCATCCTCATATATTAAGAGGGCTTATGCCTTTTCTTGTGTTCCAATACATGTAAAATCTTTCCACGAGGGTGTGGTTCACCAGGTACATCATGTTGCTCCTGCTCGTGATGGAACAGTGTCTATTTCAATATCCGAGCAGCAGCCAACAGGAGCTGTCCTGACTGACAATGAATTGGAACAGCTAAACGCCATGAGCCTAGCTGCTAGCACAAATAAAAGAACGGAGGCTCCAGGTAAGTTTGAATTCTTTTCGCATGTCTGGAGACATCCTTAAGCATGTTGATCCATAATATTCCTGTTTCGACTACTCTCACGTCTGGTTGCTTTTAATGACAAAGATTTGGCTAGCATTCAACGTGATAACGAGGTTAAAAGGGATCTTAGAAATGCGCGGAGGCAGGCATCTTATCGTAAGAAGAAGGAGGGGTGTACGATCAATCTACAAAATGATGTGCAAGATGTTCCCCGACCCGCTCTCGATGATATAGCGAATGTTTTTCGTCCTTCACATAATATGTCAGGTTTAGTATATATGTATTCATGAAACCCTCGTGTTTGGTCCAATCTCATCCATTAATAGTTTTGATTTGCGTTAATTGTTACTTTCACCTCTTGCAGACAACCCAACAATCTCATTGATGCAAAATGATGGTTCGTTTCCGGCTTCCAGTAATCTCATTTATCCCACAAATGTACCCCAAAGTTCAAATGGTATTATCCAATCCGTCTTTGATATAATCTAATTTGTTCTTTCTGGGGTTCTGCTACATATATTCATACAACTACTGCTTTATTTTTCACAGTAGCTATAGAATCTGTTACATATAATGATGATTCGTGCTTCTCACTTGCTAATTCATACTTTTGACCTCTCTACTACTCATTTTACTGGTTCCTTTATTGACAAAAAATAGCTAGCATGCAACGTGCTCACGAAGAAGAAATGAAGCTTGTAAACCCGCGTAGGGGGCATCGTATCGGAAGCAAAAGGAGAAAGGTGCGATCAATCTACAAGATGATGTGCAAAATGTTCCACGACCCCCTCTCGGTGATATGAGTAATGTTGATCGAAACTCCTATGCGATGTCAGGTACAGTACTGCAATTTTGTCGACCGAGTCAATTGAAGTATATATATGTAGTCGTTATTCTGCTAGCTTCATTCTTGTTGAACAAATAAGTTCTAAGCATGCCGTGAATTAATGCCACCAGGAGATGTGTTGAACAAAAACCCAACTAGGCAAAAACGTGTAAAACAACCCAACATGAGCGTGACACAGGAAAAAAAGGAGCAGATAAACGCTCAGAGGCGAGCTGCTTATCGGAAGAAAAAAGAGGATGGTACGGTTGAGGAACAAGATGAAAATCTACCTCCCCTTACGATATCAGGTAAGATGTTTTGAATCTGTTATGATAAAAAATGCATCTTTTGTTTTGGTTTGACTAATGGATCGGGTCCAAGTGAGGACAAATGTGGCGCCAACATACCAGCCCACGCATGTTCCGCTAAACGGACTGGTGGGCTTGACGAAGGAAGAACAGGAGATATTGTATCCATTATATAAAAAAAGAAATATTATATCATGAGATTTGCAAATCATATTAATTAAAACACGCAATTAATTATACAATTTGCTATTTTTATGTTAACAAATCAGTGATTAATGTACGACTGGAAAGTCCTATACATTTTTTGGTGCATAATCTTCTACGTTTGGAAAGTCTGTCTATTTTATGAACCAAATAACCCATGCATCAATGTTATGGAAGTTCATTAATTCTTGCCTAAGTATGTTTTTCACACACGGGCAATTAAACCGCCAAAACTAGACTCCACTAGAGTGTTATACTTTAGAGAAATATTATGATGCGGCCCCAAAGCAGGCACACACACTGTCCCCAAAACAAAATTTACGGTATGGTTGTTTCTTAGTTTTATTTATTTTGTGTCTGATTGCTCCTTTTACCTTTTTTTAGTTAGCTGGAGCTAGACTCCAATTAGGTGAACTCCTAACTGATGTTTAAGAAATGGAAATAGTAGTAGCAGCATCGCTGTTGGGGTTTTATATTTTCTCCTTGTTTCTGGCATCGCCATGGTCAACTCGTGGTACCGAGTATTGCTTGTAGTTTATATTATTTATCCTTTTGGTAGATTGCTTATGTATATTATTCTTTTGCTATTTTGTAATCAATCATCTACTACATCTAGGTAAAACGTTGTTGCGGACATGTAACACACTCCAGCATTCATTCTTTGCTTAACATTAGCAGACGGTGTAAAATAAACAAGCTCACGGCATTCTGAAGCGATCTATTAGCTACTTTAGCAGTCAACGGACTGAGAGAAGGAATCAATATTTGATTTGCTCATACCAGTGTAGCAGCGAATTCTGCCCAAGGTTTCTCGCAGCACTTATGGTCAGCGGCGAGGATGTGCACCCACACCCGCTCCTTGTTGCTGGCCTCTGCGTCCTCCTCCCTCGACGCGGGTCTATGCGGGGAGTTGATCTATAAAATCCTATTGTTAGTTATAACAAATAGGTGACAAGAAATAAACAATAACTATGTAGTGCAATATATGTGTCACACAGTATACTTTGAAATGTGTAATATGAGATTCTAATATAATGGTTGGACTGTAAACACACCTTGAGGATGCACTGAAAACTGTTGTTTACAGGCTGATTTCTGAAACTGATTAAACCCTATTTTAAAAAGGATTTAATAGAATTTGTAGTGATTCTTTTGTCAGATTGATAATATTTCGCTTCTTATGCTTGATTGTTAATTTTTTGGCATCCTTTTTATCCCTTTATTATTCGGATTGCTCAAAACTATAGGTGCAAAGCATGCATTATATATGTCAATGTCCTAATACATTTCATACAATGGAGTACAAGACCAGATGTGGCAGGGCGGTGAGAGCAAGGTGCGAGCTAAATGACATGCCGTTGAGGGGAGGTGACAAATAATTGTTCTTTTTTGTAGAGATGTTGCACATGATAATACAAAAGGTTTATTTCTATATGTGTATATTTTTGTAGATTATGATAGATGGAGATGGATTATGTCAGACATTAAAAAAAACCATTGACAAGGGTCCCAAGGTGATGGCGTTGGAAGGGTCTTTACCTTTTTAGCAACGTTTCGCTTATAAAATAAGTCAATCTGGAAATTCATCCAATAATGTTCTTGTGACTTCTGCATTATTGCAGCGTGCAACATAATATCATGTATTATATACTGAACACATTCTTGTTTTTTCTTATGATCTAGATTTGCTACTGAAACTACTCCAAAACCATTGTATAGCAAAACAGCTTGTAAAGCATTCAGAATTTGTAGTACTATTTTATATCAATGAAAACATTCAGAATTTGCAGTAGTATTCAGTTAAAGTTAACTGAATATTTTCAGTTAGATAAAGTTAACTGAATATTTTCATTTGATCACTTCTAAATTAGTGCACTACTGGTACTACTCCAAGATTACTACTGCTACTACTCCAAGATTACTACTGCTACTCCAAGATTACTGCAGAAGCTTCATTACTTCTGCTACTACTCCAAGATTACTGCAGCCATTAGTTTTGCTACTACTCCGAGCAAGTTTACTGCAGAATCTTTATTACTCCATTAGCAGTACTGGAGTAAGCTACTGAAGCTACTCCATTAACAGTACTGGAGTAAGCTACTGAAGCTACTCCATTAACAGTACTCCAAAATTAACACAAGCTACTGACAGTGGCAGCCCAAGATTAAAAGTACTCCAAAATTCTTTGCTACTCATTCAAATTAACGCAGAAAAATTAATGGGCAAGAGTAGCAGCACTCCAAAATAACAGCTCAATATTAAGAGCAGTAAAATTACTGCAGGATACTGAAGATTAACAATACTCATTCAAATCAGCCAAGTGGATACTCCAAATCAGCTACTGAAGATACTAGGCACACTCATTCAAAAATTATTGTGCACACTTATTCAAATCAGCTACTGGACACTCAAATTTAACAGAATCAGAGAGAGGAGAAAAGTTACAGTGGGACGGAGCCGTGGCATGCATGGAAGAGGACAACGGCGGCGCCGCAGATCCACCGCTCAGCTACTGCAGCGCCGCACCGCTGCTCCAGTGCTGCTCCATCGCCTGGATCCAACGTCGGCACACGCGGAGCCAGCGCAGTCACACGCAGATCAATTGCCTCCGCCGCACAGAAGCTCTTCGCCGGCACATAAAAATCAATCTTTTTACTTCGGTGTGGTGTATTTCTGGCGCACGTGCTGGCAAAGGGATGGAGAAGAAGCACACGGTGGGCTGCGAGAGGAAGGAGAGGAAGCACGCGGTGGGCAAGCGGTGGACGGCGACGACGGGGAGAAAGTGAGGAGAGGCCGGCGGTGGGTTGCGGCGACGAGGGAGGGGAACAAGAGCCAGGGCAGCCAATGAGTGGCCGTAGTAGGCGTAGGCGGGGACGTCGACGTGGGGGCGCGCGAAGGGCTCGGCGCCGGCGGGGTCGAGCAAGGCCTCGTGGAGCCGCGGCCATGCTAGCACAAGCAGGTACCGCCTCCGGCCGCCGTCGGCTGGGTGCTCGGAGAATACGCCGCGGCAGGCGACCAGGCGACGGACGGGTCCGGATGGTCCTGTGAGAGCGGCGCGTTGGAGCCGCCCGCCCACACTGCGGTCGGAGGCGGTTGCAACTGGGCCGGATGTGGGGGGATCTGGTCGCTCAGGGGAGGGGTTGAGATGTGGCGGCGGTGGGAGGCGAGGTCGCCGGTTCTGGCGGCGCTGGGAGGCGAGGTCGCCGGTTCTGGCAGCCGTGGGGATGAGGGCGGAGGCCGGCAGTGTGGGGGAGAGGGGATCGGGCTGACCTTGCGGTGGGAAGATGAGTGGAGGGAGAGGAGTGGACTCAGTGGAGTGGTAGATAAGGTTTTTTTTGTCAGGAGGCTGTAGTGATATGTAAAAAGAAAAAAAACGTTTTTCTTTTTTACAATTTAAACGGCTATGTTAGTTTTACTTTTATTTTTATTATATATTATAAGTATATGGTTATATGATGCTATAAAATATCATTTATATTTTAAATTCCACTTTTGTTATATAATGCAGTATAAAATGAGTTCTGACATACGCACCGATGTAACAATGATAGACATGACTGAAACAACACGAGAAGAGGTTTGTATATCTAATAATTGTTTGTATATATGTTATACATTAGAATAATAAAAAGTGTATTTTTTATATATTCTTGGTTTTACAGAATATTGGACACGTGGATATGGATTTTGGAGATGTCCAAACAGAATCCATTGACAAGGGTTCTGAACTGACGTTGCTTGAAGGGGCAGAATATTCACCAAGTTTAATACAACATAACGATGTTGGACCGACAATATCTCATAAGAAACCAAAAAAGGATGCCAATTTTAATGTTATCGCAAAAGGTATTTTCTGTGTTATTATCGATCATTCCTTTGTCATATTGCTTTTTGTATTCAACTAATTTGGCTCATATTTTATACTGGTTTGGCTTTTTTTTATCATTCCCACAGATTATGTTTGTACCCCTAGAGATATTATAGTCATTAAATCAATCATGTCTGCCCCCAAGAAAATCAAGTTCGTGCACATTGAAGATGCCTTGTTATCAAATGATGATTTGGAATGCCTTATGGAAGGAATCTCGACACCATCCATTATATAATGATTATTATTCTTACCATCCATTTTTCAGGAAGGAATGGGTTCGAATCTCGACACCGCATCCAATGTATTTAAGTCTTAAAAAACTTGAGGGCATACTCAAAATGGAGCAAAGTATGGACAAGGATTGTTTCAACATCGCCGTGCGTATACTCGCATGTAACGAGGGAGTATTGTTCACAAACCCTCCTATACACTACATGGATCTGCGTTTTTGTGTAAGTTATCATAATTCTTCATTCAGTGTCATTAGTATCAAAATGTTGAACCAATAGTTCTTTTTTACTTTGTCCATGATGCTAGAGTCAACACGAGATCAAAAGTTCTGCGAGAAGGAAACTATTCAGACGTTGGCAACATTGTTTGATGGCTGGCCTGGGGTAGACAACAACATCTCATCGTGCAACATGGTAAGTAAGGTATTTTGGCTATTTTTGTCATTGTTTATTGTTGTTGCTAATTGCTACCACTTGTAGATTTATCTTCTCTATGCATCCATCGGTCAATACATTTTGTACGTCGTCGACAAAGACGCACATCGTGTATACATTATGGACCCTATTCATACATCACAGTCGTCGTCGTAGAATAAAAATTTGAGGTATGTAGTAAAGTGAAAAGGTTTGCAAGGGAATTCAAAGAAGCACTCGAAATAAAGCAACCCGGCTGGAATTCCGATATATCTAAATGGCAAAGTTTATTTCCGTCTAATATTCCAACGAGCACAAAGGGGTAATAAATTCATAATACAAACATTTATTTTTTGTTATCAGTATATTGTATATAATATAAATTTAGAAAATTGCAGGGATGTGTCTGGTTGTTTTTGTTTTTCATTTTATGCTCTGGTGGAACGGTAAAGAACTGGTCAAGCCGATTTGCATGGTGAGTATTGTCTGTTACACGTTTTAAGACATTCGACGTGAAATATTCATGCTAACTACATATATTTCTTGCGCGGGATGGGTATGAGTTGAGGAAGCGATTCTTATTGTACGTGCTACAACATCGTGGGAATGAAGCTAAAGACAACTTTTCTGATATTGTGCGAGAATTTCATAAGCGCATCAAGTAGATCTTAATAATTTGTAATGGATTTTAGTTGGATCATCGCTCAAATTGTTATACGGACACGTCATCAATTTGTCTTTTTGTTATGGATCTACATTGCAAATGAATTGGACTTCAATTATTAAGCAATTGTGCCCGTGTTATATTGTCTCTACGTGTGAAAATTCACATGCATTTTAATTGTATAATTTGCAAAGATATTTCAAGAGCCCGTGGCAACGCACGGGCATTCTACTAGTTTCAATAACGTAGCAGCTAGGAAACCACAATAGCAACACGGACGTACAGCCGGAGAAACAAATAAATAATCCATAATACCTCACATGCATGCATGTTTTCTTTGGGGGGCTGGGAATTAATAGGGCCGGCTCTCTTTTAAAATCAAATGCACACGGTGCTGAATAATAAATTCTTGGTGGATTACATCAAGCGAAATGCATGCCGCTGAATCAATCGCACACAAATCAAGTTTGGCAAGCTGCACTCTCGTCACACCAATGGGGTTCTGTGGCCGTACGTGGTAGACACACCACACCCACAGCCACATCAATCCCTCCTTATTAAAAGCACACACATAATAGCTGACCAAACCAAACCACACACAGATGATACGACGTATCGTACCTCACCAGAAAACAATTAAGCAGGGGCGCGCACACACACACGCAGCATCAAACTAGCACCAGTTTATTCTTGGGAAAACACGCAACCACAATCTGGCAAGCAAACACCTGAACCGTTGCGGCAACGACAGCAGCAAGACGTCGCCATCATCTTGCAACAACCAAACCTACACATCACAGGTAATGATGATACAACTGATTAAATGGAAGCAGAATGGATCAAGTAACAAGATAATGCAATTTGGTACACAGCGGAGGGAGGGATTTAACTTAGTTGCTGCTCTACATATATGTGTATGCAATTTATTTGCAATTATTCAGATAGTACATAACAGAGTATTTAATCATGCAAGGTCTGTGTGTGTGTGCCATGCATATACTATGACAGAAACATGAAACAAGATTGAAAACAAGAGAGAACGCATTAGTGTGTGTACCTGAATTGTGTCTCATCGGCTCACCGTAGAACCGAGACTCTAGGCAGGGGCTTCTTGTAGTATGCCGAGAGGCGCAGCTCAAAGAGGGAAGGATCGTGACCGGCCTCCGGCCCGTCCCACTCCAGCTTCTCCCACCAATCCTTCTCGCCGTTCACAATGGGGCGGCTGTCTCGACCGACAGCCGGGAGGCGCCTAAGACCCCAACATCCCCTGACCCTGATGGTCTCAAGCTTGGGAGCAAACATCTTGGCTTCACATATATGTTGCAGCTTGAAGAGCTGATGCAAGTAGATATGCTTCAGGTTTGGGAGTTCCAGTACACCTTTGTGGCAGTATGTAGCTATTCTTGTCAGAATCTCTGGCTCCACGGGGAACACCTGCCTTAGATCACCACAGAAGGCGATGTGGAGAGTCTCCAAGCTTGTCAAGGTGTATAACCTCGACAACACGAGGACAAATGTGAGCCTCGGGCAGGAGAACAGGTGTATGCTCTGCAATTTCGCAAAGGAAACATTGGCTTGAATATCCCACACCCTTTCTTTGCTCCAAATACAATGGGTCATCAGGAGATCAGCCGCCCAAAAGTTTACTAGTTCTTTAAAGTTGACTTCTTGATAGATAGTATTGAAGACTGTATGCATCTTGGGGCATCTCACCACGTGACAAGATTTTAGATGTCGCCACGTAAGTGCCTCCCCTTCTATGGACATCATATGTTTAGGGATGACAGTGGGTATGGAAGAATTGTCATGCACATGCAATGACTCGGATTTGTTCATTGCAAAGATGATAGCCTTGATTGCTTGTACGCCCTCCACATTAATGTTAGTAATTCTCATACCGATCTCAGCATGGCAGTCTGACGGCTGAAACTGCATTCCATTGTTGTAGCCGTGATCAATAATTATGTTGGCAACAGAGACGTCAGTGTAGGTGGTGCAAGTATTGGGGGTTAATGACTTTGGTATAGGCAGAGCCATTATTTTCCCACTATTACCAGGGCCCATCTTCTCATTCATATACCTTTGTCCCTTAACATTGGTGGTACAAGGAACACAAAGATTTAGATGGAACCTATTGCTCTTCCAACAGAATTGAACATTGCTTTGTAATACCAAGGACTGAAAAAACCTTAGGTCCATTATAGTAACATATACTTCATGTAGTTTTGTTTGAACATGATAGACAGGAATCAATATGCAACACTGTCAGTGTTGGCAGACCCTCTTCTGGCCATAAAATGGCATGGAGTTGCATACATCTCAATAAAACAATTTGTTTGAGACATGGGACCTGCACCACCTGAGTTGTGAGGTCAAGTGTCTTGACTCTTGTGCCTGAGAGGTCCAGCTCCTCAAGGTTTGGAAGTGATCCACGCAGTGTGAAGTCAGACAATCTTACACAGCCAGCCAAGGAGATGCGGCTTATTTTGGCTTCCTTGAAATCATCCTTTCTTGGTCTTGCATCTAAGTTGAATGATTCAAGCGACGGAGGGAGTCCTTCAACATGATCCAAACCAACACAACCATCTAGAACTGGAGTCTTGAGGCTAGTTGATCTTGACAAATTGTGCAAGACTGTGAATTCATCCTTTCCGCCTGTCTCCCAAGAGCAAGTAGGGTCAATTACTCGAAGCTTGCAAAGGTTCCGTGGTTGTCCCCATGCAAAAATGATGTCCCCAAACCTTCCATTTTTTATATGCACTTCCCTAATGTTTGCAGCCATCTGCTCTATTATCTCTGGTGATGAAGGCAGACCCCAGTCTGTATTGCGTAGGTCTATAACCCATAGGCTCTTAAAAAAATTCATTGTTGGTATATCTTGCTTATCGTCTTCTTCTGGCCGTAGATCCTGGCAGCCATCTAATCCGAGGAACCTTAAGCTGCGGCAACAATGGAAAGGAGGTGAAGAAAAACTAAAGGTGCAGTGGCATAACTTTAGCACACGGAGTTTGTCCAATTGATGAAACATGTCATTGGGTAACGACCGTAAAGGAGGATCATATCCGCTTTTGTTTGCTGCAAGGAAAAATGACGTTGACTCTGGATGCACAACAGAGCTATCCTTGGACAATATCCACCGTTCCGGAGCAGTCTTCAGTTTTTGACCAAAAGAGGGCAAGGTATTAGATGAATAATCTTCGATATTTATGTGTTGATGCAGAGCAGCTGCAACCTCCCATGCTTCATCACCCTGACCTCCCTGTATAATCCCATCACAGACCCAATAGCTCGAAGCATGGGTGGCCCAGTCGTAGTCCATGATATCACCTCCTTGACAATTTAATGACAACAGATACAAGCAACAATCTTCAACTGCTTCGCCAAGCTTATTTGTGTACCCATCAATTTCTCTAGCCTTTTCTTTAAGCAAAAGATTCCACTCGTAATTAATGTCCTCAGAATAAAGAAAATAATGGGAATCATCCACCTTCTCACTAATTCCTGGGTTGAGCCGAAGCCTTCCTCGAAATGTCCACAATAACTTAATATCAAAATATTCTCCTTGAGGAATACCAGAAGCACTGAACTTAACCATATCATTGCTTCCATTATGAAAGACCACTAAACATCTGTGCCCAATCAGGACTTGAAGGACCTCTCTCCCAACAAATTCAATCTCAGCTCTGGACCCTTCATCTATCCCACTGAAATCATCTTCTTCATCTTGCCTATCAAAAACATCCATTACCTGCTGAGGAAGGTTCAGTTCTTGTGCGATTGTTCTCTGGAGTGCCCTTCGGCTTTTCCACCTCGAGCAATCGACGTGAACGATCTTGTCGAATTTCTTTAGCAGAGACGGCGGAGGGTCTTGAGTAATGGCTCTAAGCACCGCCGAAGCAGCCAGCCCACGCCATCCATCATAATAGATGGCCTTGTGTGCAGCACTTCTCGTATCCTCGAGATAAGGGATTATCCATCGCACCGCTTGTTCGACGGTGTCTGGAGGAATCTCCTGCATAATTAGTTGACGGAAATTAGTTGAGGTAGCTCACTTTAGCACTTTGTGGAGGGAGGGAGGGAGGGAGGGCTAAGTCTGTTTAGCAGTTGGAGGTTGGAGGAGAGGGTCCGTGTCCGTCCACGAATAAGTCTCTTTGTCAGACGGACCTAGACAAGGAAGGCCTGGTGGAGGGAGGGAGGGCTAAGTCTGTTTAGTCCGTCCCCTCCTAGCTAGCTGTAGCAGGCAGCCGCTCTTGTACTATTATTAAGCCTCAAGATTTAAAGTGTTAATTAATTTCAGCAAGAATTGCATCCTCTATTAATTAATTGTGTGCGTGATCTTGGACACCGTTGCTTGATCCTTGGACACGTAATTAAATCTTGAATGTATCACAATTAATTTTATTCAAGAACCAATTAAGACAAGCATCTCTGACATATATAACAAACCACGAGAAGAAAGTGTAATTCTACTAGTCTACATTGTGAGAACTGCATGCATGGATGTGTATGTACGCAGAAAATTACCCATCCAGGCATGATGACTAGTAGTATATTTCAATGGAAACGTGATGAACTGAAACGGTATATGTCCTTGCCGGTAATTTTTGTCTTATTTACAGGGAAATTGCCACCGAAGGCCCCTTCCCCCATTCTCTCTCTCCCCTTTCAGTTGTGCCGTCGGCCACAGCAGGCGGCAAGTCATCACTGACTGCTATGTGTTACTCTTATTTGGAACCCAGTGCAATCAGACACCAGAGACCATAGCGGTGACAGCTCTCCAAATGTTAAAGGGAAAAACGATTATAAACAGAACAGCTATCCAACGTTTCTGTGTCCCACTCCCACGTGAACGGTGGCCTTATCCTCATCTCCTCTCATCCATTCATTTTCTCTGCCGGCCGCGTGAGTCGCTGCCCCTTCTTCTTCCTCTCTCAATCTCTCTCACGCGCGCGACACCACCCGCTTTTGTAAGCGAAGCTGCAATGCGACAGCGTGTGTTGTGATCTTCGCCTCCCCCGTGCTTCATGGACCTAATTCCAAGGCAACCGCCGGTGTGAGGAGAAGAGACAAAAGGGGCTTCTCCATTTCCTCCACATCGTTGCGCCGGCTGCTAAGCCCCACCGCTGGATGGGGCAAGAGAGATGGCCAGGCGGCCGTTGACCGGAACAAGTCGCCCCAAGGTCGACACTGCCACGGCCACGATGCCGACTTGCTCCGCTTAATTGTGCTATAGCAAACATGCGTGACTTAACTTCCAAGTGACTGATGTATTAATTGTGTCACTGCAAGTAATATTCAGTAGAGTATATTTGGCCTTTTGCTCATGAAAAGCAAGAATTCAGCATTAACGAAATGAACATTCAGCAGAGTAGTATAGTTGGCTCTTTGTTGTTGTAATGCTCTGACGATTTTTTGATGACAAGGGAATGCTTGCTGCTTCAGTTTTGTCCATGATACCCCTAATACGACCATATCATTGCCAGAGTCTACTCATACCTGTATTTCTATTTTGTTCCTTTGTAGTGGTCGGATCTGAACTTCATAGCCAGATTAGATATAAGAGCAGAATGGCAGGTTGAGAAGAGCAAATAAGTGGAAGAAATAATAGAAGAATGGGGGTGGTATGTCGACCTATTATTGATCTTTGGTAGATGGGAATATAGTTTCTTAGTACCATGGCTGTCCCTTTGCAAGTGGTGCCATGTTATTTGAGTAATTAGTACTATGGCTCAGTTTAACAAATTTGTACAACTTTGTGATAGCCTTGCTTAATAGGAATGATAGACTACTCATATCAACAAGGAATTCCGTCTTTTTCGGCAGCCCATTCGAAAAATACTCCAAAGTTAAGCGTGGTTGGCTTGGAGCGATTCTAGGATGGGTGACCAATCGGAAAGTTGCTTCCGGTTGCGCACGAGTGAGGAAAAAGTGCGCAGAAAAGACTAGTGTTGGTCTGTGGGGATAGTCTAGATCCCGCCAGGCGTAACGGCCGGAAACCGGTGGCTATGGCCGGCGCGTTACAATTGGTATCAGCGCTAGACAAGGAAGGCCTGGTGGAGGGAGGGAGGGCTAAGTTTGTTTAGTCCGCCCCCTCCTAGCTAGCTAGCAGGCAGCCGCTCTTGTACTATTATTAAGCCTCAAGATTTAAAGGGTTAATTAATTTCAGCAAGAATTGCATCCTCTATTAATTAATTGTCTGCGATGAACTTGGACACCGTTGCTTGATCCTTGGACACGTAATTAAATCTTGAATGTATCACAATTAATTTTATTCAAGAAACAATGTGACAAGTGTCAACGACGGCTGGTTGACCGCCTCGCCAGTTGCCTACCCGGGCAAGTCGTCGTCACCCCGGCACCGTACTGCAGGGACATCGCCGTCGCCGTCCTCGGTCCAATCTCCAATCTCTCTCCCTCCTTATCCTTTTCTCCCATCCCACCTCCCTCTCAATGCCTTAATTACACACATGGAAGTTAATCTGATACGACTTTTGTTGATCTGTGCATTAGCTAAGCATTTTCTGTTATAACAATCAGACATGAGTTAATACTCCCTCCGTTCCTAAGTATAAGGTGTATTAGTTTTTCAAAAAGTCAAACATTGTCTATGTTTGACCAACTGTACAGCAAAATATATAAATATTTACAGTATCACATATATAAAATATAAAAATATATTTCATGATGAATCTAGTGATAATGATTTGGTATTCTAGATATTGATATTTTTGTCTATAAACTTGATCAAAGTTAGAGAAGTTTGACTTTTAAAAAAATCTGGACATATATTTGTGATTTCCTAGTGCTGCCTTTGTGCCTAATCAACCACTGATTCCCTCTCTCAAAACTGAAGCCCTTACAAGGTTCTTATGTAAAACCTGGAACTGATTTTCAGTGTTCTTGTTTGCATGTAAATCCTGATCCTATCATAACACAATAGTAAAATGGATAATTCTGGAACCGAAATAGGACTCTGTATATTTTACCAGATTATTAAGCTAAAGGAACAAGTGATCCTTTGATCTGTAGCTTATTTCTCAAATGTTTAACTGTAACTCTCTCCCTCGCTGTAACAATTATGAAGCAAGAGCTAGCTGGCTATATGCAGTTCCACTAAGAATCTGTAATAAACTATTAAATGTGTACTTGTCATATGATTTTCTTTAGCCAAACCCCTTCGGCTGCAACGGCACTTCTTAGTCTCTAGGATGGCAACCAAAATTATCTGGCGCTTTGTGTTTGATCAGGAAAATGTCTTATCCTTGGAATCCATGGTTTTTCTTTGCTTGTAAACTACTGTAATTGTGTTGTAACTAATTCATAGTATTGTCACAAAACTTGGGGCTACAGCCTGTAAGGATGTATGGTTTGTGTATTTGTTGGCAAGATCAGCTTAACAACATTGTGATTTATTTAAAGTTTGAGTTATTGACAACCGTATGTATCTGTCCACACATATTTTGAACAAGTTGCCGTGCTTTCTTGTGTTTTTGTGGAAGAAGCTGAAGGGAGAAGTTGGCGTACTGTATTATTGCATTGGCTGTGTTACAGAGATGATACAGATATAAGGCGACCCCAACTACTCCCGTCAATGTAGGCACGCAGGCCATGACCGAGAGTGGGTGCGTGAGATCCTACAATCTAGGAAATACAGTACAACAAGTATACATACAAGAATGATACATGTACAGCATGTTAACACCCCCCCGCAGTCGGAACTCCTCCTGGGAGGACGTTCAGACTGGAGCGAAACTCATGGAACACCACCGTAGGCAGGCCCTTCGTGAAGATGTCGGCAAACTGTGATCCGGATGGCACATGGAGCACACGGGCCTCGCCCAAAGCAACTCGGTCGCGCACAAAGTGGAGATCAATCTCGACATGTTTAGTACGTTGGTGCTGCACAGGGTTGGAGGAGAGATAAGTGGCGCTCACGTTATCACAGTAGACGACTGTGGCACGGGTGGGAGGACAGTAGATCTCCTGAAGCAGTTGCCGGAGCCAGGTGGATTCGGCGACGCAGTTAGCGACCGCTCTGTACTCGGCCTCCGCGCTGGACCGGGAAACCGTGGGTTGTCGTTTCGACGACCAGGAGATGAGATTGTCCCCGAGGAAGACACAGAAGCCCGATGTGGATTTCCGTGTATCAGGACACCCGGCCCAATCGGCATCGGAGTAGGCTACTACATCGTGGGCTGTGGACTTGTACAGTTGGAGCCCATAATGCGAGGTGCCCTGGAGGTAACGTAATATACGTTTGACGAGCTGAAGATGAGGCGTGCGGGGGTCATGCATAAACAGACACGCCTGTTGGACAGCGTAAGATATGTCAGGTCGAGTGATGGTCAGATACTGGAGAGCACCTGCGAGACTCCGGTACAGAGTAGTATCGGGAACGGGGTCGCCGTCGTGGGAAGAAAGCTTTGATTTGGTGTCCACGGGGGTTGGAATGGGGTTGCAATTTAGCATGTGTGCGCGATCCAGGATCTCCAAGATGTACGGTTGTTGAGAAAGAAACAAGCCAGTGGGTGTGCGTGTGACGTTGACTCCAAGAAAGTGATGTATATCACCAAGGTCGGACATGGCGAACTCGGCTTTGAGGGAAGAGATGATGAAAGCGAGGGTGGTGTGTGTGTTGGCGGTGAGAATGATGTCATCGACATAAAGTAGTAAATATGCGAGGGAAGAGCCACGCCGAAAAATAAACAAGGAGGTGTCACAGCGGGAGGAGACAAATCCTAGCGAGAGGAGAAAGGATTTGAATCGCAAGAACCAAGTGCGAGGGGCTTGTTTTAAGCCGTAGAGAGACTTCTTGAGGAGGCACACATGAGAGGGGTGAGAGGGATCGATGAAGCCCGAGGGTTGAGTGCAGTACACTGTCTCACCAAGATCACCATGGAGAAAGGCGTTCTTCACATCAAGTTGGTGAATGGGCCAAGAGCGGGAGGTGGCAAGGCTAAGCACCACCCGAACAGTCGCCGGTTTGACAACTGGACTGAATGTCTCCGTGTAGTCGACGCCCGCTTGTTGAGTAAAGCCACGGAGAACCCAGCGTGCCTTGTACCGAGCCAAGGACCCATCGGGGTTGAACTTGTGACGAAAGATCCACTTGCCGGTCACCACATTGACACCTGCAGGTCTAGGAACCAAACACCAAGTTTCGTTCTTTAACAAAGCATTAAATTCATCAAGCATTGCAGCGTGCCAATGGGGATCCTTAAGAGCTGTTTTATAGGAAGAAGGAATGGGAGAGATGGCAGGGGAGGTCGTGACAGAAAATAAACGACGAGGCTGGGCGAAACCAGACTTGGCTCGCGTTCGCATTTTATGTGAGTTAACGGGAGGGGCGACCGGAATTACGGGGCGACGTGGCGGAGAAGGAGTGGTCGGTGCGGATCGCGAGGAAGATTCAGGCGGGTCAGGGGTGGGGTCAGTAGGCAGTCCCGAAGAGGGATCAGCTGCCGATCCGAAGCGCGCGGGCGAGCTGAGAGAGATTCGTGGGGGCCCAGCGAGGGAGGCCGGGTCAGGCGGTTGGGTGGGCGACACGGGTTGTGCTGCAGGGGACGAGGTCAGGCCGGTCGGGGGAGTGGTGGGCCTGACTGGTACGTGTGCGGCGCGGAGTGCGGGCTGGCGCAGCGTGGGAGATGCGCGTGGGGAAGCGGTGACCGAGGTAGGTGGGGCGGCGATCCTGGGGCGGAACGCGCGCAGGGGAGGCGCAGAGGCCGGATCGGGTGTGGGGGTTGGGTTTGGAGGCGTTTCTGTGGGGGGAGTGTATGGGAAGATATTTTCGTCAAAGATAACATGGCGGGACACAATGACACGCCGAGTTTGGAGATCAAAACACCTGTATCCTTTGTGTTCCAAGGGATATCCGAGGAAGACACACCGCGTGGAACGGGGGGCAAGTTTGTGTGGGCTAGTGGCATAGAGGTTAGGGAAACACAAGCAGCCGAACACTCGGAGATGGTCATAACGTGGGACGACGCCAGTAAGGAGAAAGAAGGGAGTGTAAGGTTTGGTTTTGGTGGACGGACGACGGTTGATGAGGTGTGTGGCGGTGTGAAGAGCTTCGACCCAAAACGTGGGCGGGAGATTGGCTTGAAGAAGAAGAGTGCGGACAACGTCATTAGTGGTGCGGAGCATCCGTTCGGCCTTACCATTTTGGGGGGAGGTGTGAGGGCAAGAGAGGCGGTAGGTAATGCCATAGTTGGAGAAGAAGGCGCGGAGAGACATGTTGATGAATTCACCGCCGTTGTCGCTTTGCATGCACTTGATGATCGTGTTAAATTGCGTGAGAATGTAAAGGAAGAAGCGTTGTAAGGTAGGTGAGGTGTCAGATTTGTCGCGTAACGGAAAGGACCACGAGTAATGGGAGTAATCATCAAGCACAATAAGATAATATTTGTAACCCGAAAAGCTTACAACCGGAGAGGTCCAAAGGTCACAATGGATAAGTTGAAAAGGAGCAGTAGTAACATTATTCGAAGAGGGAAACGCTAAGCGGGGCTGGCGTCCTAGTGGACACGCGGTACAAGGAGAGCTAGGAGCATTATTACAATCTGGAAGAAAAGTTCTGGAAATAGCATCTAAGGAGGCCTTGCCCGGGTGACCGAGGCGACGGTGCCACAAATCGCCGGTGGTGATGGTGAAGGCCGTAGCGCCGGATGGTTGCTTGCCGAAGAAGGGATACAGAGGGCCAGGGCTACTGGACGTCATGATGAGTCTCCCGTGGGGAAGATCCTTCACAGAAAAACCAGTAGGGGTGAGTTCAACAGCAACGTTATTGTCAGTGGAGAGCTTGCGGGCGGAAATTAAATCCGAGACAATGTGCGGGCAGACGGCAACATCATGTAAGGTGAGGTTGGTGGGAGAGAGAGTGGTGGAACCAGTGCCGATGATAGGTAAGCGAGCCCCATTGCCAACAGTAACGCTAGGTGAAAAATGCTTAGGAAAAGGACGGAACGAGGTGAGGTTACCAGGGTTGCCGGTGACGTGAGTGGATGCGCCGGAGTCGAGGATCCAGTCAGCGCCCGGAGCGGTGAGACCTTGCTGGCTGTAGGCGTTGGAGAAGAGAGCGGCTTGATCCCATGCAGGCGCGCCGAACGGGAACGGCTGTGGCGCGGGCGGGGGCTGAGACGACGTGGAGGCGCCGGAGAACATCACCGGGTAGGCCTGGGAGTGGAGACCCGGGCGCGGACCGAGCACGCCGGCGGCGTTCGGTGGGACCCAGCCAGGACGGGGAGCGGGCAGCGCCATGCCATACGGGGCGAAATACCCGGTCCAAGGCGCAGGCTGCTGCTGTTGCTGTTGATGCCCGCGACCACCGTTGTTGGAGCGGCCACGCCCACGGCCGTTGGAGCTGCCGCGTCCACGCCCGCGATCGGCGCCGCCGTTGGGAGGGCCGCGGTTGCCACCGTTGCCACCGCGGTTGCCACCGTGCCCAGAGGGAGGCGCCCGATCGCCACGGTCACTGCGATCCCCGCGGTCGTTGGCGGAGCCAGAGCCGCCGGTGATGGTGAGGGCCGCCGAGCCGGCCTCGGCCGTGCGCAGGTTGAGGTTGTACTCGGCAAGATCCACCCGGGAGCGAGCGACGTCGAAGGGGGGAGAGGCACCGTGTCCCCCAAGATCGTGCGGATGGTGTCGAAGCGGGCATCGAGTCCGTGAAGGAACTGCATGGTGAGGTCTGTATCAGAGACCGGGTTCCCGGTGTCGGCGAGGCCATCGGCAAGGCCTTTGAGGCGGCGGGCGTAGTCGGAGACGGTGAGGTCCCCTTGCTTGAGATTACGGTACTGGCGGGTGAGATGGAGGTAGAGGGCGCCTTGGTTCGCGAGAAAATAGTCGCGGATGCGTTTCCACGCCGTGTAGGCGTTGGTGGCGCCGCCCATGATGAGTTCGAGCAGGGAGTCGGCGAGGGTGAAGTAGATCCATAGGATGATCCGGTTGTCGACGGCGAGCCAGGACGCATCGGGGTTGGGAGGAGGCGGCTGCTGGACATGGTCCTGGACGCGGTATTGCAGCAGTACGCAGGAGAAGAAAGTGCGCCACTTGATGTAGTTGTGCTCGGCAGGATCGAGCTTGAAGCGGATGTGGTTGGAGATGTGATCGTTGTGGAAATTGTGAAGGAGAGGGTCCGCCGGTGGTGCGGCCACAAGAGGGATGACAGGCATAGGGGCAGAGAGGGCAGCGGAAGTGGTGGAGTGGAGAGGGGAAGGAGAGGTCCCCGGAGGCGAGGGTGGCGGAGCGGGCGAGCCGTCGGCCGCGTGAGGAGAGGGGAGCTCGCCGAAGATGTCCTCGAAGCCCATGGCGACTGATACCAAGCTGAAGGGAGAAGTTGGCGTACTGTATTATTGCATTGGCTGTGTTACAGAGATGATACAGATATAAGGCGACCCCAACTACTCCCGTCAATGTAGGCACGCAGGCCATGACCGAGAGTGGGTGCGTGAGATCCTACAATCTAGGAAATACAGTACAACAAGTATACATACAAGAATGATACATGTACAGCATGTTAACAGAAGATTCATCAGTATGAATCTCATAGATGAATAATTATTGCAGGATGAGATGGAAGCTTTGAAGGCCCAAGTATTAGCTGAAGACGGCACCAAACCGAAGGCAAGTACGCACAGTGGCCGAGCCAGGAAAATTCAATGAGGAGGGCCAAGTGTTCATAATCCATGTCAGGTTTGCCCGCCCATTAGAATAGACCACTTTAGCAGAAATTAATCATCTATAAACATGCATATTTTGGCTTAACAGAATGATGTACCCCCCCGCCGCCGCGCGCGCGGTCTCCGCCACTGAGGACGCAGGTTGTAACTGGCATGCTTAGTGCCGGCTATGCCATTTAATCTTGCTGTGACTGGCATGTTCTTTTTATCCATGTAAGTGATTGTGTGGTTTCATAGATATTCATATCTTAGTTGCTAACCGAGGCATGGATAAGAGAGTATTGCGCTGGTACAGTGGTACTTGCAGATCTGATCAGGTGCTGAATAGTGTATAAAAAGCGAATAAACTTTTTGTTTATGCATCCCTTCTTCACGACTGCCTCGATCACGTCAACGTTTTCTTTCTTGCGCATCCCTGCGTCCCTGACTCCGTGGCGCTTCCTTGGCGCTTCCTTACGCCAGCGGCTCTCATGTGGCTACCTCGACACCGGTAATCCCGACCTCGACATCGACCACGGTGTCCATCGCACGGCTACCTCGACCACGGCAACTTCACCCCACACTCGAATACCCACGAACTGATCCAGCCAGAGATCAAACAACCTGGACTCTCGTGAACATCACGCGTCAACGAGATGGCCCACCGGCAGCTGGGAAGCAAGGTACGTATGTACGAGATGATATTTTTCTGTGCAGGTGTACGCGTCAACATGAAGATAAACATCGGCGGACCTGATAAGATTACAAGGCGGGATTTCATCCATATCAAGTCCAAGAAAATCGGGACGTTTCGCCCGTCGCCAGCCGCGTCGGGGTTATTCCCTCTTGCCTATAAATACCTCCACCCAGCCACGGAGAGAGGGATCACGCACCGGCCACGCAGAGAGGAGATCGATCGCTCACGCACGGAGAAAACACCCGACGCACATCAACACATCCATCCTCACGCACGCATCCATAAATCACCAGCGGGAGCACACATCCATCTACTCCAGCCATCCATCCATCTACCACAACACGCAGCCATCCACGAAGCAAACCACAAATCCATCCATCTGCTCACCCACGCACACATCCATCACACAGCCATTCATTCATCACACGAGCACTCACGCAAGATCCATCACGCACAAAGCACATCCATTAAGGAACACCAGAAGGCCGGCGTGAGACAGGAGCACCCGACGCCCGGTCGCACGGAACGCCGGCCAGACGAAGTACGCGTGCATTTACGCCGGCGTACACGGAGAGGAGGAGGCCGGCGTACACTCATCTGCACGCAGGAGACTTCGGCGGTACCAGCGACACATGGACAGCAAGCTGATGTTCCCGCGAACGGTAAAATCATGATCTAATCTCTCTCGTAGCCTTTATATTGCATGCATGCACATCACGATGGTGGCGCGGTGGAGCTCGAGGGACGCCGCCGATATCCACTTCGCCAACACGGTGCCACGGAGCTTGCCGGTACGACGCCCATCGTCTTCTTTGTCAAGCCGTCACCACCATGGAGGACAGCGGCGCGGATGTCGTCATCACCACTCTCCATTACTTCGTCACGACGGCGCCGTGGAGGACGACGACTCGGAGCTCGCCAAGACGCTGCCCACCATCGGCGTTGCCGAGCCGGTGCCATGAGGGATGACACCGAGGTCGCCACCGCCTTTCTCCTCTACTTCGTCATGACGACGCCGTGGGGGTCGAGGCCACGGAGGTCGCCATCGCCGCTCTCGCCCACTTCGTCGAGCCGGCGCCACGGAGGACGTACGACATGGAGCTCGCCGAGGTGCTGCCCACTTCGTTGAGCCGGCGCCACGGAGGACGTACGACATGGAGCTCACCGAGGTGCTGCCCACTTCGTCAAGCCGGCGCCATGGAGGACGACGACACGGAGTTCGCCAAGACGCTGCCCACCGTCGACGTCGCCAAGCCGGCCATGGAGGACGACACCGAGGTCGACATCGCCCTTCTCATCTACTTCATCATAACGGGCCCGTGGAAGACGACGACATGGAGCACGCCACAACGCCGCCCATCGTTGATGTCGTCAAGCCGGAGCCATGGAGGTCGATGTCATGGAGGTCGGCGGCACCAAGATCGTCACCACCGCCGTCGTCCACTTTGTCAAGCCGGCGCCACGGAGGACGACGACACGAAGTTCACCAAGACGTGGCCCGCCATCGATGTCGCCAAGCCGGTGCCATGGAGGTCGATGCCAAGGAGATCGCCATCACCACTCACGTCTACTTCGTCACGACGGCGTCGTGGAGGACGACGACATGGAGCACGCCACGACGCCACCCATCGTCAACGTCGTCAAGCCGGAGCCTTGGAGGTCGGCGGTGACGAGATCGTCACCACCGCCATCGTCCACTCCGTCGAGCTGCCGCCGTGGAGGACGACGACACCGAGCTCGTCGAGACGCTGCCACCCATCGCCGACATCGCCATGGAGGTCGACGGCGCCGAATGCGCCTTCACAGTCCCGTCCACTCCAGCACCATGGTGCCGCGGAAGACGACGACATGAAGCACTCCACGATGCCGCCCACCGTTGATGTCGTCAAGCCAGCACCATGAAGGATGGCGACATGGACCCTAACATCACACGACCCGTCCTCTACTTCGTCACGCCGGAGAGATGTCACTCAAGACGGAGATCCGGAGTTCGCCATCACGCCCTTCGCCCACTTCATCGAGCCGGTGACACGGAGCCGCGTAGCACATCAGGAGGCCGCCCGTCGATGACTTCGTCAAGCCGGGGCCCCGGACGACGATAACAAAGAGCTCTTCACCACCCCACGCCCTTTGGCTCTGTTGTGCCCTGGAAGCGGTGTCACCAGAGTTCAACCAAACACCGCGACATGGTTTATACAGGAAGAATGGTCTCTAGTATGTACGCGTGTACGTACATGGCCCAGGCGTGGAGTCCAACGGCCGGCTAGCTCACTTTCGTGTGCAGCGACGGATGTGACATCACACCTGTCGCTACATTAGCTCTCCGCTCCGTTATTGAAGACATCTAGCCGTAATACTAGTGCACTCATGCACGTACATGGTGTGTGCACATGCACGAGCCATGCACGTACATGGCGTGGGGCACGTGCATGAGCCCTGCACGTAAGGGCAAGAAGGCTGCCATCCGAAGACCACGCCGGCCAAGACTGTCACTATGCTGCCTACTTCACCACGCCTAGCACCGTCGAAGACATGAACGCGGAGCTTGATGCCATCCACCCGTCGTCTACGTCAGTGCGTCTTACACCATTGAAGACGAAGAAGTGGAGCTGGCCACGCATCGAGCATTCACCGTGCCGAATGCTCCAGGAAGACCGGAGTCCATGCACATGAGCTATCACCCAAAGACGACACCAACGAAGCTGTTCAGCACACCATCTACATCGACATACCTGGTGTCGAGCAAGGTGACGCCACCCGAAGACAAGGCGCGACGGCGAGGCGACACGCCGCGACTTCAACAACAACAACACCGCTCCTCGGTCAACTCGTAAGACGACATCTTGACTACGCCGACTGCCGTAGACTCGGCGTCCGGTCGGAACGAGGCGTCGACCACACCGGTCATGCTGATGCAAGCAACGCGACGGTCTTACATCGACGCCGATCTCCACCGACAATTACTCCCGCAAGGCGTAGCCCCTTGCGTACCCCGACAAGGCTTTCGGTCGTCAAGAAGTCCGAGCCGAGCGCGATCCATGCTACCCAACAATAACTACTCCAACGCTGCCAAGACCGACGAGGCTCGACGACGAGGGCGGGCCCGGCCACTGCAAAGGCCACGCTACTTGCGGCGCGTGTACCGACGAGGACACGGACTCTGCCGCCGCCCACACACACACCACCACCCTCATCATGCATGCATGGAGAACGCGAAGCGAAGACGACGATGACGACCACACAGCTCAATCGGAGGTATCCCGTGGAGCAACCCGCGGGAGTAATTAACCGGGAGCCTTTCGAGGCCCCGGGAACCAGGAGATCGCACAATCGCCATAGTCAGCTTGGCCGTGCTAGCAGGCCACGGAGCGCACTTTTCTATATGAAAACTTGTAATTTTGTTTCTCCAATGAGATTAATGAAATACTCGTTTCCGTACCCTTCTTTTTGCACTACTAGGAAAAGGCCTGTTAGTGGCGCACCTGTTTTGGCCATTAATGGCAATGGCGCACCACATAGAAGTGCGCCATTACTAACAATTTTTTTTCAAATTTTTTTTCAGAATTTTTTTTTCTTAATCTCGGGTCACTATGGCTTAATCTCGGGTCAAATCGCACTCCGTGGTCAAACTTCCCGGAAGGTCACCCATCCTCACACTACTCCAGCCCGAGCACGCTTAACTTCTCAGTTCTATCCAACCCCAGCACCAGCTCACTTAACAAGCACTTGTTGATATATCTATCATATCAATCCTATTAAACCTTGTTGATGTCTAGGACTTTGTTCATGTTCATGAGTGTGATGAAATTTTGATAAAATATTTCAAACTTCCCAGTCATATTACGTATCATATTTTGAACATTTTTTCAAATAAAAAAATCGAAACCAATTTTTTTTTTCTGTTACTAGTGGCGCACCTAGCAGATGGTGCGCCATTACTAAGTTTGAATTTTTTTTCCATTTTCCCCCCTCTAGATCTTAAAAGCCCCGTATCTTTTAATCCGAGTTCGTATGCAAAAGTTATGCCCACTTTACTAAATTCCAGAGAGATTTTGCAAATAAAGTCGAAATTCATATTTGTAAAATTTCCACACAACTAGACCACATATCACATGGGAAACTTATTTTCTTTTATTTTTTTGACATTTCCATCATTTTCTTTTATTTTTTTTAAAACTGAAAAGGCGGTCCACGGGGGTGTGTGTGCATTTGGTGACCAATGGCGCACCACCTTAAAATGCGCCATTAGTAACCCTGGTTACTAATGGCGCTCCTGTCATGTGGTGCGCCATTACTAGTTTTGCAAAAAAAATAAAAAGAATAATTGTTAGTTTTGTTAGTAGTGGCGCACTATACCCTGGTGCGCCATTACTAGTTTGAACTAGTAATGGCGCACTATACCCTGGTGCGCCATTACTAGTTTTGAAAAAAAAAGTAAAAAAAAATTGTCAGTAGTTGCGCACAGAGTGTGTGGTGCGCCATTACTAGTTAAAACTAGTAATGGCGCACTAGACCCTGGTGCGCCATTACTAGTTTTGGAAAAAAAAAATTGTTAGTAGTGCCGCACCGTTGGTGTGGTGCGCCATTAGTGATCACTAATGGCGTATCTACACATGGTGCGCCACTGCTATATAGCAGTGGCGCACCACATATGTGGTGCGCCATTAATGTCCATATTAGCTATAGCCCTTTTCCTAGTAGTGTTGTGTACTACGGTACACTGGCATGCCCGCACATTTACAATACACTCCCCTTTCCCTTCTCCCGGAGTTTCTTTTAGATATTTTTCTCGTGTCAAACAGATGGTTTCTATCATACAATGAATCATGAATGTACCGGTAAATCAATACGGGGGGTAATGCTTATATGTGTACACAAGTAGGCGTTCAACCGCACTGCATTGAGACGAGGGAACAACTGTGCGTGTGTGTGCATGGGTCCGTGCGTATGTGTTTGTCCACTGATTGTCTGTGTGCGTTTGATTTTGGCCACCATTTCTTGGCATGTAAATCTTGAACATATAATTTTGAACAAAATTTGGGGGTCACGTGAGGTTTAGCTAAGGAAAATGTAAATCTTGAAAATATATTTTTTATTCAATAAAAATTAATACAACCATCTATGGCATTTTTTTTTGTGTGTTAAAAATCTCTAGCATGCTTAATTGTTATATTTTGAACAAGAGCCATTTGTAGATCTATACTACCACAAGAATTAAAATACTACTAGTAGTCTAGATTGTGAGAATTGCATGCTTGTATTTCGCAAAAAGAGAAGAAGAAGAATTGCATGCATGTATATGTAGAAAAATACCTCTCGCGGCATGATGACTAATATTTCAACGAAGGCCCGGTAAAGATACGAAGCTCCAGATGTTAATCTAACCCAATGGGTCTGCACCTCCAGATGGATCTCTGATTATTTTATTTTGCTAGCACCTGGTGGATATCACAAGAGCCTAGGAGTTAGTTATGTTTGTGCATGAACAAAACGAATATTGTCAGTTGATGCATAATTAATACACTTGTTATTTTGAAAACAAACTAAACCGGTAGTAATTAGAGAAGAATATTTAAAACCATATAGTAGTAGCAGTAAGTGTGTGCCTTACCCGGCAGGCAGTCACACAGATCTTGTGTGGTGATGATGAATAACAGAAGAATTAGTATATATCTTTCGATACCAGTTAACTGCAAAAGAGGTAGTGGCACAAGAAGAAAGATGTTTATGTGAGATGATATGAAGGAATGAATGGGGGGATATTGGAGAGCAACTGTGCCTGACTAGGGAAGGTCCAGATGCCAATCTACCCCATCGATCTGCACCTCCAAATGAATTGTTTTATTTTGCTAGCTGCTATCACCTACATACGTAGTCACCAGAAGAGCGCAGGGATTAGTTATGTTTGTGCATGCATGAACAAACATTGTCAGTTGATGCATAATATACGGCTAGCAAGCAATCGACACAAGATATATAGATAGATAGGAGAAGAATTACTCATATATATAGCATCACTTAGTTTTGTAGTACCGAAATTTGCAGCTGCAGACACTGCTTTCGTCGGGCCAGAAGAAATTCAAGATGTTGATGTCAGGCAATACGAAGGAGGAGCAATGAAGGAATGAATGGGGATAGTGGAGGGCAATTGTGGCTAACTAGTTCTGCAGGTATGCAGTGCAGGGCTTGTGTAGGTACGTTTGGCTTAATTTGCTTTTGCCAAAGCTGACTAGTTCTTTGCTTGTGGTTTGGGCTAAGCACAAAACAAAAAGATAGAACTGCTTGCTGCTACTTTTCCTTTCTCTTTGAATAAAGCAAAAAGGTGAGCCTAGCTTAAGAGGTGCAGCTCACTGGTAGGGAAGGCAACGTGCACCCATATAGTTGAAAATCACAGCGAGATATGTACGACTGAATGCCTGCTGCAAATTCGTCACGTTAATTTGGTCTCCTCATCTGTTTTCACTACAGTTGCTGCTGCTGCCGCTGCTTTTCATTAGCAAGTAGTATTAATTGTTCGTCAAGTTGTTGTTGCCGGCGTGCGCAACAATTGATGCCAGCAGTATTAAGTTTGTTCGGTTGATCCTTGTGATGTATATATATATATGTGTTTTGCGGAACGGAATTTTTTCTTGTTGTAATAGAACTGGACCGGCTAGCTGTGGTTTCGGCAAATACAAGTGGGTACCGTTCCATTTTAATCAATGTTGTAATAAAACGGAATTTGAACTATTTTTGTCTTATGGAACCGATGAACAAGTTATTCAGAAAGAAAGTAAATTGCACTTGCTTGATTCACTAATTCTCCAGCGCGGCGATGTTGAAGCCTCAAGTTCCCTCTCCATAACCTGATACTAACTCAGAACGTTAATTAAGAAGAAGATGGCTACTCTGTGCGGTGCATGAATGATACACAGTGCAGAGCATCAGCAAACGATAGAAGATTCCTGAAAAACTAGACCGGGATTCTACTGGGCATCTGTGCGAGCACCTGGTGTCCGTGCCGTCTTACTCTCCATAACCAACCTTTTGGAATCTGGCGATGACCGTCATGGCTTCAAATGAAGGGGTCTCGCACTCTGGGGTAGTAGGCTGGCGATTGCGGCGGCCATGGCTGAGCCGAGCGACCTTTTGCTTCAAACTCTTTTTGAGGCAACATGTCCTTGCTCTCTGATGACTAAAACAGCACTGGACTCACGCCTTCTCTTAACAAGGGGTGCATTCTCTGATTTTCCCCGCAAAAGAGATCCGTCCCTGATTTCAATAATCAATTTACAATAGCAACACCGAGAAACAAATCCACTGAATACTTGACATAGTCTTCTTATCGAGATGCCAAACCAACAAACAAACGTCACAACAAAGAACAACTGCATCATTAGTTTCAGAAGACTAACCTCAACACACTCTTCTTAGAAAGTTTTCAAATAATGAAAAAAATATATTCTTTTTTAAAAGGGAGAGTGTGCATTACCCGTGCTCGATGTGTATTTTTCTCTATTAACTAGAGGCAAGAGACAATGCTAATCCACAAAGGATAGCAACTGGGTGTAGTGGGGGGGGGGGGGGGGGGGGGGCAGGTACACTTGATGATGTCAGTCAGTTAGTATTTCGGCACACTCAACACAACGTGTCCATCCTATGAAACCAACGCTGGTTCCAAGTTCCGTCCGCATCCTCTGTGGCTTCATCGGGTATGGGCCGGTCCATGGCCGCACGTTCCCTGCAGGCTGCAGCTGGTGGCACCGGCTGTGGAGGTGAGTCAGCAATTAAGATGAGAAATATATATGTGGCAGAAGAATCATATTAATATACTTCTGTGGCCATATCTATGATGAGCGAGGTGAGGTCACAGTAGAAACAATAAATATGTATGTCAGCCGTGGCAGTGGAAGATGTATGTTTCAGTTCTGGTAAAGCAATTCAAGAAGAAGGATTGAACTGTGGAGTACATCATACGCTTCTTCCTTTTCTTTTTCTTTGAATAAAGCACCTTTGACACAAGACAGACAGGTTTTCTTAATTTTCTTCTCTTTTTGATGCAAGCATTTGCTTGATTTCTGATAAGAATAAGGTCTAGCTCCTGATCGGTAGTCCTCATCATGGTTCTTGGGTATGGTTACAGTTCTGCTCCGTCTCAGTCGACCGATTGATTGACGAGACGGAACTAAATGAGTTCCTTAGGTAAAAAAAAATGTTCTCATCATAGACTAAAAAAAAATGTTCTCATCGACATGCCAAACTAACAAAACAAAAACGTCACAAAGAAATAAAACAAATAGTACACATGTTGAGTCTAGCGACAAACAGCTGCTGCATTGGTTTCAGAAGAGTAAACCTCAACGTACGCTTCTTAGAAAGTTTCTCAAGAATGAAAAATATTATATATATAGTTTTTCAAAAGGGATCGTGTGTGCATTACCCATGCTCGATGTCTATTCTTCTGTATTAATAACTTGAGGCAAGAGATAATGTCATAATCTGAAGCAGTATGTCCATAAACTCTGAAGCTGGGTTCAGAGTTCATGGTATATATGTAAGTAACTAGTCAGTCTCGACTTGCTAGAGACAACAGTCTAATAAGTAAAGTTGGACAAAAAAGCCAGAGAATACAGGGACAAAAAAGCCGGAGATTTGCTGCTGAAAAAGCCTACAGGTTAATGCGTCCACAAAAGAAAATTAAAATTTGGATCAGAGACATATATAGCCATCACACTGAGAAGAGGGTTATCCTATGTGGAGATTTCAAAGCTAGCTAGCTAGCTAGCACACAAATCATGACTCCTGCTCGGAGAGCCGGTCTAAGCGGAAGCACACCGGCATATTTCCAGGCACCACAGTGGAGAGTGCACACAAATTAAAAACATCGTTTCATAGTCTTCCACAAGCAGCACTCTCGTCCCACCACAGCCACAATGTCATGCACATCCCTTCTTATTACAATCACAAACGCAAACACAAACCAAACCAAACCAAGCCACACATAGACGGTACGCTGTCTCGATCTTAGTACTGGAAACAATCAATCAGGTGCGCACACAAACACGCAACACACAGCACACAGCTAGCACCTATTATTCTTCAGAAAAAACACAACCACAATCTTGGAAAACGTATACTGACTTGAACCGTTGCGGCCATGGGCAGCAGCCGGAAACAGTAAGGCCACGCCGTCATCTTGCACCACCAAGCCTACACAGCACAACAGAGGCATGATGCAAGCATGCAACCGATATTAATGAGAGCAGAATGCATAAGCGAGCGGAAGATAGGAATTAATTAGAACGCAAGAAATGCATGAGTAGCTAACTTGTTGTTATACATGTACACTGCAATCTACATGTAGAGTATTAATTCTTTTGAACTACAGATTATCATAGAGTAAATGCTAGTTTTTTTGGGGTACATGCAAGCTAAAGCATGAAACAAGAAACAAAGGGAGAAGATGTTGTGCGTGTATACCTCAACGGTTGCATAGGTTCACCGGAGAACCGAGACTCTCTCCAGGGGCATCTTGTAATAAGACGAGTGGCGTGGCTCAAAGAGTGAGGGATGGTGGCCGGCCTCCAGCCCATCCCACTCCAGCTTCTCCCACCAGTCCTTCTCGCAGTCCACGATGGGGCGGCCGTCTCGGCCGACAGCGGGGAGGCGCCTAAGACCCCAACAGCCCCTAAGCCATACCCTCTCAAGCTTGGGAGCAAGCATCTTGACCTCACATATATGCTGCAACTTATATAGCTCATACAGGTGGATGTGCTTCAGGCTTGGGAACTCAAGTACACCTTCTTCGAGGTTGGGATGAACAGGGAATACCATCGTTAGATCACCACAGTTGACAATGTGGAGACTCTCTAAGTTGGGCAAATATGGACCTGAAATAGACCACAATAATGGAAGCACAAATGCGAGCCTCGGGCAAGAGTACAGTTGTATGCTCCGCAGTTTCCCAAATGAAATAATGTCCTTGTCACTGAAGGTCCTTCCTGTGCTCCAAATGCAGCGGGCCATAAGTAGATCAGCTGCCCAAAAGGTCTCTATTTCTTGAAAGTAGGTGGTAGCGGCATCATAATCAGTGGTGAAGACTGTTTGCATCATGGGGCATCTCACCACATGACATTGTTTTAGATTTTTCCATCCAAGTTTGTTGCCACCTATGGCCATCACGTGTTCAGGGATGACAGTGGTGATGGAAGAATTATCATGCACATGCAACGACTCGACCTTGTCCACCACAAAGAAGAAGGCATTCTTTCCTCGTGTGCTCTCCATTCTAGCGAAACTAATTCCATCACCAATCTCCACATGCGAGTCCAAAGGCTGAAATCGTGATGCAATGTTGTAGTCATGATCAATAGTGATGTTGTCAACAATGACATCCGTGAAGGTCATGTAAGTATTGGGGATTACTAACTTTGGTCGAGGCGGACCAATTATCTGCCCACTAATACCAATGGCAGTCTTATCCTTATATCTTTGCTCCTGAACTTTGTTGGTACAAGGGAAACATAGATTTAAATGGAACCTAGCACTCTTCCAACAGAACTCAACATTACTCTCTAATATCAAGGTCTGAAGAAACCTTATGTCCATTATAGTAGCATATGCTTGATGAAGTTCTACTTGGACACGACATACTGAAGAATCAATGCGTAACACTGTATGTTTTGGCATGCCATTTTCTGGCCATAGAATAGCAAGGAGCTGCAGACAACCCAATAGAATAATTTGGTGGAGGTTTGGGGCCTGAACCACCTGATGTTTGAGGTCAAGTGTTTTTACCAATGTACCTGATAGATCTAGGTCCTGAAGATTTGGAAGAGATCCACACAATCTGAAGTTCACCAGTCTTGCACAACCAACCAAAGAGATATGAGATATTTCAGCCTCCTTATTCGAATCCCTACTTGTACAACAATCTAAGCTGAAGGATTCAAGTGATGGCGGTAATCCCTCCGGGCCAACACGTTGCAATCCAACACAACCATCAAGAACCAGAATCTTGAGGCTAGTAGCCCCTGACATACTTGGCAAAGCTTGTATTCTACTATCCCCAGATAGATCGAGGAACTCCAAGTTCACCATATCAGTGAATTCATTCTTTTCGCCGGTCTCCCAAGGGGATGTAGGCTCAATTATTCGAAGCTTGCGAAGGTTCTGTAGTTCTCGCCATGTAAAACTGTGGCACCAAATCCTTCCCTTCTTTATGTGTACCTCCCTTATATTTGCAGACATCCACTCTATTATCTCTACTGGTAAATCCAATTCCCATTCTGTGTAGCATATTTCTAGCACCCACAGGCTCTTAAAAAAATCCATTGTTGGTATATCTTGGATCTTGACTTCTTCTACTTGTTGATCCTTGCAGCTATCTAATCCGAGGAATCTTAAGTTGTGGCAACAATGGAAAGGAGGTGAAGAAAAATTGAAGGAGCAGCGGCATAATTTTAGCACACGAAGATTGTCCGATTGATGAAAAATATCATTAGATAATGGTCCAAATGGAGGATCAGACTTGCTTGCAACTGCAGCATGGAAAAAGGACGTTGACTCTGGATGCACAACAGAGTTGTCCATAGAAAATATCCACCGTTTCGGAGGAGTCTCCAGTACACCACCAACGAAGGTCAAGGCATTAGATGAATAATCCTCCATGTGTATCTGTTGATGCAAAGCAGGTGCAACCTTCCATGCTTCGTCACTCTGACCTCCATGTATAATTCCATCACAAACCCAATAGCTCGAAGCATGGGTGACCCAGTCGCAGTCCATGATATCGCCTACTCTAGAATTTAAGGATAGCAGATACAAGCAACACGCTTCAACTATGTCACCAAGATTATCCGTGTACCTAGCAATTTCTCTAGCCTCATTTTGCAGCCAATAATTCCACTTGCGATCACTCCACCATTTACTATAAAGGAAAAGATGTGAATTATCCACCTTCTCACTAATTGTTGGTTTCATCCGAAGCCTTCCTCTAAAGGTCCACAGTATGTTAGTACCAAAAAAATTTGGTTCAGGAATGCCAAAACTGCTCAAATTAACCATATCATTGCTTCCATTATGAAATACCAGTAAGCATTTGTACCCTAGTAGGAATCGAAGGATCTCTCCGCTGACATCTCCGATCTCTGTCCTGGAACTTTCAACAACCCCTCTGAAATCATCTTCTTCGTCTTGCCTATCAAAAATATCCATTACCTGACGAGGAAGGTTCAGTTCTTGTGTGATTGTCTTCTGGAGTGATCTTCGGCTTTTCCACCTCGAGGAATCGACATGTATAATCTTGTTGAATTTCTTCCGGAGAGATAATGGACGGTCTTCGGCTATAGTTCTAAGCACCGCCGAAGCAGCTAGCCCACTCCATCCGTCAAAATAGATGGCCTTGTGTGCAGTACTGCTCGTATCCAGTAGATAAGGGATTATCTGTCGCACTGCTCCTTCGATGGTGCCCGACCAAATTTGCTGCATTAGTTGATGGCAATTAGTTGAGGTCTCTTAGTTTAGCAGTTTTTGTCTAGTAACATATATGCAAAAGATACACCATCTTTTTAGTGTTATTATGTTGGTCAGCACTAATTACTCCCTCCGTTGCAGAATATAAGGTGCATCAATTTTCATGAAAAACATTTGCATGTTTGACCAAGATTGTGGAATAAAATATCATCTTCTGCAATATGTAATAGGTAAAATATGAAAATACTTTTCATGATGGATCAAAAGATACAAATTTGGTATTGAAGATATTGATTTTTTTTTTCTAGAAACTTGGTCAAACATGCACATGTTTGACTTTTGAAAATACTAATACACCTAATATTTTGGAACGGATGGAGTAATTAAACTACATGTGTGGACACTCATACTGTCATACATGCTCACAGTAAGCCATGATCATCTTTGGATCCAACTTGAGGTTAAAGATAAGTGGAAGTTAGGGCAGTGCTGGCAAGCATGGGCACACGGCACGCGCCAGGTATCCACACACACACACACATATTCTATTCTACAAGCGCCCCTTAAGACCTTATTCAATACATCAAAAATCTTATTCTATCATCAAAACAAACTGCAAAAAACCACTAACCCGAGCCCCCCACCCCACCCAAACCGAACCACAGAAAAAGAAAAAGAAAAACACAACCTCCCACGACCTTCTCTCCCACCGAGCTCCGCATCTCATCCCTGTGACCAGCCTCCTTCTTCCCTCGTGTTTCCCCCTCCCTCCCGATAAAAACCATGGTTTTAAATAGCCCGCTATAGCTTCGCTATAGCACGCTATAGCATTTACAAAAGGTCTGGCGCTAAAAGGCTTTGGTCCAAACAAATGAACAAACATTTTAAATAGCGCGCTATAGCGAAACAAATGAACAAACATTTTAAATAGCGCGCTATAGCTTCGCTATAGCAGGCTATAGCGTTTAGATGAGGTCTGCCGCTAAAAGGCTTAGCGCGCTATTTAAAACTATGATAAAAACTCTTCCTCCACTGAGCCCCTCCAATCATCGTGCCGCCATGTGTCTGAGACATGTAGATAGTAGGGTAGGGCTCCCCAGCATCGCTGGCAGGGTGGTGGTGGTGACGGCGCTGTGGAATAAAGGTGCTGGAGGTCCTTCCCCATCTTGGCGAGGCCATTCGTGGCGGAGCCGATGATCTTCCGGTGTGCTGGGCTCCTGGATCCGTCTATCTGGTGAGCTTGGGTGGTCCGGGCTCGGTCTTCGCTAGGGAGGCGATGACCGACTGGTGGGTCTTTTGTCCCTCGTCTCTGTCTTCGTCACGGTGAGGTTGCTTCTGGCCTAGACGTGGGAGTGCTGGGGGTGGTGCGGCGGTTGCTGGTTTGATTCGTCACCTATACAGGAGCGCTCGATCTTTGGATTGTGGAGGAGGTTCGCCGGCGGTGATCTTCTTTCCAGGGTGCTGGTCCCTTGTGGCTGAGGTGGGTAGACTTCCCGTTGGTCATCAAAAGGATGTGTGCTTCAGCAACGACGGCGCGCCTGCAACCCGCTCTGGCGAGTTTGGTCTTCGTTGTGTGGTCATAGGGCCTAGTTGTATTTTCTTTACTGCTGGGTCCTTTGTATTACTTGTGAATCTTCAATATAATCCTAAGGTTTTTTTCGCAAAAAAAAAGGATCTCGAGATGATTTGAAAAAGAATCGCAGGCTCTATTTGGAGTGGTACGTATATACATACGTACTCTTGGTCGCTACTGTAGCTAAGCTTGCATGCCTTGGAAATTTTAATTAAATGTGGATGGGACTAACTATATATATGTAGCTACTGTAGTGCGGAGGTAATTGGTTAACTTGTTCGAGCATTTTTGCATTTTTGTACAAGCTAAAGTATATTTTTGCAATCTAATTGGTTAACTTGTAGGAGTAATTAGTAGGCATGCAATTAGCTTAGCACGCACTGTGGCATTTTTTGCATGCGTGCATTGACTTGTATTCCCACGGACGTTTTCAGCCGTCGGATGTTTGTTTCCTTGGGCTGGTCGAAATTACGGTCAAATAGCCACCGACCGCGCTAACGCTTTCCCCTTCGCTCGTTCTAATCTACCCCACACTCGCTTAGCTTGCTCCACGAGGCTGAACCTACATATTGGGTCGCTTGCTAGACTGAACCTACATATTGGGTCGCATGAATGACAGGGACGCTGTGCTGCCTCAGTTTTGAATTTGCTATGTTACATATGTTCTTTTTATTTTCTACAGTACTTACTACCAAATTTTCTTTCGTTTCTTCGTAAGTGCCGGCATGTATGTGTAAATTAGGGCCTCATCATAGCACCAACCATGTGTTTATAATGTACACATGTTAGATCGAGCTGCGATTTCTTGGTGAATCGAAGTTCGAAAACAAATTGCAAATTCCCGCACATGCCAATGTGGAGCTGATATTTTCTGCATATTCAGGAAGGAGATGCGGCAAGGGCATGCCATGGCATGTTTTACTAAACAGTCATTACATGTTGTAAATATTCATTTTTTTTTGTCTTTTAGTTTGTCATCTGTGGATGCCAAAAAGTTCAACTAAATATCAGTGTCAAATCTAGCAAGCCACTGTTGTTCAGATAATTACAACTTACCAGGAGGGCCCTAACTGTGGCAGGGCACGGCCTCCCCGAGTCACGCCTCCGCCGCCACCGCGAGGCCTCACCACCACCTCCGTTTGGCGAAGACCCTAGTGTTGGAAATATGCCCTAGAGACAATAATAAAGTGGTTATTATTATATTTCCTTGTTCATGATAATCGTTTATTATCCATGCTATAATTGTATTGATTGGAAACTCAAATACATGTGTGGATACATAGACAAATAAAGTGTCCCTAGTAAGCCTCTACTAGACTAGCTCGTTGATCAAAGATGGTTAAGGTTTCCTAGCCATAGACATGAGATGTCATTTGATAACGGGATCACATCATTAGGAGAATGATGTGATGGGCAAGACCCAAACTATAAACATAGCATATGATCGTGTCAGTTTATTGCTATAGTTTTCTGCATGTCAAGTATCTGTTCCTATGACCATGAGATCATGCAACTCACTGACACCAGAGGAATGCCTTGTGTGTATCAAACGTCACAACGTAACTGGGTGACTATAAAGATGCTCTACAGGTATCTCCGAGGGTGTCTGTTGAGTGAGCATGGATCAAGACTGGGATTTGTTACTCCGTGTGACGGAGAGGTATCTCAGGGCCCACTCGGTAATACAACATCACTATAAGCCTTGCAAGCAATGTGACTAAGGTGTTAGCCACGGGATCTTGTATTACGGAACGAGTAAAGAGACTTGCCGGTAACGAGATTGAACTAGGTATAGGGATACCGACGATCGAATCTCGGGCAAGTAACATACCGAAGAACAAAGGGAACAGCATACGGGATTAACTGAATCCTTGACATAGAGGTTCAACCGATATAGATCTTCGTAGAATATGTAGGAACCAATATGGGCATCCAGGTCCCGCTATTGGTTATTGACCGTAGAGGTGTCTCGGTCATGTCTACATAGTTCTCGAACCCGCAGGGTCTACACACTTAACGTTTGGTGACGATTAGTATAGTTGAGTTATTGTTGGTGACCGAAGGTTGTTCGGAGTCTCGGATAAGATCCCGGACATGATGAGGATCTCCGGAAGGGTCCGGAGGTAAAGATTGATATATGTGATAATAGTGTTTTGATCTCCGGAAGGGTTCCGGAAGTCACCGGAAGGGGTTCCGGATGTTTACCGAAGTGTTCGGGTGCAGCAACACTTTATATGGGGCAAAGGGGTAAAACCCACGAGGTATTGGAAAGTGCAGAAGGAAGTTTTGCTGCTGCCTTAAGCGGTACTACCGCTGGTGAGGCAGTACTACCGCGCAAGCGGTACTACCGCTTGGTGAAGTGGTACTACCGCTCAAGCGGTACTACCGCTCACGAGTGGTACTACCGCTTGTGCGCGGTGCTGCAAGGGATCCGAGTTGGACTCTTTCCTTGCGGGCCAAACCGACCTTGTGCGGGCAAAACCGACCTTGTAGAGGTTTTCTCTCCAAGTTTAGACCCCGGGACTCAACATATAAATAGAGGGGCAGGGCTAGCACACGGGATACATCAGGATTTCCCAAGCCGTGTGCCGGCAACCCTAGCCCTCTAGTTCCTCCGTCATAATCTCCGTAGTGCTTGGCGAAGCCCTGCAGAGATTGTTCCTCACCACCATTACCACGCCGTCGTGCTGCTGGAACTCATCCACTACTTCATCATCGCTCGCTGGATCGAGGAGGTGAAGGCGTCATCAAGCCGTACGTGTGTTGAACGCGGAGGTGCCGTCCGTTCGGCGCTAGATCGGAAGGATCGTGATTGGATCGCGGGACGTTCGGCGATTTGGATCGCGAAGACGTTCGACTACATCAACCGCGTTTCTTAACGCTTCCGCTTAGCGATCTACAAGGGTATGTAGATACAATCTCCCTCTCGTAGATGCTCATCACCATGGATAGGTCTTGCGTGTGCGTAGGAAATTTTTTGTTTCCCATGCAACGTTCCCCAACAGTGGCATCTGAGCTAGGTCTATGCGTAGATGAGATCTCGAGGTAGAACACAAAGGAGTTGTGGGCGTGGGTGTATACATATTGCTTGCCGTTACTAGTTGATACTTGATTCAGCGGTATTGTGAGATGAAGCGGCCTGGACCGACATTACGCGTACGCTTACGCGAGACTGGTTTCACCGCTGCGTGCACTAGTTGCATAAAGGTGACTGGCGGGTGTCTGTCTCTCTCACTTTAGTTGAATTGGTTCAATGAAGAGGGTTCTTTTAGAAGATCAAAAAGCAATCACTACACCACGTTGTGGTTTTGCGTAGGTAAGAATCATTCTTGCTAGATACCCGTAGCAGCCACGTAAAACTTGCAACAACAATTAGAGGACGTCTAACTTGTTTTTGCAGGGTATGTTGTGATGTGATATGGCCAATTACATGATGAGATATATGTGATGTATGAGATGATCATGTGTTGTATAGAATATCACGACTTGCATGTCGATGAGTACGGCAACTGGCAGGAGCCATAGAGTTGTCTTTAATTATTTTCGCCGTTTTGCTTTACTTTATCGCTATGAGTTAGCAATAGTCGTGGAAGCAACAGTCGGCGCGACAACCTCATGGCGACACGTTGATGGAGATCAAGATGATGGAGATCATGGTGTCATGCCGGTGACGATGGAGATCATGCCGGTGCTTTGAAGATGGAGATCAAAAGCACAAGTTCATGGCCATATCATGTCACTTAAGATTTGCATGTGATGTTAATACTTTTATCCATCTTATTTTGCTTAGGACGACGGTAGCATTATAAGGTGATCCCTCACTTAAATATCAAGATAAAATTGTGTTCTCCCCGAGTGTGCACCGTTGCGAAAGTTCGTCGTTTCGAGACACCACGTGATGATCGGGTGTGATAGACTCTACGTTCGCATACAACGGGTGCAAGCCAGTGTTGCACGTGCGGAACACTCGGGTTAAACTTGACGAGCCTAGCATGTACAGACATGGCCTCGGAACAGAAGAGACCGAAAGGTCGAACATGAGTCATATAGTAGATATGATCAACATGGAGATGTTCACCATTGAAACCACCTCAACTCACGTGATGATCGGACTTGAGTTGGTTGATTTGGATCATGTGACACTCGAATGACTGGAGGGATGTCAATTTGAGTGGGAGTTTTTAAAGTAATATGATTAACTAAACTCATTATCTTGAACAATAGTCTAAGTTGTCTTTGCACTATTTATGTTGTAGACCATGGCTCGCGCAGTAGCACCCCTGAATTTTAATGCGTTCCTAGAGAAAGGTAAGTTGAAAGATGATGGAAGTAACTTTGTGGACTGGGCCCGTAATCTAAGGATTATCCTTACGGCTTCCCAGAAGGCTTATGTCCTTGATGCACCGCTTGGTGATCCACCCGCTCCAGTTGAGTCTCCAGATGTTGTGAACGCCTGGCAGGCTCGTTCTGATGATTACTCAATAGTTCAATGTGCAATGTTGTATGGCTTAGAACCGGGACTTCAAAGACGTTTTGAACGTCATGGAGCATATGATATGTTCCAGGAGTTGAAGTTTATCTTTCAGAAGAATGCCCGGATTGAGAGGTATGAGACCTCCGATAAGTTCTATGCTTGCAAGATGGAGGAGAACGGGTCTGTCAGTGATCACATACTCAGAATGTCTGGGTACTCCATCCGTCTGGCTGAATTGGGGATGCCCCTTCCACCAGAGGCTATCACTGACAGAGTTCTTCCATCATTGCCGCCTAGCTACAAGAGCTTCGTGTTGAACTATAACATGCACGGGATGAACAAGTCAGTCGCCGAGCTGTTTGCGATGTTGAAAGTCGCTGAGTCTGAGATTCAGAAGGAGCATCAAGTGTTGATGGTCAATAAAACCACTAGTTTCAAGAAGAATGGCAAGGGTAAGAAGGGTAACTCCAAGAAGAGTGGCAAAGCAGTTGCCCCTCCCATGAAGAAACCCAAGGCTGGACCCAAGCCAGAAACTGAGTGCTTTCATTGCAAGGGAACTGGTCACTGGAAGCGGAATTGCCCCAAGTATTTGGCTGACAAGAAGGCGGCCAACAACAAAGAAGGTATATATGATATACATGTTATTGATGTGTACCTTACCAACTCTCGTTGTAGTGCCTGGGTATTTGATACCGGTGCGGTTGCTCACATTTGCAACTCAAAACAGGAACTGCGGAATAGACGGAGGCTGGCAAAGGACGAAGTGACTATGCGCGTGGGAAATGGTTCCAAGGTTGATGTGATCGCCGTCGGCACGCTCGCTCTTCGATTACCATCGGGATTAGTGATGAACCTGAATAATTGTTATTTAGTGCCTGCGTTAAGCATGAACATTATATCTGGATCTTGTTTATTGCGAGACGGTTACTCATTTAAATCTGAGAATAATGGTTGTTCTATTTATATGAGTAATATCTTTTATGGTCATGCACCCAATGTGAGGGGTTTATTCTTATTGAATCTCGATAGTGATGATACACATGTTCATAACATTGATGCCAAAAGATGTAGAATTGATAATGATAATACCACTTTCTTGTGGCACTGCCGTTTAGGTCATATTGGCGTAAAACGTATGAAGAAGCTCCATGCTGATGGACTTTTGGAGTCACTTGATTTTGAATAACTTGACACATGTGAGCCATGCCTCATGGGCAAGATGACTAAGACGCCGTTCTCTGGTACGATGGAACGGGCAAGTGACTTGTTGGAAATCATACATACTGATGTGTGCGGTCCGATGAGCACTGAGGCGCGCGGTGGTTATCGTTACTTTCTCACCTTCACTGATGACTTAAGTAGATATGGGTATATTTACTTAATGAAACACAAGTCTGAAACGTTTGAAAAGTTCAAGCAATTTCAGAGTGAAGTTGAGAATCATCGTAACAAGAAGATTAAATTCCTACGATCTGATCGAGGAGGAGAATATCTGAGTTATGAGTTTGGCAGTCACTTAAGACAGTGTGGAATTGTTTCACAATTGACACCGCCTGGAACACCACAGCGTAATGGTGTGTCCGAACGTCGTAATCGAACCTTATTGGATATGGTGCGATCTATGATGTCTCTTGCCGATTTGCCACTATCGTTTTGGGGTTATGCATTAGAGACAGCTGCATTCACTTTAAATAGGGCACCATCGAAATCCGTTGAGACGACGCCATATGAACTATGGTTTGGCAAGAAGCCAAAGATATCGTTTCTTAAAGTTTGGAGATGTGATGCTTATGTCAAAAAGCTTCAGCCTGAAAAGCTGGAACCCAAAGCGGAGAAATGCATCTTCATAGGATACCCAAAAGAGACAGTTGGGTATACCTTCTATCTCAGATCCGAAGGCAAAGTGTTTGTCGCTAAAAACGGAACATTTCTTGAGAAAGAGTTTCTCTCGAAAGAATTGAGTGGGAGGAAGATAGAACTTGATGAGGTTATTGAACCTTTACTTCAACTCGATAACCGCGCTACTGCTAATGTAATAGTAGTAGCGCGCTTTTGTTTTATTTCGCTACTGCTAATTCTGAAACTGGCCACATGGCGGTCCCCTCTTAGCAGTAGCGCGCGTGACAGAGGCGCGCTGCTGCTATATTATTAGCAGCAGCGCATTTTTATCCCAGCGCTACTGCTAAGCCGCAGCCATACCACCTTTTTCCTCCCCCTAGCCCCTCCCCTCCCCTCCCCTCCCCTCCTCTCTTCCTAACTTTCCCCTAGCTCCCACCTCCTCTCTCCCTCACTTTGCTTCTTCCTCACTACTTCTCCCCCCCATTACTCTCCTCTTCTACCTATCTTTCTCTCTCTTTATTACTCCTAGCTAACTACACCAACCTCCATTAATGCATCTTCTTTCTCTTTTTCCTTCCCCCTCCACTAGTTGAACTTGTCTCCTCCCAAACTAGCAAGCTAGGTAGATCTAGCTAGCATTTAGTGAAGTGACCTATGTACCTCCCTAACTAGATCTATAGCCTTGTCAAGAAGAGCTTTGTCCACTTTCGATCATTCCATAAGTGTGTGTGGCGACATCATCATCACCGTGCTCGATCTCGAGATTGGTGATTAAAAATTGATGCTTTTGCAAGAATGGAAATATGTGTATGTGTGCGATATGACATAATCGGGCGATATGATGGAAATTGTGTGTGTGGCATGAGTTGCCGCCGAATTGTGCTTGTGAGTTGCCTATGTTTTGCCGAAATGTCGATTTATTTTCGTTTCGGCGAATTCCGGGCAAACTCTATATGTCCTATTTTTAGGGAAGGTCATGCCGAATTTTTGTATGACTTTGATGCATGCATGCATTTTTATAATCAATTTGTTTATTATTACCGTTCAGGCGTTCATGATGGTCAGTGGAACGGTGGTGGACAGGTGGTTGCGATCGGCGGTGCAGGACATGAAAGAAAATAACCTGACAGAGGTTTTATGTCCGTGTCGAAGATGCAAAGGACGAGCTTGGCTCGACCCCTATGACGATGGTCGTGTGATGGCGCACCTGCTCATGACTGGTTTCATGGATGGCTATACTCGGTGGATAATTGAAGATGAGGATGATGATGTTGAGGACGCCGACGGGGCAGGCAATGACGACACGGGGCAAGACGAAGAGATGATCGATAATGGCGGCGGAGAAGGGGCCGGACATGGCGGCGGGGAAGAGGCCGGACATGGCGGCGGAGAAGGGGCCGGACATGGCGGCGAAGAAGGGGCCGGACATGACGGCGGGTAAGAGGCCGGACATGGCGGCGGGGAAGAGGCCGGACATGGCGGCGAAGAAAACGTGGACTCCATGCCGCAGAATTCGTCGGTACTAAGTTCAATCGTGCGGGACCCTCATGTTCAAGCACTGCTTCGTAAGGAGACAAGTACTGAGAGAGCTGCTTCTAGAGAGGAGGCCAAGCTGCAGCAATTGGTGGTAGACTCGAACACTCCATTGTATCATGGTTGCAATCCCGGGGTGACCCGCTTGAGTTTCACGCTTGAACTCCTGAAGACGAAGGCTAAAAAAAATGGACCGACACTAGTCTCGATGAGCTTCTCAAGTACCTAAAGGATGTTCTTCCCGCGGGGAATCTATGTCCTACTAGTGTGGATGAGGCCAAGAAGATCGTGTGCCCTCTTGATCTGCCGCACATTAGATACCATGCATGCATCAACGATTGCATAATTTATCGGAAGGAGCACGCGGAAAAAACAAGCTGTCTGGTGTGCAATGCTTCTCGATACAAGAAGGCCGGGAAGAAATGTCCCCAGAAAGTTGTATGGTACTTACCGATCACTCCCCGTCTCCAGCGGTATTTCGTAGATCCCAAGGAAGCAAAGCTCATGCGCTGGCACGCGGGGAGGAAGAAGCTCATGCGCTGGCACGCTGAGACACGTCGTGGATGGAAGCCAGTGGAGAGCGTTCAACGGCGAATATCGGTATTTCGCATGTGATGCAAGGAACATCGTGCTCGGCGCGTGTACCGATGGCATGAATCTGTTTGGCAACCAGAACACCAACCATAGCACATGGCCTGTGTTTGTATGGATGTACAACCTCCCCCCTGGTTGTGCATGAAGTCGAAGTACAAACACACGAGCATGCTGATTCAAGGGCCGAAACAACCGGGAAATAATATTAATCTATATCTGGGGCTACTTCAAGAGGAGTTAGACACGTTATGGAAAACACCGGCCAAGACATGGGACGCCAGCAAAGGCGAGTATTTCTATATGAGAGCCGCGTTGATCACGACGGTGCACGACTATCTCGGTTACGGATATGTCGCAGGACAGGTGTGCCATGGATATTGCGGATGCACGCGGTGCATGGATGATACGACGTCTCAGCAGCTAACGTCAAGGAAAGATGGCGGGTGTGGGAAAATCGTGTACATGGGGCATCGAAGATGGCTCGAGAAGGACGACCTGTGGAGAAACCGTGGAGATCTATTGAATGGTGAGGCTGAGCATCGAGGACCTCCACGTAAGCGGAGCGGCACCGAAATCGATGAGCTGTTGAAAAACTGGGAGCAGTGCCCCGCGCCGGGAAAGACGATGAAAAAGGCACGGAGCCGCTGCTGAAGGTATGGAAGACGAGGTCTGTTTTCTGGGACTTGGAGTATTGGCACAAACTCGACACGCCTCATTGCCTTGATCAAATGCATATCTGTAAGAATGTCCTTGACAGCTTGCTTGCGACACTGATGAACATGCCGGATAAGACCAAGGATGGGCCGAAGGCAAGAAAAGACTTGCAAGATTTGGAGATCAGGGCAGATCTGCACATGCCGCCCCGTAAAAAGTCAGAGGAGACAGAGACGGAGACACAGGCGCGGGAGAAGAAGGGCAAAAAAGTAAAGGAAGAGGATTATTGCTCCCCTTCTTGCTTCACCTTAAGTCCGTCTGAGATCGATCAATTCTTCAAGTGCCTTACCGGAATCAAAGTTAGTTCCGGTTACTGTGGCAAGATAAGCAGATATCTAGACACGAAGAAGAAAAGGTTCAGCGGGATGAAGTCCCATGACTGTCATGTGATGATGACGCAGATACTACCTGTTGCCCTTAGAGGGATAATGGACAAGCATGTCCGTGACACGCTTATTGGTCTCTGCAACGTTTTCAACGTCATCTCTCGAAAGTCGATCAGTGTGAAGCAGCTCCGAAGGCTACAGGAAGAGATCGTTGTCATACTAAATGAGCTTGAGATGTACTTTCCGCCCGCGTTCTTTGACGTCATGGTGCATTTGTGTGTCCATATTGTGGACGACATAATAGACCTGGGGCCGTCATTCCTGCACAACATGATGCCGTTTGAGAGGATGAATGGGATCATCAAAGGATTCGTTCGTAACATGTCCCGTCCGGATGGAAGCATCGTCCAGGGCTATCTGACACAAGAGTGCATCTCTTTCTGCGAGAATTTTCTATATGGCGCAGACCGGCCGCCTGGTGTTGGTTTGCCTGTTAACAAGCACGATGGGAGGCTCGAAGGAGAAGGTCACTCCAACGGTCGCAGGGAACTGCATGTGGCCTACTCAGATCGACGCAACGACTTTGACAGAGCAAACTTGGTAGTGCTACAACACCTACACCAGGTAGATCCTTTCGCGACACTGTACAAAGAAACTATCGCAAAGAAGTATCATGACCGGGGGGTATGCATGACGGACGCCGAAGTTACTAGAGAGCACAACTCCACTTTCCTGCATTTGTTCAAAGAGCATATTATTGCTAATCCCCCGGAAGAGGGATCTAAGGACGGATTGCTCATATACGCCTTAGCACATGGCCCCTCGCCCAACCTCCTCACCTATCAGGCATACGATATCAACGGATACACGTTCTACACGGAGGCCAAAGATATGGACAGTGATGATCAGAACTCAGGGGTGACGATGGAATGCATGACCGACAGCGACAACAACGCAACTGAGAGATTTTACGGAAGGGTCGAGGAGATCTGGCAGCTTGACTACTCTGGACTGCACAACGCGACGATGTTCCGTGTCAGATGGGCTAAGAATGTCGACAGAGAAAACCGGTATTTCACTACCATGACTATACTCGACGCCAAGAGCGGTACCGTGAACGCTATCGCAAAAAATGAGCCATGGGTACACGCTAAGCACGTGACACAATGCTTCTTCATAACCGACCCGTGCAATCCCAGCCGTGTTGTCATGAGGAGAGGCAAAAGGAACATCATTGGAATGGATGGAGTCGCCAACGAGGAAGACTACGACCAGTATGGCAACCCAATGAGGGAAGATGACGATGACGATGAAGTATACGTCAAAAGAAGAATCAATACTACATTACCTAAGAAAGATCGTACTCCATGGAAAAGGAAAAGTCACAATGAGGGGCTCAATTATTCTTCAACGAACAAGAAGGGAAAGAAGCTCACTCAAAAACGAAAACGTCGACGCTGAGGAACCGTTATCGGTCAAATGATGTAATATATATGTTCCTATTTTGTGTACACACTTAACCGTTATGCATGGGTCAAATGATGTAATCTATATGTTCCTATTTTGTATACATACTTAACCGTCAAATGATGCAATATATATCGCCTTAGTTATATACATTGTATCACCCTCCCTTCGTTCCTGCTCTTGGAAAAAGGAAAAGAAAAAGTAGAAAAGAAAAGGAAGAGAAAATAAAGGAAAAGACAATAGAAGAAACAAACAGGAAAACTGCTATAGGTACTCGTTATAGCAGTAGCGCTTTTCCGAAAAAGACCTATAGCTAGTCGAAATAGCAGTAGCGCCGTTTGGAGAAATGCGCTATAGCTACCTGTGATAGTAGTAGCGCTTCTTGGAGAAACGCGCTATAGATAACTTAGCTATAACACGTTTTTAGGAAACGCGCTACTGCTATGTTGACTTAACCCCCAAATCTGCTTCCCGCCTCTGCTTCTTCCCCCAAATCCCCACTCTCTCTTCTCCCCCCTCGTCGCCGCCGGAGCCCGTCTCGCCCTCGACCTCGCCGCGCCCCTGCCTCAAGCGCCGGAGCCCTGCCGTCGCCCTCGACCTCGCCGGAGTCCTGCCCTCGCCCCCGACCCCGGCGCTCGCTCCCGACCCCGGCACGCGCCCCCGATCCCCCGACCCCGGCGACCTCGCCCTCGCCCCCGACCCCGGCCCCGGCGCGCCACGCCTCCCTCCTCTGCTTCCTCCCCGCCCAACCTCGGCCGTCGTCGGGCCTGCCTCCTCGCCCCTGCACCCTCTGTAAGCCCCCCACCGCTCCTCTTCTCTCTGCTAGCTAGGGTTCTTCTGTTAATTTACTTAGGTTTTAGTTAGGGCAGTAGGTTAATTAGGTTATCTATTTAGTTATGAACCCTAGTTATCAAACTAGTAGGTTAATTTAGGTAGGCTGAATTTAGTTTCAAATATTGTGAAGAAAAATGACTTCTTGCATTTTTCTTCAGGTTCTATATTTTTCTTGCTTTTATATGCAAATTTGAAGTGGACATGTGATATGTGGACATGTGATTTGGACATGTCATATTTGGAATTTGGACATGTCATATTTGGACATGTGATGTTTTGGACATGTCATATTTGGAAAATGATGATTATGTGCAGGGTAAATGATCCGAGTGGCCTATGTTTCGCCGGAATGTTGATTCATTTCCGTTCCGGTGAATTTCAGGCGCTCGATATGTCCACTTTTTAGCAAAGGTCATGCCGAAATTTTCCATGAATTTTGGCATGACCTGTGCTAGAAAGTAGGCATATCGAGTGCCGGGATTTGCTGGGAAACGACATTTCGGCAAACATAGATCTTTTTTTATGTCATTTCTCATTTTTTTATAGTTGTAGAATTAAACGAGGAGACTTAATCATAGGAAACATGTCGAACAACGAAGAAACCGGGCCTTCTGACCAAGATGCAGACGAGATGGATTATGAGGGTGAACAACAGTACCTCGACTTTTTGTCTGCTAACCAAGTCAAAGTTTGCAGGTCGGCCTAGATGATGATACTGACGCCGACATCGACACCGACGGCGCCGGCACCGATGGCGGCGCCGAGACCGGCGGGGAACATACCGGCGGGGAAGGTACCGGCGCCGATGCCGCTACCGAAAATAAGAAGCAGAAAAAGCAGAGGATACGAAAACCTAACAAACTTGGCATCGGACGACTGGTGATCACAAAGATGGCCCCTGGCAAGTTTGAGCCATTAGAGCCGGAAGAACCTCGCAAGTGCTATGGGAACCAAGTAGGATGCATCCTACGGGAATACACGAGCATCAACGACGATGACATAAGGGGTAAAGAACATTTGATGCAGTTGCTCCTGACGAAGCTGCACAAGAGATTCAAGTTCCCCGACCGGGATGACGCCATAGAACACCCGTGGGATGATAAGAAGATGAAAAATATTAACAATCACGCCCTGGGCATGTTTAGCAATGATTTGGCCTCCTGGAAAGGGAGGGTGAAACGAGCTATTGAGGCTGAGGAACCCCTGTCCAAGATTCTGGAGGAAAATCCGACACTTCCGGAAGAGGAGTTCGAAAACTTCAAGGACACTTGCGCTACCGAGGCAGCCAAGGCTAAGGCTGCGAAATTCAAGAGCCTTCAGCAAAGGAACACGGGGAAGCATCGCCTCGGAAGCCGTGGCTACCTTGGCAAAAGGCCCATATGGGATAAGTAGGACGCAGAACGTGAAGCCGCGGGTCTCCCAGACCCCTTCGCGAAGTTCACCAACCCCTTGGAGCGTGACTTCATCAGGGCCCGCTACAAGTGGGACAAGGAAAAGAAGGTTTTTACACGGACCAGATCACGAGGAAAATGATTAGAATACTGGTAATTATTCTTTTACCACCTTACATTTAGCTTCTGATCAAGTCGACTACACATTCGTAAACGGTTCACGTTCCTTTTGCAGGAGAAGCAACACCAGCTTGCAGCCGAAAGCCCTACTTCGCCGATGAGGCCCAAGTGGGACACCCCTCTCAACCGTGCCTTGAACGAACTTAAGGGACTCCCTTTGGGCCAGCGGTCGCAATATGGACGTGTGCACGGCGCCGGAGACGGCGCCACGTGGAAGGTGTTTTACAACGAGGGCCCGGAGGCCAAGAAGCAGAAAAAGAAGTTTAGTCAGACGGACATCGACGAGAAGGTGAAGCTTGCGTTCGAGAAAAAAGCAGCTGAGGACGCGGAAAAAGCAGCCGAGGAGAAAAATGAGTTGCTACAGCAGGCAGTCGATGCAGTTGTACATGCCTGCAGAAATGATTTCGCTACTAACTTGATCCCGGCTATCATCAACTGGATGAAGGAAAATCCAGACAAGACGGTACATGATTTCCCCATGCCCAGTTTCTTCGGGAGCAACTCGGTGAACAACACCACCGTACCATCACCTGCTCACGCAACCGGGCCTGCTCCCGCACCCGCACCCGCACCCGCTCATAGCAGCCCGTCCTCAGTCTCTGGCGCGCGAGGCGGGCCTTCGTCTTTGGCTGAGCTCGACGACCTCACGGTAATTACATGTCGCACCAACATATATCTAGAATATTCCATTTTCGTTGCCTTTCGGATGTTTTACGCCGCATACATGTGTTTGCAGGCCGACGAAACCCCGTGCACCGTACTCTACTTGATCAAAGGCCAGAAGGTGGACGTGGGAAAGGGGGTGATAACGAAGCCCTTGGAACTCACGTTCCACGGCCAGTCGATGCCCGGTGGGCACTTCAGGGTTACCTTGTCGAGTGTGAAATCGGGGCACGAGGATTTGCCTCCTCCAGTACGGCTAGGGGGAGAGGACGACGAGACCCCATCGCGGATTGGAAGCTGCAAGGGTTGGGTGCTGCTATGGCCGAAGAATCTTCTTCGTCTGGAGCCGGCCGAGAGCACACCAATAACCACACATCAACAAGCAGGTATGGACACCACCACCCCGCCTACGCAATTACAAGCGCCTATAGTGCCGGGTGAGAGCGGCGGACGACGTGATGAAGGGGGTCCAATAGTGGCTGATCTAATCGCTCCCGTAGAACAAAGAATGGATGATGAGATAGAGGAGGACCCTCTTCGGTTCCTCAATACAAGCGCCTGTGACGGTGACTTGGATATGATGAGTCAGCCATATGACGACTCGGGCTATCAGCATGCTAATGAGGATATGGATGATCTGCCCGGGCAGGAACGTCCAAGCAGGGATTGCAAGAAGTCTCTCTTCATGCAATCCTCACAGGACACGCCTGAAGATGCAGGGGGTAGTACAGTAGTGCTTAGCCCGACAACACTGGGGCAGGGGTTAAGGAAGGGTCTAGAAGGTCAGCCCAAGAAAAAGGAGAGGAAGAGATCGGGGAAGATAGGCTCAGCTGCCTACAAACAAGCCAGAGCACATAGCAGCCAGACGGTGGCCATGTTCCATGTCACGGGCGAGCCGATGCTACCGCCGAAACCGCTGGAGGCAATATACGGGGATCTCAGGAAACTACACGACCATGTGCTGTCGACTGAGAAAAGCCTACTAGCCTCGAAGGATCCAGGATATCCGACATACGCGGCTCGTGTGCCTGAGGGGAAGTGCTACGTCGACACACGGCCCGCGGAGGTGGTCTTCCTGCGGTTTGATCATATCTTCGAGATGTTTCTGACAAGGCGGCTCGATTGTACAATCCTCCGCCTTTTTGCACTACATATGAGCTCCATCATGAAGAGAGAAGAAGTCTCGCAAATCTGTGTGGCGGATCCATACTACATGCACGAGTCCTTCTTGAGTCTCGGCGACTTTGAGCGTAAAACTGCTAGGGAGTAGCTCGAAAACTTCATGGTACAGAACAAGGACCAGGAAATTATCCTCCTGCCTTATCATCCAAAGTAAGTCAGTGCCGGAAAACCCTTTCGTACATTTCAATCATTCCTTCTCGCTCATATGGAGAATAATTTGAGGTGTTTTTTTCCCCGCAGCAAAGGTCGCGCCGTCCTTATCGTTCTTTACCCGCGAGTCTCCCACGCTGTGTATTTCGACCCTACCAGAAACAACGAGAAGAAGGACTACACCCACGTAATGAATATTCTAGATGATGCTCTCCAAGGCTTCAGCTTGAGGAGTGGCCACATGCAGATCAGGAAACAAAGGAACCGCAAGACGGGTTTCTCGCATAAAACCAACTTCTGCTGCATCCATGTCCCGAAATCAAGTACGAACGATGGATTCTACCTCCTCCATCTCATGATGGAGTTCAAAATGGATCACCAAAAGCTTCGCATGACAACCAGAAACGATGATCATATCCGCAAGTGGGTAGAATCTCAAGGAGAAGCGGATTATAAACATAAAGATGACTTCTTTCGCATCCAGAGGGACATTGCGACGATCATCATGAAAGAAGTCGTCGAAGTGAAGGGGATGTTCCACCACGGCCCTATATCGCGAGCTGACGTCTGAACTTACATAGGCATGCAACGTCAGGACCTCACGCCGTTCAAGAAGCTAGGGTCCATCCTCGATGATCTGGAAGGATGGAAGTTCTAATGATTTACGATGCCGATGATGATGATATGTGTCGGTTGAACTTGTATATACTTTCTGTAGCGATGAAACTTTGTGATGTCCACGGTCCCTACCGAACTTGCGTAACGCTACTTTGTTAGTTTGGGTACGATGACCTGCGTACCTCTAGTTAATTAGTTTGCGTACGATGAAACTGCGTTGATTATTTATGTTTACTATATGTTGGATCTAGTTGCTAACCCTTTTTTTTTATGTTGCTCAAGTATATTTTGTTGCATATGATTGTACATTCTCTTGATGAAGATGCATTTCTAACAGGTACCTAGATTCTTGATGGCGAAGTACCGGTGCTATGTCGTGTACAAAGGAAAGGTTCCGGGAGTATACGACGAGTGGTCCGAGTGTCAGGCGCAAGTGGAGGGGGTCTAGGGCGCCAGCCATAAAGGCTTCAAAAGCAGACAAGAAGCAGAAGCTAGTTACATGAGGAGGCTCACGCTAGCGCGAGAGAGGGCTCATAACCGCCGCCTCATGTACTACATAGTTTCGCTCTCACTCATAGTGATAGCTCTTCTCGCGTATATCATTGTTTAGATGAATGACGATGTAGTTGCAAGTATTCGAGACTTGTATCGCTATTTTCGAGATGATGACGAGAGACCACTTTGTGTTGGATGATGATTATGATGATGACATGATTTGATGAGACTATTTGTATGTATATGCTATGATTACATTCGTGGTCTCGCAGCCATTTGTATGTGTATGATGATGACATTTGTATGTGCTAAAGATTCTTGTATAAAGCCTGTTCAAATACAAAACAAATATGCAGAAAAAAAAATCAGAAACTAATAAAGTTAGCAGTAGCGCGTGGAGTAAAGTTAGCAGCAGCGTGCCATTACCAGTAGCGCGGTCTAATACAAGGCGCTACAGATATTAGCAGCAACGCGCTGTTTTGGAGCTCACTGCTGCTATGCATGTATAGCAGTAGCGCGGGCCAACACGCGCTACTGCTACAGGTTAGCTGTAGCGCCGTATCAGTAGCGCGGGTGCCCGCGCTACTGCTATACATAATACCCGCGCTACTGCTAGGCTTTTCCCTAGTAGTGAAAGGTTACCTTTGAGCCGTAGAACATGGATCTAAAATCAACTTATAGATTCCGATGCAATGTAAGCAGTCCTTCAGCCGCTGTTATCGCTTGTTCCTGGTTGCTGTGAAGCATCTAGGTGATAAGGCGAGGCGACGGTGCGAGGCAAGATGGCGACGATTACTCGATTAGGCGATGGAAAGGGTGCTCAGCACAAGGGGAATCATTCGTCAAGGGTGATTATCAAATTCAGTTTGCTACTATGTAGCAATAGCTGTGTGTAGATTGTCAAGAGACGTGTATAGTCAATGGTAGCTTGCTCTCTTTAAAATGCACACATATAATATACTTGCATGACCACCATTGAGTTTCCTTTAGCTACCCATCTTATGTAAAGATTGTACATACTGCTCCATCTTTTGGCCCTTCTTAATATGTATTTCCTCCTGTACTATAGGTTAGCAAGATGACAGGCTTGTCTATGGAATGACAAAATGGCATGAACCTGATTATATGCTGCTATGGTACAGTTAGCAATTATGCGAAAGTTCAGTTAGCTAATATTTGCACATTAGGAATGAGTGTTCAGTTTAGATATGCAGGTAAGCAATTCATGTACAGAGCAATATGTGGCTAGCTGAATCTGAATGGCCTCTACGCACTAAGTTGAAAAATGGACATATATTTGTGATTTCCTAGTGCGGCACTTTGTGCCTAATCAAGCAGTGATTCCCTCTCTCAAAACTGAAGCCCTTACAAGGTCCTTATGTAAAACCTGGAACTGATTTTCAGTGTTCTTGTTTGCTTATAAATCCTGATCCTATCATAACACTAGTAAAATGGATAATTCTGGAACCAAAATAGGACTCTGTATATATTACCAGATTTATTAAGCTAAAGGAACAAGTGATCCTTTGATCTGTAGCTTATTTCTCAAATGTCTAACTGTAACTCTCTCCCTCGCTCGGCATGGTTATTCTTGAGGATCAGCCTTTCCTGGTACTCATGCAGTTTATCTAGAGGACCAGGCTTGGTTATTAACCAAGATAAAAATCCTGGTACTCATGCTTAATGGCTGTATGCATCCTTAGATGTTGCAGAGGCCGGGGAAGTGAAATTCTCCCCCATTTTTAAGGATTCAGTCACAACATTTGAATACAAACCTGCCCCGTGTCGCCCCCGCTCGGGCGACTCGGGCGGCGCCGCAACCCTAGCCGTCGGGGGCGCAATCTCCTTCCTTCCCTCCCTCCGTCGCCGCCGGGGGACGCCGACGGGCTAAGCCCGGGAGCTGGCGGCGGTCGCGGGGGCTACCTCTCTCCCGCGTCATGGGGGTGGTGCCAGCGCCCCTCGGCGTGAGAAGGCGCGACCGATCGAACCTTGGCGGCCGGCCCTGCCGCGGGCGGCGGCGGCACGGCGGCCGGCCTTGCCTTGGGCAGCGCCGATGGCTGCGAGCGCAGTGGCCGGCCCTGCCTCGGGCTACAGCAGCGGACGGTTATGCGGCGGCATGCCATCTGGCCTCGGATCAGCGGCGGTGGCGTGGAGGGCCTGGTGGACGGGTCGGCAGCATGCCTGGTCTGGCCTCCAGTCAGATCTGATCTGGCCGGTGCGGCCTGCTCGTTGCGCGGCGGCAGAGATCGGTGGCGGCCCGTGCACACGATGCTAGATGGAGGTTCGTCGAGTAGATCCGGGTGAAAACCTTGCTCTCGGCTAGTGCCAAGGCCGGCGATGGCGGTGCTCTTCTGTGTCGTCCCCTTCTTGAAGGCATCACCGTGGAGAAGCTCGAGACCTCTATCCGCTACCTCTGGGGGAAACTATAGATCAGTCGATCGGATGACGGCGCTCTTGTGTCGTTCCCCCCTTGGGGGCATCATTCTTGGAGGTGTGCATTGGCTCGAGGGACCAGTGGACGGGTTCAGCGGTGGAGCGGCGTTTCATGTGAGGCATCGACAACGTGGAGTCTCGGCGGCATGACGCAGCAGGGTCTCGGCGACGAATGTGTGATGATGGACATGCGTAGGGAGGTGGCATTGTTTGGCACCGTGGTGGCGTCGATGGCAGGCCTGGCAAGGTCGATGCATCTGTACCTGCTCTGAAGATGGATCGGTGGAAGACGGTGGCGACGGCCTTTGCAGCGTGCGCATGCCGTGCCCGCTGAGAGTGCGCCGGACCGGTGTGTGACCCAGACCTGGCAATTCGGCTTGGTTGGGGCCTCCGGATTTAGATGTTGGGCTTTGGTGTGAGGTCTGGGTATGCGGCCCCGACAATCTGCACCCCTTCGTCAAGTTGATTGGAGTAACGACAGTTGTTGCCAAGATGGTGGCTTGAGACTTATTGATGTATTACTTTGTAAGGTCTTGCTGAATAATTAATAAAATGCCTGCATGCATCGCCCTGATGCAGAGGCAGGGGGTCATCCTCCTTTTTGAAAAAAAAACTCTCTCCCTCGCGTAACAATTATGAAGCAAGAGATAGGTGGCTATATGCAGTTCCACCAAGAATCTTTAATAAACTCTTAAATGTGTAGTTGTCATATGAGTTTCTTTTGCGAAACCCCTTCAGCTGCAACGGCACTTCTTAGTCTCTAGGATGGCAACCAAAATTATCTGGCGCTTTGTGTCTGATAAGGAAAATGACTTATCCTTGGAATCCATGTTTTTTTCTTTGCTTGTAAACTATTGTAATTGTGTTGTAACTAGTTCATAGTATTGTCACAAAACTTGGGGCTGCAGCCTGTAAGGATGTATGGCTTGTGTATTTGTTGGCAAGATCAGATTAACAACATTGTGATTTATTTAAAGTTGTAGGTATTGACAACCGTATGTATCTGTCCACACATATTTAGAACAAGTTGCCGTGCTTTCTTGTGTTTTTGTGGAATGTTCATCGGTGTAAATCTCATAGATGAATAATTATTGCAGGTTGAGATGGAAGCTTTGAAGGGCCAAGTAGCATCTGAAGACGGCACCAAACCGAAGGCAAATACGCAGGTTGTAACTGGCATGCTTAGTGCCTGCTATGCCATTTAATCTTGCTGTGACTGGCATGTTCTTTTTTACTAGATAGAGATATCCTGAATAGAGGTTATTCCAGTCCGTTGATCTCCGCATCTAAATACATTCCAGTGGTCGTGTATGTAATAAACTAGGTTGTCTTGAACCTTTTTTTCATGCCACAAATGTACAGTCATGGTAGTCCCTGTTAAGCTGCAATGATAACCTTTTATCCATGCAAGTCATTGTGTGGTTTCATAGATATTCATATCTTAGTTGCTAACTGAGGCATGGATAAGAGAGCATTGTGCTGGTACAGTGGTACTTGCAGATCTGATCAGGTGCTGAGTAGTGTATAAAAAGCGAAGAACCTTTTTGTTTATGAGTGCTATTATTACTTTCTGGTGGGTTAAAGTAAAGAGGTTAGTGACAGTGTACTCGTGGGGACATTTTGTAATTATCACATATTTGTGTCAAAATTAACCGCAATGTAGTGTTGACCCAAGTTTTTATTCTAGAAATTCCATACAGCTTTAAAGCAATCAAGATGATGCACATTGACTTACACAGCATATATTCCTTTCTCTTAAAAACCTCTGTAGATTACAATTTCAGTGCAGAACAAAAATATTTGTGGTCAGATGATTTTTGAGGTTGGCAGTGTTTTTTTATTCCACTCATGCTTGTACACGGATGATTTTTGTTCTGGTAACAAAATATTTGGTTCTTTTCAAGTCTAGGTATTGATGTAATTTTACAAGTGTCTTGCTCATACGTTTTGCCAATGTTAGATGGGTGTGATCATGCTCCATTGCCATTTGGAATGAAGACTGATATTGAACATGTAAAATGCCTAGATCTTCGGATGACACGTGAGGAGGGTTTTTGTATTCCTTGTGATAAGGAGCTGTTATAGTTCCAATCCTTCACAAGGTAATGTTCTTTTTCCTTATCTGCAAATCCTCTGTGTTGATTTATTCTGAAACGTTTGCCAACAAATTTTTGGTCGTGATGCATTTTAGTTGCAGCAATTACAAAAGTGCATTGTAGATTGCTAGCTCAAGTAAAGAATGAGCCATGTTTAGAGTGAGGTAATGCTGTTCATGACTATCAAATTCAATTTACTACTAAAACCAACCAGAACCGGTGGTTTCTATCATACTATGAATCTTGAATGTACCTGTAAATCAGTACTGGGGGCAATGCTTATATGTGTACACAAGTAGGCGTTTAGCCGCACTGCATTGAGACGTGGGAACAACTGTGCGTGCGTGTGCATGGGTGTGTGTGTGTCCACTGATTGTCTGTGTGCGTTTCATTTTGGCAACCATTTCTTTATCCTTGAACCGAGCTAATGAACATGTAAATCTTGAACGTATAATTTATTATTCAATAAAAATTAATACAACCATCTCTGGCATGCTTTTTTTTGCGTTAAAATCTCTAGCATGCTTAATTGTTATATTTTGAACAAGAGCCATGTGTAGATCTATACTACCACAAGAATTGAAATACTACTAGTAGTCTAGATTGTGAGAATTGCATGCTTGTATTTCGCAAAAAAAGAAGAAAAAGAATTGCATGCATGTATATGTAAAAATACCTCTCGCGGCATGATGACTAATATTTCAACGAAGGCCCGGTAAAGATACGAAGCTCCAGATGTTAATCTAACCCATGGATCTGCACCTCCAGATGGATCTCTGATTATTTTATTTTGCTAGCACCTGGTGGATATCAGAAGAGCCTAGGAGCTAGTTATGTTTGTGCATGAACAAAACGAATATTGTCAGTTGATGCATAATTAATACACTTGTTATTTTGAAAACAAACTAAATCGCTAGTAATTAGAGAAGAATATTTAAAACCATATAGTAGTAGCAGTAGTACGTACCTTATTGGTCACGCAGACACACAGATCTTGTGTGGTGATGATCGATGGATAACAGAAGAATTAGTATATATCTGTCGATACCAGTTAACTGCATAAGAGGTAGTGGTCCAAGAAGAAAGATGTGTTTATGTGAGGTGATATGAAGGAATGAATGGGGGGATATTGGAGAGCAACTGTGCCTGACTAGGGAAGCTCCAGATGCCAATCTACCACATCGATGTGCACCTCGAGATGAATTATTTTATTTTCCTAATTGCCATCTCCTACATACGTCGTCACCAGAAGAGCGCGGGGATTAGTTATGTTTGTGCATGCATGAACAAACATTGTCAGTTGATGCATAATATGCTGCTAGCAAGCAATCAACACAAGATATATAGGTAGCAAAAGAATGACCCATATACTATATAGCATTAGTGTTATAGTACCTAAATTAGCAGCTGCAGACAGTGCTTCGTCGGGCCAGAAGAAATTGAAGATGCTGATGTCAGGTAATACGAAGGAGGAGCAATGAAGGAATGAATGGGGATACTGGAGAGCAATTGCGGCTCACTGGTTCTGCAGGTATGCAGTGCAGTGCTTGTGTACGTTTGGCTTAACTTGCTTTTCCCAAAGCTAGCTGCAGGTTCTTTGCTTGCTGTTTGAGCAAAGCAAAAAAAAAACAAAGATGGACTTGTACCCTTAGTTGTCTGCTAATTCTTTGCTTCTTTCCTCCTATTCCTTTCTCTTTGAATAAAGCAAAGGGACCTTGGACCAGATTCCTAATGCGGATCACGAGTACTACAACGCCAACAGCTCACTGGTAAGAAAGGCGACGTGGCAATGTATCGTGCGCTGGAGCATCTCAAGGAGGAGAATGGGATGCACCAATTGTTCCAGCAGTTCGAAATCACCGTGAGATATGATTGAATGGAGACACTGCCTGCTGCAAATTCGTTTAGTTAACTGGGTTTCCACATCATCTGTTTTTCACTACAGTTAACTGTTGAAGCAAGTTTTCCACATCATCTGTTTTTCACTACAGTTTATGTTTTTCCGTCGATCCTTCTTGATGTGTGATTGCTTCTTTCTTGTATTACTACTGCGAAGCTGGAGTCCTCAGCTATAGCAATGTAATTAACTTGTGTGTTTTGTTATTCGGAATTTTTCCTTGTAATAAAGCTAGGGCGGGCTAGCTGTGGTCTAGAGAAAAACAAGTGCCCTTCCAGTTTAATCAGTGCTGTGCCTGGTCGCTAATTTGAACCATATATTTTCGTCTTATGGGCTGTTCCTTGTCAATATATTCTCGAAATTCAGTTCCCAGTCGAACCCACCTTAATTTCAACTGTCAGTTATGCCACTTAGAACTGTCGTACGTACTTGTACACAATTAATTATGAACGAGTTATTCGGAAACTAGATTGCCCTCCCATGGCATCGCCGCCACTTTACCGGGGACGACCCCCACCCCGACGATGGTCAGGGGCGGATCTAGTGGGGGTGCCGTGGGTGCCATGGCACCCCCTCCAAAATTGTGAAATAATTTTTACTATATACTTAACACTAAATATCCATCAAATTGTTGGTATTATAAGACTATTTGTTGAGCTTATGCTGATCTTTAGTGTATACTTAGAACCATGGCACCCCCAAGCATGCAATTCTAGGTCCGCCACTGACGATGGTGGCGCCTCCGGCGGGTAGAGCAGCATGGCGAGTACCCGTTGATGCCGGGCAGGGACACCCCTATTCACACGGCGGGTAACTCAGAACACTAGGAAACGTACGTCACTCCATGCTTGGTTAATGATACACGAAGCAAACAATCCACTGTATATATATACACACCTCACATGCATGTATGTTTCCTTTGAGACGATACTACACGTACTGGGAACACCAGCAAATTAAGCGCATGCAAGCATGGTGCTGAATGATAAAAACCGGCCAGATAAATAAACCGGTCATCAAGCAAAACGCACGCTGCATGCTGCTGAATCTCAATCAATCACACACAAATTAACAACTTTGTTTCACTGTCTTTCGCAAGCAAGCAACACTCTCGTCACACTCACACCAAATGACCGGGGTTGTGTGGCCGTATGTGGTAGACACACCACATCCACGGGCACATCAAACCCTTCTTATTATTACAAGCACAAACATAATCACAAACCAAACCACACAAAGATGATACGAGCGTATCGTTCCTCGCCAGAAACTAGTCTAGCAGGAAAACATAACATCATCAAACAAGCACCAATCTATTCTTGGCAAAACTCACAACCATAATCTGGGAAGCAAACACCTGAACCGATGCGGCAATGGCAGCAGTCGACATCAGCAAGACGTCACCGTTCTCTTGCAACAACCAAGCCTACACAGCACGTACATGTAATGATGATACAATTGATTAATGGGAGCAGAATGGATGAAGCACGAAGGTCAAGCAATTTGGTACCCAGAGCGGTACGGATTAACTTAGTGGTTGCTCTAGATATATGTGTATGTAATTTATTTGCAGTTATTCATATACTACGTAAGGGAGTATTTAATCACCCAAGGTCTCTACTGTATGTGTACCATGTATATACTATGACAAATGCGTGAAACAAGACTGTATGCATCTTGGGGCATCTCACCATGTGACAAGATTTCAGATGTTGCCATGTAAGTGTGTCCCCTTCTATGGACATCATATGTTCAGGGATGACTATGGTGATGGTAGAATTGTCGTGTGCATGCAACGACTCGGATTTGTTCATTGCAAAGATGATAGCCTTGATTGCTTGTACACTCTTCATGCTAGCTTTGCTAATCCCCTTACCAATCTCAACATGGCAGCCCGATGGTTGAAACTGCATTCTATTTTCATAGTCATGATCAATAATTATACCGCCAACAAAGATGTCAATGTAGGTGTTGTACGTATTGGGGGTTAATGACTTTGGTTGAGGACCACCCATTATTTCACCACTATTACCAGGGCCCATCTTCTCCTTCATATAGCTTTGTCCCTTAACATTGGTGGTACAAGGGACACAAAGATTTAGATGGAACCTACTGCTCTTTCAACAGAATCGAGCATTGCTTTGTAACACCAAGGACTAAAAAAACCTTATGTCCATTATAGTAACATATGCCTCATGTAGTTTTGTTTGAACAGAACAGACCGAGGAGGGAATGTGCAGCACTGTCAATGTCGGCAGACCCTCCGCTGGCCATAAAATGGCATGGAGTTGCATACATCCCAATAGAATAATTTGATGGAGACATGGGACCTGCACCATCTGAGTTGTGAGGTCAAGTGTCTTGACTCTTGTGCCTTAGAGGTCCAGCTCCTCAAGGTTTGGAAGTGATCCATGCTGGGTGAAGTCAGACAATCTTGCACAGCCAGCCATGGAGATGCGGCTTATTTTGGCTTCCTTGTAATAATCTTTTCTTGGTCCTACATCTAAGCTGAATGATTCAAGTGATGGAGGGAGTCCTTCAACATGCTCCAAGCCAACACAACCATCTAGAACCAAAGTCTTGAGGCTAGTTGATCTTGAAAAGCTAGGCAAAACTTGTATTGTACTATCCCCAGACAAGTAGAAGAACTCCAACTTCATCATGTTTGTGAATTCATCAATTTTGCCTGTCTGCCAAGGCGATGTAGGCTCAATCACTCGAACCTTGTGAAGGTTCTGTAATTGTCGACATGCAAAACTGCGGCACCAAATCCTTCATTTCTTTATATGTACCTCCCTAATGTTTGCAGCCATCTGTTTGTTATGTCTGCTGATAAATCCAACTCCCAATCAGTGTGGCATATGTCTAGTACCCATAGGGTCTGGAAAACTTCCATTGCCGGTCTATCTTGCTTATCTTGTTCTACCCGCTGATCCTTGCAGCCATCTAATCCAAGGAACCTTAAGCTGTGGCGACAATAGAAAGGAGGTGAAGAAAAATTGAAGGTGCATCGGCATAACTTGAGCACACGAAGTTTGTCCGATTGACGAAACATGTCAATAGGTAAAGGTCTTAATTAATGGAGGATCAAACTTGCTTGCAACTGCACCAAGGAAAAAATAATGTTGACTCTGGATGCACAATAGAGCTATCCTTGGACAATATCCACCGCTTCGGAGGAGTCTTCAGTCTATGACCAAAAGAGGGCAAGGTATTAGATAATAATCCTCTATATTTTAAGAAGGTCGCTGGCGGTGAGCCAAAAGGTGCACCTAGCTACTTTGTTTTCACCGCTTCTCCAATGGTTTCTGCATCAATATACTGCATAATTAGTTGAGGCCGCTTACTTTAGCGGATCTCATCTAGTAACATACTATATGCAAAAGGTGCACCTAGCTACTTTGTTTTGTTAGTATTAGGAACACTAATAAACTGCATGGAGGGATGGGCACTCGTAAAGGCACACAGTTAGCCATGACCACGAATTCCAGTACCTACATCTCCCAACCACCGCCTTCCCCGACACTATAGGCATGGTCATCCTTCCTCCTCGATGCGCAGGTCACCTCGCTCCTCTCCGTTGTGTAGGTGGCCGCCACCCGGCCCCATGCTTCCTAGAGATCCACGAACCTGCAACACCAACAAAAAACGAGCAGTACGCGTTCCTCCCCACTAGTAGAAAAACCGCCTTTAGTCCCGGTTCGTAAGGGCCTTTAGAACCGGGACTAAAGGTTCGGGACTAATGCCCAAGATCTTTAGTCCCGGTTGGCTTACGAACCGGGACCAAAGGCCCTCCACGTGGCCGCTCTCTGTGCGTGGGCTGGAGGACCTTTAGTCCCGGTTGGTGTTACCAACCGGGACTAAAGGCCCAACCGGGACTAAAGGAAAAAAATTCAAAATTTTTTTTTCAATTTTTTTGATTTGTTTTTAATTTTTTTTCTGATTTTCACAATTTAATCTCTAATCACCCCTCCTCACTGCTTCAGAATTTAATCTCTAGTCTCTAATCAGCACTCATTCCAAATCGTCTAACTTCCCGGCCGGTCACCCATCCTCTCACTACTCCAGCCCCAGCATGCTTAACTTTCAGGTTCTATCTCCCCTAGTTTTCAAGACTGCACTTGTTGTTTTCCTGACAATCTTAAGCTATCAATCCTGTTAACCCTTAGGTCTTGATGTCACATGATTTAATTTTTTGAATTCTAAACAATTATTAAAATAAACAAAATAAGTACTAATAATATTGAATTTCAATAAAAATAAAATAAGTAATAATATTATTTTATTCATGTGTGAGGAATCCAAATATGACACACACACACCCGCCCCCCTGATCGCCTTTCCAGTTTAAAAATAAATAAAAGAAAATGATAAAAAATTCAAATTTAAAAATCCTTCGAGATGCCCATATGTTATGTGTTCTAGTTGTTAGGAAAATTAACAAACATGAATTTTGAATTTTTTTGCAAAAGGCCGCCGTGTTTCGGTAAAATGGCCGTAACTTTTGCATACAACCTCCGATGAAAAAGTTTTTTATATGAAAAAGCATCTACTAGAAAAGTTACATCCGAATTCAACGGGCTACGCCCGTTATCGATTTTTTAGAATCCTCAAAAACCTAACAGAAAAAAAGTTACGATGCTTTTAAGATCTGGAGGCAAAAAAATAAAAAAAATAAAAAAAGTTAGCGATGGCGCACCAGTGCATAGTGCGCCACTACTATTTTCCCGCCTTCAAAATTCAAAAAAATTTAAAAATAGTAATGGTGCACCACACCTAGGTGCGCCACTGCTATGGTACATAGCAATGGCGCACCACCCCATGGTGCGCCATTACTAATTTTGAAACGCCACTGCTTATATATATTTGCCCATAATCTGGTCCTGTCTAATTAGCCCCACTCGCACCAGCTGAGTTCTCATCGTCTGTTTGTTGCTTTTCGAGGTGGCTGGTTCATATTTCAAGACAACTTGCCTATGAATATAAAGGTAGCAAGGTGGGACTATTTCACAGAAAATATCGTTATAACCTAAAATCCAGACGCTAGCTTAGTTGGTTATTACCGGGAGGCCCAAGTTCGATCCCCTACGACAGTTAACTTTTTTTCAATTCCTCTATGAAGCCTAGTCACGTACCTGACAGGCCATATATAGAGCACAGCCATCTAATCCAGAAAGTGGCAAACGAAGGAAAAGAAAAACTGCTCGTACGTGAGCCGTGTGGAGGAGGGAGACGTAGGAAGAAACAGGTGTTGGACTGCTGGTTGATGGTAAAAAAACACACGAACTTTTTTGCAAAATACAAATGACGGACTAAGAATACCTATTCCCTTTATTAGTATATATAGGTATAGGTATATAGGTATAGATAGGTACTACTAGTAAATTATTGGACCTGTATTCCTGTGCATACGGGTCGGCCCAATGGGCTCCGCCCCTGGCCAAGGTTCCCTGCGAGCTCCAAGAGCTCAAGGCTGGCCAACCTCTCCCGTCCCTATGTGAGCCGCACCACTAATCTTTACCTACCAAGCTATCACTGTTTCTCTTTTCCTGTGTTTTCACTTATTCATGCGCATGCCATATGTTCGACAAAATGCCTATGATTAATTCCATCGCTGTGTGTCAAGTGATTGTTGTGTTTTAGTTTATTTAGCTTACATCACCTTCCCGCATCTCTCCCACAACTGAGCTGGCCGTAGACACCGCCGCTGTGCACGAGCAGCATCCAGAGGGCACGAGAAGCTCGGTCCTCGCGCGGCAGCAAAGGGCAAGTGCCACAAGAAGCTCTCCATCGTACCCTCGGGGGCTCCAGGTATATATGCCTCCCCCTATCTCATTCCTCCTACCTTGGGCTAGGGCTAGGGCTAGGGGGTCTGTGTCCGCTTCTTAACTTGTCGGAGTAGCATCCACGCCACCCTGTAACTTGCCCTTGGGCACTTCGGAGGTGAGTAACTTCAGAGGTGAGTAGCATCCACTTCACCCTGTAACTTGTGTGTTTTATGCGCCCACCATGGACGCCGCAATGACTTGTTTTCAATATCATTACATAGAGAATCAAGATATATTTTAATATGTTGTGGTGTAGTTTGTTAATGGAAAATAAATTTTGTCTTTCTGTTCTTATATATATGAACCATCCATCCCGTCTCAAACGATTCAACGGACGCCCATCCCAATGATGGGAACAATGAATGGAACAACATGTCAAGTGACAATGACGTGAGCTTTTTTTTTCTACCCCCTGCCCACACATTTTCCTATGTATTTACTTATTATTTTTCCTTTTTTCTTTATCAATGGCGGTTCATTATGTTCAGGTTTGGAATTAGCAACGTACCTTTACCTTTAATGATGTTTTGATTTATTACTTACCTTTTACTGTTATTAATACAACAAGTCATGCCATGTAACGCCATCACACAGTCAGTCTTCTAATCAGATCCAGAAAAATGTATGCCCGTTATCGATTTTTTAGAATCCTCAAAAACCTAACAGAAAAAAAGTTACGATCCTTTTAAGATCTGGAGGCAAAAAAATAAAAAAAATAAAAAAAGTTAGCGATGGCGCACCAGTGCATAGTGCGCCACTACTATTTTCCCGCCTTCAAAATTCAAAAAAATTTAAAAATAGTAATGGTGCACCACACCTAGGTGCGCCAATGCTATGGTACATAGCAATGGCGCACCACCCCATGGTGCGCCATTACTAATTTTGAAACGCCGCTGCTTATATATATTTGCCCATAATCTGGTCCTGTCTAATTAGCCCCACTCGCACCAGCTGAGTTCTCATCGTCTGTTTGTTGCTTTTCGAGGTGGCTGGTTCATATTTCAAGACAACTTGCCTATGAATATAAAGGTAGCAAGGTGGGACTATTTCACAGAAAATATCGTTATAACCTAAAATCCAGACGCTAGCTTAGTTGGTTATTACCGGGAGGCCCAAGTTCGATCCCCTATGACAGTTAACTTTTTTTCAATTCCTCTATGAAGCCTAGTCACGTACCTGACAGGCCATATATAGAGCACAGCCATCTAATCCAGAAAGTGGCAAACGAAGGAAAAGAAAAACTGCTCGTACGTGAGCCGTGTGGAGGAGGGAGACGTAGGAAGAAACAGGTGTTGGACTGCTGGTTGATGGTAAAAAAACACACGAACTTTTTTGCAAAATACTAATGACGGACTAAGAATACCTATTCCCTTTATTAGTATATATAGGTATAGGTATATAGGTATAGATAGGTACTACTAGTAAATTATTGGACCTGTATTCCTGTGCATACGGGTCGGCCCAATGGGCTCCGCCCCTGGCCAAGGTTCCCTGCGAGCTCCAAGAGCTCAAGGCTGGCCAACCTCTCCCGTCCCTATGTGAGCCGCACCACTAATCTTTACCTATCAAGCTATCACTGTTTCTCTTTTCCTGTGTTTTCACTTATTCATGCGCATGCCATATGTTCGACAAAATGCCTATGATTAATTCCATCGCTGTGGGTCAAGTGATTGTTGTGTTTTAGTTTATTTAGCTTACATCACCTTCCCGCATCTCTCCCACAACTGAGCTGGCCGTAGACACCGCCGCTGTGCACGAGCAGCATCCAGAGGGCACGAGAAGCTCGGTCCTCGCGCGGCAGCAGAGGGCAAGTGCCACAAGAAGCTCTCCATCGTACCCTCGGGGGCTCCAGGTATATATGCCTCCCCCTATCTCGTTCCTCCTACCTTGGGCTAGGGCTAGGGCTAGGGGGTCTGTGTCCGCTTCTTAACTTGTCGGAGTAGCATCCACGCCACCCTGTAACTTGCCCTTGGGCACTTCGGAGGTGAGTAACTTCAGAGGTGAGTAGCATCCACTTCACCCTGTAACTTTTGTGTTTTATGCGCCCACCATGGACGCCGCAATGACTTGTTTTCAATATCATTACTTAGAGAATCAAGATATATTTTAATATGCTGTGGTGTAGTTTGTTAATGGAAAATAAATTTTGTCTTTCTGTTCTTATATATATGCACCATCCATCCCGTCTCAAACGATTCAACGGACGCCCATCCCAGTGATGGGAACAATGAATGGAACAACATGTCAAGTGACAATGACGTGAGCTTTTTTTTTCTACCCCCTGCCCACACATTTTCCTATGTATTTACTTATTATTTTTCCTTTTTTCTTTATCAATGGCGGTTCATTATGTTCAGGTTTGGAATTAGCAACGTACCTTTACCTTTAATGATGTTTTGATTTATTACTTACCTTTTACTGTTATTAATACAACAAGTCATGCCATGTAACGCCATCACACAGTCAGTCTTCTAATCAGATCCAGAAAAATGTATGCCCGTTATCGATTTTTTAGAATCCTCAAAAACCTAACAGAAAAAAAGTTACGATGCTTTTAAGATCTGGAGGCAAAAAAATAAAAAAAATAAAAAAAGTTAGCGATGGCGCACCAGTGCATAGTGCGCCACTACTATTTTCCCGCCTTCAAAATTCAAAAAAATTTAAAAATAGTAATGGTGCACCACACCTAGGTGCGCCACTGCTATGGTACATAGCAATGGCGCACCACCCCATGGTGCGCCATTACTAATTTTGAAACGCCACTGCTTATATATATTTGCCCATAATCTGGTCCTGTCTAATTAGCCCCACTCGCACCAGCTGAGTTCTCATCGTCTGTTTGTTGCTTTTCGAGGTGGCTGGTTCATATTTCAAGACAACTTGCCTATGAATATAAAGGTAGCAAGGTGGGACTATTTCACAGAAAATATCGTTATAACCTAAAATCCAGACGCTAGCTTAGTTGGTTATTACCGGGAGGCCCAAGTTCGATCCCCTACGACAGTTAACTTTTTTTCAATTCCTCTATGAAGCCTAGTCACGTACCTGACAGGCCATATATAGAGCACAGCCATCTAATCCAGAAAGTGGCAAACGAAGGAAAAGAAAAACTGCTCGTACGTGAGCCGTGTGGAGGAGGGAGACGTAGGAAGAAACAGGTGTTGGACTGCTGGTTGATGGTAAAAAAACACACGAACTTTTTTGCAAAATACTAATGACGGACTAAGAATACCTATTCCCTTTATTAGTATATATAGGTATAGGTATATAGGTATAGATAGGTACTACTAGTAAATTATTGGACCTGTATTCCTGTGCATACGGGTCGGCCCAATGGGCTCCGCCCCTGGCCAAGGTTCCCTGCGAGCTCCAAGAGCTCAAGGCTGGCCAACCTCTCCCGTCCCTATGTGAGCCGCACCACTAATCTTTACCTATCAAGCTATCACTGTTTCTCTTTTCCTGTGTTTTCACTTATTCATGCGCATGCCATATGTTCGACAAAATGCCTATGATTAATTCCATCGCTGTGGGTCAAGTGATTGTTGTGTTTTAGTTTATTTAGCTTACATCACCTTCCCGCATCTCTCCCACAACTGAGCTGGCCGTAGACACCGCCGCTGTGCACGAGCAGCATCCAGAGGGCACGAGAAGCTCGGTCCTCGCGCGGCAGCAGAGGGCAAGTGCCACAAGAAGCTCTCCATCGTACCCTCGGGGGCTCCAGGTATATATGCCTCCCCCTATCTCGTTCCTCCTACCTTGGGCTAGGGCTAGGGCTAGGGGGTCTGTGTCCGCTTCTTAACTTGTCGGAGTAGCATCCACGCCACCCTGTAACTTGCCCTTGGGCACTTCGGAGGTGAGTAACTTCAGAGGTGAGTAGCATCCACTTCACCCTGTAACTTTTGTGTTTTATGCGCCCACCATGGACGCCGCAATGACTTGTTTTCAATATCATTACTTAGAGAATCAAGATATATTTTAATATGCTGTGGTGTAGTTTGTTAATGGAAAATAAATTTTGTCTTTCTGTTCTTATATATATGCACCATCCATCCCGTCTCAAACGATTCAACGGACGCCCATCCCAATGATGGGAACAATGAATGGAACAACATGTCAAGTGACAATGACGTGAGCTTTTTTTTTCTACCCCCTGCCCACACATTTTCCTATGTATTTACTTATTATTTTTCCTTTTTTCTTTATCAATGGCGGTTCATTATGTTCAGGTTTGGAATTAGCAACGTACCTTTACCTTTAATGATGTTTTGATTTATTACTTACCTTTTACTGTTATTAATACAACAAGTCATGCCATGTAACGCCATCACACAGTCAGTCTTCTAATCAGATCTAGAAAAATGTATGCCCGTTATCGATTTTTTAGAATCCTCAAAAACCTAACAGAAAAAAAGTTACGATGCTTTTAAGATCTGGAGGCAAAAAAATAAAAAAAATAAAAAAAGTTAGCGATGGCGCACCAGTGCATAGTGCGCCACTACTATTTTCCCGCCTTCAAAATTCAAAAAAATTTAAAAATAGTAATGGTGCACCACACCTAGGTGCGCCACTGCTATGGTACATAGCAATGGCGCACCACCCCATGGTGCGCCATTACTAATTTTGAAACGCCACTGCTTATATATATTTGCCCATAATCTGGTCCTGTCTAATTAGCCCCACTCGCACCAGCTGAGTTCTCATCGTCTGTTTGTTGCTTTTCGAGGTGGCTGGTTCATATTTCAAGACAACTTGCCTATGAATATAAAGGTAGCAAGGTGGGACTATTTCACAGAAAATATCGTTATAACCTAAAATCCAGACGCTAGCTTAGTTGGTTATTACCGGGAGGCCCAAGTTCGATCCCCTACGACAGTTAACTTTTTTTCAATTCCTCTATGAAGCCTAGTCACGTACCTGACAGGCCATATATAGAGCACAGCCATCTAATCCAGAAAGTGGCAAACGAAGGAAAAGAAAAACTGCTCGTACGTGAGCCGTGTGGAGGAGGGAGACGTAGGAAGAAACAGGTGTTGGACTGCTGGTTGATGGTAAAAAAACACACGAACTTTTTTGCAAAATACTAATGACGGACTAAGAATACCTATTCCCTTTATTAGTATATATAGGTATAGGTATATAGGTATAGATAGGTACTACTAGTAAATTATTGGACCTGTATTCCTGTGCATACGGGTCGGCCCAATGGGCTCCGCCCCTGGCCAAGGTTCCCTGCGAGCTCCAAGAGCTCAAGGCTGGCCAACCTCTCCCGTCCCTATGTGAGCCGCACCACTAATCTTTACCTATCAAGCTATCACTGTTTCTCTTTTCCTGTGTTTTCACTTATTCATGCGCATGCCATATGTTCGACAAAATGCCTATGATTAATTCCATCGCTGTGGGTCAAGTGATTGTTGTGTTTTAGTTTATTTAGCTTACATCACCTTCCCGCATCTCTCCCACAACTGAGCTGGCCGTAGACACCGCCGCTGTGCACGAGCAGCATCCAGAGGGCACGAGAAGCTCGGTCCTCGCGCGGCAGCAGAGGGCAAGTGCCACAAGAAGCTCTCCATCGTACCCTCGGGGGCTCCAGGTATATATGCCTCCCCCTATCTCGTTCCTCCTACCTTGGGCTAGGGCTAGGGCTAGGGGGTCTGTGTCCGCTTCTTAACTTGTCGGAGTAGCATCCACGCCACCCTGTAACTTGCCCTTGGGCACTTCGGAGGTGAGTAACTTCAGAGGTGAGTAGCATCCACTTCACCCTGTAACTTTTGTGTTTTATGCGCCCACCATGGACGCCGCAATGACTTGTTTTCAATATCATTACTTAGAGAATCAAGATATATTTTAATATGCTGTGGTGTAGTTTGTTAATGGAAAATAAATTTTGTCTTTCTGTTCTTATATATATGCACCATCCATCCCGTCTCAAACGATTCAACGGACGCCCATCCCAATGATGGGAACAATGAATGGAACAACATGTCAAGTGACAATGACGTGAGCTTTTTTTTTCTACCCCCTGCCCACACATTTTCCTATGTATTTACTTATTATTTTTCCTTTTTTCTTTATCAATGGCGGTTCATTATGTTCAGGTTTGGAATTAGCAACGTACCTTTACCTTTAATGATGTTTTGATTTATTACTTACCTTTTACTGTTATTAATACAACAAGTCATGCCATGTAACGCCATCACACAGTCAGTCTTCTAATCAGATCTAGAAAAATGTATGCCCGTTATCGATTTTTTAGAATCCTCAAAAACCTAACAGAAAAAAAGTTACGATGCTTTTAAGATCTGGAGGCAAAAAAATAAAAAAAATAAAAAAAGTTAGCGATGGCGCACCAGTGCATAGTGCGCCACTACTATTTTCCCGCCTTCAAAATTCAAAAAAATTTAAAAATAGTAATGGTGCACCACACCTAGGTGCGCCACTGCTATGGTACATAGCAATGGCGCACCACCCCATGGTGCGCCATTACTAATTTTGAAACGCCACTGCTTATATATATTTGCCCATAATCTGGTCCTGTCTAATTAGCCCCACTCGCACCAGCTGAGTTCTCATCGTCTGTTTGTTGCTTTTCGAGGTGGCTGGTTCATATTTCAAGACAACTTGCCTATGAATATAAAGGTAGCAAGGTGGGACTATTTCACAGAAAATATCGTTATAACCTAAAATCCAGACGCTAGCTTAGTTGGTTATTACCGGGAGGCCCAAGTTCGATCCCCTACGACAGTTAACTTTTTTTCAATTCCTCTATGAAGCCTAGTCACGTACCTGACAGGCCATATATAGAGCACAGCCATCTAATCCAGAAAGTGGCAAACGAAGGAAAAGAAAAACTGCTCGTACGTGAGCCGTGTGGAGGAGGGAGACGTAGGAAGAAACAGGTGTTGGACTGCTGGTTGATGGTAAAAAAACACACGAACTTTTTTGCAAAATACTAATGACGGACTAAGAATACCTATTCCCTTTATTAGTATATATAGGTATAGGTATATAGGTATAGATAGGTACTACTAGTAAATTATTGGACCTGTATTCCTGTGCATACGGGTCGGCCCAATGGGCTCCGCCCCTGGCCAAGGTTCCCTGCGAGCTCCAAGAGCTCAAGGCTGGCCAACCTCTCCCGTCCCTATGTGAGCCGCACCACTAATCTTTACCTATCAAGCTATCACTGTTTCTCTTTTCCTGTGTTTTCACTTATTCATGCGCATGCCATATGTTCGACAAAATGCCTATGATTAATTCCATCGCTGTGGGTCAAGTGATTGTTGTGTTTTAGTTTATTTAGCTTACATCACCTTCCCGCATCTCTCCCACAACTGAGCTGGCCGTAGACACCGCCGCTGTGCACGAGCAGCATCCAGAGGGCACGAGAAGCTCGGTCCTCGCGCGGCAGCAGAGGGCAAGTGCCACAAGAAGCTCTCCATCGTACCCTCGGGGGCTCCAGGTATATATGCCTCCCCCTATCTCGTTCCTCCTACCTTGGGCTAGGGCTAGGGCTAGGGGGTCTGTGTCCGCTTCTTAACTTGTCGGAGTAGCATCCACGCCACCCTGTAACTTGCCCTTGGGCACTTCGGAGGTGAGTAACTTCAGAGGTGAGTAGCATCCACTTCACCCTGTAACTTTTGTGTTTTATGCGCCCACCATGGACGCCGCAATGACTTGTTTTCAATATCATTACTTAGAGAATCAAGATATATTTTAATATGCTGTGGTGTAGTTTGTTAATGGAAAATAAATTTTGTCTTTCTGTTCTTATATATATGCACCATCCATCCCGTCTCAAACGATTCAACGGACGCCCATCCCAATGATGGGAACAATGAATGGAACAACATGTCAAGTGACAATGACGTGAGCTTTTTTTTTCTACCCCCTGCCCACACATTTTCCTATGTATTTACTTATTATTTTTCCTTTTTTCTTTATCAATGGCGGTTCATTATGTTCAGGTTTGGAATTAGCAACGTACCTTTACCTTTAATGATGTTTTGATTTATTACTTACCTTTTACTGTTATTAATACAACAAGTCATGCCATGTAACGCCATCACACAGTCAGTCTTCTAATCAGATCCAGAAAAATGTATGCCCGTTATCGATTTTTTAGAATCCTCAAAAACCTAACAGAAAAAAAGTTACGATGCTTTTAAGATCTGGAGGCAAAAAAATAAAAAAAATAAAAAAAGTTAGCGATGGCGCACCAGTGCATAGTGCGCCACTACTATTTTCCCGCCTTCAAAATTCAAAAAAATTTAAAAATAGTAATGGTGCACCACACCTAGGTGCGCCACTGCTATGGTACATAGCAATGGCGCACCACCCCATGGTGCGCCATTACTAATTTTGAAACGCCACTGCTTATATATATTTGCCCATAATCTGGTCCTGTCTAATTAGCCCCACTCGCACCAGCTGAGTTCTCATCGTCTGTTTGTTGCTTTTCGAGGTGGCTGGTTCATATTTCAAGACAACTTGCCTATGAATATAAAGGTAGCAAGGTGGGACTATTTCACAGAAAATATCGTTATAACCTAAAATCCAGACGCTAGCTTAGTTGGTTATTACCGGGAGGCCCAAGTTCGATCCCCTACGACAGTTAACTTTTTTTCAATTCCTCTATGAAGCCTAGTCACGTAACTGACAGGCCATATATAGAGCACAGCCATCTAATCCAGAAAGTGGCAAACGAAGGAAAAGAAAAACTGCTCGTACGTGAGCCGTGTGGAGGAGGGAGACGTAGGAAGAAACAGGTGTTGGACTGCTGGTTGATGGTAAAAAAACACACGAACTTTTTTGCAAAACACTAATGACGGACTAAGAATACCTATTCCCTTTATTAGTATATATAGGTATAGGTATATAGGTATAGATAGGTACTACTAGTAAATTATTGGACCTGTATTCCTGTGCATACGGGTCGGCCCAATGGGCTCCGCCCCTGGCCAAGGTTCCCTGCGAGCTCCAAGAGCTCAAGGCTGGCCAACCTCTCCCGTCCCTATGTGAGCCGCACCACTAATCTTTACCTATCAAGCTATCACTGTTTCTCTTTTCCTGTGTTTTCACTTATTCATGCGCATGCCATATGTTCGACAAAATGCCTATGATTAATTCCATCGCTGTGGGTCAAGTGATTGTTGTGTTTTAGTTTATTTAGCTTACATCACCTTCCCGCATCTCTCCCACAACTGAGCTGGCCGTAGACACCGCCGCTGTGCACGAGCAGCATCCAGAGGGCACGAGAAGCTCGGTCCTCGCGCGGCAGCAGAGGGCAAGTGCCACAAGAAGCTCTCCATCGTACCCTCGGGGGCTCCAGGTATATATGCCTCCCCCTATCTCGTTCCTCCTACCTTGGGCTAGGGCTAGGGCTAGGGGGTCTGTGTCCGCTTCTTAACTTGTCGGAGTAGCATCCACGCCACCCTGTAACTTGCCCTTGGGCACTTCGGAGGTGAGTAACTTCAGAGGTGAGTAGCATCCACTTCACCCTGTAACTTTTGTGTTTTATGCGCCCACCATGGACGCCGCAATGACTTGTTTTCAATATCATTACTTAGAGAATCAAGATATATTTTAATATGCTGTGGTGTAGTTTGTTAATGGAAAATAAATTTTGTCTTTCTGTTCTTATATATATGCACCATCCATCCCGTCTCAAACGATTCAACGGACGCCCATCCCAATGATGGGAACAATGAATGGAACAACATGTCAAGTGACAATGACGTGAGCTTTTTTTTTCTACCCCCTGCCCACACATTTTCCTATGTATTTACTTATTATTTTTCCTTTTTTCTTTATCAATGGCGGTTCATTATGTTCAGGTTTGGAATTAGCAACGTACCTTTACCTTTAATGATGTTTTGATTTATTACTTACCTTTTACTGTTATTAATACAACAAGTCATGCCATGTAACGCCATCACACAGTCAGTCTTCTAATCAGATCCAGAAAAATGTACGCCCGTTATCGATTTTTTAGAATCCTCAAAAACCTAACAGAAAAAAAGTTACGATGCTTTTAAGATCTGGAGGCAAAAAAATAAAAAAAATAAAAAAAGTTAGCGATGGCGCACCAGTGCATAGTGCGCCACTACTATTTTCCCGCCTTCAAAATTCAAAAAAATTTAAAAATAGTAATGGTGCACCACACCTAGGTGCGCCACTGCTATGGTACATAGCAATGGCGCACCACCCCATGGTGCGCCATTACTAATTTTGAAACGCCACTGCTTATATATATTTGCCCATAATCTGGTCCTGTCTAATTAGCCCCACTCGCACCAGCTGAGTTCTCATCGTCTGTTTGTTGCTTTTCGAGGTGGCTGGTTCATATTTCAAGACAACTTGCCTATGAATATAAAGGTAGCAAGGTGGGACTATTTCACAGAAAATATCGTTATAACCTAATATCCAGACGCTAGCTTAGTTGGTTATTACCGGGAGGCCCAAGTTCGATCCCCTACGACAGTTAACTTTTTTTCAATTCCTCTATGAAGCCTAGTCACGTACCTGACAGGCCATATATAGAGCACAGCCATCTAATCCAGAAAGTGGCAAACGAAGGAAAAGAAAAACTGCTCGTACGTGAGCCGTGTGGAGGAGGGAGACGTAGGAAGAAACAGGTGTTGGACTGCTGGTTGATGGTAAAAAAACACACGAACTTTTTTGCAAAATACTAATGACGGACTAAGAATACCTATTCCCTTTATTAGTATATATAGGTATAGGTATATAAGTATAGATAGGTACTACTAGTAAATTATTGGACCTGTATTCCTGTGCATACGGGTCGGCCCAATGGGCTCCGCCCCTGGCCAAGGTTCCCTGCGAGCTCCAAGAGCTCAAGGCTGGCCAACCTCTCCCGTCCCTATGTGAGCCGCACCACTAATCTTTACCTATCAAGCTATCACTGTTTCTCTTTTCCTGTGTTTTCACTTATTCATGCGCATGCCATATGTTCGACAAAATGCCTATGATTAATTCCATCGCTGTGTGTCAAGTGATTGTTGTGTTTTAGTTTATTTAGCTTACATCACCTTCCCGCATCTCTCCCACAACTGAGCTGGCCGTAGACACCGCCGCTGTGCACGAGCAGCATCCAGAGGGCACGAGAAGCTCGGTCCTCGCGCGGCAGCAGAGGGCAAGTGCCACAAGAAGCTCTCCATCGTACCCTCGGGGGCTCCAGGTATATATGCCTCCCCCTATCTCGTTCCTCCTACCTTGGGCTAGGGCTAGGGCTAGGGGGTCTGTGTCCGCTTCTTAACTTTTCGGAGTAGCATCCACGCCACCCTGTAACTTGCCCTTGGGCACTTCGGAGGTGAGTAACTTCAGAGGTGAGTAGCATCCACTTCACCCTGTAATTTGTGTGTTTTATGCGCCCACCATGGACGCCGCAATGACTTGTTTTCAATATCATTACTTAGAGAATCAAGATATATTTTAATATGCTGTGGTGTAGTTTGTTAATGGAAAATAAATTTTGTCTTTCTGTTCTTATATATATGCACCATCCATCCCGTCTCAAACGATTCAACGGACGCCCATCCCAATGATGGGAACAATGAATGGAACAACATGTCAAGTGACAATGACGTGAGCTTTTTTTTTCTACCCCCTGCCCACACATTTTCCTATGTATTTACTTATTATTTTTCCTTTTTTCTTTATCAATGGCGGTTCATTATGTTCAGGTTTGGAATTAGCAACGTACCTTTACCTTTAATGATGTTTTGATTTATTACTTACCTTTTACTGTTATTAATACAACAAGTCATGCCATGTAACGCCATCACACAGTCAGTCTTCTAATCAGATCCAGAAAAATGTACGCCCGTTATCGATTTTTTAGAATCCTCAAAAACCTAACAGAAAAAAAGTTACGATGCTTTTAAGATCTGGAGGCAAAAAAATAAAAAAAATAAAAAAAGTTAGCGATGGCGCACCAGTGCATAGTGCGCCACTACTATTTTCCCGCCTTCAAAATTCAAAAAAATTTAAAAATAGTAATGGTGCACCACACCTAGGTGCGCCACTGCTATGGTACATAGCAATGGCGCACCACAGCTAGGTGCGCCACTGCTATGTACCATAGCAATGGCGCACCACCCCATGGTGCGCCATTACTAATTTTGAAACTCCACTGCTTATATATATTTGCCCATAATCTGGTCCTGTCTAATTAGCCCCACTCGCACCAGCTGAGTTCTCATCGTCTGTTTGTTGCTTTTCGAGGTGGCTGGTTCATATTTCAAGACAACGTGCCTATGAATATAAAGGTAGCAAGGTGGGACTATTTCACAGAAAATATCGTTATAACCTAAAATCCAGACGCTAGCTTAGTTGGTTATTACCGGGAGGCCCAAGTTCGATCCCCTACGACAGTTAACTTTTTTTCAATTCCTCTATGAAGCCTAGTCACGTACCTGACAGGCCATATATAGAGCACAGCCATCTAATCCAGAAAGTGGCAAACGAAGGAAAAGAAAAACTGCTCGTACGTGAGCCGTGTGGAGGAGGGAGACGTAGGAAGAAACAGGTGTTGGACTGCTGGTTGATGGTAAAAAAACACACGAACTTTTTTGCAAAATACTAATGACGGACTAAGAATACCTATTCCCTTTATTTGTATATATAGGTATAGGTATATAGGTATAGATAGGTACTACTAGTAAATTATTGGACCTGTATTCCTGTGCATACAGGTCGACCCAATGGGCTCCGCCCCTGGCCAAGGTTCCCTGCGAGCTCCAAGAGCTCAAGGCTGGCCAACCTCTCCCGTCCCTATGTGAGCCGCACCACTAATCTTTACCTATCAAGCTATCACTGTTTCTCTTTTCCTGTGTTTTCACTTATTCATGCGCATGCCATATGTTCGACAAAATGCCTATGATTAATTCCATCGCTGTGTGTCAAGTGATTGTTGTGTTTTAGTTTATTTAGCTTACATCACCTTCCCGCATCTCTCCCACAACTGAGCTGGCCGTAGACACCGCCGCTGTGCACGAGCAGCATCCAGAGGGCACGAGAAGCTCGGTCCTCGCGCGGCAGCAGAGGGCAAGTGCCACAAGAAGCTCTCCATCGTACCCTCGGGGGCTCCAGGTATATATGCCTCCCCCTATCTCGTTCCTCCTACCTTGGGCTAGGGCTAGGGCTAGGGGGTCTGTGTCCGCTTCTTAACTTGTCGGAGTAGCATCCACGCCACCCTGTAACTTGCCCTTGGGCACTTCGGAGGTGAGTAACTTCAGAGGTGAGTAGCATCCACTTCACCCTGTAATTTGTGTGTTTTATGCGCCCACCATGGACGCCGCAATGACTTGTTTTCAATATCATTACTTAGAGAATCAAGATATATTTTAATATGCTGTGGTGTAGTTTGTTAATGGAAAATAAATTTTGTCTTTCTGTTCTTATATATATGCACCATCCTTCCCGTCTCAAACGATTCAACGGACGCCCATCCCAATGATGGGAACAATGAATGGAACAACATGTCAAGTGACAATGACGTGAGCTTTTTTTTTCTACCCCCTGCCCACACATTTTCCTATGTATTTACTTATTATTTTTCCTTTTTTCTTTATCAATGGCGGTTCATTATGTTCAGGTTTGGAATTAGCAACGTACCTTTACCTTTAATGATGTTTTGATTTATTACTTACCTTTTACTGTTATTAATACAACAAGTCATGCCATGTAACGCCATCACACAGTCAGTCTTCTAATCAGATCCAGAAAAATGTACGCCCGTTATCGATTTTTTAGAATCCTCAAAAACCTAACAGAAAAAAAGTTACGATGCTTTTAAGATCTGGAGGCAAAAAAATAAAAAAAATAAAAAAAGTTAGCGATGGCGCACCAGTGCATAGTGCACCACTACTATTTTCCCGCCTTCAAAATTCAAAAAAATTTAAAAATAGTAATGGTGCACCACACCTAGGTGCGCCACTGCTATGGTACATAGCAATGGCGCACCACAGCTAGGTGCGCCACTGCTATGTACCATAGCAATGGCGCACCACCCCATGGTGCGCCATTACTAATTTTGAAACGCCACTGCTTATATATATTTGCCCATAATCTGGTCCTGTCTAATTAGCCCCACTCGCACCAGCTGAGTTCTCATCGTCTGTTTGTTGCTTTTCGAGGTGGCTGGTTCATATTTCAAGACAACTTGCCTATGAATATAAAGGTAGCAAGGTGGGACTATTTCACAGAAAATATCGTTATAACCTAAAATCCAGACGCTAGCTTAGTTGGTTATTACCGGGAGGCCCAAGTTCGATCCCCTACGACAGTTAACTTTTTTTCAATTCCTCTATGAAGCCTAGTCACGTACCTGACAGGCCATATATAGAGCACAGCCATCTAATCCAGAAAGTGGCAAACGAAGGAAAAGAAAAACTGCTCGTACGTGAGCCGTGTGGAGGAGGGAGACGTAGGAAGAAACAGGTGTTGGACTGCTGGTTGATGGTAAAAAAACACACGAACTTTTTTGCAAAATACTAATGACGGACTAAGAATACCTATTCCCTTTATTAGTATATATAGGAATAGGTATATAGGTATAGATAGGTACTACTAGTAAATTATTGGACCTGTATTCCTGTGCATACAGGTCGACCCAATAGGCTCCGCCCCTGGCCATGGTTCCCTGCGAGCTCCAAGAGCTCAAGGCTGGCCAACCTCTCCCGTCCCTATGTGAGCCGCACCACTAATCTTTACCTATCAAGCTATCACTGTTTCTCTTTTCCTGTGTTTTCACTCTGTCATGCGCATGCCATATGTTCGACAAAATGCCTATGATTAATTCCATCGCTGTTTGTCAAGTGATTGTTGTCTTTTAGTTTATTTAGCTTACATCACCTTCCCGCATCTCTCCCACAACTGAGCTGGCCGTAGACACCGCCGCTGTGCACGAGCAGCATCCAGAGGGCACGAGAAGCTCGGTCCTCGCGCGACACCAGAGGGCAAGTGCCACAAGAAGCTCTCCATCGTACCCTCGGGGGCTCCAGGTATATATGCCTCCCCCTATCTCGTTCCTCCTACCTTGGGCTAGGGCTAGGGCTAGGGGGTCTGTGTCCGCTTCTTAACTTGTCGGAGTAGCTTCCACGCCACCCTGTAACTTGCCCTTGGGCACTTCGGAGGTGAGTAACTTCAGAGGTGAGTAGCATCCACTTCACCCTGTAACTTGTGTGTTTTATGCGCCCACCATGGACGCCGCAATGACTTGTTTTCAATATCATTACTTAGAGAATCAAGATATATTTTAATATGCTGTGGTGTAGTTTGTTAATGGAAAATAAATTTTGTCTTTCTGTTCTTATATATATGCACCATCCATCCCGTCTCAAACGATTCAACGGACGCCCATCCCAATGATGGGAACAATGAATGGAACAACATGTCAAGTGACAATGACGTGAGCTTTTTTTTTCTACCCCCTGCCCACACATTTTCCTATGTATTTACTTATTATTTTTCCTTTTTTCTTTATCAATGGCGGTTCACTATGTTCAGGTTTGGAATTAGCAACGTACCTTTACCTTTAATGATGTTTTGATTTATTACTTACCTTTTACTGTTATTAATACAACAAGTCATGCCATGTAACGCCATCACACAGTCAGTCTTCTAATCAGATCCAGAAAAATGTACGCCCATTATCGATTTTTTAGAATCCTCAAAAACCTAACAGAAAAAAAGTTACGATGCTTTTAAGATCTGGAGGCAAAAAAATAAAAAAAATAAAAAAAGTTAGCGATGGCGCACCAGTGCATAGTGCGCCACTACTATTTTCCCGCCTTCAAAATTCAAAAAAATTTAAAAATAGTAATGGTGCACCACACCTAGGTGCGCCACTGCTATGGTACATAGCAATGGCGCACCATAGCTAGGTGCGCCACTGCTATGTACCATAGCAATGGCGCACCACCCCATGGTGCGCCATTACTAATTTTGAAACGCCACTGCTTATATATATTTGCCCATAATCTGGTCCTGTCTAATTAGCCCCACTCGCACCAGCTGAGTTCTCATCGTCTGTTTGTTGCTTTTCGAGGTGGCTGGTTCATATTTCAAGACAACTTGCCTATGAATATAAAGGTAGCAAGGTGGGACTATTTCACAGAAAATATCGTTATAACCTAAAATCCAGACGCTAGCTTAGTTGGTTATTACCGGGAGGCCCAAGTTCGATCCCCTACGACAGTTAACTTTTTTTCAATTCCTCTATGAAGCCTAGTCACGTACCTGACAGGCCATATATGGAGCACAGCCATCTAATCCAGAAAGTGGCAAACGAAGGAAAAGAAAAACTGCTCGTACGTGAGCCGTGTGGAGGAGGGAGACGTAGGAAGAAACAGGTGTTGGACTGCTGGTTGATGGTAAAAAAACACACGAACTTTTTTGCAAAATACTAACGACGGACTAAGAATACCTATTCCCTTTATTAGTATATATAGGTATAGGTATATAGGTATAGATAGGTACTACTAGTAAATTATTGGACCTGTATTCCTGTGCATACGGGTCGACCCAATGGGCTCCGCCCCTGGCCAAGGTTCCCTGCGAGCTCCAAGAGCTCAAGGCTGGCCAACCTCTCCCGTCCCTATGTGAGCCGCACCACTAATCTTTACCTATCAAGCTATCACTGTTTGTCTTTTCCTGTGTTTTCACTCTGTCATGCGCATGCCATATGTTCGACAAAATGCCTATGATTAATTCCATCGCTGTGTGTCAAGTGATTGTTGTGTTTTAGTTTATTTAGCTTACATCACCTTCCCGCATCTCTCCCACAACTGAGCTGGCCGTAGACACCGCCGCTGTGCACGAGCAGCATCCAGAGGGCACGAGAAGCTCGGTCCTCGCGCGGCACCAGAGGGCAAGTGCCACAAGAAGCTCTCCATCGTACCCTCGGGGGCTCCAGGTATATATGCCTCCCCCTATCTCGTTCCTCCTACCTTGGGCTAGGGCTAGGGCTAGGGGGTCTGTGTCCGCTTCTTAACTTGTCGGAGTAGCTTCCACGCCACCCTGTAACTTGCCCTTGGGCACTTCGGAGGTGAGTAACTTCAGAGGTGAGTAGCATCCACTTCACCCTGTAACTTGTGTGTTTTATGCGCCCACCATGGACGCCGCAATGACTTGTTTTCAATATCATTACTTAGAGAATCAAGATATATTTTAATATGCTGTGGTGTAGTTTGTTAATGGAAAATAAATTTTGTCTTTCTGTTCTTATATATATGCACCATCCATCCCGTCTCAAACGATTCAACGGACGCCCATCCCAATGATGGGAACAATGAATGGAACAACATGTCAAGTGACAATGACGTGAGCTTTTTTTTTCTACCCCCTGCCCACACATTTTCCTATGTATTTACTTATTATTTTTCCTTTTTTCTTTATCAATGGCGGTTCATTATGTTCAGGTTTGGAATTAGCAACGTACCTTTACCTTTAATGATGTTTTGATTTATTACTTACCTTTTACTGTTATTAATACAACAAGTCATGCCATGTAACGCCATCACACAGTCAGTCTTCTAATCAGATCCAGAAAAATGTACGCCCGTTATCGATTTTTTAGAATCCTCAAAAACCTAACAGAAAAAAAGTTACGATGCTTTTAAGATCTGGAGGCAAAAAAATAAAAAAAATAAAAAAAGTTAGCGATGGCGCACCAGTGCATAGTGCGCCACTACTATTTTCCCGCCTTCAAAATTCAAAAAAATTTAAAAATAGTAATGGTGCACCACACCTAGGTGCGCCACTGCTATGGTACATAGCAATGGCGCACCATAGCTAGGTGCGCCACTGCTATGTACCATAGCAATGGCGCACCACCCCATGGTGCGCCATTACTAATTTTGAAACGCCACTGCTTATATATATTTGCCCATAATCTGGTCCTGTCTAATTAGCCCCACTCGCACCAGCTGAGTTCTCATCGTCTGTTTGTTGCTTTTCGAGGTGGCTGGTTCATATTTCAAGACAACTTGCCTATGAATATAAAGGTAGCAAGGTGGGACTATTTCACAGAAAATATCGTTATAACCTAAAATCCAGACGCTAGCTTAGTTGGTTATTACCGGGAGGCCCAAGTTCGATCCCCTACGACAGTTAACTTTTTTTCAATTCCTCTATGAAGCCTAGTCACGTACCTGACAGGCCATATATGGAGCACAGCCATCTAATCCAGAAAGTGGCAAACGAAGGAAAAGAAAAACTGCTCGTACGTGAGCCGTGTGGAGGAGGGAGACGTAGGAAGAAACAGGTGTTGGACTGCTGGTTGATGGTAAAAAAACACACGAACTTTTTTGCAAAATACTAACGACGGACTAAGAATACCTATTCCCTTTATTAGTATATATAGGTATAGGTATATATGTATAGATAGGTACTACTAGTAAATTATTGGACCTGTATTCCTGTGCATACGGGTCGACCCAATGGGCTCCGCCCCTGGCCAAGGTTCCCTGCGAGCTCCAAGAGCTCAAGGCTGGCCAACCTCTCCCGTCCCTATGTGAGCCGCACCACTAATCTTTACCTATCAAGCTATCACTGTTTGTCTTTTCCTGTGTTTTCACTCTGTCATGCGCATGCCATATGTTCGACAAAATGCCTATGATTAATTCCATCGCTGTGTGTCAAGTGATTGTTGTGTTTTAGTTTATTTAGCTTACATCACCTTCCCGCATCTCTCCCACAACTGAGCTGGCCGTAGACACCGCCGCTGTGCACGAGCAGCATCCAGAGGGCACGAGAAGCTCGGTCCTCGCGCGGCACCAGAGGGCAAGTGCCACAAGAAGCTCTCCATCGTACCCTCGGGGGCTCCAGGTATATATGCCTCCCCCTATCTCGTTCCTCCTACCTTGGGCTAGGGCTAGGGCTAGGGGGTCTGTGTCCGCTTCTTAACTTGTCGGAGTAGCTTCCACGCCACCCTGTAACTTGCCCTTGGGCACTTCGGAGGTGAGTAACTTCAGAGGTGAGTAGCATCCACTTCACCCTGTAACTTGTGTGTTTTATGCGCCCACCATGGACGCCGCAATGACTTGTTTTCAATATCATTACTTAGAGAATCAAGATATATTTTAATATGCTGTGGTGTAGTTTGTTAATGGAAAATAAATTTTGTCTTTCTGTTCTTATATATATGCACCATCCATCCCGTCTCAAACGATTCAACGGACGCCCATCCCAATGATGGGAACAATGAATGGAACAACATGTCAAGTGACAATGACGTGAGCTTTTTTTTTCTACCCCCTGCCCACACATTTTCCTATGTATTTACTTATTATTTTTCCTTTTTTCTTTATCAATGGCGGTTCATTATGTTCAGGTTTGGAATTAGCAACGTACCTTTACCTTTAATGATGTTTTGATTTATTACTTACCTTTTACTGTTATTAATACAACAAGTCATGCCATGTAACGCCATCACACAGTCAGTCTTCTAATCAGATCCAGAAAAATGTACGCCCGTTATCGATTTTTTAGAATCCTCAAAAACCTAACAGAAAAAAAGTTACGATGCTTTTAAGATCTGGAGGCAAAAAAATAAAAAAAATAAAAAAAGTTAGCGATGGCGCACCAGTGCATAGTGCGCCACTACTATTTTCCCGCCTTCAAAATTCAAAAAAATTTAAAAATAGTAATGGTGCACCACACCTAGGTGCGCCACTGCTGTGGTACATAGCAATGGCGCACCATAGCTAGGTGCGCCACTGCTATGTACCATAGCAATGGCGCACCACCCCATGGTGCGCCATTACTAATTTTGAAACGCCACTGCTTATATATATTTGCCCATAATCTGGTCCTGTCTAATTAGCCCCACTCGCACCAGCTGAGTTCTCATCGTCTGTTTGTTGCTTTTCGAGGTGGCTGGTTCATATTTCAAGACAACTTGCCTATGAATATAAAGGTAGCAAGGTGGGACTATTTCACAGAAAATATCGTTATAACCTAAAATCCAGACGCTAGCTTAGTTGGTTATTACCGGGAGGCCCAAGTTCGATCCCCTACGACAGTTAACTTTTTTTCAATTCCTCTATGAAGCCTAGTCACGTACCTGACAGGCCATATATAGAGCACAGCCATCTAATCCAGAAAGTGGCAAACGAAGGAAAAGAAAAACTGCTCGTACGTGAGCCGTGTGGAGGAGGGAGACGTAGGAAGAAACAGGTGTTGGACTGCTGGTTGATGGTAAAAAAACACACGAACTTTTTTGCAAAATACTAATGACGGACTAAGAATACCTATTCCCTTTATTAGTATATATAGGTATAGGTATATAGGTATAGATAGGTACTACTAGTAAATTATTGGACCTGTATTCCTGTGCATACGGGTCGGCCCAATGGGCTCCGCCCCTGGCCAAGGTTCCCTGCGAGCTCCAAGAGCTCAAGGCTGGCCAACCTCTCCCGTCCCTATGAGAGCCGCACCATTAATCTTTACCTATCAAGCTATCACTGTTTCTCTTTTCCTGTGTTTTCACTCTGTCATGCGCATGCCATATGTTCGACAAAATGCCTATGATTAATTCCATCGCTGTGTGTCAAGTGATTGTTGTGTTTTAGTTTATTTAGCTTACATCACCTTCCCGCATCTCTCCCACAACTGAGCTGGCCGTAGACACCGCCGCTGTGCACGAGCAGCATCCAGAGGGCACGAGAAGCTCGGTCCTCGCGCGGCAGCAGAGGGCAAGTGCCACAAGAAGCTCTCCATCGTACCCTCGGGGGCTCCAGGTATATATGCCTCCCCCTATCTCGTTCCTCCTACCTTGGGCTAGGGCTAGGGCTAGGGGGTCTGTGTCCGCTTCTTAACTTGCCGGAGTAGCTTCCACGCCACCCTGTAACTTGCCCTTGGGCACTTCGGAGGTGAGTAACTTCAGAGGTGAGTAGCATCCACTTCACCCTGTAACTTGTGTGTTTTATGCGCCCACCATGGACGCCGCAATGACTTGTTTTCAATATCATTACTTAGAGAATCAAGATATATTTTAATATGCTGTGGTGTAGTTTGTTAATGGAAAATAAATTTTGTCTTTCTGTTCTTATATATATGCACCATCCATCCCGTCTCAAACGATTCAACGGACGCCCATCCCAATGATGGGAACAATGAATGGAACAACATGTCAAGTGACAATGACGTGAGCTTTTTTTTTCTACCCCCTGCCCACACATTTTCCTATGTATTTACTTATTATTTTTCCTTTTTTCTTTATCAATGGCGGTTCATTATGTTCAGGTTTGGAATTAGCAACGTACCTTTACCTTTAATGATGTTTTGATTTATTACTTACCTTTTACTGTTATTAATACAACAAGTCATGCCATGTAACGCCATCACACAGTCAGTCTTCTAATCAGATCCAGAAAAATGTACGCCCGTTATCGATTTTTTAGAATCCTCAAAAACCTAACAGAAAAAAAGTTACGATGCTTTTAAGATCTGGAGGCAAAAAAATAAAAAAAATAAAAAAAGTTAGCGATGGCGCATCAGTGCATAGTGCGCCACTACTATTTTCCCGCCTTCAAAATTCAAAAAAATTTAAAAATAGTAATGGTGCACCACACCTAGGTGCGCCACTGCTGTGGTACATAGCAATGGCGCACCATAGCTAGGTGCGCCACTGCTATGTACCATAGCAATGGCGCACCACCCCATGGTGCGCCATTACTAATTTTGAAACGCCACTGCTTATATATATTTGCCCATAATCTGGTCCTGTCTAATTAGCCCCACTCGCACCAGCTGAGTTCTCATCGTCTGTTTGTTGCTTTTCGAGGTGGCTGGTTCATATTTCAAGACAACTTGCCTATGAATATAAAGGTAGCAAGGTGGGACTATTTCACAGAAAATATCGTTATAACCTAAAATCCAGACGCTAGCTTAGTTGGTTATTACCGGGAGGCCCAAGTTCGATCCCCTACGACAGTTAACTTTTTTTCAATTCCTCTATGAAGCCTAGTCACGTACCTGACAGGCCATATATAGAGCACAGCCATCTAATCCAGAAAGTGGCAAACGAAGGAAAAGAAAAACTGCTCGTACGTGAGCCGTGTGGAGGAGGGAGACGTAGGAAGAAACAGGTGTTGGACTGCTGGTTGATGGTAAAAAAACACACGAACTTTTTTGCAAAATACTAATGACGGACTAAGAATACCTATTCCCTTTATTAGTATATATAGGTATAGGTATATAGGTATAGATAGGTACTACTAGTAAATTATTGGACCTGTATTCCTGTGCATACGGGTCGGCCCAATGGGCTCCGCCCCTGGCCAAGGTTCCCTGCGAGCTCCAAGAGCTCAAGGCTGGCCAACCTCTCCCGTCCCTATGAGAGCCGCACCATTAATCTTTACCTATCAAGCTATCACTGTTTCTCTTTTCCTGTGTTTTCACTCTGTCATGCGCATGCCATATGTTCGACAAAATGCCTATGATTAATTCCATCGCTGTGTGTCAAGTGATTGTTGTGTTTTAGTTTATTTAGCTTACATCACCTTCCCGCATCTCTCCCACAACTGAGCTGGCCGTAGACACCGCCGCTGTGCACGAGCAGCATCCAGAGGGCACGAGAAGCTCGGTCCTCGCGCGGCAGCAGAGGGCAAGTGCCACAAGAAGCTCTCCATCGTACCCTCGGGGGCTCCAGGTATATATGCCTCCCCCTATCTCGTTCCTCCTACCTTGGGCTAGGGCTAGGGCTAGGGGGTCTGTGTCCGCTTCTTAACTTGTCGGAGTAGCTTCCACGCCACCCTGTAACTTGCCCTTGGGCACTTCGGAGGTGAGTAACTTCAGAGGTGAGTAGCATCCACTTCACCCTGTAACTTGTGTGTTTTATGCGCCCACCATGGATGCCGCAATGACTTGTTTTCAATATCATTACTTAGAGAATCAAGATATATTTTAATATGCTGTGGTGTAGTTTGTTAATGGAAAATAAATTTTGTCTTTCTGTTCTTATATATATGCACCATCCATCCCGTCTCAAACGATTCAACGGACGCCCATCCCAATGATGGGAACAATGAATGGAACAACATGTCAAGTGACAATGACGTGAGCTTTTTTTTTCTACCCCCTGCCCACGCATTTTCCTATGTATTTACTTATTATTTTTCCTTTTTTCTTTATCAATGGCGGTTCATTATGTTCAGGTTTGGAATTAGGAACGTACCTTTACCTTTAATGATGTTTTGATTTATTACTTACCTTTTACTGTTATTAATACAACAAGTCATGCCATGTAACGCCATCACACAGTCAGTCTTCTAATCAGATCCAGAAAAATGTACGCCCGTTATCGATTTTTTAGAATCCTCAAAAACCTAACAGAAAAAAAGTTACGATGCTTTTAAGATCTGGAGGCAAAAAAATAAAAAAAATAAAAAAAGTTAGCGATGGTGCACCAGTGCATAGTGCGCCACTACTATTTTCCCGCCTTCAAAATTCAAAAAAATTTAAAAATAGTAATGGTGCACCACACCTAGGTGCGCCACTGCTATGGTACATAGCAATGGCGCACCATAGCTAGGTGCGCCACTGCTATGTACCATAGCAATGGCGCACCACCCCATGGTGCGCCATTACTAATTTTGAAACGCCACTGCTTATATATATTTGCCCATAATCTGGTCCTGTCTAATTAGCCCCACTCGCACCAGCTGAGTTCTCATCGTCTGTTTGTTGCTTTTCGAGGTGGCTGGTTCATATTTCAAGACAACTTGCCTATGAATATAAAGGTAGCAAGGTGGGACTATTTCACAGAAAATATCGTTATAACCTAAAATCCAGACGCTAGCTTAGTTGGTTATTACCAGGAGGCCCAAGTTCGATCCCCTACGACAGTTAACTTTTTTTCAATTCCTCTATGAAGCCTAGTCACGTACCTGACAGGCCATATATAGAGCACAGCCATCTAATCCAGAAAGTGGCAAACGAAGGAAAAGAAAAACTGCTCGTACGTGAGCCGTGTGGAGGAGGGAGACGTAGGAAGAAACAGGTGTTGGACTGCTGGTTGATGGTAAAAAAACACACGAACTTTTTTGCAAAATACTAATGACGGACTAAGAATGCCTATTCCCTTTATTAGTATATATAGGTATAGGTATATAGGTATAGATAGGTACTACTAGTAAATTATTGGACCTGTATTCATGTGCATACGGGTCGGCCCAATGGGCTCCGCCCCTGGCCAAGGTTCACTGCGAGCTCCAAGAGCTCAAGGCTGGCCAACCTCTCCCGTCCCTATGTGAGCCGCACCACTAATCTTTACCTATCAAGCTATCACTGTTTCTCTTTTCCTGTGTTTTCACTCTGTCATGCGCATGCCATATGTTCGACAAAATGCCTATGATTAATTCCATCGCTGTGTGTCAAGTGATTGTTGTATTTTAGTTTATTTAGCTTACATCACCTTCCCGCATCTCTCCCACAACTGAGCTGGCCGTAGACACCGCCGCTGTGCACGAGCAGCATCCAGAGGGCACGAGAAGCTCGGTCCTCGCGCGGCACCAGAGGGCAAGTGCCACAAGAAGCTCTCCATCGTACCCTCGGGGGCTCCAGGTATATATGCCTCCCCCTATCTCGTTCCTCCTACCTTGGGCTAGGGCTAGGGCTAGGGGGTCTGTGTCCGCTTCTTAACTTGTCGGAGTAGCATCCACGCCACCCTGTAACTTGCCCTTGGGCACTTCGGAGGTGAGTAACTTCAGAGGTGAGTAGCATCCACTTCACCCTGTAACTTGTGTGTTTTATGCGCCCACCATGGACGCCGCAATGACTTGTTTTCAATATCATTACTTAGAGAATCAAGATATATTTTAATATGCTGTGGTGTAGTTTGTTAATGGAAAATAAATTTTGTCTTTCTGTTCTTACATATATGCACCATCCATCCCGTCTCAAACGATTCAACGGACGCCCATCCCAATGATGGGAACAATGAATGGAACAACATGTCAAGTGACAATGACGTGAGCTTTTTTTTTCTACCCCCTGCCCACACATTTTCCTATGTATTTACTTATTATTTTTCCTTTTTTCTTTATCAATGGCGGTTCATTATGTTCAGGTTTGGAATTAGCAACGTACCTTTACCTTTAATGATGTTTTGATTTATTACTTACCTTTTACTGTTATTAATACAACAAGTCATGCCATGTAACGCCATCACACAGTCAGTCTTCTAATCAGATCCAGAAAAATGTACGCCCGTTATCGATTTCTTAGAATCCTCAAAAACCTAACAGAAAAAAAGTTACGATGCTTTTAAGATCTGGAGGCAAAAAAATAAAAAAAATAAAAAAAGTTAGCGATGGCGCACCAATGCATAGTGCGCCACTACTATTTTCCCGCCTTCAAAATTCAAAAAAAATTAAAAATAGTAATGGTGCACCACACCTAGGTGCGCCACTGCTATGGTACATAGCAATGGCGCACCACAGCTAGGTGCGCCACTGCTATGTACCATTGCAATGGCGCACCACCCCATGGTGCGCCATTACTAATTTTGAAACGCCACTGCTTATATATATTTGCCCATAATCTGGTCCTGTCTAATTAGCCCCACTCGCACCAGCTGAGTTCTCATCCTCTGTTTGTTGCTTTTCGAGGTGGCTGGTTCATATTTCAAGACAACTTGCCTATGAATATAAAGGTAGCAAGGTGGGACTATTTCACAGAAAATATCGTTATAACCTAAAATCCAGACGCTAGCTTAGTTGGTTATTACCGGGAGGCCCAAGTTCGATCCCCTACGACAGTTAACTTTTTTTCAATTCCTCTATGAAGCCTAGTCACGTACCTGACAGGCCATATATGGAGCACAGCCATCTAATCCAGAAAGTGGCAAACGAAGGAAAAGAAAAACTGCTCGTACGTGAGCCGTGTGGAGGAGGGAGACGTAGGAAGAAACAGGTGTTGGACTGCTGGTTGATGGTAAAAAAACACACGAACTTTTTTGCAAAATACTAACGACGGACTAAGAATACCTATTCCCTTTATTAGTATATATAGGTATAGGTATATAGGTATAGATAGGTACTACTAGTAAATTATTGGACCTGTATTCCTGTGCATACGGGTCGGCCCAATGGGCTCCGCCCCTGGCAAGGTTCCCTGCGAGCTCCAAGAGCTCAAGGCTGGCCAACCTCTCCCGTCCCTATGTGAGCCGCACCACTAATCTTTACCTATCAAGCTATCACTGTTTCTCTTTTCCTGTGTTTTCACTCTCTGTCATGCGCATGCCATATGTTCGACAAAATGCCTATGATTAATTCCATCGCTGTGTGTCAAGTGATTGTTGTGTTTTAGTTTATTTAGCTTACATCACCTTCCCGCATCTCTCCCACAACTGAGCTGGCCATAGACACCGCCGCTGTGCACGAGCAGCATCCAGAGGGCACGAGAAGCTCCGTCCTCGCGCGGCACCAGAGGGCAAGTGCCACAAGAAGCTCTCCATCGTACCCTCGGGGGCTCCAGGTAGATATGCCTCCCCCTATCTCGTTCCTCCTACCTTGGGCTAGGGCTAGGGCTAGGGGGTCTGTGTCCGCTTCTTAACTTGTCGGAGTAGCATCCACGCCACCCTGTAACTTGCCCTTGGGCACTTCGGAGGTGAGTAACTTCAGAGGTGAGTAGCATCCACTTCACCCTGTAACTTGTGTGTTTTATGCGCCCACCATGGACGCCGCAATGACTTGTTTTCAATATCATTACTTAGAGAATCAAGATATATTTTAATATGCTGTGGTGTAGTTTGTTAATGGAAAATAAATTTTGTCTTTCTGTTCTTATATATATGCACCATCCATCCCGTCTCAAACGATTCAACGGACGCCCATCCCAATGATGGGAACAATGAATGGAACAACATGTCAAGTGACAATGACGTGAGCTTTTTTTTTCTACCCCCTGCCCACACATTGTCCTATGTATTTACTTATTATTTTTCCTTTTTTCTTTATCAATGGCGGTTCATTATGTTCAGGTTTGGAATTAGCAACGTACCTTTACCTTTAATGATGTTTTGATTTATTACTTACCTTTTACTATTATTAATACAACAAGTCATGCCATGTAACGCCATCACACAGTCAGTCTTCTAATCAGATCCAGAAAAATGTACGCCCGTTATCGATTTTTTAGAATCCACAAAAACCTAACGGAAAAAAAGTTACGATGCTTTTAAGATCTGGAGGCAAAAAAATAAAAAAAGTTAGCGATGGCGCACGAGTGCATAGTGCGCCACTACTATTTTCCTGCCTTCAAAATTCAAAAAAATTTAAATATAGTAATGGTGCACCACACCTAGGTGCGCCACTGCTATGGTACATAGCAATGGCGCACCACAGCTAGGTGCGCCACTGCTATGTACCATAGCAATGGCGCACCACCCCATGGTGCGCCATTACTAATTTTGAAACGCCACTGCTTATATATATTTGCCCATAATCTGGTCCTGTCTAATTAGCCCCACTCGCACCAGCTGAGTTCTCATCGTCTGTTTGTTGCTTTTCGAGGTGGCTGGTTCATATTTCAAGACAACTTGCCTATGAATATAAAGGTAGCAAGGTGGGACTATTTCACAGAAAATATTGTTATAACCTAAAATCCAGACGCTAGCTTAGTTGGTTATTACCGGGAGGCCCAAGTTCGATCCCCTACGACAGTTAAGTTTTTTTCAATTCCTCTATGAAGCCTAGTCACGTACTTGACAGGCCATATATAGAGCACAGCCATCTAATCCAGAAAGTGGCAAACGAAGGAAAAGAAAAACTGCTCGTACGTGAGCCGTGTGGAGGAGGGAGACGTAGGAAGAAACAGGTGTTGGACTGCTGGTTGATGGTAAAAAAACACACGAACTTTTTTGCAAAATACTAATGACGGACTAAGAATACCTATTCCCTTTATTAGTATATATATAGGTATAGGTATATAGGTATAGATAGGTACTACTAGTAAATTATTGGACCTGTATTCCTGTGCATACGGGTCGGCCCAATGGGCTCCTCCCCTGGCCAAGGTTCCCTGCGAGCTGCAAGAGCTCAGGGCTGGCCAACCTCTCCCATCCCTATGTGAGCCGCACCACTAATCTTTACCTATCAAGCTATCACTGTTTCTCTTTTCCTGTGTTTTCACTCTGTCATGCGCATGCCATATGTTCGACAAAATGCCTATGATTAATTCCATCGCTGTGTGTCAAGTGATTGTTCTGTTTTAGTTTATTTAGCTTACATCACCTTCCCGCATCTCTCCCACAACTGAGCTGGCTGTAGACACCGCCGCTGTGCACGAGCAGCATCCAGAGGGCACGAGAAGCTCAGTCCTCGCGCGGCACCAGAGGGCAAGTGCCACAAGAAGCTCTCCATCGTACCCTCGGTGGCTCCAGGTATATATGCCTCCCCCTATCTCGTTCCTCCTACCTTGGGCTAGGGCTAGGGCTAGGGGGTCTGTGTCCGCTTCTTAACTTGTCGGAGTAGCATCCACGCCACCCTGTAACTTGCCCTTGGGCACTTCGGAGGTGAGTAACTTCAGAGGTGAGTAGCATCCACTTCACCCTGTAACTTGTGTGTTTTATGCGCCCACCATGGACGCCGCAATGACTTGTTTTCAATATCATTACTTAGAGAATCAAGATATATTTTAATATGATGTGGTGTAGTTTGTTATTGAAAAATAAATTTTGTCTTTCTGTTCTTATATATATGCACCATCCATCCCGTCTCAAACGATTCAACGGACTCCCATCCCAATGATGGGAACAATGAATGGAACAACAGGTCAAGTGACAATGACGTGAGCTTTTTTTTTCTAGCCCCTGCCCACACATTTTCCTATGTATTTACTTATTATTTTTCTTTTTTCTTTATCAATGGCGGTTCATTATGTTCAGGTTTGGAATTAGCAACGTACCTTTACCTTTAATGATGTTTTGATTTATTACTTACCTTTTACTGTTATTAATACAACAAGTCATGCCATGTAACGCCATCACACAGTCAGTCTTCTTATCAGATCCAGAAAAATGTACGCCCGTTATCGATTTTTTAGAATCCTCAAAAACTTAACAGAAAAAAAGTTACGATGCTTTTAAGATCTGGAGGCAAAAAAATAAAAAAAATAAAAAAGTTAGCGATGGCGCACCAGTGCATAGTGCGCCACTACTATTTTCCCGCCTTCAAAATTCAAAAAAATTTAAAAATAGTAATGGTGCACCACACCTAGGTGCGCCACTGCTATGCTATGGTACATAGCAATGGCGCACCACAGCTAGGTGCGCCACTGCTATGTACCGTAGCAATGGCGCACCACCCCATGGTGCGCCATTACTAATTTTGAAACGCCACTGCTTATATATATTTGCCCATAATCTGGTCCTGTCTAATTAGCCCCACTCGCACCAGCTGAGTTCTCATCGTCTGTTTGTTGCTTTTCGAGGTGGCTGGTTCATATTTCAAGACAACTTGCCTATGAATATAAAGGTAGCAAGGTGGGACTATTTCACAGAAAATATCGTTATAACCTAAAATCCAGACGCTAGCTTAGTTGGTTATTACCGGGAGGCCCAAGTTCGATCTCCTACGACAGTTAACTTTTTTTCAATTCCTCTATGAAGCCTAGTCACGTACCTGACAGGCCATATATAGAGCACAGCCATCTAATCCAGAAAGTGGCAAACGAAGGAAAAGAAAAACTGCTCGTACGTGAGCCGTGTGGAGGAGGGAGACGTAGGAAGAAACAGGTGTTGGACTGCTGGTTGATGGTAAAAAAACACACGAACTTTTTTGCAAAATACTAATGACGGACTAAGAATACCTATTCCCTTTATTAGTATATATATAGGTATAGGTATATAGGTATAGATAGGTACTACTAGTAAATTATTGGACCTGTATTCCTGTGCATACGGGTCGGCCCAATGGCTCCGCCCCTGGCCAAGGTTCCCTGCGAGCTCCAAGAGCTCAAGGCTGGCCAACCTCTCCCGTCCCTATGTGAGCCGCACCACTAATCTTTACCTATCAAGCTATCACTGTTTCTCTTTTCCTATGTTTTCACTCTGTCATGCGCATGCCATATGTTCGACAAAATGCCTATGATTAATTCCATCGCTGTGTGTCAAGTGATTGTTGTGTTTTAGTTTATTTAGCTTACATCACCTTCCCGCATCTCTCCCACAACTGAGCTGGCCGTAGACACCGCCGCTGTGCACGAGCAGCATCCAGAGGGCACGAGAAGCTCGGTCCTCGCGCGGCACCAGAGGGCAAGTGCCACAAGAAGCTCTCCATCGTACCCTCGGGGGCTCCAGGTATATATGCCTCCCCCTATCTCGTTCCTCCTACCTTGGGCTAGGGCTAGGGCTAGGGGGTCTGTGTCCGCTTCTTAACTTGTCGGAGTAGCATCCACGCCACCCTGTAACTTGCCCTTGGGCACTTCGGAGGTGAGTAACTTCAGAGGTGAGTAGCATCCACTTCACCTTGTAACTTGTGTGATTTATGCGCCCACCATGGACGCCGCAATGACTTGTTTTCAATATCATTACTTAGAGAATCAAGATATATTTTAATATGCTGTGGTGTAGTTTGTTAATGGAAAATAAATTTTGTCTTTCTGTTCTTATATATATGCACCATCCATCCCGTCTCAAACGATTCAATGGACGCCCATCCCAATGATGGGAACAATGAATGGAACAACATGTCAAGTGACAATGACGTGAGCTTTTTTTTTCTACCCCCTGCCCACACATTGTCCTATGTATTTACTTATTATTTTTCCTTTTTTCTTTATCAATGGCGGTTCATTATGTTCAGGTTTGGAATTAGCAACGTACCTTTACCTTTAATGATGTTTTGATTTATTACTTACCTTTTACTGTTATTAATACAACAAGTCATGCCATGTAACGCCATCACACAGTCAGTCTTCTAATCAGATCCAGAAAAATGTACGCCCGTTATCGATTTTTTAGAATCCTCAAAAACCTAACAGAAAAAAAGTTACCATGCTTTTAAGATCTGGAGGCAAAAAAATAAAAAAAATAAAAAAAGTTAGCGATGGCGCACCAATGCATAGTGCGCCACTACTATTTTCCCGCCTTCAAAATTCAAAAAAATTTAAAAATAGTAATGGTGCACCACACCTAGGTGCGCCACTGCTATGGTACATAGCAATGGCGTACCACAGCTAGGTGCGCCACTGCTATGTACCATAGCAATGGCGCACCACCCCATGGTGCGCCATTACTAATTTTGAAACGCCACTGCTTATATATATTTGCCCATAATCTGGTCCTGTCTAATTAGCCCCACTCGCACCAGCTGAGTTCTCATCGTCTGTTTGTTGCTTTTCGAGGTGGCTGGTTCATATTTCAAGACAACTTGCCTATGAATATAAAGGTAGCAAGGTGAGACTATTTCACAGAAAATATCGTTATAACCTAAAATCCAGACGCTAGCTTAGTTGGTTATTACCGGGAGGCCCAAGTTCGATCCCCTACGACAGTTAACTTTTTTTCAATTCCTCTATGAAGCCTAGTCACGTACCTGACAGGCCATATATAGAGCACAGCCATCTAATCCAGAAAGTGGCAAACGAAGGAAAAGAAAAACTGCTCGTACGTGAGCCGTGTGGAGGAGGGAGACGTAGGAAGAAACAGGTGTTGGACTGCTGGTTGATGGTAAAAAAACACACGAACTTTTTTGCAAAATACTAATGACGGACTAAGAATACCTATTCCCTTTATTAGTATATATAGGTATATGTATATAGGTATAGATAGGTACTACTAGTAAATTATTGGACCTGTATTCCTGTGCATACGGGTCGGCCCAATGGGCTCCGCCCCTGGCCAAGGTTCCCTGCGAGCTCCAAGAGCTCAAGGCTGGCCAACCTCTCCCGTCCCGATGTGAGCCGCACCACTAATCTTTACCTATCAAGCTATCACTGTTTGTCTTTTCCTGTGTTTTCACTCTGTCATGCGCATGCCATATGTTCGACAAAATGCCTATGATTAATTCCATCGCTGTGTGTCAAGTGATTGTTGTGTTTTAGTTTATTTAGCTTACATCACCTTCTCGCATCTCTCCCACAACTGAGCTGGCCGTAGACACCGCCGATGTGCACGAGCAGCATCCAGAGGGCACGAGAAGCTCGGTCCTCGCGCGGCACCAGAGGGCAAGTGCCACAAGAAGCTCTCCATCGTACCCTCGGGGGCTCCAGGTATATATGCCTCCCCCTATCTCGTTCCTCCTACCTTGGGCTAGGGCTAGGGCTAGGGGGTCTGTGTACGCTTCTTAACTTGTCGGAGTAGCATCCACGCCACCCTGTAACTTGCCCTTGGGCACTTCGGAGGTGAGTAACTTCAGAGGTGAGTAGCATCCACTTCACCCTGTAACTTGTGTGTTTTATGCGCCCACCATGGACGCCGCAATGACTTGTTTTCAATATCATTACTTAGAGAATCAAGATATATTTTAATATGCTGTGGTGTAGTTTGTTAATGGAAAATAAATTTTGTCTTTCTGTTCTTATATATATGCACCATCCATCCCGTCTCAAACGATTCAACGGACGCCCATCCCAATGATGGGAACAATGAATGGAACAACATGTCAAGTGACAATGACGTGAGCTTTTTTTTTCTACCCCCTGCCCACACATTTTCCTATGTATTTACTTATTATTTTTCCTTTTTTCTTTATCAATGGCGGTTCATTATGTTCAGGTTTGGAATTAGCAACGTACCTTTACCTTTAATGATGTTTTGATTTATTACTTACCTTTTACTGTTATTAATACAACAAGTCATGCCATGTAACGCCATCACACAGTCAGTCTTCTAATCAGATCCAGAAAAATGTACGCCCGTTATCGATTTTTTAGAATCCTCAAAAACCTAACAGAAAAAAAGTTACGATGCTTTTAAGATCTGGAGGCAAAAAAATAAAAAAAAAATAAAAAGTTTGCGATGGCGCACCAGTGCATAGTGCGCCACTACTATTTTCCCGCCTTCAAAATTCAAAAAAATTTAAAAATAGTAATGGTGCACAACACCTAGGTGCGCCACTGCTATGGTACGTAGCAATGGCGCACCACAGCTAGGTGCGCCACTGCTATGTACCATAGCAATGGCGCACCACCCCATGGTGCGCCATTACTAATTTTGAAATGCCACTGCTTATATATATTTGCCCATAATCTGGTCCTGTCTAATTAGCCCCACTCGCACCAGCTGAGTTCTCATCGTCTGTTTGTTGCTTTTCGAGGTGGCTGGTTCATATTTCAAGACAACTTGCCTATGAATATAAAGGTAGCAAGGTGGGACTATTTCACAGAAAATATCGTTATAACCTAAAATCCAGACGCTAGCTTAGTTGGTTATTACCGGGAGGCCCAAGTTCGATCCCCTACGACAGTTAACTTTTTTTCAATTCCTCTATGAAGCCTAGTCACGTACCTGACAGGCCATATATAGAGCACAGTCATCTAATCCAGAAAGTGGCAAACGAAGGAAAAGAAAAACTGCTCGTACGTGAGCCGTGTGGAGGAGGGAGACGTAGGAAGAAACAGGTGTTGGACTGCTGGTTGATGGTAAAAAAACACACGAACTTTTTTGCAAAATACTAATGACGGACTAAGAATACCTATTCCCTTTATTAGTATATATAGGTATAGGTATATAGGTATAGATAGGTACTACTAGTAAATTATTGGACCTGTATTCCTGTGCATACGGGTCGGCCCAATGGGCTCCGCCCCTGGCCAAGGTTCCCTGCGAGCTCCAAGAGCTCAAGGCTGGCCAACCTCTCCCGTCCCTATGAGAGCCGCACCATTAATCTTTACCTATCAAGCTATCACTGTTTCTCTTTTCCTGTGTTTTCACTCTGTCATGCGCATGCCATATGTTCGACAAAATGCCTATGATTAATTCCATCGCTGTGTGTCAAGTGATTGTTGTGTTTTCGTTTATTTAGCTTACATCACCTTCCCGCATCTCTCCCACAACTGAGCTGGCCGTAGACACCGCCGCTGTGCACGAGCAGCATCCAGAGGGCACGAGAAGCTCGGTCCTCGCGCGGCACCAGAGGGCAAGTGCCACAAGAAGCTCTCCATCGTACCCTCGGTGGCTCCAGGTATATATGCCTCCCCCTATCTCGTTCCTCCTACCGTGGGCTAGGGCTAGGGCTAGGGGGTCTGTGTCCGCTTCTTAACTTGTCGGAGTAGCATCCACGCCACCCTGTAACTTGCCCTTGGGCACTTCGGAGGTGAGTAACTTCAGAGGTGAGTAGCATCCACTTCACCCTGTAACTTGTGTGTTTTATGCGCCCACCATGGACGCCGCAATGACTTGTTTTCAATATCATTACTTAGAGAATCAAGATATATTTTAATATGCTGTGGTGTAGTTTGTTAATGGAAAATAAATTTTGTCTTTCTGTTCTTATATATATGCACCATCCATCCCGTCTCAAACGATTCAACGGACGCCCATCCCAATGATGGGAACAATGAATGGAACAACATGTCAAGTGACAATGACGTGAGCTTTTTTTTTCTACCCCCTGCCCACACATTTTCCTATGTATTTACTTATTATTTTTCCTTTTTTCTTTATCAATGGTGGTTCATTATGTTCAGGTTTGGAATTAGCAACGTACCTTTACCTTTAGTGATGTTTTGATTTATTACTTACCTTTTACTGTTATTAATACAACAAGTCATGCCATGTAACGCCATCACACAGTCTGTCTTCTAATCAGATCCAGAAAAATGTACGCCCGTTATCGATTTTTTAGAATCCTCAAAAACCTAACAGAAAAAAAGTTACGATGATTTTAAGATCTGGAGGCAAAAAAATAAAAAAAATAAAAAAAGTTAGCGATGGCGCACCAGTGCATAGTGCGCCACTACTATTTTCCCGCCTTCAAAATTCAAAAAAATTTAAAAATAGTAATGGTGCACCACACCTAGGTGCGCCACTGCTATGGTACATAGCAATGGCGCACCACCCCATGGTGCGCCATTACTAATTTTGAAACGCCACAGCTTATATATTAACCCCTGCCTTCTTCCTCCTCCCCCCTCCTCCATGCCCTCTCTTTTCCCACTTCTTCCTCCCCTCCCTACACTAATAGCCTTTTTTCTAGTAGTGGTTGGTGTCCATCCAATCATAACGTCGACTACATCTGCTAGCACCGTCCCAGCCAGAGTCACAACTAAGGTTAACCAAGCCAGAGTCAACCCTTTCTAACTTCATTTGCTATTTTTCATGCATTTAATGATTTTTTTGAGCTAAATGGCCCTTAATTTGAAAAGCACTACAAATGAACTCTGAAAAGGTTGAAACTTGGCATGGTATCATAATTTCACCCACATAGCTTGTGCTAAAAAGTTGAGAGGGTTACGGCAAAAACTGGATGCATTTCGTGTACAAACTGGACCATCTCCTTCGAAGTATCAAGGTTTCAGACGAAAACCCATCTGTTACAAAGGCATTTCATTTTTTTTAACTTATTTCAACTCCAGACTTTTTGTGCATTCAATATGCACCATTCAAAGCCACATCCTCAAATTTCAACCTTTTCTAACTTCATTTGCTATTTTTCATGCATTTAATGATTTTTTGAGCTAAATGACCCTGAAATTGAAAAGACCTACAAATGAAGTCTGAAAAGGTTGAAACTTGGCATGGTATCATCATTTCACTCACATAGCATGTGCTACAAAGTTGAGAGGGTTACGGCAAAAACTGGATGCACTTCGTGTACAAACTGAACCATCTCCTTCGATGTATCAAGGTTTCGGACGAAAACTCGTCTGTTACAAAGGCATTTCATTTTTAAATTATTCTAAAAATAACCAAATAAATCTTACTGTGACAACAATCTAACACGTGACTAGGAGCAAAAAGAATTAAATTAAAAACTATTTGTAAACTTAAGTTATTCACAATCTAGGGTTTGAAGCAAATTTGAACAAATTCAAATTTAAACATTCAAATTTGCAAACTAATGGCACAAACAGAAACTAGACAAAATTTTGAATCTAATGCAAAAAGAATCACTCAAAAACATCAAATTTCCTAAAAGATATAAGCAATTTAAAACAGAAACTAAAAACAGATCCCACTTATAAAAACATAAAAAAAAAATCTGAACCCTTTTAGTCCCGGTTGGTGTCTCCAACCGGGACTAAAGGTATAACCTTTAGTCCCGGTTGGATACACCAACCGGGACTAAAGCCTCAACCCCTTTAGTCCTGGTTGGTGTCTCCAACCGGGACTAAAGGCTAGCCTTTAGTCCCGGTTGGAGACACCAACCGGGACTAAAGGGTCCGATACCCTTTAGTCCCGGTTGGTGTCTCCAACCGGGACTAAAGGTCCCATTTGAACGGGGACTAATGCCCGACCGGCCCCCTGGCCTCACGAACCGGGACCAATGCCCCCATTGGTCCCGGTTCGTGAGTGAACCGGGACTAATGGGCTGGCCCGGCCTGGACCAAAGCCCTCTTATGTACTAGTGCTCCTCGATGCTCAGGTCACCTCGTTCCTCCACCTCTCTGTTCCCAACGCCAAGGTCAGGGGCGGAGCTGGAGCAAATGTTACCCGATGCACCACTTTAACAAGGATACATTTTTCAAGCAATGATTTATTGAATAAACGTGTGTTTCACAACTTCTAGCACACATTATCGGACGTAATAGAAGGCGGTGTGTAAAAACAGAATGTAGCCATCGAAATGCTTACCATAATGTTAAAGAAGGGACAAAATTACTTGAAAAGGGTGTCTTGCATTTCCAAATTCCAAAATACCTCATCTGACAGTAAGGTTGAATGACCTAGTAAAAGATAAAAATAGTATTTAACTTTCTAGTAGAACATAATAAAATGCCCAAATAAAAGTACTTAAATGGCTAAAGAATTGAAAATTACCTTTGGTACGTTCTATTCCTCCGGGCCATGAAATAGTCAACCACTTGAGCATTGGTGACCTTTTTCCGAGGATTCAAAATCAATGTCTCTTGGTTGACACGGTTCCATCAACAAATATTTTCTTCTTACCAGATCTTTTAAATCAGGATGATAATGTTCTATCAATTTTCTCTTGCCCGGATCATATTGAATCTCCTCTTCCAAATTTATGTCTTCCGGAACATCCTGTGATGGTGCTTTTCTTTTGAGAAAAACTTGTCCGTAGTATCTGTATTTGACATTTACAAATTACAAATGAGACATGAAGACTTGTATAGAAAAATGAAATATACCCTAATTAGAAGTTAGAACCCTAGAAAATGCCCCACGTTTTGCCAAAACATAGTGGTTTATTATATTCGCTAGAGGTTTATACATAATTGTTGCAGTTTGTAAACAAAAATACAGAATTAGGAAAAGCGAGACAGGGCGCTACCACCATTCTGGCCTTTTGTAATCTACAGATGCACGGAAACGAAGAATCAAGATTGGAATTTAGAAAGGTTGCCAAATTACCGACGTGCGTCGCTCGTGTGCGTCGCGTCGTCACCGTGTGAGGACTCAGGCTGTCCGGCGCCCTGCCGCTGCCGCTGCCGCCTGTGTACGCGACGGCGAGGCGTATTGTAGGCTGTCTTCGTTCGTACGCGTCTATAGAAACCTGATCGATGGATTAGTTTTGTTGTTGTTGGAAAAGCTGGATCTATTAGACTTGCCTTTTTAATTACGTGAGGAGGGTTTTTTTTCGAGGGAAACGTACGTGAGCAGGTGGATCGGGAAGCAAACTGCCGTGCGTGCGTTCTGCTGGGTTGCGCCAGTGCGGAGGCGTGACTAAAAAGGGCCGACCCTCTGATGCACTGATGTTGTGCCAACCTGATGCACTTGGCCTTTTTAATTAAGTAGCAAAAATGTCCGTGCGTTGCAACGGGAGAATACGTGAATCGCTTTGAATCAGGGCTGGTCGGGTCGAGGAACTATATCTTGAGATAAGGGTCGCTCGAAAAAAAGGCCCCCTCGTCGTCTCCCCAGAGACGACTCGGGCGGAACCCTAGGGGCGCCGTCGTCGGCCCCCTTCTCCAGCGCCTCCCCTCGCCGCCGCCGGCTGGCGGCGGCGCGCGTAGCCCCCGTGTGGCTCCCCCCCCCCCCCCCCCCCCCGACGGCCGCCACAGCGCCCGGTGAAGCGGCCCCTTGGCCGGCGCTCCCCCGCGTCTCATTAGGCGGCTCGCGCGGCGCCTGTGCGTGTCCCCATCATCTGGCGTCCTCGCCTTCGCCACTCCCCGATGGGCGGGTTGATTTGCGCCTCCGTCCTCGATCTGCGCAGCCCGGGCGCCGCTTGGCCGACCCTCTTCCTCGCCGACCCGTGGAGGGCACGGCTGGCCGCGCTCGCCCGGCCGGCGCCGGTTCCTGGGGGTCGCGCTTCTGTACCAAATTTGGCGGGTTCGGGTGGCTTCGTCCACCTGCTACCGTGCTCTCTCGTCGCGGCCTTGCGCTGGCCCTGGGCGCCGCGGCCTCGCCCTCGTGCATGCGGCGGCCCGGTGTGCTGCTTCTTCTTCGGCCCTCCGTAGCTCGGCTCGCGGCTCTTCGCTGCCTTGGCTGATGGGCTACGGTGGTGGTTGGCTGACTTGCTCCGTTTGCGAGGTGGAGGTGGCATTGCTAGGTGAAAACTTCATCGACGGTGACGGCTGCAGCCGCCATTTTCCCTTCTAGAAGGCGTCGATTTTGGCTTTGTTTCCCTCCCCCCCCCCCCCCCATGCTTTCAGATCCCGAGAGAAATCTTGGACCCGGGGTCTGAGTCGGATGGTGTCAACGTCTCTATGGGGTTTCCTCCTTGGGGGCATCTTCTTGGATTATTTATGCTTTGGGCGGACTCGCCTCTTGCTGCTCCATCTCCACCCCGGCATCGATCCTGGCTGGCCATTGTTCTTGGCGACTCGGGTGGAGCTTGCCTGAACGTCCTGGGGTGGCCTCGGCGACATGCTGCCCTTCGACCTCGGTGGTAGTACACCGGTGCTGCGCCCTTCGGTCTCGGTGGCGCGTTGCCTTTTCGGCTTCGCTGGCGGCACACCGGTGCCGCCGCTCGAACTCGGCTGTCCGATGCTCTTCGTTCGCGCCAGTGATGCTTCTCGGTATGCTTTTTCTTTGGTGTCTTCGTTCTGCCAGGGCTGTGTTTCATGGTGGTCCGAAGGACGTTTGCATGGACGTCCTGGGGTGGGCTCGGCGGCACGCTGCCCTTCGACCTCGGCGGCGGTACACCGGTGCCACGCTCTTCGGTCTCGGTGGTGCGTTTTCTTTCGGCTTCGCCGGCGCACACCGGTGTCGCCGCATGAACTCGGCTATCCGACGCCCTTCGTTCGTGCCGGTGATGTCCATTGCGAGCTGCTGTTTTTGGTGCCCGTCTTTGTCTCCCTAGGCCTTGTTCTGGTTCCTTGTCTGTGGTGGAACGAGCTGCTCAGTGGAGCTCGTTACCGAGATGTCGGCTTCCGGGGGTTTCGGTTTGGTTCTGTAGCCAGCATCCCCTCCATTTGTATCTCTCTTCTAGTTTTGGGCTCTCTTCTTGGTGCCTTTCTCTGTAATTTTCTTTTGCGTCTCGTGTGCACTTTCGAGTTGGAATATAACAAGCGGTGGGGTTTTGGTCCCCCCCTCCCCCAAATCAATCTAAAAAAAATAGATAAGGGTCGCTCATGACAAAAACGGTGAATCGTTTGAGCTACAGGGTGAACAATGCTAGCTTTAGATTATTAATTCATTCGGAAATTTAAAAGTAAAACAAAAAATAGCATTACCAACAAATCTTTTGTAACAACAACCAAGTAGACCAACCTAGTAGAGTAACAATGGCAGTAACCATAACTTACTTATCTCTGTCCGACAAGATATGCAGCGTGCTGCGGCCCGACGCTGGGGAGGTTGCATCTTCTTGGATGCTGGCGATTTGTGCTACGGCATGAATTGAGCCAGTGTCATCGTGGGAAGAAAGAAAACAAAAGGGGTGTATGTGTAGCTTCTTTGCGTGCTGTCTGTAGCTCGCTGCTTGCTACATACGTATGCTAGCTGATTGCTAAGCTACGCGTATGTCATTGTATACTAGCGCGTCTCATCGGCTCGGAAGAAATCAAGTCAGTACACCTGCTATGGACCGGTGCTTATTCGGATTAGCGCCATCCGGCGATGGAAGCCAACTCGTCCACATCGGCATATCTATAATCCTCATCATCATCTGTGTCCGGACCACTCCAGAACATCTCAATTCTCACAAGCAGCAGGCAGCACAGCCATATTATTTTCCTTTCCTGCACATATACCCTGCAAGGCTCCAAGCTTCCAGCAACGTGGCCTATAACACACCCCCGGGGCAGCATTATGCCAATCTCATTTCCTCGGCATATATATATATATATATATATATATATATATATATATATATATCCAGATTTGCCCATAATCTGGTCCTGTTTAATTAGCCCCACTTGCACCAGCTGAGTTCTCATCGTCTGTTTGTTGCTTTTCGAGGTGGCTGGTTCATATTCCAAGACAACTTGCCTATGCATATAAAGGTAGCAAGGTGGGACTATTTCACAGAAAATATCGTTATAACCTAAAATCCAGACGCTAGCTTAGTTGGTTATTACCGGGAGGCCCAAGTTCGATCCCCTACGACAGTTAACTTTTTTTCAATTCCTCTATGAAGCCTAGTCACGTACCTGACAGCCCATATATAGAGCACAGCCATCTAATCCAGAAAGTGGCAAACGAAGGAAAAGAAAAACTGCTCGTACGTGAGCCGTGTGGAGGAGGGAGACGTAGGAAGAAACAGGTGTTGGACTGCTGGTTGATGGTAAAAAAACACACGAACTTTTTTGCAAAATACTAATGACGGACTAAGAATACCTATTCCCTTTATTAGTATAGGTATAGGTATATAGGTATAGATAGGTACTACTAGTAAATTATTGGACCCGTATTCCTATGCATACGGGTCGGCCCAATGGGCTCCGCTCCTGGCCAAGGTTCCCTGCGAGCTCCAAGAGCTCAAGGCTGGCCAACCTCTCCCGTCCCCATGTGAGCCGCACCACTAATCTTTACCTATCAAGCTATCACTGTTTCTCTTTTCCTGTGTTTTCACTCTGTCATGCGCATGCCATATGTTCGACAAAATGCCTATGATTAATTCCATCGTTGTGTGCCAATTGATTGTTGTGTTTTAGTTTATTTAGCTTACATCACCTTCCCGCATCTCTCCCACAATTGAGCTGGCCGTAGACACCGCCGCTGTGCACGAGCAGCATCCAGAGGGCACGAGAAGCTCGGTCCTCGCGCAGCACCAGAGGGCAAGTGCCACAAGAAGCTCTCCATCGTACCCTCGGTGGCTCCAGGTATATATGCCTCCCCCTATCCCGTTCCTCCTACCTTCGGCTAGGGCTAGGGCTAGGGGGTCTGTGTCCGCTTTTTAACTTGTAGGAGTAGCATCCACGCCACCCTGTAACTTGCCCTTGGGCACTTCGGAGGTGAGTAGCATCCACGCCACCCTGTAACTTGTGTGTTTTATGCGCCCACCATGGACGCCGCAATGACTTGTTTTCAATATCATTACTTAGAGAATCAAGATATATTTTAATATGCTGTGGTGTAGTTTGTTAATGGAAAATAAATTTTGTCTTTCTGTTCTTATATATATGCACCATCCATCCCGTCTCAAACGATTCAACGGACGCCCATCCCGATGATGGGAACAATGAATGGAACAACATGTCAAGTGACAATGACGTGAGCTTTTTTTTTCTACCCCTGCCCACACATTTTCCTATGTATTTACTTATTATTTTTCCTTTTTTCTTTATCAATGGCGGTTCATTATGTTCAGGTTTGGAATTAGCAACGTACCTTTACCTTTAATGATGTTTTGATTTATTACTTACCTTTTACTGTTATTAATACAACAAGTCATGCCATGTAACGCCATCACACAGTCAGTCTTCTAATCAGATCCAGAAAAATGTAGAGCTTACTGAAGTAAAGCATATATGTTATTAGCTCTCCAGGGTCATGCATGTAAAAGTCAGAGTTGTCTTGTTTCATATCACTGACTGCACATTTGGTCCTGACATGTCAAGAGAAGTGTTTTATGTTGTATATTCCATCAGTTCTTTGAATTTTCACATAGTATCTAAACCAACTAATCTTATATCTTATTCATGTTTCTTTTATTTGTCTATCGGTGCCGGTTCATTCTCTTGTGGTTTTCATTTTGTCCAAGCATTGAACTTTCCAAGGAGGAACAAGGCCTTAGATGATGCACTGTTTGGTTTCTTTAACAAACAGGTCTCCCACTTCATTACATCATAACGGCCATTTTTTCTCGCACATGTTTTCCTGATGTGGACTATTTTTGTTTTGTTTTTGTGATTCACACGCCTTCTTTTGTTCATTTGTGCTTTTTTTTAGGGGGGGATGCAAGCCGTGAAATTTTTGAGAAGAAATTTCAGCCACTTCTGCGAGGAAAGGTTTTTGTTCTATATATTCTCTACGTAGCCACCCTGCATTTCATACAAGATGGAAAGCGCACTACATTTTTTTTTCTGGTTGCTACGGGGCGTGTCAATCTTTCTCTGTGATGTTTTCTTTTTCAAACGTCCATTCTTTTTTGTAGGCTAAAAAGAGCAAAGTAGATGGTGCGAGCAGGGATGCTTTTAGCAGATCTTCAGTTAAGTACTTCTCTAAAGTGCTGAAAAATCTAACTCCATACCAGAGATTTGTTATTGAAAAGTTCGGGTTTCGATGCTTTCTTATGTATGGGAAGTGCGGAAATCCGTCAGAGTTTGGCAGGTGGGTGGCTAATTGGAATATACACAGGTTTGCAGACACCCGAACAGGGTAATTCCTGCCTTAGTTCGCAGTCAAGAAGATGTTGAATTGCATGATGTCTTGATCAACTTATCCCCCATCGCGCACATAAATCCGTCTGAGTCACCATGCGAGAAAGTTAATATCTGTTGTCATTCATTTTGTTTTCTGACCTCTGCTAATAATAATGAGTGGTTCTTATTTGTTTGTTGTGGTTGTTTATCCTTTTTGTTTTTTGTTGGCTCAAGCAGTCATGCATTGCAAACTACAAGCTGAAACGAGTGCATCAAGCGCAACCACATGGCAGGAAGCAAGCTCGTAGTGTCGTTGTTGGGACAAACCCTCCGGCGACGAACGCCGAGCAGCCTCCGGCGACACGAACGCCGGACGGAAAGAGACAAACTCGACACGAACTCGAGCACACAAGTATTTGCGGCGACGTACGCCGTTATCTTCTCCTCACTATATTCCGACTCAGACGAACATACATGGGAGACTACACAGGCCTGGAAACTAACTCCGGCTACTACTCCTCGTCTCAACTCTGGCACACACCACACGCCCTAGCTCTCGCACCGGCTACATCTCTTATATAGACTAGACTCACGCCACGCACACAGCCGAGCAGCCACATCGGCCAACAACCCATGCATGCACGCACTAAGCTAACTACCCTGGAATCTCTCCAGCCAGCTAACAACTTATCTATGCAGGCGTGTGACTCAATCCTCTCCTACTAACTAGGCATGCAACTAACAAACTTGCATGTCAAGATTATGGCTAACAGTCGTCACCGAGTCTGCCTCCAAGGCCTCTGCGGTAGCACATTTTCTGTCCTTTGTTCTTGCATCTTGTCTCTCTTCTGGGTCTCGCTTCTCATCACTGGTAGCGACCCATGGCGGTGGTGGCAGCACCAGATCTGGTCATGGCGGTGGTAGTTCGGGGGCTCCCTTGGCTCCCCGCCCTCAGAGAGGAATCCCCAAAGGATTGTGTCGCCGAGGGCTCCGCCGGGTGTGGAAGCGGTGAGCTCTTCGCAGGTGTCGTCCATCGGCCCGGTGGCAATGGGAGCGTCGGAACTAGGGTTTCCACCTCTTCCATCCCGGTTGGTGAATCGGGGGCCCACTTTGGCTCGAGAAGTGCGGTGAAAAACTGGCCCAGTCTAGTCCAAACGATCCGTATATAAGTTGGCTCCGGATCCCTAAGGGTTCACTCGACCCAGCGCTAAGGTTTCCAGCTTCCCATTCCGAGGTGCGGCGGCTAGCGCATACTGCTCGCTCTCTTCACCGTGTTCCAGGTCCACCTACTCTCCATCGTTCCTTCGCTCAAGTGGTAGCTATGAGAGGTCGTGGTGATGAGTGGGCGGGGAAAAGGCGCACGAGGACTATGCACCGGAGGTGGATCGCTGGCGAGAAGCACATGTGAGGCAGAAGTTTGCGAGAGAGGAGGTGGACAAGGCCTATTGGCGCAGGGAGGCATCTCCACCATCCAGGGGGGCGGGTGGTCCATCGCGTGACGACAGTAACTCGAGCGACTATCCTCTGCAAGACGGTGGGAGCCAGGGAGGCAACTACCAGTAGCAGGGCACCGGCAGCTAGGGAGGCGATGCCGGTGGGAGTCACGGTAACAACGCCAGATCTAACCAGGGCAACTTCAAGAACTATGGTGGTAACAAGAAGCAATACAGGCCGAAGCCACAGGTGAATAAGGGGGCCAGGCAATCTCAAGGCAAGGCGGCGTCGGGAGGTGGTGCGGCTGCCAATTCCGAGCGCTTCCGCTATGGTCAGGTTGGCCACTTCCAAGTGGAGTGCGATTTCCCGCCGTTGTGTTTTCTGTGCAAAAAGGAGGGCCATGCTGCAATAGATTGCCCGAGACACATGCTTGAGCTGAAACTGTACATGATGGGGCATGGTATTAAAGGGGAAGGTTTCTACTCCATAGAAAACAAAAAAAAAGAGGAGGGAGAGGAAGTGGACTCCAACGCCGCTACGGTGAAGGTGATCTCTGCGAGGGTCTCTCCGCAAATACTTGAGGCTGAACTCAAGAACCTTGTTGAAGAAGACTGGGATTGGCAAGAGAACCAGCTCACATACATGGATTTCTCAGTAGTGTTTCCTTCGAAACACAGTCTGAGGTTGTACTAAAAGAGTGGCGAAATGAAGCTACCTCTGAAGAAAATCAACGTGGTGTTCACCGAGGCGGCGCTCAACCCAGAAGCATGCTGCACTCTGGAGGGCACCTGGGTGAATCTGTGGGGTGTTCCGAAGGTGCTGCGCAAAAAGATCAATCGCATGAAGGTCGGACTTCGTATGTTGGGGCGTATCACTATGGTCCATGAATTGTTGCTCATCCATGTTGGACCAATTCGGGCACTGGTACACTGTCGTAACCCCGCCATGCTCAAATGTACAACTCAAGTGTTGGTCAATAATAGAGGATACAATATCCGCTGTGAGCCGGAGCTGATTGGCTTTGGGAAAGGCATTGCTCCTCCTCCGCCGCCGCCGGCGAACGGGGAGGACGACGACGAAGAAGAAGACAACGTCGAAGACTAAAACAAGCATAAAAAGAACAAGAGTTCTCAAGACAAAGGTCAAACCTTGGTGTTGGTCAAGGAGCATATGTTCGAGGCGACGCCGGCTGGAAAAGGGAATTGGACAAATCAGCCGCAACTCAAACCTCTCTTTTGGAGTGCTATGCGAGGCAGCTGGCCAAATCTCATAATGTTGTCAAGAAGTGCTCCCAGGTGGCCTACCACGCCCGCATGATCAATCAGTACGGCTCTAAGTTGCGTGGTGAAGGGGCAGACATCTTTCCTGCTATGGCCAAATTGCCGTCGGTGGGCATGGTCAACCCACAAGGGCAGGTTGAGGCGGCCCAAGCGCCTCAGCTGTCTTCGGTGATGTTGGAGTCAGGAAGTGGAACCGGGCAAAAGTCTCCTCTCCCTTCGTCATCGATGGTGGACATTTCCTCCTCGCCGAGCAAGGGAAGGAGCCACTAGTAGAAAACAGGGCTTTGGTCCAGGCCTGAAATGCCATTAATCCCGGTTCACTCATGAACTGGGACCAATGGGGGCATTGGTCCCGGTTCGTGAGGCCAGGGCGCCGGCCGGGCCTCGTGGGCCATTGGTCCCGGTTCGTCTGACCCCTTTGGTCCCGGTTCCAGACACGAACCGGGACCAATGGGCCTCGCTCCTGGCCCACAACCATTGGTCCCGGTTCGTGGCTGGAACCGGGACCAAAGGGGGTCCTTTAGTCCCGGTTCCAGCCACGAACCGGGACCAATGAGATGCATATATATACCCCCTCGCCAGCGAGCAGAGCACTCCGCACTGCTCTGTTTTTCTGGCCGGCGAGGGGAGAGCTTTGTGGTGCTCTAGCTCACCTCCTATGCACGTGAGGTGTTCGATGAAATGCCCGAGCCACACTTAAGCTTTCTCCTCTCGAAGCTCCTTGTCCAAGCTCCATTTTCCTCAAGATTTGTCTAGGTTTGGCGGTCCGTCCTGTCCCGTCCCCGTCCTCACCGTCGTCGATCGCCCGCACCCATCTCGGCGCCGGCACCACCGTGGTTAGCCTCTTCTTCTTATCTTCTTTCTAAAAGAAAAAAGTTCTTACTTGTATGATTTAGATAGATACTTGTGTAATTTTCTTACTTTTATTATTGTTTGTTATTATATAGTGCGATGGTTTTGGTATCCGCCTCCGTCGGCCCTCGTCCTGTCTATGATTCGGATGTGGTATATATTATCTTTTATAACTATTTGTTTTATTTAGTGTTTATGACAATTATGACGACCAACGTGACATAGATTTTTTAATCTAGGAGGTATGTGAACCGGAAATTCCAACCGACATAGAAATTCTTGTCGAGAAGTTAAATTTGGTTGAAAAAGAAAACAATTACTTGAAAGAAAAATTACAAAGAGTTGAAGAGGAGAAGATGAAGTTGGAGTTGCATGTTGCCGATGTTGTCGACGATCACAAGATCAAGATGGATGCAATGCGCTTGAAGATTAGAAAGATTAGAAAATATGACATTCATACTGAGGCTTGGTATCATTATGCCGTTGGATCAATTGGTACCTTAGTTGCGGTTATGATCGCATTTGTTGTTGCATTTAAATTTTATAGTTTCAATGTATGTTTTAATTAGATGCTCTAGAGAGCTATATGTTATTCAATAATGAGAACTATGTATGAACGTTATGTATTTATTTTGGTCACTACTGTACTTTGGCTTTAATGTGATGATGAATTTCTATTAATTTGGTTTTTAATACACTTTATTATATAACGCACGCAGATGAACCGGCAATGGATGTACGGTGACCGACGCACCTCCGAGTATATTAAGGGCCTGCATAATTTTCTCGAAGCGGCTGAGGCAAACAAGCAGAATGGTTTTATGCATTGTCCATGTACTGTCTGTGAGAATACGAAGGCTTTCTCCAACACTAAAACCCTTCACTTTCACCTGCTTGAGAAGGGTTTTATGCCACACTATAATGTTTGGACCAAGCACGGAGAAAGAGGGGTTATGATGGAAGACAACGAAGAAGAAGAGGATGATGACAACTACCCGCCCCCTGAATACAGCGATGCTGCAACGGGGGAAGCCGAAGATCAAGAGGAACCAGACGATGTGTTCGATGATGATCTTCGCCGGGTCATTGTTGATGCACAGAGAGAATGCGAAAGTGAAAGGGAGAAGTTGAAGTTCGATCGCATGTTAGAGGATCACAAAAAAGGGTTGTACCCAAATTGCGAAGATGACAACAGAAAGCTCGGTACCACACTGGAATTGCTGCAATAGAAGGCAGAGAATGGTTTATCTGACAAGGGATTTAGTTCGCTACTGAAAATAATGAAGAAGAAGCTTCCAAAGGATAACGAATTGCCCGGCAGTACGTACGAAGCAAAGAAGGTTCTATGCCCTCTAGGATTGGAGGTGCAGAAGATACATGCATGCCCTAATGACTGCATCCTCTACCGCGGTGCGTACGAGGATTTGAACGCATGCCCGGTATGCGGTGCATTGCGGTATAAGATCAGAAGAGATGACCCTGGTGATGTTGAGGGCCAGCGCACCGGGAAGAGGGTTCCTGCCAAGGTGATGTGGTATGCTCCTATAATACCACGGTTGAAACATCTGTTCAGAAACAAAAAGCATGCCGAGTTGATGCAATGGCACATAAAAGACCGTAAGAAAGACGGGAAGTTGAGAGCACCCGCTGACGGGTCGCAGTGGAGAAAGATCGAGAGAAAGTAGAGCGACTTTACAGGTGACCCGAGGAACGTATGGTTTGATTTAAGTGCAGATGGCGTTAATCCTTTTGGGGATCAGAGCAGCAAGCATAGCACATGGCCTGTGACTCTATGTATGTATAACCTTCCTCCTTGGTTGTGCATGAAGCGGAAGTTCATTATGATGCCAGTGCTCATCCAAGGCCTTAAGCAACCCGGCAATGACATTGATGTGTACCTAAGGCCATTAGTTGATGAACTTTTACAGCTATGGAATGGAAGAGGTGTACGTGTGTGGGATGAGAACGAACAGGAGGAATTTGACCTACATGCATTGCTGTTTGTAACCATCAACGATTGGCCTGCTCTCAGTAACCTTTCAGGACAGACAAACAAGGCATACCACGCATGCCGACAATGTTTAGATGACACCGACAGTATATATTTGGACAAATGCAGGAAGAATGTGTACCTGGGGCATCGTCGATTTCTTCCGACCAACCATCAATGTCGAAAGAAAGGAAAGCATTTCAAAGGTGAGGAAGATCACCGGAAGAAGCCCGCACTCCGTACTGGTGCTCACATACTTGATATGGTCAATGATTTACAAGTAATCTTTGGAAAGGGTCCTGGCAGACTATCTGTTCCGACTGACGATGCGGGACGCGCACCCATGTGGAAGAAGAAATCTATATTTTGGGACCTACCATATTGGAAAGACCTAGAGGTCTGCTCTGCAATCGACGTGATGCACGTGACGAAGAATCTTTGCGTGAACCTGCTAGGCTTCTTGGGAGTGTATGGGAAGACAAAAGATACACCGGAGGCACGGGAGGAACAGCAACGTGTGCATGAAAAAGACGGCATGCATCCAAAGCAGTATTAAGGTCCTGCCAGCTACGCTCGTACCAAAGAAGAGAAGGAAATCTTCTTTGAATGCCTGCTCAGTATGAAGGTCCCGTCTGGCTTCTCGTCGAATATAAAGGGAATAATAAATATGGTAGAGAAAAAGTTCCAGAACCTAAAGTCTCATGACTGCCACGTGATTATGACGCAACAACTTCCGGTTGCATTGAGGGGGCTTGTACCGGAAAATGTTCGATTAGCCATTGTGAAGCTATGTGCATTCCTCAATGCAATCTCTCAGAAGGTGATCGATCCAGAAATCCTGCCAAGGTTAAGGAGTGATTTGGTGCAATGTCTTGTTAGTTGCGAGCTCGTGTTCCCATCGTCCTTCTTCAATATCATGACGCACGTCCTAGTTCATCTAGTCAACGAGATTGTCGTTCTGGGCCCTGTATTTCTACACAATATGTTCCCCTTTGAGAGGTTCATGGGAGTCTTAAAGAAATATGTTCTTAACCGCGCTAGGCCAGAAGCAAGCATCTCCATGGGCCATCAAACAGAGGATGTCATTGAGTTTTGTGTTGACTTCATTCCTGACCTTAAGAAGATTGGTCTCCCTCAATCACGGTATGAGGGGAGACTGACTGGAAAAGGCACGCTAGGAGCGGACTCAATAATATGTAGGGACGGACATTCTTGGTCTCAAGCACACTACACAGTTCTACAGAATTCTACCTTGGTGACCCCGTATGTCGATGAACACAAGAATATTCTGCACTACAAACACCCGGGGCAGTGTGATGACTGGATTACATATGAACACATCAGGACTTTCGGCAGTTGGTTGCAAACACGTCTCATGGGTGACAACACTGTTTCTGATGAGTTGTACTCGTTGGCCAGGGGACCATCTTCGACTGTATTGACTTACAAAGGGTACGAGATAAATGGGAATACATTTTACACGATCGCCCAAGATCAAAAGAGCACCAACCAAAACAGCGGTGCCCGCTTTGATGCAGCAACCAATAGGGGAAAGGACACATATTATGGTTACATAGTGGACATATGGGAACTTGACTATGGACATGATTTCAAGGTCCCTTTGTTTCAGTGCAAATGGGTCAATCTGTCAGGAGGCGGGGTACAGGAAAACCCACAGTACGGAATGACAACAGTGGATCTGAACAATCTTGGGTACACAGACGAACCATTCGTCCTAGCCAATGATGTGGCGCAGGTTTTCTATGTGAAGGACATGTCTACCAAACCGAGAAAAAGAAAAGATAAGGAAGCGAATACATCATACGATGAGCCAAAGCGCCACATAGTTCTTTCAGGAAAAAGAGACATCGTGGGATTGGAGGGCAAGACAGAAATGTCCGAAGATTATGAAAAGTTTCATGAAATTCCTCCCTTCAAAGTCAAGGCTGACCCAAGCACCCTCTTAAACGATGAAGATTATCCATGGTTACGGCGCAATAAGCAAAGGACACAAGCGAAGAAAAACTGAAGACTTTCTCTCCACAACTATATCATTGCAGTTACATGTGAAGAAATGAAATGCCTTTTGTAACAGATGAGTTTTCGTATGAAACCCTAATACTTCGAAAGAGATTGTCCGTTTTGTACACGAAGTGCATCCAGTTTTTGCCGTAACCCTCTCAACTCTTTATAACCTTGGGCGGTGAAGGTCGTACCAATCAGGAAGAAGCACACGGATCGTGTGTTTCTTTCAAGCGCTTGTGAGCTGTTGGATCAGCACTATAACGACTAGTCCCGGTTCCTGCTAGCAACCGGGACTAAAGAGGCACACAACCCTATATATAACCCACCTCTCGGACATGTTCGACACTTAGTGTGTGTACTCATTCGGATTCCCTGCATACGGTCCAACGGTGCATTTCATATTTCCACCGTTGGGCTGTATGCAGGGGAAACCGTGTGTTTTGTTGATCTATCTAGAAATACTTTAGTTCATCGACCGAATACAAATCATTCGGATTCCCTGCATACGGTCCGACGGTGCATTTCATATGCGGGCACTCACGAGCCACCGTCGCGCTGTATGCAGGGGAAACCGCGTGTTTTGTTGATCTATCTAGAAATCCTTTAGTTCATCGACCGAATACAAATCATTCGGATTGCCTGCATACGGTCCGACGGTGCATTTCATATGCGGTCACTCACGAGCCACCGTCGGGCTGTATGCAGGGGAAACCGTGTCGGGCTGTATTCACGAGCCACTGCTTATATATATTTGCCCATAATCTGGTCCTGTCTAATTAGCCCCACTCGCACCAGCTGAGTTCTCATCGTCTGTTTGTTGCTTTTCGAGGTGGCTGGTTCATATTTCAAGACAACTTGCCTATGAATATAAAGGTAGCAAGGTGGGACTATTTCACAGAAAATATCGTTATAACCTAAAATCCAGACGCTAGCTTAGTTGGTTATTACCAGGAGGCCCAAGTTCGATCCCCTACGACAGTTAACTTTTTTTCAATTCCTCTATGAAGCCTAGTCACGTACCTGACAGGCCATATATAGAGCACAGCCATCTAATCCAGAAAGTGGCAAACGAAGGAAAAGAAAAACTGCTCGTACGTGAGCCGTGTGGAGGAGGGAGACGTAGGAAGAAACATGTGTTGGACTGCTGGTTGATGGTAAAAAAACACACGAACTTTTTTGCAAAAAACTAATGACGGACTAAGAATGCCTATTCCCTTTATTAGTATATATAGGTATAGGTATATAGGTATAGATAGGTACTACTAGTAAATTATTGGACCTGTATTCCTGTGCATACGGGTCGGCCCAATGGGCTCCGCCCCTGGCCAAGGTTCACTGCGAGCTCCAAGAGCTCAAGGCTGGCCAACCTCTCCCGTCCCTATGTGAGCCGCACCACTAATCTTTACCTATCAAGCTATCACTGTTTCTCTTTTCCTGTGTTTTCACTCTGTCATGCGCATGCCATATGTTCGACAAAATGCCTATGATTAATTCCATCGCTGTGTGTCAAGTGATTGTTGTATTTTAGTTTATTTAGCTTACATCACCTTCCCGCATCTCTCCCACAACTGAGCTGGCCGTAGACACCGCCGCTGTGCACGAGCAGCATCCAGAGGGCACGAGAAGCTCGGTCCTCGCGCGGCACCAGAGGGCAAGTGCCACAAGAAGCTCTCCATCGTACCCTCGGGGGCTCCAGGTATATATGCCTCCCCCTATCTCGTTCCTCCTACCTTGGGCTAGGGCTAGGGCTAGGGGGTCTGTGTCCGCTTCTTAACTTGTCGGAGTAGCATCCACGCCACCCTGTAACTTGCCCTTGGGCACTTCGGAGGTGAGTAACTTCAGAGGTGAGTAGCATCCACTTCACCCTGTAACTTGTGTGTTTTATGCGCCCACCATGGACGCCGCAATGACTTGTTTTCAATATCATTACTTAGAGAATCAAGATATATTTTAATATGCTGTGGTGTAGTTTGTTAATGGAAAATAAATTTTGTCTTTCTGTTCTTACATATATGCACCATCCATCCCGTCTCAAACGATTCAACGGACGCCCATCCCAATGATGGGAACAATGAATGGAACAACATGTCAAGTGACAATGACGTGAGCTTTTTTTTTCTACCCCCTGCCCACACATTTTCCTATGTATTTACTTATTATTTTTCCTTTTTTCTTTATCAATGGCGGTTCATTATGTTCAGGTTTGGAATTAGCAACGTACCTTTACCTTTAATGATGTTTTGATTTATTACTTACCTTTTACTGTTATTAATACAACAAGTCATGCCATGTAACGCCATCACACAGTCAGTCTTCTAATCAGATCCAGAAAAATGTACGCCCGTTATCGATTTCTTAGAATCCTCAAAAACCTAACAGAAAAAAAGTTACGATGCTTTTAAGATCTGGAGGCAAAAAAATAAAAAAAATAAAAAAAGTTAGCGATGGCGCACCAATGCATAGTGCGCCACTACTATTTTCCCGCCTTCAAAATTAAAAAAAATTTAAAAATAGTAATGGTGCACCACACCTAGGTGCGCCACTGCTATGGTACATAGCAATGGCGCACCACAGCTAGGTGCGCCACTGCTATGTACCATTGCAATGGCGCACCACCCCATGGTGCGCCATTACTAATTTTGAAACGCCACTGCTTATATATATTTGCCCATAATCTGGTCCTGTCTAATTAGCCCCACTCGCACCAGCTGAGTTCTCATCCTCTGTTTGTTGCTTTTCGAGGTGGCTGGTTCATATTTCAAGACAACTTGCCTATGAATATAAAGGTAGCAAGGTGGGATTATTTCACAGAAAATATCGTTATAACCTAAAATCCAGACGCTAGCTTAGTTGGTTATTACCGGGAGGCCCAAGTTCGATCCCCTACGACAGTTAACTTTTTTTCAATTCCTCTATGAAGCCTAGTCACGTACCTGACAGGCCATATATGGAGCACAGCCATCTAATCCAGAAAGTGGCAAACGAAGGAAAAGAAAAACTGCTCGTACGTGAGCCGTGTGGAGGAGGGAGACGTAGGAAGAAACAGGTGTTGGACTGCTGGTTGATGGTAAAAAAAACACACGAACTTTTTTGCAAAATACTAACGACGGACTAAGAATACCTATTCCCTTTATTAGTATATATAGGTATAGGTATATAGGTATAGATAGGTACTACTAGTAAATTATTGGACCTGTATTCCTGTGCATACGGGTCGGCCCAATGGGCTCCGCCCCTGGCAAGGTTCCCTGCGAGCTCCAAGAGCTCAAGGCTGGCCAACCTCTCCCGTCCCTATGTGAGCCGCACCACTAATCTTTACCTATCAAGCTATCACTGTTTCTCTTTTCCTGTGTTTTCACTCTCTGTCATGCGCATGCCATATGTTCGACAAAATGCCTATGATTAATTCCATCGCTGTGTGTCAAGTGATTGTTGTGTTTTAGTTTATTTAGCTTACATCACCTTCCCGCATCTCTCCCACAACTGAGCTGGCCATAGACACCGCCGCTGTGCACGAGCAGCATCCAGAGGGCACGAGAAGCTCCGTCCTCGCGCGGCACCAGAGGGCAAGTGCCACAAGAAGCTCTCCATCGTACCCTCGGGGGCTCCAGGTAGATATGCCTCCCCCTATCTCGTTCCTCCTACCTTGGGCTAGGGCTAGGGCTAGGGGGTCTGTGTCCGCTTCTTAACTTGTCGGAGTAGCATCCACGCCACCCTCTAACTTGCCCTTGGGCACTTCGGAGGTGAGTAACTTCAGAGGTGAGTAGCATCCACTTCACCCTGTAACTTGTGTGTTTTATGCGCCCACCATGGACGCCGCAATGACTTGTTTTCAATATCATTACTTAGAGAATCAAGATATATTTTAATATGCTGTGGTGTAGTTTGTTAATGGAAAATAAATTTTGTCTTTCTGTTCTTAAATATATGCACCATCCATCCCGTCTCAAACGATTCAACGGACGCCCATCCCAATGATGGGAACAATGAATGGAACAACATGTCAAGTGACAATGACGTGAGCTTTTTTTTTCTACCCCCTGCCCACACATTTTCCTATGTATTTACTTATTATTTTTCCTTTTTTCTTTATCAATGGCGGTTCATTATGTTCAGGTTTGGAATTAGCAACGTACCTTTACCTTTAATGATGTTTTGATTTATTACTTACCTTTTACTATTATTAATACAACAAGTCATGCCATGTAACGCCATCACACAGTCAGTCTTCTAATCAGATCCAGAAAAATGTACGCCCGTTATCGATTTTTTAGAATCCACAAAAACCTAACGGAAAAAAAGTTACGATGCTTTTAAGATCTGGAGGCAAAAAAATAAAAAAAGTTAGCGATGGCGCACGAGTGCATAGTGCGCCACTACTATTTTCCTGCCTTCAAAATTCAAAAAAATTTAAATATAGTAATGGTGCACCACACCTAGGTGCGCCACTGCTATGGTACATAGCAATGGCGCACCACAGCTAGGTGCGCCACTGCTATGTACCATAGCAATGGCGCACCACCCCATGGTGCGCCATTACTAATTTTGAAACGCCACTGCTTATATATATTTGCCCATAATCTGGTCCTGTCTAATTAGCCCCACTCGCACCAGCTGAGTTCTCATCGTCTGTTTGTTGCTTTTCGAGGTGGCTGGTTCATATTTCAAGACAACTTGCCTATGAATATAAAGGTAGCAAGGTGGGACTATTTCACAGAAAATATCGTTATAACCTAAAATCCAGACGCTAGCTTAGTTGGTTATTACCGGGAGGCCCAAGTTCGATCCCCTACGACAGTTAAGTTTTTTTCAATTCCTCTATGAAGCCTAGTCACGTACTTGACAGGCCATATATAGAGCACAGCCATCTAATCCAGAAAGTGGCAAACGAAGGAAAAGAAAAACTGCTCGTACGTGAGCCGTGTGGAGGAGGGAGACGTAGGAAGAAACAGGTGTTGGACTGCTGGTTGATGGGAAAAAAACACACGAACTTTTTTGCAAAATACTAATGACGGACTAAGAATACCTATTCCCTTTATTAGTATATATATAGGTATAGGTATATAGGTATAGATAGGTACTACTAGTAAATTATTGGACCTGTATTCCTGTGCATACGGGTCGGCCCAATGGGCTCCGCCCCTGGCCAAGGTTCCCTGCGAGCTCCAAGAGCTCAGGGCTGGCCAACCTCTCCCGTCCCTATGTGAGCCGCACCACTAATCTTTACCTATCAAGCTATCACTGTTTCTCTTTTCCTGTGTTTTCACTCTGTCATGCGCATGCCATATGTTCGACAAAATGCCTATGATTAATTCCATCGCTGTGTGTCAAGTGATTGTTGTGTTTTAGTTTATTTAGCTTACATCACCTTCCCGCATCTCTCCCACAACTGAGCTGGCTGTAGACACCGCCGCTGTGCACGAGCAGCATCCAGAGGGCACGAGAAGCTCAGTCCTCGCGCGGCACCAGAGGGCAAGTGCCACAAGAAGCTCTCCATCGTACCCTCGGTGGCTCCAGGTATATATGCCTCCCCCTATCTCGTTCCTCCTACCTTGGGCTAGGGCTAGGGCTAGGGGGTCTGTGTCCGCTTCTTAACTTGTCGGAGTAGCATCCACGCCACCCTGTAACTTGCCCTTGGGCACTTCGGAGGTGAGTAACTTCTGAGGTGAGTAGCATCCACTTCACCCTGTAACTTGTGTGTTTTATGCGCCCACCATGGACGCCGCAATGACTTGTTTTCAATATCATTACTTAGAGAATCAAGATATATTTTAATATGATGTGGTGTAGTTTGTTATTGAAAAATAAATTTTGTCTTTCTGTTCTTATATATATGCACCATCCATCCCGTCTCAAACGATTCAACGGACGCCCATCCCAATGATGGGAACAATGAATGGAACAACAGGTCAAGTGACAATGACGTGAGCTTTTTTTTTCTAGCCCCTGCCCACACATTTTCCTATGTATTTACTTATTATTTTTCTTTTTTCTTTATCAATGGCGGTTCATTATGTTCAGGTTTGGAATTAGCAACGTACCTTTACCTTTAATGATGTTTTGATTTATTACTTACCTTTTACTGTTATTAATACAACAAGTCATGCCATGTAACGCCATCACACAGTCAGTCTTCTTATCAGATCCAGAAAAATGTACGCCCGTTATCGATTTTTTAGAATCCTCAAAAACATAACAGAAAAAAAGTTTCGATGCTTTTAAGATCTGGAGGCAAAAAAATAAAAAAAATAAAAAAAGTTAGCGATGGCTCACCAGTGCATAGTGCGCCACTACTATTTTCCCGCCTTCAAAATTCAAAAAAATTTAAAAATAGTAATGGTGCACCACACCTAGGTGCGCCACTGCTATGGTACATAGCAATGGCGCACCACAGCTAGGTGCGCCACTGCTATGTACCGTAGCAATGGCGCACCACCCCATGGTGCGCCATTACTAATTTTGAAACGCCACTGCTTATATATATTTGCCCATAATCTGGTCCTGTCTAATTAGCCCCACTCGCACCAGCTGAGTTCTCATCGTCTGTTTGTTGCTTTTCGAGGTGGCTGGTTCATATTTCAAGACAACTTGCCTATGAATATAAAGGTAGCAAGGTGGGACTATTTCACAGAAAATATCGTTATAACCTAAAATCCAGACGCTAGCTTAGTTGGTTATTACCGGGAGGCCCAAGTTCGATCTCCTACGACAGTTAACTTTTTTTCAATTCCTCTATGAAGCCTAGTCACGTACCTGACAGGCCATATATAGAGCACAGCCATCTAATCCAGAAAGTGGCAAACGAAGGAAAAGAAAAACTGCTCGTACGTGAACCGTGTGGAGGAGGGAGACGTAGGAAGAAACAGGTGTTGGACTGCTGGTTGATGGTAAAAAAACACACGAACTTTTTTGCAAAATACTAATGACGGACTAAGAATACCTATTCCCTTTATTAGTATATATATAGGTATAGGTATATAGGTATAGATAGGTACTACTAGTAAATTATTGGACCTGTATTCCTGTGCATACGGGTCGGCCCAATGGGCTCCGCCCCTGGCCAAGGTTCCCTGCGAGCTCCAAGAGCTCAAGGCTGGCCAACCTCTCCCGTCCCTATGTGAGCCGCACCACTAATCTTTACCTATCAAGCTATCACTGTTTCTCTTTTCCTCTGTTTTCACTCTGTCATGCGCATGCCATATGTTCGACAAAATGCCTATGATTAATTCCATCGCTGTGTGTCAAGTGATTGTTGTGTTTTAGTTTATTTAGCTTACATCACCTTCCCGCATCTCTCCCACAACTGAGCTGGCCGTAGACACCGCCGCTGTGCACGAGCAGCATCCAGAGGGCACGAGAAGCTCGGTCCTCGCGCGGCACCAGAGGGCAAGTGCCACAAGAAGCTCTCCATCGTACCCTCGGGGGCTCCAGGTATATATGCCTCCCCCTATCTCGTTCCTCCTACCTTGGGCTAGGGCTAGGGCTAGGGGGTCTGTGTCCGCTTCTTAACTTGTCGGAGTAGCATCCACGCCACCCTGTAACTTGCCCTTGGGCACTTCGGAGGTGAGTAACTTCAGAGGTGAGTAGCATCCACTTCACCTTGTAACTTGTGTGATTTATGCGCCCACCATGGACGCCGCAATGACTTGTTTTCAATATCATTACTTAGAGAATCAAGATATATTTTAATATGCTGTGGTGTAGTTTGTTAATGGAAAATAAATTTTGTCTTTCTGTTCTTATATATATGCACCATCCATCCCGTCTCAAACGATTCAACGGACGCCCATCCCAATGATTGGAACAATGAATGGAACAACATGTCAAGTGACAATGACGTGAGCTTTTTTTTCTACCCCCTGCCCACACATTGTCCTATGTATTTACTTATTATTTTTCCTTTTTTCTTTATCAATGGCGGTTCATTATGTTCAGGTTTGGAATTAGCAACGTACCTTTACCTTTAATGATGTTTTGATTTATTACTTACCTTTTACTGTTATTAATACAACAAGTCATGCCATGTAACGCCATCACACAGTCAGTCTTCTAATCAGATCCAGAAAAATGTACGCCCGTTATCGATTTTTTAGAATCCTCAAAAACCTAACAGAAAAAAAGTTACCATGCTTTTAAGATCTGGAGGCAAAAAAATAAAAAAAATAAAAAAAGTTAGCGATGGCGCACCAATGCATAGTGCGCCACTACTATTTTCCCGCCTTCAAAATTCAAAAAAATTTAAAAATAGTAATGGTGCACCACACCTAGGTGCGCCACTGCTATGGTACATAGCAATGGCGCACCACAGCTAGGTGCGCCACTGCTATGTACCGTAGCAATGGCGCACCACCCCATGGTGCGCCATTACTAATTTTGAAACGCCACTGCTTATATATATTTGCCCATAATCTGGTCCTGTCTAATTAGCCCCACTCGCACCAGCTGAGTTCTCATCGTCTGTTTGTTGCTTTTCGAGGTGGCTGGTTCATATTTCAAGACAACTTGCCTATGAATATAAAGGTAGCAAGGTGAGACTATTTCACAGAAAATATCGTTATAACCTAAAATCCAGACGCTAGCTTAGTTGGTTATTACCGGGAGGCCCAAGTTCGATCCCCTACGACAGTTAACTTTTTTTCAATTCCTCTATGAAGCCTAGTCACGTACCTGACAGGCCATATATAGAGCACAGCCATCTAATCCAGAAAGTGGCAAACGAAGGAAAAGAAAAACTGCTCGTACGTGAGCCGTGTGGAGGAGGGAGACGTAGGAAGAAACAGGTGTTGGACTGCTGGTTGATGGTAAAAAAACACACGAACTTTTTTGCAAAATACTAATGACGGACTAAGAATACCTATTCCCTTTATTAGTATATATAGGTATAGGTATATAGGTATAGATAGGTACTACTAGTAAATTATTGGACCTGTATTCCTGTGCATACGGGTCGGCCCAATGGGCTCCGCCCCTGGCCAAGGTTCCCTGCGAGCTCCAAGAGCTCAAGGCTGGCCAACCTCTCCCGTCCCGATGTGAGCCGCACCACTAATCTTTACCTATCAAGCTATCACTGTTTCTCTTTTCCTGTGTTTTCACTCTGTCATGCGCATGCCATATGTTCGACAAAATGCCTATGATTAATTCCATCGCTGTGTGTCAAGTGATTGTTGTGTTTTAGTTTATTTAGCTTACATCACCTTCCCGCATCTCTCCCACAACTGAGCTGGCCGTAGACACCGCCGCTGTGCACGAGCAGCATCCAGAGGGCACGAGAAGCTCGGTCCTCGCGCGGCACCAGAGGGCAAGTGCCACAAGAAGCTCTCCATCGTACCCTCGGGGGCTCCAGGTATATATGCCTCCCCCTATCTCGTTCCTCCTACCTTGGGCTAGGGCTAGGGCTAGGGGGTCTGTGTCCGCTTCTTAACTTGTCGGAGTAGCATCCACGCCACCCTGTAACTTGCCCTTGGGCACTTCGGAGGTGAGTAACTTCAGAGGTGAGTAGCATCCACTTCACCCTGTAACTTGTGTGTTTTATGCGCCCACCATGGACGCCGCAATGACTTGTTTTCAATATCATTACTTAGAGAATCAAGATATATTTTAATATGCTGTGGTGTAGTTTGTTAATGGAAAATAAATTTTGTCTTTCTGTTCTTATATATATGCACCATCCATCCCGTCTCAAACGATTCAACGGACGCCCATCCCAATGATGGGAACAATGAATGGAACAACATGTCAAGTGACAATGACGTGAGCTTTTTTTTTCTACCCCCTGCCCACACATTTTCCTATGTATTTACTTATTATTTTTCCTTTTTTCTTTATCAATGGCGGTTCATTATGTTCAGGTTTGGAATTAGCAACGTACCTTTACCTTTAATGATGTTTTGATTTATTACTTACCTTTTACTGTTATTAATACAACAAGTCATGCCATGTAACGCCATCACACAGTCAGTCTTCTAATCAGATCCAGAAAAATGTACGCCCGTTATCGATTTTTTAGAATCCTCAAAAACCTAACAGAAAAAAAGTTACGATGCTTTTAAGATCTGGAGGCAAAAAAATAAAAAATAAATAAAAAGTTTGCGATGGCGCACCAGTGCATAGTGCGCCACTACTATTTTCCCGCCTTCAAAATTCAAAAAAATTTAAAAATAGTAATGGTGCACAACACCTAGGTGCGCCACTGCTATGGTACGTAGCAATGGCACACCACAGCTAGGTGCGCCACTGCTATGTACCATAGCAATGGCGCACCACCCCATGGTGCGCCATTACTAATTTTGAAATGCCACTGCTTATATATATTTGCCCATAATCTGGTCCTGTCTAATTAGCCCCACTCGCACCAGCTGAGTTCTCATCGTCTGTTTGTTGCTTTTCGAGGTGGCTGGTTCATATTTCAAGACAACTTGCCTATGAATATAAAGGTAGCAAGGTGGGACTATTTCACAGAAAATATCGTTATAACCTAAAATCCAGACGCTAGCTTAGTTGGTTATTACCGGGAGGCCCAAGTTCGATCCCCTACGACAGTTAACTTTTTTTCAATTCCTCTATGAAGCCTAGTCACGTACCTGACAGGCCATATATAGAGCACAGTCATCTAATCCAGAAAGTGGCAAACGAAGGAAAAGAAAAACTGCTCGTACGTGAGCCGTGTGGAGGAGGGAGACGTAGGAAGAAACAGGTGTTGGACTGCTGGTTGATGGTAAAAAAACACACGAACTTTTTTGCAAAATACTAATGACGGACTAAGAATACCTATTCCCTTTATTAGTATATATAGGTATAGGTATATAGGTATAGATAGGTACTACTAGTAAATTATTGGACCTGTATTCCTGTGCATACGGGTCGGCCCAATGGGCTCCGCCCCTGGCCAAGGTTCCCTGCGAGCTCCAAGAGCTCAAGGCTGGCCAACCTCTCCCGTCCCTATGAGAGCCGCACCATTAATCTTTACCTATCAAGCTATCACTGTTTCTCTTTTCCTGTGTTTTCACTCTGTCATGCGCATGCCATATGTTCGACAAAATGCCTATGATTAATTCCATCGCTGTGTGTCAAGTGATTGTTGTGTTTTCGTTTATTTAGCTTACATCACCTTCCCGCATCTCTCCCACAACTGAGCTGGCCGTAGACACCGCCGCTGTGCACGAGCAGCATCCAGAGGGCACGAGAAGCTCGGTCCTCGCGCGGCACCAGAGGGCAAGTGCCACAAGTAGCTCTCCATCGTACCCTCGGGGGCTCCAGGTATATATGCCTCCCCCTATCTCGTTCCTCCTACCTTGGGCTAGGGCTAGGGCTAGGGGGTCTGTGTCCGCTTCTTAACTTGTCGGAGTAGCATCCACGCCACCCTGTAACTTGCCCTTGGGCACTTCGGAGGTGAGTAACTTCAGAGGTGAGTAGCATCCACTTCACCCTGTAACTTGTGTGTTTTATGCGCCCACCATGGACGCCGCAATGACTTGTTTTCAATATCATTACTTAGAGAATCAAGATATATTTTAATATGCTGTGGTGTAGTTTGTTAATGGAAAATAAATTTTGTCTTTCTGTTCTTATATATATGCACCATCCATCCCGTCTCAAACGATTCAACGGACGCCCATCCCAATGATGGGAACAATGAATGGAACAACATGTCAAGTGACAATGACGTGAGCTTTTTTTTTCTACCCCCTGCCCACACATTTTCCTATGTATTTACTTATTATTTTTCCTTTTTTCTTTATCAATGGCGGTTCATTATGTTCAGGTTTGGAATTAGCAACGTACCTTTACCTTTAATGATGTTTTGATTTATTACTTACCTTTTACTGTTATTAATACAACAAGTCATGCCATGTAACGCCATCACACAGTCAGTCTTCTAATCAGATCCAGAAAAATGTACGCCCGTTATCGATTTTTTAGAATCCTCAAAAACCTAACAGAAAAAAAGTTACGATGCTTTTAAGATCTGGCGGCAAAAAAATAAAAAAAAAATAAAAAGTTTGCGATGGCGCACCAGTGCATAGTGCGCCACTACTATTTTCCCGCCTTCAAAATTCAAAAAAATTTAAAAATAGTAATGGTGCACAACACCTAGGTGCGCCACTGCTATGGTACGTAGCAATGGCGCACCACAGCTAGGTGCGCCACTGCTATGTACCATAGCAATGGCGCACCACCCCATGGTGCGCCATTACTAATTTTGAAATGCCACTGCTTATATATATTTGCCCATAATCTGGTCCTGTCGAATTAGCCCCACTCGCACCAGCTGAGTTCTCATCGTCTGTTTGTTGCTTTTCGAGGTGGCTGGTTCATATTTCAAGACAACTTGCCTATGAATATAAAGGTAGCAAGGTGGGACTATTTCACAGAAAATATCGTTATAACCTAAAATCCAGACGCTAGCTTAGTTGGTTATTACCGGGAGGCCCAAGTTCGATCCCCTACGACAGTTAACTTTTTTTCAATTCCTCTATGAAGCCTAGTCACGTACCTGACAGGCCATATATAGAGCACAGTCATCTAATCCAGAAAGTGGCAAACGAAGGAAAAGAAAAACTGCTCGTACGTGAGCCGTGTGGAGGAGGGAGACGTAGGAAGAAACAGGTGTTGGACTGCTGGTTGATGGTAAAAAAACACACGAACTTTTTTGCAAAATACTAATGACGGACTAAGAATACCTATTCCCTTTATTAGTATATATAGGTATAGGTATATAGGTATAGATAGGTACTACTAGTAAATTATTGGACCTGTATTCCTGTGCATACGGGTCGGCCCAATGGGCTCCGCCCCTGGCCAAGGTTCCCTGCGAGCTCCAAGAGCTCAAGGCTGGCCAACCTCTCCCGTCCCTATGAGAGCCGCACCATTAATCTTTACCTATCAAGCTATCACTGTTTCTCTTTTCCTGTGTTTTCACTCTGTCATGCGCATGCCATATGTTCGACAAAATGCCTATGATTAATTCCATCGCTGTGTGTCAAGTGATTGTTGTGTTTTCGTTTATTTAGCTTACATCACCTTCCCGCATCTCTCCCACAACTGAGCTGGCCGTAGACACCGCCGCTGTGCACGAGCAGCATCCAGAGGGCACGAGAAGCTCGGTCCTCGCGCGGCACCAGAGGGCAAGTGCCACAAGAAGCTCTCCATCGTACCCTCGGGGGCTCCAGGTATATATGCCTCCCCCTATCTCGTTCCTCCTACCTTGGGCTAGGGCTAGGGCTAGGGGGTCTGTGTCCGCTTCTTAACTTGTCGGAGTAGCATCCACGCCACCCTGTAACTTGCCCTTGGGCACTTCGGAGGTGAGTAACTTCAGAGGTGAGTAGCATCCACTTCACCCTGTAACTTGTGTGTTTTATGCGCCCACCATGGACGCCGCAATGACTTGTTTTCAATATCATTACTTAGAGAATCAAGATATATTTTAATATGCTGTGGTGTAGTTTGTTAATGGAAAATAAATTTTGTCTTTCTGTTCTTATATATATGCACCATCCATCCCGTCTCAAACGATTCAACGGACGCCCATCCCAATGATGGGAACAATGAATGGAACAACATGTCAAGTGACAATGACGTGAGCTTTTTTTTTCTACCCCCTGCCCACACATTTTCCTATGTATTTACTTATTATTTTTCCTTTTTTCTTTATCAATGGCGGTTCATTATGTTCAGGTTTGGAATTAGCAACGTACCTTTACCTTTAATGATGTTTTGATTTATTACTTACCTTTTACTGTTATTAATACAACAAGTCATGCCATGTAACGCCATCACACAGTCAGTCTTCTAATCAGATCCAGAAAAATGTACGCCCGTTATCGATTTTTTAGAATCCTCAAAAACCTAACAGAAAAAAAGTTACGATGCTTTTAAGATCTGGAGGCAAAAAAATAAAAAAAAAATAAAAAGTTTGCGATGGCGCACCAGTGCATAGTGCGCCACTACTATTTTCCCGCCTTCAAAATTCAAAAAAATTTAAAAATAGTAATGGTGCACAACACCTAGGTGCGCCACTGCTATGGTACGTAGCAATGGCACACCACAGCTAGGTGCGCCACTGCTATGTACCATAGCAATGGCGCACCACCCCATGGTGCGCCATTACTAATTTTGAAATGCCACTGCTTATATATATTTGCCCATAATCTGGTCCTGTCTAATTAGCCCCACTCGCACCAGCTGAGTTCTCATCGTCTGTTTGTTGCTTTTCGAGGTGGCTGGTTCATATTTCAAGACAACTTGCCTATGAATATAAAGGTAGCAAGGTGGGACTATTTCACAGAAAATATCGTTATAACCTAAAATCCAGACGCTAGCTTAGTTGGTTATTACCGGGAGGCCCAAGTTCGATCCCCTACGACAGTTAACTTTTTTTCAATTCCTCTATGAAGCCTAGTCACGTACCTGACAGGCCATATATAGAGCACAGTCATCTAATCCAGAAAGTGGCAAACGAAGGAAAAGAAAAACTGCTCGTACGTGAGCCGTGTGGAGGAGGGAGACGTAGGAAGAAACAGGTGTTGGACTGCTGGTTGATGGTAAAAAAACACACGAACTTTTTTGCAAAATACTAATGACGGACTAAGAATACCTATTCCCTTTATTAGTATATATAGGTATAGGTATATAGGTATAGATAGGTACTACTAGTAAATTATTGGACCTGTATTCCTGTGCATACGGGTCGGCCCAATGGGCTCCGCCCCTGGCCAAGGTTCCCTGCGAGCTCCAAGAGCTCAAGGCTGGCCAACCTCTCCCGTCCCTATGAGAGCCGCACCATTAATCTTTACCTATCAAGCTATCACTGTTTCTCTTTTCCTGTGTTTTCACTCTGTCATGCGCATGCCATATGTTCGACAAAATGCCTATGATTAATTCCATCGCTGTGTGTCAAGTGATTGTTGTGTTTTCGTTTATTTAGCTTACATCACCTTCCCGCATCTCTCCCACAACTGAGCTGGCCGTAGACACCGCCGCTGTGCACGAGCAGCATCCAGAGGGCACGAGAAGCTCGGTCCTCGCGCGGCACCAGAGGGCAAGTGCCACAAGAAGCTCTCCATCGTATCCTCGGGGGCTCCAGGTATATATGCCTCCCCCTATCTCGTTCCTCCTACCTTGGGCTAGGGCTAGGGCTAGGGGGTCTGTGTCCGCTTCTTAACTTGTCGGAGTAGCATCCACGCCACCCTGTAACTTGCCCTTGGGCACTTCGGAGGTGAGTAACTTCAGAGGTGAGTAGCATCCACTTCACCCTGTAACTTGTGTGTTTTATGCGCCCACCATGGACGCCGCAATGACTTGTTTTCAATATCATTACTTAGAGAATCAAGATATATTTTAATATGTTGTGGTGTAGTTTGTTAATGGAAAATAAATTTTGTCTTTCTGTTCTTATATATATGCACCATCCATCCCGTCTCAAACGATTCAACGGACGCCCATCCCAATGATGGGAACAATGAATGGAACAACATGTCAAGTGACAATGACGTGAGCTTTTTTTTTCTACCCCCTGCCCACACATTTTCCTATGTATTTACTTATTATTTTTCCTTTTTTCTTTATCAATGGCGGTTCATTATGTTCAGGTTTGGAATTAGCAACGTACCTTTACCTTTAATGATGTTTTGATTTATTACTTACCTTTTACTGTTACTAATACAACAAGTCATGCCATGTAACGCCATCACACAGTCAGTCTTCTAATCAGATCCAGAAAAATGTACGCCCGTTATCGATTTTTTAGAATCCTCAAAAACCTAACAGAAAAAAAGTTACGATGCTTTTAAGATCTGGAGGCAAAAAAATAAAAAATAAAATAAAAAGTTTGCGATGGCGCACCAGTGCATAGTGCGCCACTACTATTTTCCCGCCTTCAAAATTCAAAAAAATTTAAAAATAGTAATGGTGCACAACACCTAGGTGCGCCACTGCTATGGTACGTAGCAATGGCGCACCACAGCTAGGTGCGCCACTGCTATGTACCATAGCAATGGCGCACCACCCCATGGTGCGCCATTACTAATTTTGAAATGCCACTGCTTATATATATTTGCCCATAATCTGGTCCTGTCTAATTAGCCCCACTCGCACCAGCTGAGTTCTCATCGTCTGTTTGTTGCTTTTCGAGGTGGCTGGTTCATATTTCAAGACAACTTGCCTATGAATATAAAGGTAGCAAGGTGGGACTATTTCACAGAAAATATCGTTATAACCTAAAATCCAGACGCTAGCTTAGTTGGTTATTACCGGGAGGCCCAAGTTCGATCCCCTACGACAGTTAACTTTTTTTCAATTCCTCTACGAAGCCTAGTCACGTACCTGACAGGCCATATATAGAGCACAGTCATCTAATCCAGAAAGTGGCAAACGAAGGAAAAGAAAAACTGCTCGTACGTGAGCCGTGTGGAGGAGGGAGACGTAGGAAGAAACAGGTGTTGGACTGCTGGTTGATGGTAAAAAAACACACGAACTTTTTTGCAAAATACTAATGACGGACTAAGAATACCTATTCCCTTTATTAGTATATATAGGTATAGGTATATAGGTATAGATAGGTACTACTAGTAAATTATTGGACCTGTATTCCTGTGCATACGGGTCGGCCCAATGGGCTCCGCCCCTGGCCAAGGTTCCCTGCGAGCTCCAAGAGCTCAAGGCTGGCCAACCTCTCCCGTCCCTATGAGAGCCGCACCATTAATCTTTACCTATCAAGCTATCACTGTTTCTCTTTTCCTGTGTTTTCACTCTGTCATGCGCATGCCATATGTTCGACAAAATGCCTATGATTAATTCCATCGCTGTGTGTCAAGTGATTGTTGTGTTTTCGTTTATTTAGCTTACATCACCTTCCCGCATCTCTCCCACAACTGAGCTGGCCGTAGACACCGCCGCTGTGCACGAGCAGCATCCAGAGGGCACGAGAAGCTCGGTCCTCGCGCGGCACCAGAGGGCAAGTGCCACAAGAAGCTCTCCATCGTATCCTCGGGGGCTCCAGGTATATATGCCTCCCCCTATCTCGTTCCTCTTACCTTGGGCTAGGGCTAGGGCTAGGGGGTCTGTGTCCGCTTCTTAACTTGTCGGAGTAGCATCCACGCCACCCTGTAACTTGCCCTTGGGCACTTCGGAGGTGAGTAACTTCAGAGGTGAGTAGCATCCACTTCACCCTGTAACTTGTGTGTTTTATGCGCCCACCATGGACGCCGCAATGACTTGTTTTCAATATCATTACTTAGAGAATCAAGATATATTTTAATATGATGTGGTGTAGTTTGTTAATGGAAAATAAATTTTGTCTTTCTGTTCTTATATATATGCACCATCCATCCCGTCTCAAACGATTCAACGGACGCCCATCCCAATGATGGGAACAATGAATGGAACAACATGTCAAGTGACAATGACGTGAGCTTTTTTTTTCTACCCCCTGCCCACACATTTTCCTATGTATTTACTTATTATTTTTCCTTTTTTCTTTATCAATGGTGGTTCATTATGTTCAGGTTTGGAATTAGCAACGTACCTTTACCTTTAATGATGTTTTGATTTATTACTTACCTTTTACTGTTATTAATACAACAAGTCATGCCAAGTAACGCCATCACACAGTCAGTCTTCTAATCAGATCCAGAAAAATGTACGCCTGTTATCGATTTTTTAGAATCCTCAAAAACCTAACAGAAAAAAAGTTACGATGCTTTTAAGATCTGGAGGCAAAAAAATAAAAAAAAAATAAAAAGTTTGCGATGGCGCACCAGTGCATAGTGCGCCACTACTATTTTCCCGCCTTCAAAATTCAAAAAAATTTAAAAATAGTAATGGTGCACAACACCTAGGTGCGCCACTGCTATGGTACGTAGCAATGGCGCACCACAGCTAGGTGCGCCACTGCTATGTACCATAGCAATGGCGCACCACCCCATGGTGCGCCATTACTAATTTTGAAATGCCACTGCTTATATATATTTGCCCATAATCTGGTCCTGTCTAATTAGCCCCACTCGCACCAGCTGAGTTCTCATCGTCTGTTTGTTGCTTTTCGAGGTGGCTGGTTCATATTTCAAGACAACTTGCCTATGAATATAAAGGTAGCAAGGTGGGACTATTTCACAGAAAATATCGTTATAACCTAAAATCCAGACGCTAGCTTAGTTGGTTATTACCGGGAGGCCCAAGTTCGATCCCCTACGACAGTTAACTTTTTTTCAATTCCTCTATGAAGCCTAGTCACGTACCTGACAGGCCATATATAGAGCACAGTCATCTAATCCAGAAAGTGGCAAACGAAGGAAAAGAAAAACTGCTCGTACGTGAGCCGTGTGGAGGAGGGAGACGTAGGAAGAAACAGGTGTTGGACTGCTGGTTGATGGTAAAAAAACACACGAACTTTTTTGCAAAATACTAATGACGGACTAAGAATACCTATTCCCTTTATTAGTATATATATAGGTATAGGTATATAGGTATAGATAGGTACTACTAGTAAATTATTGGACCTGTATTCCTGTGCATACGGGTCGGCCCAATGGGCTCCGCCCCTGGCCAAGGTTCCCTGCGAGCTCCAAGAGCTCAAGGCTGGCCAACCTCTCCCGTCCCTATGAGAGCCGCACCATTAATCTTTACCTATCAAGCTATCACTGTTTCTCTTTTCCTGTGTTTTCACTCTGTCATGCGCATGCCATATGTTCGACAAAATGCCTATGATTAATTCCATCGCTGTGTGTCAAGTGATTGTTGTGTTTTCGTTTATTTAGCTTACATCACCTTCCCGCAGCTCTCCCACAACTGAGCTGGCCGTAGACACCGCCGCTGTGCACGAGCAGCATCCAGAGGGCACGAGAAGCTCGGTCCTCGCGCGGCACCAGAGGGCAAGTGCCACAAGAAGCTCTCCATCGTACCCTCGGGGGCTCCAGGTATATATGCCTCCCCCTATCTCGTTCCTCCTACCTTGGGCTAGGGCTAGGGCTAGGGGGTCTGTGTCCGCTTCTTAACTTGTCGGAGTAGCATCCACGCCACCCTGTAACTTGCCCTTGGGCACTTCGGAGGTGAGTAACTTCAGAGGTGAGTAGCATCCACTTCACCCTGTAACTTGTGTGTTTTATGCGCCCACCATGGACGCCGCAATGACTTGTTTTCAATATCATTACTTAGAGAATCAAGATATATTTTAATATGCTGTGGTGTAGTTTGTTAATGGAAAATAAATTTTGTCTTTCTGTTCTTATATATATGCACCATCCATCCCGTCTCAAACGATTCAACGGACGCCCATCCCAATGATGGGAACAATGAATGGAACAACATGTCAAGTGACAATGACGTGAGCTTTTTTTTTCTACCCCCTGCCCACACATTTTCCTATGTATTTACTTATTATTTTTCCTTTTTTCTTTATCAATGGTGGTTCATTATGTTCAGGTTTGGAATTAGCAACGTACCTTTACCTTTAATGATGTTTTGATTTATTACTTACCTTTTACTGTTATTAATACAACAAGTCATGCCATGTAACGCCATCACACAGTCTGTCTTCTAATCAGATCCAGAAAAATGTACGCCCGTTATCGATTTTTTAGAATCCTCAAAAACCTAACAGAAAAAAAGTTATGATGCTTTTAAGATCTGGAGGCAAAAAAATAAAAAAAATAAAAAAAGTTAGCGATGGCGCACCAGTGCATAGTGCGCCACTACTATTTTCCCGCCTTCAAAATTCAAAAAAATTTAAAAATAGTAATGGTGCACCACACCTAGGTGCGCCACTGCTATGGTACATAGCAATGGCGCACCACAGCTAGGTGCGCCACTGCTATGTACCATAGCAATGGCGCACCACCCCATGGTGCGCCATTACTAATTTTGAAACGCCACAGCTTATATATTAACCCCTGCCTTCTTCCTCCTCCCCCCTCCTCCATGCCCTCTCTTTTCCCACTTCTTCCTCCCCTCCCTACACTAATAGCCTTTTTTCTATTAGTGGTTGGTGTCCATCCAATCATAACGTCGACTACATCTGCTAGCACCGTCCCAGCCAGAGTCACAACTAAGGTTAACCAAGCCAGAGTCAACCCTTTCTAACTTCATTTGCTATTTTTCATGCATTTAATGATTTTTTTGAGCTAAATGGCCCTTAATTTGAAAAGCACTACAAATGAACTCTGAAAAGGTTGAAACTTGGCATGGTATCATAATTTCACCCACATAGCTTGTGCTAAAAAGTTGAGAGGGTTACGGCAAAAACTGGATGCATTTCGTGTACAAACTGGACCATCTCCTTCGAAGTATCAAGGTTTCAGACGAAAACCCATCTGTTACAAAGGCATTTCATTTTTTTTAACTTATTTCAACTCCAGACTTTTTGTGCATTCAATATGCACCATTCAAAGCCACATCCTCAAATTTCAACCTTTTCTAACTTCATTTGCTATTTTTCATGCATTTAATGATTTTTTGAGCTAAATGACCCTGAAATTGAAAAGACCTACAAATGAACTCTGAAAAGGTTGAAACTTGGCATGGTATCATCATTTCACTCACATAGCATGTGCTACAAAGTTGAGAGGGTTACGGCAAAAACTGGATGCACTTCGTGTACAAACTGAACCATCTCCTTCGATGTATCAAGGTTTCGGACGAAAACTCGTCTGTTACAAAGGCATTTCATTTTTAAATTATTCTAAAAATAACCAAATAAATCTTACTGTGACAACAATCTAACACGTGACTAGGAGCAAAAAGAATTAAATTAAAAACTATTTGTAAACTTAAGTTATTCACAATCTAGGGTTTGAAGCAAATTTGAACAAATTCAAATTTAAACATTCAAATTTGCAAACTAATGGCACAAACAGAAACTAGACAAAATTTTGAATCTAATGCAAAAAGAATCACTCAAAAACATCAAATTTTCTAAAAGATATAAGCAATTTAAAACAGAAACTAAAAACAGATCCCACTTATAAAAACATAAAAAAAAAATCTGAACCCTTTTAGTCCCGGTTGGTGTCTCCAACCGGGACTAAAGGTCTAACCTTTAGTCCCGGTTGGAGACACCAACCGGGACTAAAGCCTCAACCCCTTTAGTCCTGGTTGGTGTCTCCAACCGGGACTAAAGGCTAGCCTTTAGTCCCGGTTGGAGACACCAACCGGGACTAAAGGGTATCGGACCCTTTAGTCCCGGTTGGTGTCTCCAACCGGGACTAAAGGTCCCATTTGAACGGGGACTAATGCCCGACCGGCCCCCTGGCCTCACGAACCGGGACCAATGCCCCCATTGGTCCCGGTTCGTGAGTGAACCGGGACTAATGGGCTGGCCCGGCCTGGACCAAAGCCCTCTTATGTACTAGTGCTCCTCGATGCTCAGGTCACCTCGTTCCTCCACCTCTCTGTTCCCAACGCCAAGGTCAGGGGCGGAGCTGGAGCAAATGTTACCCGATGCACCACTTTAACAAGGATACATTTTTCAAGCAATGATTTATTGAATAAACGTGTGTTTCACAACTTCTAGCACACATTATCGGACGTAATAGAAGGCGGTGTGTAAAAACAGAATGTAGCCATCGAAATGCTTACCATAATGTTAAAGAAGGGACAAAATTACTTGAAAAGGGTGTCTTGCATTTCCAAATTCCAAAATACCTCATCTGACAGTAAGGTTGAATGACCTAGTAAAAGATAAAAATAGTATTTAACTTTCTAGTAGAACATAATAAAATGCCCAAATAAAAGTACTTAAATGGCTAAAGAATTGAAAATTACCTTTGGTACGTTCTATTCCTCCGGGCCATGAAATAGTCAACCACTTGAGCATTGGTGACCTTTTTCCGAGGATTCAAAATCAATGTCTCTTGGTTGACACGGTTCCATCAACAAATATTTTCTTCTTACCAGATCTTTTAAATCAGGATGATAATGTTCTATCAATTTTCTCTTGCCCGGATCATATTGAATCTCCTCTTCCAAATTTATGTCTTCCGGAACATCCTGTGATGGTGCTTTTCTTTTGAGAAAAACTTGTCCGTAGTATCTGTATTTGACATTTACAAATTACAAATGAGACATGAAGACTTGTATAGAAAAATGAAATATACCCTAATTAGAAGTTAGAACCCTAGAAAATGCCCCACGTTTTGCCAAAACATAGTGGTTTATTATATTCGCTAGAGGTTTATACATAATTGTTGCAGTTTGTAAACAAAAATACAGAATTAGGAAAAGCGAGACAGGGCGCTACCACCATTCTGGCCTTTTGTAATCTACAGATGCACGGAAACGAAGAATCAAGATTGGAATTTAGAAAGGTTGCCAAATTACCGACGTGCGTCGCTCGTGTGCGTCGCGTCGTCACCGTGTGAGGACTCAGGCTGTCCGGCGCCCTGCCGCTGCCGCTGCCGCCTGTGTACGCGACGGCGAGGCGTATTGTAGGCTGTCTTCGTTCGTACGCGTCTATAGAAACCTGATCGATGGATTAGTTTTGTTGTTGTTGGAAAAGCTGGATCTATTAGACTTGCCTTTTTAATTACGTGAGGAGGGTTTTTTTTCGAGGGAAACGTACGTGAGCAGGTGGATCGGGAAGCAAACTGCCGTGCGTGCGTTCTGCTGGGTTGCGCCAGTGCGGAGGCGTGACTAAAAAGGGCCGACCCTCTGATGCACTGATGTTGTGCCAACCTGATGCACTTGGCCTTTTTAATTAAGTAGCAAAAATGTCCGTGCGTTGCAACGGGAGAATACGTGAATCGCTTTGAATCAGGGCTGGTCGGGTCGAGGAACTATATCTTGAGATAAGGGTCGCTCGAAAAAAAGGCCCCCTCGTCGTCTCCCCAGAGACGACTCGGGCGGAACCCTAGGGGCGCCGTCGTCGGCCCCCTTCTCCAGCGCCTCCCCTCGCCGCCGCCGGCTGACGTCACCGGGCGAAGCCCGCCGGTGGCTGGCGGCGGCGCGCGTAGCCCCCGTGTGGCTCCCCCCCCCCCCCCCCCCCCCCGACGGCCGCCACAGCGCCCGGTGAAGCTGCCCCTTGGCCGGCGCTCCCCCGCGTCTCATTAGGCGGCTCGCGCGGCGCCTGTGCGTGTCCCCATCATCTGGCGTCCTCGCCTTCGCCACTCCCCGATGGCGGGTTGATTTGCGCCTCCGTCCTCGATCTGCGCAGCCCGGGCGCCGCCTGGCCGACCCTCTTCCTCGCCGACCCGTGGAGGGCACGGCTGGCCGCGCTCGCCCGGCCGGCGCCGGTTCCTGGGGGTCGCGCTTCTGTACCAAATTTGGCGGGTTCGGGTGGCTTCGTCCACCTGCTACCGTGCTCTCTCGTCGCGGCCTTGCGCTGGCCCTGGGCGCCGCGGCCTCGCCCTCGTGCGTGCGGCGGCCCGGTGTGCTGCTTCTTCTTCGGCCCTCCGTAGCTCGGCTCGCGGCTCTTCGCTGCCTTGGCTGATGGGCTACGGTGGTGGTTGGCTGACTTGCTCCGTTTGCGAGGTGGAGGTGGCATTGCTAGGTGAAAACTTCATCGACGGTGACGGCTGCAGCCGCCATTTTCCCTTCTAGAAGGCGTCGATTTTGGCTTTGTTTCCCTCCCCCCCCCCCCCCCCCCATGCTTTCAGATCCCGAGAGAAATCTTGGACCCGGGGTCTGAGTCGGATGGTGTCAACGTCTCTATGGGGTTTCCTCCTTGGGGGCATCTTCTTGGATTATTTATGCTTTGGGCGGACTCGCCTCTTGCTGCTCCATCTCCACCCCGGCATCAATCCTGGCTGGCCATTGTTCTTGGCGACTCGGGTGGAGCTTGCCTGAACGTCCTGGGGTGGCCTCGGCGACATGCTGCCCTTCGACCTCGGTGGTAGTACACCGGTGCTGCGCCCTTCGGTCTCGGTGGCGCGTTGCCTTTTCGGCTTCGCTGGCGGCACACCGGTGCCGCCGCTCGAACTCGGCTGTCCGATGCTCTTCGTTCGCGCCAGTGATGCTTCTCGGTATGCTTTTTCTTTGGTGTCTTCGTTCTGCCAGGGCTGTGTTTCATGGTGGTCCGAAGGACGTTTGCATGGACGTCCTGGGGTGGGCTCGGCGGCACGCTGCCCTTCGACCTCGGCGGCGGTACACCGGTGCCACGCTCTTCGGTATCGGTGGTGCGTTTTCTTTCGGCTTCGCCGGCGCACACCGGTGTCGCCGCATGAACTCGGCTATCCGACGCCCTTCGTTCGTGCCGGTGATGTCCATTGCGAGCTGCTGTTTTTGGTGCCCGTCTTTGTCTCCCTAGGCCTTGTTCTGGTTCCTTGTCTGTGGTGGAACGAGCTGCTCAGTGGAGCTCGTTACCGAGATGTCGGCTTCCGGGGGTTTCGGTTTGGTTCTGTAGCCAGCATCCCCTCCATTTGTATCTCTCTTCTAGTTTTGGGCTCTCTTCTTGGTGCCTTTCTCTATAATTTTCTTTTGCGTCTCGTGTGCACTTTCGAGTTGGAATATAACAAGCGGTGGGGTTTTGGTCCCCCCCTCCCCCAAATCAATCTAAAAAAAATAGATAAGGGTCGCTCATGACAAAAACGGTGAATCGTTTGAGCTACAGGGTGAACAATGCTAGCTTTAGATTATTAATTCATTCGGAAATTTAAAAGTAAAACAAAAAATAGCATTACCAACAAATCTTTTGTAACAACAACCAAGTAGACCAACCTAGTAGAGTAACAATGGCAGTAACCATAACTTACTTATCTCTGTCCGACAAGATATGCAGCGTGCTGCGGCCCGACGCTGGGGAGGTTGCATCTTCTAGGATGCTGGCGATTTGTGCTACGGCATGAATTGAGCCAGTGTCATCGTGGGAAGAAAGAAAACAAAAGGGGTGTATGTGTAGCTTCTTTGCGTGCTGTCTGTAGCTCGCTGCTTGCTACATACGTATGCTAGCTGATTGCTAAGCTACGCGTATGTCATTGTATACTAGCGCGTCTCATCGGCTCGGAAGAAATCAAGTCAGTACACCTGCTATGGACCGGTGCTTATTCGGATTAGCGCCATCCGGCGATGGAAGCCAACTCGTCCACATCGGCATATCTATAATCCTCATCATCATCTGTGTCCGGACCACTCCAGAACATCTCAATTCTCACAAGCAGCAGGCAGCACAGCCATATTATTTTCCTTTCCTGCACATATACCCTGCAAGGCTCCAAGCTTCCAGCAACGTGGCCTATAACACACCCCCGGGGCAGCATTATGCCAATCTCATTTCCTCGGCATATATATATATATATATATATATATATATATATATATATATATATATCCAGATTTGCCCATAATCTGGTCCTGTTTAATTAGCCCCACTTGCACCAGCTGAGTTCTCATCGTCTGTTTGTTGCTTTTCGAGGTGGCTGGTTCATATTCCAAGACAACTTGCCTATGCATATAAAGGTAGCAAGGTGGGACTATTTCACAGAAAATATCGTTATAACCTAAAATCCAGACGCTAGCTTAGTTGGTTATTACCGGGAGGCCCAAGTTCGATCCCCTACGACAGTTAACTTTTTTTCAATTCCTCTATGAAGCCTAGTCACGTACCTGACAGCCCATATATAGAGCACAGCCATCTAATCCAGAAAGTGGCAAACGAAGGAAAAGAAAAACTGCTCGTACGTGAGCCGTGTGGAGGAGGGAGACGTAGGAAGAAACAGGTGTTGGACTGCTGGTTGATGGTAAAAAAACACACGAACTTTTTTGCAAAATACTAATGACGGACTAAGAATACCTATTCCCTTTATTAGTATAGGTATAGGTATATAGGTATAGATAGGTACTACTAGTAAATTATTGGACCCGTATTCCTGTGCATACGGGTCGGCCCAATGGGCTCCGCCCCTGGCCAAGGTTCCCTGCGAGCTCCAAGAGCTCAAGGCTGGCCAACCTCTCCCGTCCCCATGTGAGCCGCACCACTAATCTTTACCTATCAAGCTATCACTGTTTCTCTTTTCCTGTGTTTTCACTCTGTCATGCGCATGCCATATGTTCGACAAAATGCCTATGATTAATTCCATCGTTGTGTGCCAATTGATTGTTGTGTTTTAGTTTATTTAGCTTACATCACCTTCCCGCATCTCTCCCACAATTGAGCTGGCCGTAGACACCGCCGCTGTGCACGAGCAGCATCCAGAGGGCACGAGAAGCTCGGTCCTCGCGCAGCACCAGAGGGCAAGTGCCACAAGAAGCTCTCCATCGTACCCTCGGTGGCTCCAGGTATATATGCCTCCCCCTATCCCGTTCCTCCTACCTTCGGCTAGGGCTAGGGCTAGGGGGTCTGTGTCCGCTTCTTAACTTGTAGGAGTAGCATCCACGCCACCCTGTAACTTGCCCTTGGGCACTTCGGAGGTGAGTAGCATCCACGCCACCCTGTAACTTGTGTGTTTTATGCGCCCACCATGGACGCCGCAATGACTTGTTTTCAATATCATTACTTAGAGAATCAAGATATATTTTAATATGCTGTGGTGTAGTTTGTTAATGGAAAATAAATTTTGTCTTTCTGTTCTTATATATATGCACCATCCATCCCGTCTCAAACGATTGAACGGACGCCCATCCCGATGATGGGAACAATGAATGGAACAACATGTCAAGTGACAATGACGTGAGCTTTTTTTTTCTACCCCCTGCCCACACATTTTCCTATGTATTTACTTATTATTTTTCCTTTTTTCTTTATCAATGGCGGTTCATTATGTTCAGGTTTGGAATTAGCAACGTACCTTTACCTTTAATGATGTTTTGATTTATTACTTACCTTTTACTGTTATTAATACAACAAGTCATGCCATGTAACGCCATCACACAGTCAGTCTTCTAATCAGATCCAGAAAAATGTAGAGCTTACTGAAGTAAAGCATATATGTTATTAGCTCTCCAGGGTCATGCATGTAAAAGTCAGAGTTGTCTTGTTTCATATCACTGACTGCACATTTGGTCCTGACATGTCAAGAGAAGTGTTTTATGTTGTATATTCCATCAGTTCTTTGAATTTTCACATAGTATCTAAACCAACTAATCTTATATCTTATTCATGTTTCTTTTATTTGTCTATCGGTGCCGGTTCATTCTCTTGTGGTTTTCATTTTGTCCAAGCATTGAACTTTCCAAGGAGGAACAAGGCCTTAGATGATGCACTGTTTGATTTCTTTAACAAACAGGTCTCCCACTTCATTACATCATAACGGCCATTTTTTCTCGCACATGTTTTCCTGATGTGGGCTATTTTTGTTTTGTTTTTGTGATTCACACGCCTTCTTTTGTTCATTTGTGCTTTTTTTTAGGGGGGGATGCAAGCCGTGAAATTTTTGAGAAGAAATTTCAGCCACTTCTGCGAGGAAAGGTTTTTGTTCTATATATTCTCTACGTAGCCACCCTGCATTTCATACAAGATGGAAAGCGCACTACATTTTTTTTTCTGGTTGCTACGGGGCGTGTCAATCTTTCTCTGTGATGTTTTCTTTTTCAAACGTCCATTCTTTTTTGTAGGCTAAAAAGAGCAAAGTAGATGGTGCGAGCAGGGATGCTTTTAGCAGATCTTCAGTTAAGTACTTCTCTAAAGTGCTGAAAAATCTAACTCCATACCAGAGATTTGTTATTGAAAAGTTCGGGTTTCGATGCTTTCTTATGTATGGGAAGTGCGGAAATCCGTCAGAGTTTGGCAGGTGGGTGGCTAATTGGAATATACACAGGTTTGCAGACACCCGAACAGGGTAATTCCTGCCTTAGTTCGCAGTCAAGAAGATGTTGAATTGCATGATGTCTTGATCAACTTATCCCCCATCGCGCACATAAATCCGTCTGAGTCACCATGCGAGAAAGTTAATATCTGTTGTCATTCATTTTGTTTTCTGACCTCTGCTAATAATAATGAGTGGTTCTTATTTGTTTGTTGTGGTTGTTTATCCTTTTTGTTTTTTGTTGGCTCAAGCAGTCATGCATTGCAAACTACAAGCTGAAACGAGTGCATCAAGCGCAACCACATGGCAGGAAGCAAGCTCGTAGTGTCGTTGTTGGGACAAACCCTCCGGCGACGAACGCCGAGCAGCCTCCGGCGACACGAACGCCGGACGGAAAGAGACAAACTCGACACGAACTCGAGCACACAAGTATTTGCGGCGACGTACGCCGTTATCTTCTCCTCACTATATTCCGACTCAGACGAACATACATGGGAGACTACACAGGCCTGGAAACTAACTCCGGCTACTACTCCTCGTCTCAACTCTGGCACACACCACACGCCCTAGCTCTCGCACCGGCTACATCTCTTATATAGACTAGACTCACGCCACGCACACAGCCGAGCAGCCACATCGGCCAACAACCCATGCATGCACGCACTAAGCTAACTACCCTGGAATCTCTCCAGCCAGCTAACAACTTATCTATGCAGGCGTGTGACTCAATCCTCTCCTACTAACTAGGCATGCAACTAACAAACTTGCATGTCAAGATTATGGCTAACAGTCGTCACCGAGTCTGCCTCCAAGGCCTCTGCGGTAGCACATTTTCTGTCCTTTGTTCTTGCATCTTGTCTCTCTTCTGGGTCTCGCTTCTCATCACTGGTAGCGACCCATGGCGGTGGTGGCAGCACCAGATCTGGTCATGGCGGTGGTAGTTCGGGGGCTCCCTTGGCTCCCCGCCCTCAGAGAGGAATCCCCAAAGGATTGTGTCGCCGAGGGCTCCGCCGGGTGTGGAAGCGGTGAGCTCTTCGCAGGTGTCGTCCATCGGCCCGGTGGCAATGGGAGCGTCGGAACTAGGGTTTCCACCTCTTCCATCCCGGTTGGTGAATCGGGGGCCCACTTTGGCTCGAGAAGTGCGGTGAAAAACTGGCCCAGTCTAGTCCAAACGATCCGTATATAAGTTGGCTCCGGATCCCTAAGGGTTCACTCGACCCAGCGCTAAGGTTTCCAGCTTCCCATTCCGAGGTGCGGCGGCTAGCGCATACTGCTCGCTCTCTTCACCGTGTTCCAGGTCCACCTACTCTCCATCGTTCCTTCGCTCAAGTGGTAGCTATGAGAGGTCGTGGTGATGAGTGGGCGGGGAAAAGGCGCACGAGGACTATGCACCGGAGGTGGATCGCTGGCGAGAAGCACATGTGAGGCAGAAGTTTGCGAGAGAGGAGGTGGACAAGGCCTATTGGCGCAGGGAGGCATCTCCACCATCCAGGGGGGCGGGTGGTCCATCGCGTGACGACAGTAACTCGAGCGACTATCCTCTGCAAGACGGTGGGAGCCAGGGAGGCAACTACCAGTAGCAGGGCACCGGCAGCTAGGGAGGCGATGCCGGTGGGAGTCACGGTAACAACGCCAGATCTAACCAGGGCAACTTCAAGAACTATGGTGGTAACAAGAAGCAATACAGGCCGAAGCCACAGGTGAATAAGGGGGCCAGGCAATCTCAAGGCAAGGCGGCGTCGGGAGGTGGTGCGGCTGCCAATTCCGAGCGCTTCCGCTATGGTCAGGTTGGCCACTTCCAAGTGGAGTGCGATTTCCCGCCGTTGTGTTTTCTGTGCAAAAAGGAGGGCCATGCTGCAATAGATTGCCCGAGACACATGCTTGAGCTGAAACTGTACATGATGGGGCATGGTATTAAAGGGGAAGGTTTCTACTCCATAGAAAACAAAAAAAAAGAGGAGGGAGAGGAAGTGGACTCCAACGCCGCTACGGTGAAGGTGATCTCTGCGAGGGTCTCTCCGCAAATACTTGAGGCTGAACTCAAGAACCTTGTTGAAGAAGACTGGGATTGGCAAGAGAACCAGCTCACATACATGGATTTCTCAGTAGTGTTTCCTTCGAAACACAGTCTGAGGTTGTACTAAAAGAGTGGCGAAATGAAGCTACCTCTGAAGAAAATCAACGTGGTGTTCACCGAGGCGGCGCTCAACCCAGAAGCATGCTGCACTCTGGAGGGCACCTGGGTGAATCTGTGGGGTGTTCCGAAGGTGCTGCGCAAAAAGATCAATCGCATGAAGGTCGGACTTCGTATGTTGGGGCGTATCACTATGGTCCATGAATTGTTGCTCATCCATGTTGGACCAATTCGGGCACTGGTACACTGTCGTAACCCCGCCATGCTCAAATGTACAACTCAAGTGTTGGTCAATAATAGAGGATACAATATCCGCTGTGAGCCGGAGCTGATTGGCTTTGGGAAAGGCATTGCTCCTCCTCCGCCGCCGCCGGCGAACGGGGAGGACGACGACGAAGAAGAAGACAACGTCGAAGACTAAAACAAGCATAAAAAGAACAAGAGTTCTCAAGACAAAGGTCAAACCTTGGTGTTGGTCAAGGAGCATATGTTCGAGGCGACGCCGGCTGGAAAAGGGAATTGGACAAATCAGCCGCAACTCAAACCTCTCTTTTGGAGTGCTATGCGAGGCAGCTGGCCAAATCTCATAATGTTGTCAAGAAGTGCTCCCAGGTGGCCTACCACGCCCGCATGATCAATCAGTACGGCTCTAAGTTGCGTGGTGAAGGGGCAGACATCTTTCCTGCTATGGCCAAATTGCCGTCGGTGGGCATGGTCAACCCACAAGGGCAGGTTGAGGCGGCCCAAGCGCCTCAGCTGTCTTCGGTGATGTTGGAGTCAGGAAGTGGAACCGGGCAAAAGTCTCCTCTCCCTTCGTCATCGATGGTGGACATTTCCTCCTCGCCGAGCAAGGGAAGGAGCCACTAGTAGAAAACAGGGCTTTGGTCCAGGCCTGAAATGCCATTAATCCCGGTTCACTCATGAACCGGGACCAATGGGGGCATTGGTCCCGGTTCGTGAGGCCAGGGCGCCGGCCGGGCCTCGTGGGCCATTGGTCCCGGTTCGTCTGACCCCTTTGGTCCCGGTTCCAGACACGAACCGGGACCAATGGGCCTCGCTCCTGGCCCACAACCATTGGTCCCGGTTCGTGGCTGGAACCGGGACCAAAGGGGGTCCTTTAGTCCCGGTTCCAGCCACGAACCGGGACCAATGAGATGCATATATATACCCCCTCGCCAGCGAGCAGAGCACTCCGCACTGCTCTGTTTTTCTGGCCGGCGAGGGGAGAGCTTTGTGGTGCTCTAGCTCACCTCCTATGCACGTGAGGTGTTCGATGAAATGCCCGAGCCACACTTAAGCTTTCTCCTCTCGAAGCTCCTTGTCCAAGCTCCATTTTCCTCAAGATTTGTCTAGGTTTGGCGGTCCGTCCTGTCCCGTCCCCGTCCTCACCGTCGTCGATCGCCCGCACCCATCTCGGCGCCGGCACCACCGTGGTTAGCCTCTTCTTCTTATCTTCTTTCTAAAAGAAAAAAGTTCTTACTTGTATGATTTAGATAGATACTTGTGTAATTTTCTTACTTTTATTATTGTTTGTTATTATATAGTGCGATGGTTTTGGTATCCGCCTCCGTCGGCCCTCGTCCTGTCTATGATTCGGATGTGGTATATATTATCTTTTATAACTATTTGTTTTATTTAGTGTTTATGACAATTATGACGACCAACGTGACATAGATTTTTTAATCTAGGAGGTATGTGAACCGGAAATTCCAACCGACATAGAAATTCTTGTCGAGAAGTTAAATTTGGTTGAAAAAGAAAACAATTACTTGAAAGAAAAATTACAAAGAGTTGAAGAGGAGAAGATGAAGTTGGAGTTGCATGTTGCCGATGTTGTCGACGATCACAAGATCAAGATGGATGCAATGCGCTTGAAGATTAGAAAGATTAGAAAATATGACATTCATACTGAGGCTTGGTATCATTATGCCGTTGGATCAATTGGTACCTTAGTTGCGGTTATGATCGCATTTGTTGTTGCATTTAAATTTTATAGTTTCAATGTATGTTTTAATTAGATGCTCTAGAGAGCTATATGTTATTCAATAATGAGAACTATGTATGAACGTTATGTATTTATTTTGGTCACTACTGTACTTTGGCTTTAATGTGATGATGAATTTCTATTAATTTGGTTTTTAATACACTTTATTATATAACGCACGCAGATGAACCGGCAATGGATGTACGGTGACCGACGCACCTCCGAGTATATTAAGGGCCTGCATAATTTTCTCGAAGCGGCTGAGGCAAACAAGCAGAATGGTTTTATGCATTGTCCATGTACTGTCTGTGAGAATACGAAGGCTTTCTCCAACTCTAAAACCCTTCACTTTCACCTGCTTGAGAAGGGTTTTATGCCACACTATAATGTTTGGACCAAGCACGGAGAAAGAGGGGTTATGATGGAAGACAACGAAGAAGAAGAGGATGATGACAACTACCCGCCCCCTGAATACAGCGATGCTGCAACGGGGGAAGCCGAAGATCAAGAGGAACCAGACGATGTGTTCGATGATGATCTTCGCCGGGTCATTGTTGATGCACAGAGAGAATGCGAAAGTGAAAGGGAGAAGTTGAAGTTCGATCGCATGTTAGAGGATCACAAAAAAGGGTTGTACCCAAATTGCGAAGATGACAACAGAAAGCTCGGTACCACACTGGAATTGCTGCAATAGAAGGCAGAGAATGGTTTATCTGACAAGGGATTTAGTTCGCTACTGAAAATAATGAAGAAGAAGCTTCCAAAGGATAACGAATTGCCCGGCAGTACGTACGAAGCAAAGAAGGTTCTATGCCCTCTAGGATTGGAGGTGCAGAAGATACATGCATGCCCTAATGACTGCATCCTCTACCGCGGTGCGTACGAGGATTTGAACGCATGCCCGGTATGCGGTGCATTGCGGTATAAGATCAGAAGAGATGACCCTGGTGATGTTGAGGGCCAGCGCACCGGGAAGAGGGTTCCTGCCAAGGTGATGTGGTATGCTCCTATAATACCACGGTTGAAACATCTGTTCAGAAACAAAAAGCATGCCGAGTTGATGCAATGGCACATAAAAGACCGTAAGAAAGACGGGAAGTTGAGAGCACCCGCCGACGGGTCGCAGTGGAGAAAGATCGAGAGAAAGTAGAGCGACTTTACAGGTGACCCGAGGAACGTATGGTTTGGTTTAAGTGCAGATGGCGTTAATCCTTTTGGGGATCAGAGCAGCAAGCATAGCACATGGCCTGTGACTCTATGTATGTATAACCTTCCTCCTTGGTTGTGCATGAAGCGGAAGTTCATTATGATGCCAGTGCTCATCCAAGGCCTTAAGCAACCCGGCAATGACATTGATGTGTACCTAAGGCCATTAGTTGATGAACTTTTACAGCTATGGAATGGAAGAGGTGTACGTGTGTGGGATGAGAACGAACAGGAGGAATTTGACCTACATGCGTTGCTGTTTGTAACCATCAACGATTGGCCTGCTCTCAGTAACCTTTCAGGACAGACAAACAAGGCATACCACGCATGCCGACAATGTTTAGATGACACCGACAGTATATATTTGGACAAATGCAGGAAGAATGTGTACCTGGGGCATCGTCGATTTCTTCCGACCAACCATCAATGTCGAAAGAAAGGAAAGCATTTCAAAGGTGAGGAAGATCACCGGAAGAAGCCCGCACTCCGTACTGGTGCTCACATACTTGATATGGTCAATGATTTACAAGTAATCTTTGGAAAGGGTCCTGGCAGACTATCTGTTCCGACTGACGATGCGGGACGCGCACCCATGTGGAAGAAGAAATCTATATTTTGGGACCTACCATATTGGAAAGACCTAGAGGTCCGCTCTGCAATCGACGTGATGCACGTGACGAAGAATCTTTGCGTGAACCTGCTAGGCTTCTTGGGAGTGTATGGGAAGACAAAAGATACACCGGAGGCACGGGAGGAACAGCAACGTGTGCATGAAAAAGACGGCATGCATCCAAAGCAGTATTAAGGTCCTGCCAGCTACGCTCGTACCAAAGAAGAGAAGGAAATCTTCTTTGAATGCCTGCTCAGTATGAAGGTCCCGTCTGGCTTCTCGTCGAATATAAAGGGAATAATAAATATGGCAGAGAAAAAGTTCCAGAACCTAAAGTCTCATGACTGCCACGTGATTATGACGCAACAACTTCCGGTTGCATTGAGGGGGCTTCTACCGGAAAATGTTCGATTAGCCATTGTGAAGCTATGTGCATTCCTCAATGCAATCTCTCAGAAGGTGATCGATCCAGAAATCCTGCCAAGGTTAAGGAGTGATTTGGTGCAATGTCTTGTTAGTTGCGAGCTCGTGTTCCCATCGTCCTTCTTCAATATCATGACGCACGTCCTAGTTCATCTAGTCGACGAGATTGTCGTTCTGGGCCCTGTATTTCTACACAATATGTTCCCCTTTGAGAGGTTCATGGGAGTCTTAAAGAAATATGTTCTTAACCGCGCTAGGCCAGAAGCAAGCATCTCCATGGGCCATCAAACAGAGGATGTCATTGAGTTTTGTGTTGACTTCATTCCTGACCTTAAGAAGATTGGTCTCCCTCAATCACGGTATGAGGGGAGACTGACTGGAAAAGGCACGCTAGGAGCGGACTCAATAATATGTAGGGACGGACATTCTTGGTCTCAAGCACACTACACAGTTCTACAGAATTCTACCTTGGTGACCCCGTATGTCGATGAACACAATAATATTCTGCACTACAAACACCCGGGGCAGTGTGATGACTGGATTACATATGAACACATCAGGACTTTCGGCAGTTGGTTGCAAACACGTCTCATGGGTGACAACACTGTTTCTGATGAGTTGTACTCGTTGGCCAGGGGACCATCTTCGACTGTATTGACTTACAAAGGGTACGAGATAAATGGGAATACATTTTACACGATCGCCCAAGATCAAAAGAGCACCAACCAAAACAGCGGTGCCCGCTTTGATGCAGCAACCAATAGGGGAAAGGACACATATTATGGTTACATAGTGGACATATGGGAACTTGACTATGGACATGATTTCAAGGTCCCTTTGTTTCAGTGCAAATGGGTCAATCTGTCAGGAGGCGGGGTACAGGAAGACCCACAGTACGGAATGACAACAGTGGATCTGAACAATCTTGGGTACACAGACGAACCATTCGTCCTAGCCAATGATGTGGCGCAGGTTTTCTATGTGAAGGACATGTCTACCAAACCGAGAAAAAGAAAAGATAAGGAAGCGAATACATCATACGATGAGCCAAAGCGCCACATAGTTCTTTCAGGAAAAAGAGACATCGTGGGATTGGAGGGCAAGACAGAAATGTCCGAAGATTATGAAAAGTTTCATGAAATTCCTCCCTTCAAAGTCAAGGCTGACCCAAGCACCCTCTTAAACGATGAAGATTATCCATGGTTACGGCGCAATAAGCAAAGGACACAAGCGAAGAAAAACTAAAGACTTTCTCTCCACAACTATATCATTGCAGTTACATGTGAAGAAATGAAATGCCTTTTGTAACAGATGAGTTTTCGTATGAAACCCTAATACTTCGAAAGAGATTGTCCGTTTTGTACACGAAGTGCATCCAGTTTTTGCCGTAACCCTCTCAACTCTTTATAACCTTGGGCGGTGAAGGTCGTACCAATCAGGAAGAAGCACACGGATCGTGTGTTTCTTTCAAGCGCTTGTGAGCTGTTGGATCAGCACTATAACGACTAGTCCCGGTTCCTGCTAGCAACCGGGACTAAAGAGGCACACAACCCTATATATAACCCACCTCTCGGACATGTTCGACACTTAGTGTGTGTACTCATTCGGATTCCCTGCATACGGTCCAACGGTGCATTTCATATTTCCACCGTTGGGCTGTATGCAGGGGAAACCGTGTGTTTTGTTGATCTATCTAGAAATACTTTAGTTCATCGACCGAATACAAATCATTCGGATTCCCTGCATACGGTCCGACGGTGCATTTCATATGCGGGCACTCACGAGCCACCGTCGCGCTGTATGCAGGGGAAACCGCGTGTTTTGTTGATCTATCTAGAAATCCTTTAGTTCATCGACCGAATACAAATCATTCGGATTGCCTGCATACGGTCCGACGGTGCATTTCATATGCGGTCACTCACGAGCCACCGTCGGGCTGTATGCAGGGGAAACCGTGTGTTTTGTTGATCTATCTAGAAATCTTTTCATTTTCCGACGGTATATTTTATTTTTCCAACTCCATTTTTACAAAGACACTTAGAAAGAAACAAAAGACAAATAGAAAGGATGATGCTCAATTGTCCGTTTTGTAGACGAAGTGCATCCAGTTTTTGCCGTAACCCTCTCAACTTTTTATAACATGCTATGTGGGTGAAATGATGATACCATGCCAACTTTCAACCTTTTCAGAGTTCATTTGTAGTGCTTTTCAATTTCAGTGTCATTTAGCTCAAAAAAATCAGTAAGTGCATGAAAAATACCAAATGAAGTCAGAAAGGGTTGAAAATTGATGATGTGGCTTTGAATGGTGCATTTTGAACACACAAAAAGTCTGGAGTTCAAATAAGTTCAAAAAAATGAAATCCCTTTGTAACAGATGAGTTTTCGTCCGAAACCCTGATACTTCGAAAGAGATTGTCCATTTTGTACACGAAGTGCATCCAGTTTTTGTCGTAACCCTCTCAACTTTTTATAACATGCTATGTGGGTGAAATGATGATACCATGCCAACTTTCAACCTTTTCAGAGTTCATTTGTAGTGCTTTTCAATTTCAGGGTCATTTAGCTCAAAAAAATCAGTAAATCATGAAAAATCCCAAATAAAGTCAGAAAGGGTTGAAAATTGATGATGTGGCTTTGAATGGTGCATTTTGAACACACAAATAATCAATTAAAATATTCTGTTATGATGAACTAAAACAAAACTATAATATTCTTCAATAGCAAAAAGAATCAACTAAAAAGCTTTTATAAAACTCTAATAGCAAAAGGAATCAACTAAAAAGCTTTTATAAACCTCTAGTATTTTTGAAACTAAAATTATATAAAATTTATGCAACTAAAATTATCAAAGAATTTTTTGTTCAAAACATTAATAGCAAAAAGAATTTTCATAAATAATTTTTTTGTTAGAAAGTTTAATAGCAAACTAAAATAACCAAATCTGTTTTTGATTAAAACAGACATTTAAAATAACCTAAAACTTACCAAATTGAATATAATGATAAAACACAGTAATATTAAATAGCAGGAAAAAGAATCACTCGAAAATCTATTTTTTTAGTAAAGTTATCAAATTATTAACTAAAATTATCAAATTATTAACTAAAATTATCAATTTTTTTATTTGTTAAAAAGAATGAACTAAAAAGAATGAACTAAAATATTAACTAAAATTATCAAAGAATTTATTTGTTAAAAAGAATGAACTAAAAAGAATCAACTAAAATATTAACTAAAATTATCAAAGTATGTATTTGTTAAAAAGAATGAACTAAAATAACAGAAGAAAAATATTGGAAAAAAATTTAAAAAAATAAATAAAGCAAAAAACAAAACAAAAATACTGGGAAAAAAAATGCCGCCTACTGGGCCACCATGGCCTGCATACGACTAGAAACCCAACCGTTCGTTGGGCCAGGATGCAGGCCCATAGAAGGCCCAGTAGGCCCACAGGCTGTGACAGGTTTAGGCCCGAAAGCCTGCATAAGAGAGGAGCTCGAAAGGGGAGGCACACCAGCGCTTATAAACCAGTATCGGCGCCCTTCAGCTAGCGAGGTGGGACTAAACATCCACCCGTGCCAGCCGCAGCCCTTTGGTTCTGGTTGGTGGCACCAACCGGGACCAATGCACCCCTTTGGTCCCGGTGCGTGGCACCAACCGGGACCAATGCCTACCTTTGGTCCCGGTTCGTGCCACCAACCGGGACCAAAGGTCTCTGCTTCCCGCCCTTTGGGCTGACGAAAAGAGACCTTTGGTCCCGGTTTGTGGCACCAACCGGGACTAAAGGGGGCATTGGTCCCGGTTGGTTCCACTAACCGGGACCAAAGGTGGTTGCTATATAACCCAAGACTTAGGAAATTTCCCCCCACCCGCCATTCTTCTCTCCACGCCGCCAGGCTGCTGCTGCTGCCCTCGACGCCGTCGCCTCCCCGAGCCGTCCCGAGGTCGTCGTCGCCGTCGCCGCCCGCTCCTCGTCGCCGTCGCCGTCGCCGTCCCTGCCCCGACGTCGACGCGCCGCCCCACGCCCCTGCCCTGCCCCGATGCGCCGCCCCGTACCCCTGCCTCGACCTCGGCCGCCCCGTGCCCCTTGCCTCGACGCCGGCCGCCCCGTGCCCCTGCCCCGACGCCGCCCCGCGCCCCCGGCATGCCCCGACCACGCCGCACCTCTCCTCCCCGTTCGGTTCGGCCGGCGCCCCTTTCCTCCCTGTCCTCCTCTCTGTCCTTTTTTTTCATATATATGATGATTTTTTTTGTTCATAGATGATATGTAGTGTATATGATGATATGTATGTGTATATATGATGATATGTCCTGATTTTTCATAAATTTTTTTGTTCATATATATGATGATTTTTTTTTCATAGAATATGATGTTTTTTTTGTTCATAGATGATCATATATATGATGTTTTTTTGTTCATATGTATGCATGGATGTGGATGGAATATGATGTTTTTTTGTTCAAAGAATATGATGTTTTTTTTATTCATAGAATATTTTTTTATGTTCTATGTATGTTCATATATGCAAAAGTTATATGATGTTTTTGTTCATAGAATATGTATGCATGGATGTGGATGGAATATGATGTTTTTATGTTCATATATGTGTATGTATGTTCATATATGCAAAAGTTACATTTAAGAAAAAAAGAAAATGTATGTATGTTCATATGCAAAGAATATGGAAAAGTTAGAATTTTTTATGTTCATAGAATTTTTTTTGGTGATATTGTAGAATATGAACATTTTGAATATGGATGGATGGATGGATGGATGAACATTATGTCCATGTATGTATGTATGGATGTCGTTGTCGATCTACCCCCTCCCCGATAACTTCGACATGAGGGGGGGACGTCGGACATGCATGAGGAGGGAGATAACTTGTTCATATATGTATTTTTTTTCATATATGTGGCTATATGTATTTTTTTGTTCATAGCATTTTTTTGTTCATATATGTATTTTTTTTTGTTGATAGAATATTTTGTCGATCTCCTACCCCCTCCCGCCCCTACCCGACAAACTCTCGAGGCCACCCAAACCCCTAGAAGAAAACTCCGGTAACTTTGACATGAGGGGGGACGTCGGACATATCGGGCGACCAACTCTCGAGGCCACCCAAACCCTAGAAAAAAAGCGTTGTCGATCTCCTACCCCCTCCCGCCCCTACCCGACAAACTCTCGAGGCCACCCAAACCCCTAGAAGAAAACTCCGGTAACTTCGACATGAGGGGGGACGTCGGACATATCGGGCGACCAACTCTCGAGCCCTCGCCGACGCGCCGGGACTGAGATGTGATAGGTAGTATTTTTTTTTGTTCATAGAAAACTCCGGTAACTCTCCAACATGAGGGGGGACGTCGATCGATCAACCCCCTCTCGCCAAACCGGGACTGAAAAAGCGTTGACGAGGCCACCCCAAACCCTAGAAGTGTTGTCGAGGCCACCCCAAACCCTAGAAGCGTTGTCGAGGCCACCCCAAATTTACCAAGTTAAATGAAGAAAACTCCGGTAACATAGATTTATCAAGAATGCCCCCATTATGGATGTGCACAAGTTGATCCAATTTTTTGCCATGTTGTAATATTTGCAGAAACTATGGATCAAAGAGACTTGGAACAAGAACAGTTGTTGGGGGATATAATCCGCGACGGACGTGATGTCTTGTCGTTTCTCAACGACACCGATGGTCTGGAAGGAGAGGATGACGGCTCCGGTGATCGAACAATGGAGGAGGAAGGACATGATCATGATGGCTCCGGTGACCGAATGCCGGAGGAAGAAGGAGACCATGATGACGGCTCCGGTGACCGAACGGAGGACGGAGCTGTTGCAAAGTCCGGCGAGGTATATATATTAATTAAGCATGTGCTGACTAGCTAATTGATGCATTAATTGTTTTGATATATTAACTCTTCTTTCTTCTTTTATAGCCCTCCGGATCGAGCCAAACTTCGGTAACGAGACGAGGCCCGAAGAAGAGGTTGCGCAAGGATGAAAGGTTCACGATCACAGCACTCGCGCACGATGGCCATCCGATTGAACCCAAGCGGACCAAGGACGCATTTTCTGCTCAGTGCGGAGCTATTGTTAGGGACAACATCCGGATCAGCATCAAGCAATGGAATAAGCCTAAGGACGGCGCCCCTGAAGGTGATTATGTCACCGATAGAGAGAAAGATGATCTTTGGACCTTGCTGAAGGCAAATTTCACCCTACCGCCAGAGGAGGATCCGAATAAGCCAGTTATAGAGCCACTGGTCAAGGCGTGTGCTCTTAAGAAGATGGCAGATCTATTAAGGAGGTGGAAGAATGAGTTGAAATCAAAGTTTGTCGACAAAGGGAAGACTCCAGAATTCACCGGCCGATTTGAGAAGATAAGAGATCACTGGCCCGCATTTGTGGCCTACAAGACATCGGACAAGAGTAAGAAAATGTCAGAGACAAACAAGATCAATGCTGCAAAGAAGCAGTATCACCATCACACGGGGTCAGGTGGCTACCTCAAAGCCCGGCCGTTGTGGGACAAAGCTGAGAATGACCTGATTGCTAAAAACGTCGTACCACAGACATTGAACTGGCCAGACCGTTCAAGGACTTGGTTCTTCGGGGTTGGGGGAACTTTGGACCCTGAAACAGGGAAGTGCCGCTGGACGAACGAGCAACTTGCAATACCCATGAACAAGCTTCAGGAGTATATCACCGCAGCGCAGGAAGGGACGTTCATTCCCGACAGAGAGAAGGGCGAGCTGACTGAGGCCCTAGGGAATGATGAGCACCCTGGACGAACACGAGGCACACCAGGCTCCGTTCCGTGGAAGGTTGGGTTTCCCGACGCAGGCGGTTACAGAAGCCGGGAGAGAAAGAGGAAAGCGGAGTTGAGCGAAATTCAGAAGCTCAATGCAAGACTACAAAAGCTAGAGGAAGCTGAGAGCCAGCGAGCTGCCGGCCAACCATCTCAGCGGCACGAAGCTACCCCAGAAGCTACCCCGCCATCTCAGCGGAGAAGCAGCGTCACTTCCACGGAGCCCGTTTAGCCTGACTGCACGTCTCCTAGCTACCCCGTGGATACTATCACGGAGGCTCAACATTGCGAGCTTATGACGAAATACAGGAACCTCACTTTCAAGGCGGCTGTCGGCTCTGTTGCACCTCCTCAACCCAACGGAACTTTTCACTGCCGTCCGATTCCACATGGCTATGCTGTTGTGATGGTGGATGAAGTAATGGAGGGATTTGAGGAGCTCGAGCTGGACCACTCTACAGGTGCAGGGGAGAATCGGCTGGTTCGTGCCCTGAGGAGTACATGTCTATGGCAGAAGGAGTACATCAAGCTTCCAAACTGGACGCCTCCGCCTCCTCCTCCTCCTCCGGCGAGTCAGGGCACTCCGCCTCCTCCTCCTCCTCCTCCTCCTCCGGCGAGTGATCAGGGCACCCCGCCTCCTTCTCCGGCTCCTCCGACGCGTGAGGGCACCCCGCCTCCTCCTTCGCCTACTCCAGCGCGTCGGAGCAGTCCGCCTCCTCCTCAGCCTCGTCGGCAATGGCGGAAGACAGACGCCGCCGCTCCGGCTCCTCCGGCGCGTCGGAGCACTCCGCCTCCTTCTCCGCCTCGTAAGCAACGACGGAAGACAGACGCCGCCGCTCCGGCGGCTAGCAGTACAAGCAGAGGCGGGAGGGAATACAGATACGGTCCATCTCTCAAGCCTCTGGAAAAGTTACCATATGAGAGGACCGAGTCTGAAAACGAGGAGATATGTCAGGACCAATTGAGGGCCCATTTTGCAAAGAAAACTCCACCTCCGAATTAGAAGCTAGATCCGGTGAAAGTGAAGCGCACTATCGATGCCCTGAAGCGACCACCACCGCCTCCGCCGGATTCCAACTATGTCTGGATTATTAAAAAGACATATGAAGAAGCGCGACGGTCGGGAAGTACTTCTAGTGATGCAAGGTTAGCAGAACGAAGAAGTGAGAAAACAATTCCCCAGCTCGGCGAACAGGAGAAGCAATCGTGCCCCCCGCTCAAGGTGTCTAGCGATATCGTCGCAAATCATCCGGGGATGGTGCCCGGTACCAATCCTGGTGATTACTTGGGGGATGATGTAATTTTTCAAACGGCTGAGGTAACAAAAGAAAAATATGAATACATGCACGGGAAGCCTCTCGTCAAACCTGATCATCCTCCTCTAACAACGATGATGTACAAATTGCATGAGTGGTACATGAAAACCTGCAGGGAGTCTGGGAGAGACACTATGTATATGGCAGTGAAACCAGAGCACGAATTCATTGGACTTCCCGTGATGCCTGTTGAATTTGTGGAGTTATTTCAGTTATACAATCAACTGGCCCTCGACAAACAACTCATGACTGCCTACTGTCTGTAAGTATTACTTCTATAGTTAAGTCTCTAGCTCAGCTCGTTCATTGCATGTATATATAATTATCCTCACTATATTATGCAGATTGAAGATCGTCGAATGCAAAAAACTAGAAATCTTCGACGTTGGGTTCATTAGCCCAGATGCCGTAAATGAATGGACGGTACGAAACTCAATCAAAGAGACCGAGGAGAACTTGCTAAAGTCGTTCCTTATACATCAAAACAAAAGGGAAATACTCTTTCCTTACAACTTCAAGTGAGTGTTGTTGTCTTCTCTGTATACTCGGTTTCGCTTACTCGAGGTTAAGTAATGTAATTGATGAGTTATATATGCGTGCGCAGTTTCCACTTTATTCTGCTATCCATTAAGCTTGACGGGGCATTAGTAACTGTCTTAGACTCGAGACGTAAAGATCCCGAGGATTATGCGGACATGACTGCAATGCTCAAGAAGTAAGTTCAGTCAATACCGGGACCATATCGGCATGCAACTTTCGTTAATTTCCTGATATAAAGTAATCATTTTCTTTGCCTGGCAGGGTTTGGAAGAAGTTCACCCGAAAGGTTCCCGGTCTAAACAAAGAGTTGCGATTTACGCACCCCAAAGTAAGTAGTACTAGCTAGTTCCGCGCATCTCTAATTGATTCAAATTTTCATCAATATATCATTAGCATGCTTGCTTATCAGTTTGATTGAACTCTATTCTCGTAAAGTGCTTGTACCAGAAAGAAGGGACTTCTTTATGTGCATACTACGTATGCGAGTTCATTCGCCACTCGACCTCTGAGCGGGGCTTCTCTGACAAACAATTTGAAGTACGTAAATAATATTCACAATTTAATTTTATATATTACCATCAATTGTGTTGAGTTTTATTCATATATGTGCATGTATTGACCCCCTTCTTTAAATTAGATCTGGCAGATGCGGGATGAACTCCTACCACATGATCGCATACGAGCAATTCAAGAGGAATTGGCGGGATTCTTTCTTGACCACGTCATACCTAAAGACGGAGAATACCATTCGAATTTGTGATTGGATCTTAGGTACATGATGTTAGGGATTGTAAAAGATGTTATATTGTATATATGTAGTAGCGTCGGATAGATATACGAAAACTTGTTGTTCGACCAATCTCTCGGAGAAAGAGAGGCCGATCACTTTTCTCTGTATATGTTCATGACGATCTTATGTACTTAATGGTTCCTTCATTTGCTTACTAGCTAGCGTGTCGAGTTCTCTCTATAGTAGCTAGCGTCGACCAAGCACGGAGAAAGAGAGGACACTTCTCTCTATTAGCTAGCTAACACAATATGAAACCCCTAAATTAACCCTACAAAACCCCCTAAACCGCCCCCCCCCCCCTTCAAAAAAAAAAAAAAACCCCAGCTCCTGCCAGATGATGACGCGTGGATGCCTTTTGGTCCAGGTTGGTGTTACCAACCGGGACTAAAGGTCCTCCTGCCTGGGCTCCCCGCAGCGCCCACGTGGAGGGCCTTTGGTCCCGGTTCGTAAGCAAACCGGGACTAAAGGTTTTGGGCTTTAGTCCCGACCCTTTAGTCCCGGTTCCAGAACCGGGACAAATGGGCCTCTGGAACCGGGACAAATGGGCCTTTTTCTACTAGTGAGCGTTCGGTGTCTCCATGCAGGGTCGCGGCGGAACTGATGACGGCAGGTAGAGGCGCTAGGGCTTGCCAGAGTGGACGAATTGGGTGCAGCAGCGGAACTCGGTGGCAGTGGAGAAACGGAGCAGGGCGTCGTGGGCAAGCCGTCCCAGGCCAATTGCGTCGGCTGGGAGACGAGGTTGACCTCGGCGGACCTCCTGGACAAGGTCTCGGAGCTCGGGGTGGACTCCGGCCGTGGTGACGACGATCGGTGCACGGTACACGGCCAGCAGCTCCCGTGCACCAGCGCAGGTCGTCCAACTCGCTGCCGGCATTTGCACACGTCGTCCACCTCATCGCAACACCCGCGCAGGTCACCCACTTCGCCGCCGGCGCTCGCGCACGTCGCCATCGGTGGTTGTTGTCCAGTCCTCTCGGTCCAGCCCAGGTCAGAGCGCCGCCGGTCTGGTCTCCAAAATCCAGATCACCCAGCTCTTCGGTCTGGTCCGGTCCGCCGGCGGGCGGTCCAAACAGCGGCTCGTACCGTGTCCGCCCCTAGTCGCAAGGGTCCGCCTCCACAACCGGGTGATCTAAATGAGATACATCTTCTGCAACATCAGGGGGTTCGGGCACACTAGGCGTCGAACCCAGCTGAAAGAATACATTGCTAGGGAGCAATTAGACTACGTGGGGCTGCAAGAAACCATTAGGGCTGATTTCACCTACTTAGACTTGGGCTCCATTGATCGGAGCGAAAAGTTCAGCTGGCAATGGGTGTCGGCTGTAGGCCACTCAGGTGGCTTGCTTCTGGGGATTAGTAACGAGGTTTTCGACATTGTCTCGTGGGACGCAGGACAATTCTTCTTAAGTGGGACATTTCGATATATGATAGTCCGTCTTTAATATAGGTTAGTATAGATAGAGTGTGAGAACTGATACGCTGGTGGTGGCTGAGTTGGCACGTGCGTGTGGGTGCGTGCATGTGTGTGCCCACTGATTGTATGTGTGTGTTTGATCTTGGCCACCATTGCTAGCTTCATCCTTGGAGCGAACTCTTGAACATGTAAATCTTGAGCGTATATTTTTTTTTTATTCAAGAACAAATTAATACAACCATCCCTCACATGCTTAATTTTTATATTTTGAACAATAAGAATTGAAATAGTAGTACTAGCAGTCCAGACTCTGGGAATTGCATGCATGTATATGTAGAAAAATACATGTCGCGGCATGATGATTAATATTTCAATGAAGGCCCGGTAAAGATACGATGCTCCAGGTGTTAATCTAACCCATCGATTTGCACCTCCAGATGGATCTGTGATTATTTTACTAGCACCTGGTGGATATCAGGAGAGCGTATGAGTTAGTTATGTACGCATGAGCAAACATTGTCAGTCCATGCATAATTAATGCACTTCTATTTCGGAAATGAACTAAAAGTGCGAGTAACTAGAGCATAAGAAGCAAAAACATATAATAGTAGCAGTAGTATGTACCTTACACGGCAGGCAGACACACTAATCTTGTGTGCTGCCTATGAATAACAGAAGAATTAGTATATATATATCTGCAAAAGAGGTAGTGGGCCAAGAAGAAAGATGTTTATGTGAGGGGGTACGAAGGATGAGCAATGAAGGAATGAATGGGGGATATTGGAGAGCAATTGTGCCTGACTAGAGAAGCTCGAGATGTTAATCTACCCCATAGATCTGCACCTCCAGATGAATTATTTTGCTAGCTGCTATCACCTACATTACATAGGTAGTTACCAGAAGAGCGTAGGAATTAGTTGTGTTTGTGCATGAACAAACATTGTCAGTCGATTCATAATATACTGCTAGCGAGCAATTCACATAAGATATATAGATAGATAGCAGAAGAATCGATCATACATATAGCGGCATTAGTGGTATAGTACCTGAATTTGCAGGCAGACACTGCTTCGTTGGGCGAGGAGAAAGATGCTGATGTGAGGTAGGTGATATGAAGGAGGAGCAATGAACGAATGAATGTGGATACTGCAGGGCTTGTGTACGTTTGGCTTTGCTTTTGCCAAAGCATCCATCCATCCATCCATCCTTAGCTCATGGCTGGTTAATTCTTTGCTTGGGGCTGCAGCAAAGTAAAGAAGAAAGATGGAAATTATTGTCTGCTTCTTTGTTTCTTCCTCCTAGCTTTTCCTTTTTTCTTTGAATAACGCAAAGGGACAGGGCAGGTCGTGAACCACGAGTAGCCAGATCAAATACAAGTACGTAAGAAAAATTCAATGAGGAGGGCCGAGTGTACATAATCCCTGTCAGGGAGGGCCAGCCCACTTGAATACACCATTTTAGCAGCAAATAATCATCTACAAACATGCATATTAGGCCATGTGTGGCTTTCTAATTTGCCCGATATTACCTGTATTCATATGAATGTTTTAAACTTTGAATAAAAGGATGCAGTTTCTTAAAAAAAAGAAATGCATATTAGGCTTAACATAATGATGTTAGGGGGGGGGGGGGGGGGGGGGGGGGGGGCAGGGCCCTTGCTGGTCCCCCCCCCGCGTTCTCCGCCTTTGCCGATGCTGAGGTGCCTGAGTATGTCCTGCATGGGGTGAAGGATTACCCAGAGTACTACGAATCGAGGAAGGATCCATGTGTATGCTCGAGACGCTAGCTTTATGTACAGTTTGGTAACTAAATGAGTATGCTCGAGACACTGCTTCCTGCTTACTAGAGTACGTACGTACGTTGCTCATTAGTACTCCCTTCATTCCACAATGTAGCACATATAGATTTTTCTGAAAGTCAAACTTTGTTAACTTTGACCAAGTTTATAGAGAAAACTATCTACATCTACAATACCAAACATGTACATTATGAAAATATAACTCATGATGTATCTAATGATGTGCATTTGGTATTCTAGATGTACCTATTTTTCTCTCTATAAATATGGTCAAGGTTTGTAATGTTTGACTTTTAGAAAAATCTATAGGCACTACATTATGCAATGAAGGGAGTAAGTAGGATGCTGATTCTCCTTAAAAAAAAGGATGGATGCTGACGTACGGAGCAAGGACTCGATGGATACCAAAAGAAAAGACTTGCCCCAGTTCGGCCGGCCTGCTACTGCATCTGCATGCCAAGGCCCAAGCCCAGAACCCAGGCAAGCAGCCAGGTTTCAGGCAAACGCCCCAGAACTGCCTAGAATCCGCCCAGATTTAGGTAGAAAATCTAGCTGCCTAGATCAGGCCCAAGCCCAGATCGGAACTAGCTGCAGCCAATGAAGGTGAGCTCCTCACGCTACAATGGACGACGAAGCCTATCCTTGTCGACATGTAGTGTGCCCAGGCGATCTCCCTCATCTCCTCCAGCCGACGACCAGTGTCGTCCTAGCCAGGCCGTGATGGTGTCTCTTACTCTCAACTCTGCGCGCTTTTGATGGTGATCGTGAGATGATTAGGTTGGTTAAGATATGTAGAAGCCAGAATAATGCTAGTCACATTTTAGTTGCCTTTGGTAATAGCCAAGCCCGTACTGTGTGTTGGCTTGAGAAGGACTCCAATGACGGCTTAATACATACTCTATCTTTTCCCCACAAAAAAAGAAAAAGAAATGCAGTCTCGGATTGCTACAGAACAGTCCATGACTCCATGCACAAAGATGAAATTGTCTTTTTTTCTTCTCTTTAAATTTGGATAAAGCATGGCAGGTTTCTTTTGCTTTCTGAGAAGAGGAGAGCTGCTTCCTTGCCTAGGGTTGGAACCAAATCGACAACCAAGATGCCAATGCTAAAATTGTTGCTTTGTGTCACTCGGTTAATATGGGATCGTTCTTGACAAAAGCTTATAAAACTTATGAATCTACTTAATAAGTTAGGCCAACAATATCCGACTCTTGCATCTCACACATATATTGGCACCCGTATAATATGCAAACCTATCTCATGGATTTGGTGAATTGAGATATCAAATCAATGATACACAACATGTCAATTCTCCTGTCATAGTGGGTTAGGATACTATAATGATTGGTCGATAGGGTCGTTACTTGAGTTCTAGGTTTCCCTTTAGATTGTCTTGACACATGCAACAAGGACTTACATTTTGCTTTTTTCTGGAGCATCGAAACTTTGACACGTTACTAGAGGTATTTCTCTCTCACACAAATTCAATGATACATCAGCGAATGAAAATGATTGTCATCGTTAAGGGTGGACTCGAGCCAAGCCTGCCAAAAGCTCGCCGTCCTCGATTCTCTGGCGAGCCACAAAACGGAACTGGGCCCAAGTTTTGCCCCAGCTCGGTGCCGCTCGGCAGGGCGCTGCTGCCATGTGGGCCCGGCGGGGTGGGGCGGGCGTGCGGTGCAGCGTGCCGGCTGGGCGTGCGTGCTTGCTGGTTGAGCTCTCCTTCTCCATGGCATGCGGCTGGGCATGCCAGTGAGAGTGGGCTGGGCGTGCGTGCGTGCTGGCCAGTGGCGAGGCTGGGTTGTGCATGCCGCTGCCGCGTATGTGCTGGCGAGAGTTGCCAACAACGGCGGGCGTGCGACTAACCCTATCGTCATAGCCTCATAGGTAGATTGATCTTGGGCTGGGTCTCCTGTGCTGCGAGCTGGTGATGAATTGCAGAAGAATTAATACATATGTTGGTATCTTTTTTTTTCGATAAGGGGCATTTCATTGAATTGAATTATCGAGGTGATACAATCGCATCGAAAGAAGGCCCGGCCTCTGCATAGCTAAGATGCACACAGCCAACAAGTCCAAAGGTCCGAAAACTAAAAAACGAATTACAGCAAAGTTTAGTCTAGCCTATGTCGTGGCGGGCTCTATCCGGAGATCACACCGCCATCCATGGGGGTAGAAAACCTCCCTGACCGTACGCTCCAGCCGTGTAGAGACCATCATAAAAAGGTCCCTGTCCTCCGGCCTCTGCAGGATAGACCAAGTACGGAGCCATCGCGTACATATATGAATAACCTGCATAGGAGATGAAACACATTTATTATTAAAAACCACATCATTCCTGGTAAGCCACAATGCCCAGCATAAGGCAGCCGCCCCCACAAGAATGTGTGCAGAAAATTGTTTATCGATCCCCCGCAACCAGTTGCCGAACATGTTACGTGCACTACGTGGGGGGTATAAGTTTGAAGCTACTTGAACTATGGCCCAGACTGTCCGAGCAAACTTACACTCAAAAAATAAGTGTTTAATAGACTCGTTATGTTGGCAAAAGACACATTGCTTGCTACCTTGCCAGTTGCGTCGTGTCAAATTATCTCTAGTTAAGATGACCCCTCTAGTTAGGAACCAGAGGAATATCTTCACCCTTAGAGGAATCTTGAGCTTCCACAATTTTCTGTTATCAACCGGAACCTCACTATGAACCATTGCATCATACATGGACTTGACTGTAAACTTGCCATTCTGATGCAACTTCCATCGAAAGATATCCGGTTCACCTGACAGCTGAATAGCCTCCAGACGTATGAGTAATTCATTCCATGCTGCCAGGCGAGGTCCTAAAAGGTCCCTACGGAAAGAAATATCAGGGTTTTCTTGTCCCAAGACTTGTTTGATCGTGACAAATTTATGTCTTACAATCCTGTACAAGCTAGGGTATTGCACCATGAGAGGGGTGGTCCCTAGCCAGGTGTCTTCCCAGAATCGAACCTGAGAACCGTCCCTAACCGAGAATGTTCCAAATTGGAAAAAGAATTCCTTGGCCTTCATTACCCCACTCCAGAAATGTGAATCACCAGGTTTCCAATAGACTTGAGAAATAGCTTTGGATCCCACGTACTTATTACGAATGATTTCCTGCCATACTCCATTCTCAGTGAGTAGTTTATACACCCATTTGCTGAGGAGAGCAATGTTTTTAATCTCAAGGTCTTGAATTCCAAGTCCCCCTTGACTTTTAGGTCGACATAATACAGTCCACCTAGCTAGTCGATATTTCTTGGATTCGTTATCACACTGCCAAAAAAATCTAGATCTAAAGTAATCGAGACGCTGAAGAACCCCTTTTGGGAGGTGAAAGAATGACAACATGTATAAAACCATGTTGCTGAGGACAGAATTGATCAAGATTAATCGCCCCCCATAAGACAAGAGCTTCGCCTTCCAACTGGCTAGTCGTTTCTCAAGCCTCTCTTCCACATGCTTCCACTCAGCGATAGTTAAGCGCCGATAGTGTATGGGGATACCCAGGTACCGAATCGGGAATTGCCCAAGTTGGCAGCCAAAAATCTCAGCATACTCAGGTGCCGATTCTGTGGCATCACCGAAGCAAAACAGTTCACTCTTATGAAAATTGATTTTGAGACCAGAAAGTTCCTCAAAAGCACATAAAAGCAACTTGAGATTTCTTGCTTTCTCTAGATCATGATCCAAAAACAAAATAGTGTCATCCGCGTATTGTAGAATAGATAGACCATCTTCTACCAAATGAGGAATGACACCGCCGATTTGACCGGCCAACTTAGCCCGCTCAACAAGGGTAGCTAACATGTCGGCGACAATGTTAAACAAAATAGGGGATGCGGGGTCACCTTGGCGAAGCCCCTTCCTAGTCTGAAAATAGTTGCCAACATCATCATTAACCTTGATGGCCACACTACCTCCAGACACGAAACTCTCTACCCATCGACACCATTTTTGCGAAAACACCTTCATGCGTAAAGTTTGCAACAGAAATGGCCATTTAACTTTATCATAGGCTTTTTCAAAATCTATTTTAAAGATGACTCCATTCAAATTTTTATGATGAAGCTCGTGTACAGTCTCATGCAGCACAACAACTCCATCTAGTATGTTGCGTCCTTGCATAAATGCTGTTTGGGTGGGTTTGACTACATGGTCAGCCACCCCATTCAACCGATTAGTTACAACCTTCGTAAAGATTTTAAAACTTACGTTTAGGAGGCAAATCGGTCGATATTGTTGAATACAGCTAGCCTCCTTAGACTTGGGTAGTAGGATAATTTCCCCAAAGTTTAACCGAGAAATATCAAGGTCCTCAGTATGCAGTTCGTTAAACAACTGAACCAAGTCCACCTTAATCACATCCCAAAAACATTGATAAAACTCTGCCGGAAAACCATCCGGACCCGGTGCCTTGTTGTGTTCCATCTGAAACACCGCGGTTCGAATTTCCTCCTCGGAAAACTGGGAGGTTAGGAATTCATTTTCCGCTTCCGAAACTTGAGGGATGTCATGAGTAATAGACTCGTCCATCTCAAAATTTGTTACAGCCGAAGGTCCGAAAAGCTCTTTGTAATACTTAGTAATAAAATTTCTGAGTGGTGCCTCCCCCTCGATACGGCCTTCCTCCTGGTCTAGAGCGAATATACGTTTCTTTCTATGTCTGCCGTTGGCCAGCATTTGAAAGTATTTCGTATTATCATCTCCTAGAACGAGCGAGTCTGCCTTGCAACGTTGGTACCATTTAATCTCTTCCTCGCGTAACAGGCGGGCAATCTGCTCGTTTAGATGGCTTTTTTGCTCAATCTCCGCAACAGAAAGAGGCCTCACCTCCGCAATTTTATCAATGGAATCAATTAAGATAGATAGTCGCAACTTTTCTTTTTTGTATATGCCAGCGGTATGCTTAGCCCATCCACGAAGGAATCGGCGCAAGGCACGGATTCGATTGTTCCATCGTTGGATGGGCGTGTTACCACGAGGTTGACGCGCCCACACTTTCCTGACCAGGTCATGGAATCCCTCTCTAGTGAGCCATCCCAGTTCAAATTTAAACTGATGACGGTTAGAACTTGGAGTTGTTTGTCCAAAATCGGTTAGCAATGGAGCGTGATCCGATAAGGCCTCAATTCTTTCTAGTGCACGCACCGAGGCTAGGGGGTACTTATATTCCCAGTCGGTGGTAACTAGCACCCGGTCAAGTTTTTCAAATGTTGGAGTTGATCGGTTATTGGCCCAGGTATACTGACGACCCGACATAGAGAGTTCCCGCAAGTCCAAGCTGTCAATAACAGCATTGAAGAGGAATGGCCACCTAGTGTCAAACCGGTCATTGTTTTTTTCCTGCTGATATCTAAGGATATTGAAATCCCCCCCGATTAACATGGGATGGGGATTTTCTCGGCAGGTATTAACAAGTTCTTTAAGAAAGGCCGACTTAAACTCCTCCTGAGCGGCGCCATATACAGCCACCAGGCTCCAAAGGAAGTTGTCGGACTTATTTCGAAGGTGAAATTTAATATGATATTCCCCCTTCGACGTGGACAAAAGTTCCAAGTATGTCGAGTGGATACCTAGCAAAATACCCCCTGACCTCCCAGACGGCGGTAAGATGTGCCATTCATAATCGTAACCACATGAAAAGTGGTCAAGATCATGTGTTGGGAAGTCACGTTTGCCAGACTCAGAAATGGCCACGAAGTCCAACGCATGATCCTTTACACAATCGGCGATGTGTTTATGTTTAGCCAAGTCACCAAGACCTCTGCTATTCCAAAACATGCCTCTCATGATGAACCATATTTTTGTTTAGAGACCTTTCCCTTCTTAGACGGGCGCCCCCTTTTCTTCGTTGAATTAGACTTGTTCTTTCGTACCGACGCGACAAGCTCATATAGCATAGTGTCACGTACAGTATCATCCAGGTCTACTTCAGTCGTGTCTTTAACCAGATGGGAGAGAAGCTTGCCTTCATGATTGGCATCAGCATCCTCATCCTCCTCATCTGACACGAGGGGGTCCACAAGCGTGGACAACTTAGGAGCAACCGTAAGCCGGTCGAACTCCACTTGTTTAAGAGCCCTAACAGAAAAATCTACCTCTTTCTCATTGCGTCCTAATGAAACTCCAATGCTAGTAATATTTGAAGAAACTTTGGATTTATCAAAAGACAAAAATGATTTACGAGAGGACGGACCTTCGAAGTCGAGGTTGCGGGTAGCCGCCCTGCGCATGGCCTTCGTCAAAGAGTCCTCGTCGGTGGCTGTTGAACCATCAGCACTGACGTAGTGACGATCGCTGCGCCTCAGCGGAGAGGGGGTGGAGACGGCAGCCGTCACCGTCCCGGTGACCCCGAGTGGTGGTGTAGAGGAGGACGGCGGTGAAGAAGAAGCTCGCGAGGGCCGCACCTCGCCCTCCGCCGCCGCGATAGGCCTGGACGCCGACACCCCTCCTGGTGTCGAAGGCGGAGAAGACAACGCCCGCAACTCCACCATCGCCGACTCCTGGTCAGCCCGAACGGACGGAGAGAATATCACTCCCCGTCGGGTTGGCGATTCAGGTGCGGGCACTGATGATGGCAGCGAAGCACTCGCAGGGGCCTCCGCCGGCGTGAGCCCCTCAAGTCTAGGCCGCACCAGACTTTCCCCGGCGGGAGTAGGCAGTGCCACCGGGTGGGTCGGAGTCGACGGCGTCGAAGACCGGGGTGCCAACCCAGTGGAAGGAGCCGGCGAGGATAAGGCCATCGGCGCCATAGACTTAGGAGCCGGTGATGCTGTGACCGTCGGAGAAGACTCCTGTAGTGACGTAGAAACAGTCTTGGAAGGCATGCATCGATGAGGATTCGGCGGTGTAACAGCAATGAAAAAGTTATCCGGCGGCGAAGACCCTCCCGAAATAGAGGTTGTGGCCAGCTGCATGGGTACCACACCACCCGCTGTAGGAGGAGCCGCGGCGATGTTGGACGAAGAAGTTGGTTTGGACCTCTTAGTTGGATCGTTGGTCCTCACCGTGTCCTCCCTGTCATGTCCCTTGTCACCCCCTGGATCATCTTCGTGCTCCCATACTCGAGGCACGAAATCAGCGTCCACACGGAAGTCTGATTTTTCTAGGCTGTATCGGAGCTCATAACCCTTCCCTTGAACAACCACGTCAGACGAGAGGGAATCAATTGTGCTCCTCTTGAAAGCATCGAGGTTCAGCACCGCCACCTGAATACGAACAATTCCTCTTCGACGCAAACAGAGAAGGTCAACGTCAAGAGTAGCACCAATCACCGAGCCGACCGCCCAAAGACCCAAGAAATGACGAAGGGCGTGGGGCACCCCCTGCACATGCACCCAAATAGGTAGTAGCTCGAACCGGTGCGGTATTTCCTCGGACTTCCAGGCCTTGAACTCTAAAGTGACATTATGAGACTTGATGAATACTGTAAAGCCGGTCACCCTCTGTAGAACTTCCTCGCTTGGGAATGACATGAGAAAAGCATTTTCGCCATGCGGAATAGCCTCCCAGGTCCAAAGCTGCTGAAACTGAGCAATCTTAGCAACCTCTGCCTCCACAACACTAGGAGTGATAGCGCCGCCAGAAATCGTAACCAACGCCGTTGGTGAGTCCTGTGGTGAGAGATCCTCCCTACAGACATTGTCAGGCATCTGAAAGAAGGCCATATTTTCTGTTCCATATCCACAAAGCATCGCCACTGGCTTCGGCAACTTAAGAGCCGGACACCGTCGCATGGTCATCGGATGATTTGTCTTGTTACAAATGAAAGAGTACTGTTGTGTCTCACAGTCTTCAGATGTGTGTCCAGCAGACTGACATTTAGAGCACCACAATTTTTTAGGCACCGTTGCAACTCCGGTTACCCCTGAAGATTGAGTCGTATGTGATGCTTGATTCTGCATAAGGCCCAACTGGATTGGGGTATAATGCCCTTGTCCCGCTGGCATGGTCGACGTAGAGGCAAAAGCGGGCACCTGAGTTGGCGGTGTCATCATAGGAACAGCAAGCTGGGGAGCAGTAGTTGGAGGCACTGCTCCCTGTTGATGTTTAGGGCGGCCACCCTTGCCGCCCTTTGGCTTGCGAGGACGAGCAGTGGCAGCGGCCCCGGTGACAGCAGAATTGAACGCAGGCCTGGCATTGAAAGTGGGAGCCGGTTGCACACCGGCGGGAGGACCATGCTGCTGCAGATGAGTGTTCCCCGTGGGTTGATAGGAGAACACTGCCGGCTGTTGTTGTTGCTGCACGAAACCACCCGGAGGTTGAAGAAGATATGGCTGCTGCTGCAAAAACTGAGCCGAGGTGCCGATGAACTGCTGCTGGAACGGCGCCTGGTACGCCTGAGGCTGCTGCACTGGCGGCTGAAACACTGACGGCTGAGGTGTTGGCGCGAAGGGGCCCTGCGGCACATAAGATTGCGTTGGCTGCACCGGCTGGTAGACACCCGGAACGAAGCCCGGAGCACCTCCCGACGGGGAAGGATCAGGTGGCTGGGCGGTGCTAGGAGCTGGGTGGGGGTGGTGGCCGGTGGTGACGCCGGACGGCGCGGCCGGATCGCCGCGCGTCATGGCAGGAGAGCGGACGACAGCCGCAAAAGAACGAGCAAAGTTAGGGTACGCTGCTTGCCCCGCCCGATTCCACAAGTGGCCAAGCCAACGATTGAGATTGACCATACGAAGTGGACGTCCAGGATTCATCTGGTCCCGAGTCTGACCTGGCCCTGCCGTAAACGTCGGATCGAGATTTTGAATTGCATCTGACGAGGTGGTCCGCCCTGACTGGCCTGAAGTCGGCGCCGGCGAACTGGACTGCGGCGAGGCCTCCTTTTCGCCAAGACACACCTGCGGCAGAAGATCGCCGAGGGTCCTTGGAGGTGAGATACGCGGTGGCGGGATCGGGCCGATCCAAGGCCTAATCAGAGCCCTAGACCGAGCAGGCACCCCGAAGACGCAGCGAGCGGCCGTGCCAGGCGTCCTTGGTGAAACCTGAATATGTTGGTATCTATACATATGATATATAGATAGCAGAAGAGTTAATCATATACTCATAGTATCAGTAGTATAGTAATGAGTACCTGAATATGCGGGCATCCGCTGCTTCGTTGGGCGAGAAGAAATATGTTGATGTCAGGTGATATGAAGGAGGAGCAATGAACGAATGAATGGGGATAATGGAAGGCAATTGTATGCAGTGTAGGGCTTGTGTTTGGCTTTGCTTTTGCCAAAGCATCCATCCATCCATAGCTGGTTAATTTTTTGCTTGGGGCGGCAGCAAAGTAAAGCACAAAGACGGAATTGGCTGCCTCTTTGCTTCTTCCTCCTTTTCCTTTTTCTTTCAATAAAGCAAAGGGACATGGCAGGATCTAGACCTTGGATCAGATTCCTAATGCAAATCACAAGTACTACCATCAGGATAGGGTTGAGAGGGAGAAGCCTAGCTCAGATCAAACACTGGTATGACACTAAATTAGTTACTTGAGTCAACAATACCATCAATTGGTTGGGATAAGTGAAACCTAGTATACATCAGATTGCTAACAAATCACTGCAAAAGCTGTTTACTGAGTATGGTATAGTTCTCTTTTGTCAGTCCATTAATTGACGACAGAGAAATAAATAAGTTGCTTAGGTCGATATATTTGACATTTAATAGCTCACCAGAAGAAGAAAAATTGCTTTGTGAAAGAATTCACAGGCTAAAACAAAAATGTTCTTATCGACATGCCGAACCAACAAACGTCACAAAGAAGTAAAATAAAATATACCATGCTGAGTCTACAATGAACATCTGCAGCATTTGTTTCAGAAGAAATCATGTGAACATTTCAGACATAGTTGCGTGATGGAACATTCTTGTGAACGAAACAGATTGTACAAAGACTACAAACAAAGTAGTACTTATCGACATGCTGAACCAAAAAAATGTCACGAAGAAGAAAAAAAAGAAAAATACACATGCTGAGTCTACAAAGATCATCTGCAGCATTAGTTTCAAAAGAGTAATCTCTACGCATACACATGTTCTTTCTAGTCCATCACTCTCTCTAGAGCGATACAGCAGAAAGGTGCCAGAGCATGCTACTGCCGATTATACCTACTGGATAATGTACAAATTAATCCACAAAGGAAAAAGAAACTAGGGGAACAAAAACAGGTATACATGATGAAAATGCTGTTATATCAGTGCACTTTTCACTTTCTGGATACAAGTCCATGTGAGTGCGCACATATCAGTGTCAAATATTCGATCGCTGATCGGCCTCTGAAACAGTAAGCAAATTTTTCTAACACTTTGCTCGCAGCAAATTTATTTATTTTTGACGAAAAGACAGCTAGGTGCTGGTTTTCATTGATGAAGAAGGGGAATACAAAGTCAGGTTACAACAGCCTGGCAAATATGACGCCGGCGGCCCTCAGATCACTGAAACAAAAACTATGGTGGTTCAAAAAACTTGCTCATCGGTGCCAACCCAGCATGAAGCCAGCACCGGGCCTCATCAACGATTTTGCGAGCTACCTGTGTCTCGGTACAGACTTTGCCCTCGAAGATCCTGGCGTTTCTCTCCTTCCAGAGGCACCAAGCCACCAGCAGGCAAGTAGCTCGCCAGGTGGGTCTGCAAGAGCGCGACAGGGTTGCAGTCTGACGTCTGAAGCGGTCTCTGAGGCGACCGCCAGTGTTCATGTCGATGGCCGAGAATGGCTGGCCGAGGGAAGCTGCAGTTCTTGCCCAGATAGACTTGGAGAAATGGCAAGAGCTGATCAGGTGCAGTGCCGTCTCGGGCTCGCTGCGACAGAGAGGGCACAACGGGTCATGAGGGATCTGTCGTCGGGCAAGGTTATCAGCCGTGAGACACTTGCCTCGGAGGAGGATCCATGCAAAAGCCTTGGCCCTCGGCGCCGCTTTGGCATTCCAGATGATGGCGTTGTCATTTGTCGGGATCGAGCCCTGGAACTGCATCCGGTAGGCCGATGCCGTGGTGTACTGCCCAGACGTCGTCAGTCTCCATCTGATCTGGTCCGTTGAGCCCTCCGTCAGGGTAATGGCTCTGGTCGCCTCCCACAAGTCACAGAGCTCGTGGAGCACCACGCCCGACGGGTCAGCCTTGACATACTGCAGCCACCTATCGTTGGTGATTGCACCTCTGATGGTGAGTCGGCGGCCGTTGCAGTGGCGGAAGAGGTTGGGCCATCTGTCCGCCGGTCTGCAGCCGTGCGCCCAATGCGAGCGCCAGAAATTTGCCTTGCATCCATCACCAATGATGACCTCAGTTGCTGCCCGGAAAACATTCTCCGCTGCCGGATCGTTGGGCATGATCAGGTCGTGCCACTGACTTGTCCCGTCTGTCCATTTGTTCCAGAACCACCATGCTCTGAGCGCGGCGCCTTGCTTCTGAAGGTCAAGGATTCCCAGGCCGCCGAGCTCGCGAGGACGGCATACCTGGCGCCAACTGACCAGACACCTACCCGCAGGTGCAGTTTCATCCGCCGCCCAGAGAAAACCGCGGCGGAGCCGGTCAACAAGCTTGATGAACCATGCCGGTGGTGCGATCGCCATGAGTCTGTAGATGGCCATAGCAGAGAGTGTCGTGCGGATCAACTCGATTCTGCCCGGTAGGGAGATTAGCTTGGCCTTCCAACCTCGCAATCTTTTTGCCAAGCTATCCAAGATTGGCTGCAGATCATCTCGTTTCAGACGCACATCAGAGAGGGGCAAGCCCAGATAAGTGATCGGGAAGGGTTTAGTCGTGCACTGGGTGCCCTCCATGACAGCATCGATTGCGATCCCTTCACAACGGATCGGGGTAGCCGCACTTTTATCCCAGTTGGTCTTCAGTCCCGTTGCATCTTTGAAGGTTTCCAGGAGGCGGACGGCAGCGTGCATCTCAGAGTTGGATGGGTTGATGAAGGCGACGACGTCGTCGGCATAGATCGAGACCCGAGAGGGCAAGCTCATCCTTCCAATATCAGCCAACACCTTGACCTGGCAAGCCTCTTGGAAGATTGCACCAAGGGTGTCCATTGCAAGAACAAACAGGAGCGGGGAGAGAGGGTCTCCCTGGCGCAGTCCGCGGTGGTGCTTAATTGTGTCTGATAGGTTGCCGTTAATGCTTAGCTTCGTCGAGGAGGTGGCAAGAAGGCCAGCAATCCAGTTCGTCCACTTCGGGCCAAACCCCCTTGCACTGAGCAGCTCGAGAAGAAATTCCCAGGAGAGACTGTCAAACGCCTTCGCAATATCTACTTTCAGAAGCAAGGCAGGGGTCTTCTTAGCTTTCATAGTTTTGATCATGGCTTGAACATACATGAAATTATCCAATATCGATCTCTTCCGGATGAAGGCACTTTGGCAGGGCAGGACCAATTCATTCATCAGCGGCTGAAGCCTCCGGGCAAGAATCTTGGCGATCAATTTGCCAATGCTATGTATCAGACTTATCGGCCTAAAATCAGTGATGTTGGTGGCCCCTTCTCTCTTCGGAATTAGGATCATAATAGCCGTGTTAAGGGCCTGCATGTTCGTCACGTTCAGGCTGCAGAACTTGTTTAAGGCTCTCATCAGATCTTCCTTGATAACTGTCCAACACCTCTGAAAAAACATGCCCGTGTAACCGTCAGGGCCCGGAGCTCTGTCAGTATTGGTGTCATTTATGGCCGCTAGAACCTCCTCTTCAGAGAAATCCCCCTCAAGATGCGAGAGCAGGTCAGTGGCCGGAGCATAGCCTAGGGCCTGAAAGTTTAGTTTTGATCCTCGAGTCGCCGGCTGGCCGAGCAGATCGGAGAAGAAATCCATGGCGATATCCATCTTATCCTCCAGCCCCGAGAAAAACTGCCCCTGGTGCTGCAACGAGAGTATGGTGTTCTTCCTTCTTCTAGCCGAGGCTTTCATAGGGAAGAACTTTGGGCATGCGTCGCCCTCCTTGATTCGTCTGACCGTTGCTCGTCGTCACCAAATCGATCGCTGGAGAGCACTGTACCCCAGCAGCCGCATCTTCAGGTTGTTCCGGAGACGATGCTCGATTTCCGATAACTCCCTCGAGTCACGTGCCAAATCGAGCCGGTAGATCAGCTCGTTGGCGACGTCCATTGCGCGACTCATCTGATCAGCAGTTCGGCTGCTCCAGCGCTTCAGGGCCGCAGCAACTCTGCCCCATTTGGTGTGAAGGATGACAAAGGCGTCAGGCGACTCGACCGGCCGTTGCCACGCCGTGGCCACCACAGCATCAAAACCATCCATCCTAGCCCAGTGGTTCTCGAATCTAAATCGCCTGCAGTGTCTGAATTGTGTGTTGCAAGTAAGTAGCAGTGGGCAATGATCACTGACGACTGTTGTCAATCCCTGCAGCAAACATGAGGGGAAGAGGTCGTGCCATTGGTCATTAAAGAGGACTCTGTCCAGCTTAACCAGAGTTGCCCGTTGCTGCTCATTGGTCCAAGTGTAGGTGCGCCCATGGAGGTACAAATCCTTCAGCTCCATGTCAGATATGAAACTCCTGAAGGCGTTCATCAATCTCCTCTTAATCCTGCCATTAGACTTGTCGGCCGCTGTGCAAATAAGGTTGAAATCTCCGGCGCAGATCAGCGGACACTGGTTGCTAGAGATGCATGCCCTCAGGTCCCGGAGGAAAGTGAGCTTCTCGTCGTCAGCTTGCGGCCCATAGACGCCAATGATCTGCCAAGACTGCCCTGTTTTTCTGTGCGTACACTTCGCGGTCACAAAACTGGTACTGTAGGTCGTCGCGGTAACCTCAATCTCATCTTCTTTCCAAGCCATAATGATGCCTCCTCGGGTGCCGTCAGCCGGCTGATAGCAGAATTTGGTGAAAGCAGTACCACAACACTCTGTCACAATATCGCTAGAGACCACTGAAAGCTTCGACTCTTGCAAACAAATAAAGGATACATTGAACTGCAACACCAATCTACGAACTACTCCTCTCCTCGCTGCCGTGTTCAGCCCTCTCACATTCCAAAATAAAATGGGACAGCTATCCATGGGAAACTAAATGACTAGATCGGCAGGCACATAGAGCTGCGTCTTAGGCGACGGAGCGCGCCGAGGTAGCACCATTCAGGGCAGTCGCCTTGATGCCTGGGGCTGCGGCGAGGGCCGTCAACGCATCCACCTGCAGCTGCGTGAGCGGCTTCTCGAAGGCGAGTTCGTAGCGCAGAACAGCATCCTCTCCAGACGTGTCGATCCCCAGCTTCTGCATGATGAGCTGCTGCGCTCTGGCCACGGCGTTTAGAGTCGAGACCGTCTTGGACGCGAGGCGGCCACTCCGACGAGGGTTGGACACCGGCGAGCGACGGCGGCGCGGTGCCCTCCTGCTGACTGGCGGCCGAGGGAGAACTGCCGGTGGGATGTCTTCAGTGATGATGTCGATGAACTGATCGATCGTAGGCAGCGGCCCCTCCTGAGCAGCAGCAGCGGATGCCTCATGGGCCTCTCCATCCAAACCTTGCTGGGTCAGCCCAAGGACGTCCGCCGGGTCGTGGGCCACCAGAGACGCGGCAGCTGACGGCCCATCAGCTGCTGGAGCCGCGGAAGGCGACAACGCCCGCGCCAGCGCGACAGGAGCGGGAGGCAGAGAGCCGAACCCAGCTCCAGCCGTGACCTCCACCACTGGCTCGCTGACCATCATCGCTGGGCCACCCGTAGATCCGGGGCGTTCCTCCCCATGCGAAACATGGAAAGGGGAGGTTTCCTCCTGTCCCCTGGGGCGAGGCGTGCCTGCCCCTGCCCGAACGAGCGACGGAGGACCCAACTGGACGGAAGCGACAGCATCCGAGAGAGTGTCGGGCTGCGACAGGCCACCAGCCCCATGCGCATGCACGTCGGGAAGCACGTCGCTCACGGGGACGTCCAGGAGGCCCGTGCTGGGGGTGTCATGGGCGCCCTCGGCCGCCGCCGGCAGCAGCGGCGAGCGCTCCGAGCCCAGCGCGAAGCCGCATACCCTGTTGTTGTTGACGAGGGCAACGCGGCGGCCATGGTAGGCCCCACCCTGGCTTGACAGACGGTGGGACACCGGAGCACGCCCCGGCGGCGCCGGCGCCGAGCGCGAGCCGTCGATGCTCCCACGAGCCCAAGGGAGGGGACGGACGTCTATGCGCTCTCCTCCGCGGCCGGGAGCCGGTCCCGGGCCGCCACCAGCGACGGCGAACTCCTCTAGCTCGTCGAGGTGCACCAGGACCAGCCCGGCCTGGACGCGTGGGCAGAGGGGGAGCGGCGAGGCCGCGTCCACCGTTTGCACGAAGCCCGGCGCCAGCCGCAGGTGATCCAGCCGGTCGACGTTGCGGCGCGGCTCGTGGGTGCCCAGCTCAACCCAGCGAGGAAGCTTGTCCGGCGACTCCACCCAAGCGTACAGGACGAAGTACGAGGTCTCCGTCTCGTGGAGGGACTCCACCTCGACGGCGTCGATCCTGACCATGGGAAGCAGCTTGGCGACGTACTACAGCGACCAGGATTGGAGCGGCACACCCTCCAGGAAGAGCCGCGCCAGGAACCGGAGGGTCTTGAGCTCGGAGCGTGAGCGCCTGGACCAGTCCTTGGGCAGGAACGGCGTCCCTTGGTAGTCGTGGAAGACGCCGTGGTTGAAGACGATGTCGCGCCAGCGCTCGTCGGCGAAGCGGGCAACGAAGGAGTCGAAGTAGAACGACACGGACACCCCAGCCGGCGAGAGCTCCGGGAACTCCGCCAAGATGGCCTGCTTGACTCTGGCCGGGTACATGCCCTCCGCAGCCACAGAGAAGATGAGCGCGGTGGCCCTGAGGCGGATCTCCCGGTCCGCCATCTCCTGCGTGAAGTCCAGGAGCACCGTGGTGCCAAGTGGACGGCGCTCCGCGTCGCCGGGCCTCGACGCGGGAGCCAGCGAGCCGGCACCGTACCGGGAAGCCATGGGGGTGGTTGACGAAGACGAGGCAGGCGCTCCGGGGAAGACTAGGCGGTCGCGGACCGGAAGTCGAGGAAGAGGGCGGGGTTGCGGGCTGTTGCTGGGAGCGGCGACGAGAGGCGGGAGAGGCCTGCGAGGTAGGTGCTTGGAGCGGCAATCTCTACGACGGTGGCCAAGGCGGGCGCAATGGAGGCAGCGCAGGCGGTTGCGGCAGCCACGAGTAAGGTGTTCGGCTTCGAGGCACCGGGAGCATCGGCCGACGAGGTCTCATTTATAGGAGTAGTGGAAGTGGTGCGAGGTGGGAGCGCGGGCCGGAGGAGGCGCGGCCTGTGACCGTCTCCTGGAGACCAGCTGCCAGCCATGACCCGTCCCATCGCCATCAATGGCCTGAGCAGGGTCATTAAGCACGGCATGGGCCTCAGCTGGAGAAGCGGAGGCGTGGGATGGCTCGGCCGGCTTTCCGGCGCCGCTCCGCGCGACGACTTGGGCGTACGACCGCGGGGTAGAAGGGGAGCCCTCCCCCTCAGATCCACTGTCCGAGAGGCAAAGGCGCGCCTCCGAGCCAGGCGTGCCGTAGGTGCCCGGGGAACCCAGCGTGGGATGCGGTGGCGGAGGGGTGGATGCCATAAAGGCGGGCCGGCCAAGGACCAGCGGGCCGAGCGCGGCGGCGCAGTCTGCCGTGGCCGAGGAAGCCACAGGCGCTCACGCCACTCCGCAGCCACAGGCGATAGTTGGGTGAGGTTTTTGCTCGCAGCAATTCATGTGCAATGTCATGAGCATGACCAAATTAATGAATGGGAGCATTTATCAGTAAGGAGAAAAGTGAAGTACCAAGCTCCAGTCAGCCTCTGGAATGTGGTCAACAACTAGCCAACTACTGATCAAGATCCATACAGTGCGTACTTTGCATGCAACTAGTGTGCTTGGTACTGTCCAAGGATTTGGATTTCGTTTTGCAAATTTTACCGGCCTTCAACGAAATGGACGAAATTCGGTTTTTCGGATTTTTTTCGGAAAATCTCGGACGAATAGGGCAATCCAAAATTTGAAATTGTGAACGAAAACTGGGCGAAAACTGAACGAAAATGTACCAAAAGTTGTAATCCTTCTACAAGGAAAATGAACAAGAATCAAAGAGGAATAGCAACGATACATTGATTAACAATCTGCAGGCTGCCCAGCGCCCAAGCCACGAACGCCTGGGTCGTGTCCCGTCCGGCCGGCCGGACGAGCGTGGCCGCTCCCCAATCAACCAGAAATTATAGGCTGCCGCCATGGACGAGAGCAACACTCGTTGCTGCATCGTGCTGCCGCCTTGAAATTGTAGTCGTCGGCGATGCACAGGACGAGGCAGCCGCCGCTGAAAGCAAAGTGGTGGGGAAATTTCTATTTTTAGGGTTTCTTGCTCGGTTCAGGCCTTTTATAGCACCTGGAGGGTTATCCAGGCTGGGCTGAAGCCTGTATTGGGCCAAAAATTCTAATAGGGCCGAAACAATTTGCCCGGCACACAGATCTACCGGGCCTGAACGAAATGGCCGAATTTCGCTGGAATTTCGTTTTTTCCGGACGAAATCCAAAACTCTGGTACTGTCATACTTGGTTGCTCTTTGTCCAAGACGATTCCCCAAAAATATAAATTCTGTCTCTTCCTCATCATCACTATCTATCTTCTTTGGTGTAATCCTATTTTGGTAACACCTCTGTCTAAGTAGAAAACTATTAAATAATAGCTCGCAAGTTCTTTCCTTCGCTTCCAGTGTAAGGATGAGTGGATACGGATCCATAGATTCCTTCCCGAAGATGGTGCATTGATTTGCATTACAGCCTCGAAGTTTGCATCCTCTTGATCTATCCAAGAAAGCGCTATCTCCTCACCCATATGATACGTCTCAGCTGAAGTCGCAATATGAAACCTAACACATTCTGACTGTGGCACTGTGGCAGAACGTCGGTCCACTATGGCACTTCCACTTGATAATTGGAGCCCACTCGTATTCTATTCCTCTGCTGACTTGTAAACTGACAACCATTAGAAGAGTTTAGCTTCTTCTTACACTCATGCTTGAATTGTCCATTCAAATAGCTCTCCCGCTCTATGACCAATGAGGCTCCATTCTTATTTTCAGGGACTGTTGTTAGTCAATCAGTATCCGAACCAGGATGCTGAACCAGAAGTTGAAGCTTTTTAGTGCATTGGACATCAATTCTGGCACTGGTGGTACTCCTGCAGCACTTGCAAGTTGCAACCCGTTTCCTGCGCCAGAAAAAAAAATAGTTCAGTAATAGGAGTGAGAAATGTATAAAGTTAAGCTCTGGAGTGAAGTTATGCATGAACAATCACAAAGCAAAAACACCAAACATCGTCGAAGTAAGTTCAGCAGGCCTACTCGGTTCAGCAAATTTTGGATTAGTTTAGCTAGAAAGATAAGATTGCATGGCTCTATATAAAGAGGACAATTATCTTTAAAGAAATGAAGCAAATAAATTATTTCTGACCCCCTCCACCCTATATATCTCTCCCTTTGGACCCTCTCCACAACGCAGAGCACCTGACAGGCAATATCCAGGGCCAAAGCCCCTCCACCTTCATTATCTAGATGGGATCGACTACTGAACTACTCATCAGGCCATCCAAATATAACTCAAATACCCAACGAGGATTGTTAAATATATAGATGAGATCGACCACTAAACAGGGAAAGGTTATTCTTTATTTATTTTAGATTTCGATTATTCTCAAATGCACACTTATTGTTTTTTAGTATTCATTCATCATTCCCAATGATTCATGCGCCAAACTTCAGGGAGCGAGCAAACCCTATTTTTAAGGATTTGGCGATGAAGAATGAGTTGATGTTATACTGTAGTTTTGATTGTCTACAGTGTAATACATAAGGAGGGTTAGGCCAGATTTGCCCTCTGCTACCATCCACATATCCCTCCAGAAGTTCTAACACATTGAGATGGCGATGGGACTAGTTAACGCATTTCGCCCTAACCATATACTACATCACTAAAACGAAAATTAAAGTAGTTAACTTCATAATAAAAACTAAATGCTCCTTTACCCCAATCCAACAGGGACCATGAAAATTAGAAAGAAAAGGAATGAGAATGGTCCATTTGCAGGGTTTTGGCCAAATAAATAGGTTTACAAGGGTGTTTAGGCAGCCTTAAAGTCTGATGAATAGATGAAGGGGGTTAAAACATTCACAAGGGAAAATACCAAACGAATAAATGCATCCAAAAATTCTGCCTTGGGTTATAGAAGATCGGCATGAGCAGCTGCAGCAAGAAGACCAATGTGCATGCTATCACTAGATAGGACAGAAGATGGCATGACAGTTTGTGGCCGAGTTGCCCGGCGAATTCCCAGAAGAAGCTGATTGTTGTCATGCCTGAAAATTGAAGGAGATACACAAATTTAACAGGTGAGAATCTGTGTGCTAGAGACATCCAAGGAGAGAGGGGTGCCGAGAGATCATCTCGGGTGTTGGAAGAATGAACATACCAGATAAATAGGACAGAGTCCCCAGCGACAAGTCTCTCTGCACTAACAACGACACTCCATCCTGTAGTGAGAAGATGCCGCTTTGGCTGACCTGCAAAATTAGAGTTTATGAGTAAGGTTCTTCATTGTCTCAAGAGAAGGTGTGCCAATGGATAATGAACCTTCACCGGAAAGAATAGAGTAAACAGATGGAATCATGCTTGAAATTGTTCCCCAACTAAAATTTTCAGAAGATATCAGAGACTGTGAGGTACTCACCGCGAAAGATGTGACGGAATTTCCACTCAATGCCATGAAGATCTTTTGCAAACAGCTCCTGTGCTGTAGGCTGCAGAGTGAAATCCTACAAAAAGCTACAGGCAAGTTAGAACAGTTGATGATTTAGTTCACTCTATGGAACCAAGTCAATTCAAAAATTGAGCTGGAAAGTGTAGAGAGCAGCACAGACCAGCGGAGGAAACACTTTCTCAGCTGCTCGCCGGGGAACAGAGAATCCGCCATGCGTACTTGTGTCACTTGCAGTTAATGTTTTGCAAAAATAATTCGTTGGCTGTTTGTTTGCAGTACCTAATTCGGCAGGTAGATATGGATCCTTGAGCTCCTGCTGAAAAGAAAAGCAAGCTAGTTACTCTCTTGGATACTGAGTGAAACTTGCACATGGCACAGGGTAAATATGAATTACCGGGTTAAGTAGTTGCAAGGTCATTTGCACATAGACCTCGTCCGTCACCGCATCAGCCTGAAGGTCATAAAAACCAATGATGAAACACAAAGATAGCAATGAGATTACTTGGCTGGTAAAAAAAATGTGGTCCAAATCTCCACACTTACATGCATGGTCACATTTTGCAGTTGGCAGATAAGCTGTGGAGGCAATTGGGATAGTTGGGGATCTGAGACTCCTCTTTATTTGTTGACGCGGCTACCTGAGACAGAAATTCACCCAGTAAATCTACATGAAAAGGAAAGCAAACGATTTCTGACATAATTAAGCCGGATTTCTGTTTGACGAGGAAAGTGCCATATACTATAGGATCCGGGATCATGAAAAGCTCCTCGCACTTGGAGTGGAATTTTGAACTAACCTGCTCGCTATGACCCTGTGGGAAGTACACCACCCTGCTACCGACTGCGGGCAAGGAAACAAGCGGGCCGGCACAAGCATGCCATGGTTCCGAATTCAGGCACATATGCTCCTCGGCAGCTGTAATGGCAAAAGAATTTGAGCAGAAGACTTGTCAGTATTGATTTTTAACAAATAATGATAGCTCTAGGGACTGGGGACACATAATTAGTTTGCATGGCACTGCTTCTACCTTGCTTCATGCATGTGTCAGATAATTTTAGTTAGGGACAGGCGGACATGCAAATATCAATTGCTAATTGCTAAAGTTAGCACCAAATTCAATCCAGTATCGAGTGTTTTTATTGCTAATGAGGAAGCGGCGCAGCCTGAGACCTATCCATGCCCCGGAGGCAGGTTTTGCACGACGAAACCGAAGAAGGGCTCAGAGTTGGATGTTCTGCCTTTGGAGCCTCTACCCTTTCTCTAATTACCCGGCCAACAACAAGCTAAGTTATTTAATCACAATGGCACTTAACGACGCCAAACATACATGATACATGACACACACACACACACAAACATACAAATTAATCGTGGAGGCTTACCTGGATTGGAGCATTGGCAGGCTGGGGCACGAGCCACATGCATGCCTCATTTTTTCTGGTGACTCCATTCTCGAGGCGGGCGCTCCCTGAACTTGGCCTTGCCGTCGATGAGGTTGTACTTGAACACCTTGTGCGGCGATCGAAAATATGCTCCGACCTCCCCTGGAGGAAGTAAATGCACTCGCCTCTTCCTCCAGCACGTGCACCAAAACCGCCAGAGCGCCCGCCACGCCACCGGCACCCTGACGTATCGAGCACTACGGACACCCGCAGCAACTCGCCATGGGACTCGATGACAGGGCTAGAGTCGAGGTGCGACTCGCCGTCTGGCTCCCGCGACGTCATCGTTCACATGTCATTGTTCTCAACAACACTAGCATGGACGCCGCCAGGGAAGGGCGCCAGGATGTGCCAGATGGCATTGCTATGGTCCTCGTCCACGCACACTGCGAGCTTGCCGTCGTCGACGCGGTACTCGGTGAAGCAATGATTGTTTTCAAACTCTTACCCCTTCCTCCCCATCTTAATTAATTTCGACCCCAATTAATTGAGTTAGCTGGCCTCCAATTCCATCACTCGACTCGATGGCATGCATTGATGCATGGAATGTTAACCCGGGCGTCAACACTAGCTAACCTAGTACTAACTCAATGGGCGCTGCTAACCATGGCCAGGACCGTAGCCCATGCCAAGGCATGGACTCAACGCATGCGCATATGATTTTTTTTGTGAAGAGGAATGGCCGAGGAGAAAAATGGGTGCTGCTAACCATGGCGAGCACAGGCCAAGGCATGAACACTGTAATGCATGCGCATGAACAAACAAATAAAAGCTTTACAGTTCGAAAGAACAACAACATCCCAGTTTCGACATATTCGATTCGACCTTCCCATCACAATGCCCCCAATGAGGCTAAGATACACATGACCGTCTAGAGATGGAACTAGATAGCAAGAGATTAATCATCTAACCAAACGTAACCAAAAGTGTTCAGGATGTTCAAGCACAATCACACGTAGTGCTAAGGTGGCTAATCCAGACACCAACTCGACACTCCTCAGTCTTCGTCCCTCCCCTCTCAGGAGGGAGCCACATTTTCTGCAAGACCAGAAGCAACGCAACACTTCAGAAAAATATATACCATAATATCTAGTCGATGCGTGTTAAACAAGCGATCAAACTGGTGGTCAGATGTTGGATAGAAGGCCAGATGAGAAAAGAGGCACGCCATTGGTGTATTTCCAGGAGCCGTATTCCAGAGAAGAGGACGGCTTTTAGCCGAAGTGGTGCACGGGCCCACAACTTAAGCTTGATAGATGGGCCCCACCTACAAACTTTGCCGCCAACGCGGGCCCTGTGGGGACAAAGCAAACGCTCAAGCTAGATAGGCACTGCTAGCCGGCGAGAGGGAGCGTGGAAAGGTACGTCATGCCATTAGGTTCCTCATCAAAAGACATCAAACACCACGTCAGGGCACATAAACTAGGACAGGTTGATGCATTAGCTTCCTCATCAAAATAAAAAGAAAAAGCTTGATGCATAAGGGCATCTCCAACGCTATCCCCTAAAACGGACAAACTATCCGTCCATGGATCACGTCTGCACGTGTTCGCGGACACGATACGGGAGCCGGCCATCCAACCCTGTCTCTTAAATAGCATCAAATCCGAACAGCAGAGGTGGGCCAGGCGGACCTAGAGGACAAAGCACATGGACTGTGAGGACATGTGGTCCAACTGACAGTGGGTCAAGCGGACTCCCGCAAAGCTCCTCCAAATTTGGTTCCGGTTTGCGTGAAAACGGACATGTCCGCGGATGTTTATGGAACCGCGTTGGAGGGCAAAAAGTGTCCAGACCGCATGGTCCGGACCTTTACGGACGCTTTGAGATACCGCTTTGGAGATGCCCTTATTAGCAGCTGGTTGAGTGAAGTCGCGCGCATCGCATAGCAGCTAGCAGCAGTGTTGTGTACGTGCATGTGGAGGTGGCGACGTAAGCACTACTAGTGCACGGCGTGTAGAAGTACGTACACATAGTAGGGCGACGTCAATTCTTTTCTTTTCGATAGAAAACGACGCTCAATGAAATAAGAGAAAAAAGAAAAACCGACGACGGATTTCGCCATCGGAACATACATATGCGAGCGAGCGTGTGTCGTCACATGCCGGCTGGCACTTTCTTTTCTTTTCCGAACCAACTACTCTACTCGACTTAAAGTGCGTTAGCTAGGCACCAAACTTGGAGGAGAATGAAGATGGATATGAAAATTGTACAGCCAAGCAATGGGAGAAGAGGTGGTGTCTTACTGTTTTGGAGGAGAGAAGATAAGCTAACATCCAACTACTCTACTCGACACCTACCTACACTGGTGTGAAGATCAATTTGCTATTTCTCGCTCAACCGACAAGTAGTTATTTCTCAACCGAAGCTCTGAGCCGTCCATTTTGTGTGCTGAGATTTGTGTGGTCTGTTGTTTGTTTGTATTGGTTTTTGCGCGGGACGCAGCAGCCGCTAGAATTCGAAACATCAAAATTAGTCGAATCTAGCTAGTTTGTGTGCTTTTTTTAGTTTATTTTTGTTATGTTTAGAATTTCGAATTAATTCAAAGGAGACCAATCATTCTAGATTGATACTTGCAGCCTTTGAAAAAGAGGCCAATCATTCAAAAGAGACTAGCCCAAGATGCAGCAACCCAAAAAAACAAAAAAACAAATCGGAACTCACGACGGGGCCCATGGGCCTGAGGCGCCGTGCTAGGGTTAGCTTACGAGCGGGCGTCTGCCTTATTCCACTCTGTTTTTCCCCTAGGGTCTCTAGGGTTCCTGAATCCTCTGGCGATCTGATCGTCGGAGTCCACACTTTCCTCTCGTCCGGCCGGCCTTGGGTCGACGGGGCGTGAGTACGGGAGATCGAGAGTACCTCTTCGTGAAGCTGAATGGCGGAACCATCGGTGGTGGAGGACATGAGCGAAAGGATGAAGGGGGTGGCGGGGGAGCAAGAAGCTAGGGTTGACGAGGGTGGTGAAAATTCAGGGGGAGGGGGGAAAGAGGGAGAAGGAGGAAGCGGGAGTGCTAGTAAGAACAGGGAGGAGGCTGAAGAGGAGCATGTGTGGGGGCCTACCCCTAGTCTGGAAGATAGGTTTGAAGGCTTACACCTATGTGGAGAAGAAGAGGAAGATTTGGATTTCAGCGCAGAACTTGATGAGCTGGTGAAAGAGGTGAGATGACTGGCGATCTTCAAGGTGCACACAACACGCCAATTCAGCCACTCAGCGCTGTTTAATGCAATGCGTACGGCATCGTCACCGGCGCAAAAGGTCATCTTCAAGCCAAAGGGTGCGAATCTGTTCATAGCACAGTTTAGTTGTCTTGGGGATTGGAAGAGAGTCATGGATGGAGGGCCCTGGTTGTTTCGTTATGCCGCGGTTGTGATACAGGAGTACGACGGATTTAGTAACGTTAATGATTACAAGCTAGACAAAATTCCGGTGTGGGCAAGGATTGAAGGTGTTCCTGATGGACTAATGAGGAAAAAGGAATTGGCTGAAAAGGTGGCACGCAAGGTGGGGGAACCACCAATTACAGTGATTGTAAACGAGGGTTTTATCAACACCTCAAAGTACCTCCGGGCTAGAGTCTTCCTGGACGTCAAGGTGACACTGATGAGGTTTGTTCCGATAACACTAAGGGAGCGAAAGAAATATCCAGTTCACTATGAAAAACTCCTTGATTTCTGTTTCTATTGCGGATTGATGGGACACGTGGTAGAGGAGTGTGGGGATGGTGTGCATGACCCGGCAAATTGTGAATGGGGAGACTGGCTACTTTGGAAATTTGAAAATAATACTCAAAATCAGAATTTTGGAAGAGGTGGGGGTAGAGGCTCGGTTGACAGGGGAGGCCGTGAGTCAGGAGGAAGGGGAGGTTGGGGTCGCGGTGGCATGGGTAGGGGCAATTTAAACACAGGAGGTAACGAACCTACTGACATGGAGTATAGCTCACAAGATGTACGGTCTGCTAATCTGGTACCTAATGCACGGAAGCGCCTGGTGAGCTATGATGGGACTGTCAATGCAGCGGGACAACCGGCCGTGTCGATCCAGCTGGGCATTGTTGCTGAGAAGATTTTGATGATTGAGTCAACCCCGGAGAATAGCGATGCTGTCACAGGGACCCCGGGCAAACAACCAATAGTTAAAAGGAGGCGTCAGGGAGAAGGGGATGAGGAAGAGCAAGATGATCTTTTGACCGAGGCGGCATCCCATGTGGATGGCTGCCAAGCCCAATAAGAACATTGTGCTGGAACTGCCGTGGGATTGGCGACCCCGCGACGGTTCGTGAGCTCCGGGAGCTCATTCAGGAGTGTGCGTCGTCGGTGGTTTGTATTGTGGAAACACAACTATCAAAACAGCGTGTGGAAGGCCTGACGACAACGTTGGGTTTTGAAGGGGGTTTTGCGGTGGCTAGCAGTGGGAGGAGTGGAGGCTTGGCAGTTTTTTGGAAGGATGGGCTGAATTTCAGAGTTAAAAATTTCTCTTGTTATCACATTGATGCTTGGGTTGCTGAACCAGGGAAGGAGGACTGGCGGTTAACATGCTTTTATGGTGAAGCCAATAGATCACTTAGACAAAATACTTGGGATACTATGACAAGGCTGCGAGGTGAATCGACTCTTCCATGGTTGTGCATTGGTGACTTTAATGAGATATTGAGAAGAGAAGAACAGCTAGGTCCAAATGAGAGAGATGGTGCCCAGATGGCAGGGTTTAGAGAGGCCGTGGATGTGTGCGGTTTGGCTGACATAGGCTATATAGGCCTAGACTGGACCTTTGAAAAGAAGGTACATGGAGGATAATATTACAGGGTGCGTCTTGATAGGGCCTTGGCCACTTCCGAGTGGAGCAGTAGGTTCCCTTTTGCATCTCTCCGTCATCTTCAAGCAGCAAAGTCAGACCACTCTCCGATAGTTCTTTGTAATGAGCTAGAAGAGACAAACAATCGTATTGCTACAGAGAAATTGTTCCGGTACGAGAGAATGTGGGAAACCCATGATGATTTTTATCCTATGGTGGATCGGGTTTGGTCTATGGAAAAAGGAGTGACGTTGAAGGATTTCAAAGCAAAACTGGACCAGCTAGCTAGAACAATGTCAAGCTGGGGTGCCAAAACTTTTGGCCATGTTCGAGCTGAGCTTCGTCATCTTAAACGACGGCTTGCTGAGCTGCGGTCTGTTGTATCCAGAGTGGGGCCATCATATGAGGAGACTAAAGTACTAGAAATGATTGTTGAGCTAAACTTTAGGGAAGAAGTCATGTGGAGACAAAGGTCAAGAATTCAATGGCTGGCAGAAGGTGATGGCAACACAAAGTTTTTTCATTTGAAGGCTAGCATGAGAAGGAGAAGAAACCATATATCGAATCTCACTAGACATGATGGAACAATATGTAATGATGTGGAAGAAATAAAAAATATGGCAAATGAGTTTTATAAAAATCTGTATACCTCTGAGGGTACCATAGGTATGGAGGAAGTTCTTTCACATATACCCAAGAAGGTAGATGATGCAATGAATGAAATGCTATGTGCCCCGTACAAGGATGCTGAAGTGAAAGAAGCATTATTTCAGATGTACCCGACAAAGGCGCTGGGCCAGATGGCTTCCCAGCACATTTTTTTCAGAAAAATTGGGGTGTTTGTGGTGATGAAGTTACCAAGGTTGTTCTAAGAGTGCTTAATGGGGAAGAGTCTCCGGAGGTGGTTAATAGGACTTTCATTGTTTTGATCCCTAAGGTATTAAATCCAACCTCCTTAACTCAGTTTCGTCCGATTAGTTTGTGCAATGTGATTTTTAAGATCATATCAAAGGTACACTCTAACCGTTTGAAAAGAATTCTGCCGGAGATAATTTCACGTGAGCAGTCTGCGTTTGTACCTAGGAGGTTAATCACTGACAATATCATAGCTGCATACGAGTGTTTGCACTTTATGAAACGTTCAAGGAGTAAGAAGAATGTACACTGTTCCCTAAAGCTAGATATGATGAAGGCATATGGTCGCGTGGAGTGGGAGTATTTGGAGGCTGTGATGATCAAGCTTGGTTTCCGGAGTTCATGGGTAAGCAAGATCATGAGTTGTGTCTCATCTGTCTCATTTTCAGTGCTTGTAAATGGCAACAGGACGGAGGAGTTCAAACCTTCACGAGGTATAAGACAGGGGGATCCCATATCCCCATACTTATTTTTACTAGCAGCTGAAGGCCTCTCTTGTTTATTAAAATCCAAGAGCAGTAATGAAAATATAAAGGGAGTAGTGATTGCACCAACAGCACCTCCGGTAAATCATTTGTTATTCGCGGACGATTGTTTACTTCTATTCAAGGCGAGCATGGAAGGAGCTACATTGATCCGAGACACTATCCAGCAATATTGTGAGGCGTCGGGGCAAAGAATCAATCTCTCAAAGTCAAGCATTTTCTTTGGGAAGGGGTGTCCTGAAGGAATGAGAGTTGTAGTGAAGAGGATCCTGGAAGTCACTAATGAATCGCTGTCGGAGAAATATTTGGGGCTGCCAACGGAGGTAGGAAGATCTTCTAATGGGGCATTTAAGTATATCAAGGACCGTTTATGGGTGAAAATCCAAGGATGGATTGAAAAGTGCCTTGTTGCAGCAGGTAAAGAGGTGTTGATCAAGTCGGTAGCTCAGGCGATACCCACTTTCTCCATGTCTTGCTTCCTACTTCCTAGAGGTTTATGTCAAACTATTGATACAATGCTTCGGAAATTTTGGTGGGGGAGTAAAAACGGAGAAAGGAAAGCAGCGTGGGTGTCTTGGGATGTGCTAACTATGCCAAAGTACATGGGCGGATTGGGGTTCTGAGATACACATTTGTTCAACCTTGCAATGTTGGCCAAACAAGCATGGCGCCTAACTCAAGATACTGAATCTTTAAGCGCCCGGTTACTCAAGTCAGTTTACTATCCCTCTTGTGATATTCTGGAATCTGAACTAGGAAATCATCCATCACAGATTTGGCGAGCAATCTATGAAGGAAAGGAAGTGCTTAAGCAGGGTTTAATCAGAAGAATCGGAGATGGGAAATCAACGAGCATCTGGAATCAGAACTGGATCCCTAGGAATTTTATGATGAGAGCTCTTCACCCGAATAGTTTAAACCCTCCAGAGAATGTGGTTGAGTTAATTGATACTGTGGAGAGGAGATGGAATAGGGATCGTGTGGAACAGCACATGCAATCTATAGATGCTTCTGAAATATTTAACATCCCATTGTCATCAATCCCAATGGAAGATAGTTGGGCGTGGCACTACGAGCACAACGGCCTTTTTTCTGTGAGATCATGCTATAGAATGCTTAAGGAAACAAAGCGTAGAAGAGAAGAGTGGCTGGAGGGGACTGGAAACATGTCCGATTGGCAAGCAACAAAGAAGCAATGGTGTACTCTGTGGGGCACTAGGATGCCAGCTAAACTAAAGAACTTTGCATGGAGACTGTCGCATAACTCAATCCCAACGGAGGGGGTTCGTTTCGAGCGACATATGTCTGATACAAGTGTCTGCAAAATATGTAGTGGGGCAGTGGATAGCTGGAAGCATGCGCTGATAGAATGTCCGATGGCGAAGTGTGTATGGTCTCTGCTGGATGAGGAGCTCGTTGAGCATATGGTGGCCATCACCACAGATGAGGCGCGGTTATGGCTGACAGAACTGCAAGATTCTGCTTCGGAAGGACAATTTATCAAGGCTATTGTCGCTCTGTGGTCTATTTGGTGGGCCAGGAGAAAAGCAATACACGAACAACAGTATCAGTCGCCACTGTCAACCTGGAGTTTCATGAAGAACTATATGGGAGATCTAGCGCTATTACCTGAGAAACAGACGCATATTAATCAGGCTGGCCATTCTAGAAGTGTACAGAAGTGGACACCGCCTGTCACAGGATGGGTGAAAATTCATGTTGATGCTGCGCTCTCACGCAACGGCGACAGAGGTGCCATAGCAGCGATTTGCCGAGACCACACAGGTATGTTTTTGGGTGCCTTGGCGGTGTCTGTTGATATGACAAAAACCCAGAAATCCTTGAAGCAGAAGCGTGTAGCGAGGGGCTCTCTCTCGCACTCGACCTGAACGTTCAGAAAGTTCAGATAGCAACAGATTGCTTGGCCACAGTTAAACATGTCACAGAACTTTACATGGGGTCTAGCAAAGTGGTAGTGGAGGAGATCAAGTCCAAGCTATGGATGTTCACCTCATCAGAACTTATGCATGAGAATCGGGATTGCAATTTGGAAGCCCATGCGCTTGCTAAAGCCGACACCTTTGGCTCACGGGAACACCTGATATTATATGTATTCCTTTGACTGTTGAGATATAATATAGCAGCTTTTAGCCCAAAAAAAAAAAACGAGCGGGCGTCCTCCCCAATCCCAAGCACCGCCGCCACACACTCGCCCCTCTCTCTCTCTCTCTCTCTCTCTCTCGCTCACCGACGCTGCTGCCCCTGGTCCTCCTCCCGCTGCCGCGCTTCAGAGGGACGACGGCGGACAGGGAGGTCCGCTCCTCAACTCCTCGCTCGCTGGTGACTGCCGACAGGGAGGTCCGCCGCTCCATCCGCGTCGAAGCTGTTTTCGCGAGGCCGGCCGCGGACCCAGGTCAGATCACGAGATCCCACATCCTCCTCTCCATTTCGTTCGTTGCTCGGTCTACTCTACTGGTACAGAGTTTGGTTCCTGGGACTGCTTTGGCCATCTGGTTGACTTGCCTGTTGGTTGTGATTGCAATCGTCGAGCCTCCAAATTCACTTTAGTTAAGACGGTACTCAAGTTTCATGCTACGGATCTATATTCCCACCTAGGAGTTATTTATTTTGCTACGGGACTACTAGTTCAACTTGCTTAGTTTAGATCCACCACCTGACCTGATGTGCAATTGCATAGATAGAGGTGAAACTCCTTGAATGTTATGAGATAATTCACAACTCCCTTGGTGCAGGTGCATTGGCAGTCTGATGGTTATCATCTTTGTCTTAGCAACTCCCTCCCTTGTTATTTGGTATTTTGTTACCATGAATGAATGGGTGAAATTAACCTGACAAATTAAAGCAGCAGCACGGTTTGCTTCTGCATAATTGTTAACAGTTTGTATATGGTTTCAATTCAAAGATCAACCTACGGATTTGTCGTTGCAGTAATTACAGTGAGTATAGATTGGAGTACTATTCTGCCTGACTCCTGCTTAATTTGCTTCGCTGCATGTGTGTTTAGTTCGGACTCACTCCTTTCACTGTTGCTCATACGTCATATGAATTACAGAAAGATTAGCCATTGTGTTGTCTCTAGCTAGTTGCTGGTACTAGATGGTTGACTGCGGTCCTCAGTTTCTAATCGGTGTTTTTCCCCTTGTTGCTAGGATGGGAGAGGCCAAGGAGAACGATGTCTCCTAGGAGGACGGCGACCAGATGGTTGACAGCTCCGTCGCCGCCCGACAAGTCGACGAGATGTACGTTCTGTTTTGCTTCAAATGTGGTTTCGTTCATCCCGATCCATCCATCCCCTGTTATGCGCTTTGGTGATGGTACATTTCCCTATTTGTGTAGCAGCCCAAGTTCGTTTATCTGGACGCAAGCCCCCGCCCTCCGGGAAGCCAGGAAAGGATTGTTACTTTTTTTTTTCTTGAATCTGATACATGTGTAGCTAGCTTATGTAATATAGTTAGCTGCTAGTATTTTTCAGCTGTGCACACCTACAAACATGTCAGATTTGGCACATGTAATTAATCTCTTGTTACTGCTTTAATGTGGTGCTGATACTGCCATTAATTTATTTTAAAATCTGTCGTTTTGAATGGTATGATTTGACCTTCCTGTTTGTTCTTTCTCAAAAATATGGTGGAGCATGGGTCCTTGCTTGTTGTAGTGTAATTATTTCGTAAGACAGAAACCACTATAGCATTTAGGTGTTTATTAGCAACGATTTGAAAAATAAAGGTTGACCTTTATGTGGTTGGTCTCATTGTAGCTGAACTACCGAAGAATACCATCTTGTTTCTCAAATGTTGTCTAAAGCCCTGATAAGTCTTGAGCATGTTTGATTGATCTTTTGCACTATATTTGCTCCATAGCCTGGTACATCTCTTTAAATTGTGGTTCTTACATGTGCTACCCTATCATGCAGGCGTCAGTTGGGTTTATCATGTAGAGCAGCAGAAGAAAAGCTTTGAAGCTCTGAGGAAGAGCAACACAACACCTCCTTTGCCTGGTGACACCCCCCGGCGCGGCGACCCCCTGTCATAGGTATTATTTTCCTTTTGTGGTCTGGTGTGGTACCTAGAATTTTCGTAAGGTGCAAGATCCATGTTTACATGTGCTTCCTTTGTGAACTGTTCATGCTAGCAAGGGTGCCTGATCAAGAGTGGCTGGAATTTGGAAACCATGAGGAGCAGGCTTGCTGAAATGGAAATATGTAGTAGTTTGTGATGTTGCTTGGAACAATAGTTTTCATTTTTCAATAGATAAATGTTCTACGTGTAAGGTATTTTTTGGAATTAGATAATGTTGTTAAGGATATATTGATTTTAAAGCTTGAACTGGATTGTGGTTTAACATGCTTGGTCCTGGTTTGATAATGTTTATGTAATTGATGCTGGTAGCTATATTTCCATAGCATGTGTAGGTGTGTTGTGCAACTGTCAAGTTGATTGTATATGTTGGACACTGTCTGAACTGAAACTATTTGGCCATTGTGTATGTCTTTGACTTATTTCAGATGTGATCTTGCTGCTACCTCGTCTCGGACTCCGGCAACCACGGTGGCAGTGGCTTCTCTTTCTGCTACGACGGCTTGGTAACGTCCTGTGCTTCCCTCTCTGCCCTCTCTCCTGTGCTCTGGGCCATGGCCTGACCGTGTGCCGGCCATCGAGCCGATGACTTGGCTTGTGGTAGTTGCAATGATGGTCATGTCTGTACTTGTGATGATTGTTCTGGGATGTTTAGGTGTAGAATTGCTACTATGTAGTTAGGGTTGGCATGTTCATTGAAACTGTAATTGCTACAGCTTGGTTCTGAATGTCCTCTGTTCATGCTTTGTCAAGTTTTAAACTGCTATACTGTAATTTTCCAGAATTGTAGGTATACTATGAATATATCTTGTTGTTGTCATCCAGCTTGCTAGTTGTATCATTGGTTATGTATGCTGCTAGATGGTGTTGTGTGACTCTGGTTAGGCCGTTAGGATTTTAATTTTTGAGAGAGAAGATGGCTTTGTTTGAGGGTTGGTGTGATTTTGCCATAGAGTTGGTTGGTTCTGTGCATTAGTCGGACAGACCGCAGCCTAGAGAGGGTGGGTGGACAACTGGCGTTGAAGGCATGTAATTAGCACAGGTGTGAGTTAATTAGGTGTGGATCAGCCCGGGTACGTGTTCAGTTCACTAGTACATAACAGGGCATTGGTCCAGGCCGGGCCAGCCCATTAGTCCCGGTTCAGTCACGAACCGGGACCAATGGGGGCAACGGTGCCGGTTCGTGAGGCCAGGGGGCCGGCCGGGCCTCGTGGGGCATTGGTCCCGGTTTGTCTGGACCCTTTGGTCCCGGTTCCAGACACGAATCGGGACCAGTGTGCCTCGCTCCTGGCCCACAACCATTGGTCCCGGTTCGTGGCTGGAACCGGGACCAAAGGGGGTCCTTTAGTCTCGGTTCCAGCCACGAACCGGGACCAATGAGATGCCTATATATACCCCCCCGCCAGCGAGCAGAGCACTCCACATTGCTCTGTTTTTCTGGCCGGCGTGGGGAGAGCTTTGTGGTGCTCTAGCTCACCTCCTATGCACATGAGGTGTTCGATGAAATGCCCGAGCCACACTTAAGCTTTCTCCTCTCGAAGCTCCTTGTCCAAGCTCCATTTTTCTCAAGATTTGTTTAGGTTTGGCGGTCCGTCCTGTCCCGTCCCCGTCCTCACCGCCGTCGATCGCCCGCGTCCATCTCGGCGCCGGCACCACCGTGGTTAGCCTCTTCTTCTTATCTTCTTTCTAAAAGAAAAAAGTTCTTACTTGTATCATTTAGATAGATACTTGTGTAATTTTCTTACTTTTATTATTGTTTGTTATTATATAGTGCCATGGTCATGGTATCCGACCACGTCGGCCCTCGTCCGGTCTATGATTCGGATGTGGTATATATTATCTTTTATAACTATTTGTTTTATTTAGTGTTTATGACATTTATGCCGACCAACGTGACATAGATTTTTTAATCTAGGAGGTATGTGAACCGGAAATTCCAACCGACATAGAAATTCTTGTCGAGAAGTTAAATTTGGTTGAAAAAGAAAACAATTACTTGAAAGAGGAGAAGATGAAGTTGGAGTTGCATGTTGCCGATGTCATCGACGATCACAAGATCAAGATGGATGCAATGCGCTTGAAGATTAGAAAGATTAGAAAATATGCCATTCATACTGAGGCTTGGTATCATTATGCCGTTGGATCAATTGGTACCTTAGTTGCGGTTATGATCGCATTTGTTGTTGCATTTAAATTTTATAGTTTCAATGTATGTTTTAATTAGATGCTCTAGAGAGCTATATGTTGTTCAATAATGAGAACTATGTATGAACGTTATGACGCAACTGCTTCCGGTTGCATTGAGGGGGCTTCTACCAAAAAACGTTCGATTAGCCATTGTGAAGCTATGTGCATTCCTCAATGCAATCTCTCAGAAGGTGATCGATCCAGAAATCCTGCCAAGGTTAAGGAGTGATTTGGTGCAATGTCTTGTTAGTTTCGAGCTGGTGTTCCCACCGTCCTTCTTCAATATCATGACGCACGTCCTAGTTCATCTAGTCGACGAGATTGTCGTTCTGGACCCTGTATTTCTACACAATATGTTCCCCTTTGAGAGGTTCATGGGAGTCTTAAAGAAATATGTTCGTAACCACGCTAGGCCAGAAGCAAGCATCTCCATGGGCCATCAAACAGAGGATGTCATTGGGTTTTGTGTTGACTTCATTCCTGACCTTAAGAAGATTGGTCTCCCTCAATGGCGGTATGAGGGGAGACTGACTGGAAAAGGCACGCTAGGAGCGGACTCAATAATATGTAGGGACGGCCATTCTTGGTCTCAAGCACACTACACAGTTTTATAGAATTCTACCTTGGTGACCCCGTATGTCGATGAACACAAGAATATTCTGCGCTTCAAACACCCGGAGCAGTGTGACGACTGGATTACATGTGAACACATCAGGACTTTCGGCAGTTGGTTGCAAACACGTCTCATGCGTGACAACACTGTTTCTGATGAGCTGTACTCGTTGGCCAGGGGACCATGTTCGACTGTAACGACTTACAAAGGGTACGAGTTCATTTGAAGTGCTTTTCAATTTCAGGGTTATTTAGCTCAAAAAAATCAGTAAGTGCATGAAAAATACCAAATGAAGTCAGAAAGGGTTGAAAATTGATGATGTGGCTTTGAATGGTGCATTTTGAACACACAAAAAGTATGGAGTTCAAATAAGTTCAAAAAAATGAAATCCCTTTGTAACAGATGAGTTTTCGTCCGAAACCCTGATACTTCGAAAGAGATTGTCCATTTTGTACACGAAGTGCATCCAGTTTTTGCCGTAACCCACTCAACTTTTTAGCACATGCTATGTGGGTGAAATGATGATACCATGCCAACTTTCAACCTTTTCAGAGTTCATTTGAAGTGCTTTTCAATTTCAGGGTTATTTAGCTCAAAAAAAATCAGTAAGTGCATGAAAAATACCAAATGAAGTCAGAAAGGGTTGAAAATTGATGATGTGGCTTTGAATGGTGCATTTTGAACACACAAAAAGTATGGAGTTCAAATAAGTTCAAAAAAATGAAATCCCTTTGTAACAGATGAGTTTTTGTCCGAAACCCTGATACTTCGAAAGAGATTGTCCATTTTGTACACGAAGTGCATCCAGTTTTTGCCGTAACCCACTCAACTTTTTATAACATGCTATGTGGGTGAAATGATGATACCATGCCAACTTTCAACCTTTTCCGAGTTCATTTGAAGTGCTTTTTTACTTTCTTTCAAAACATCGTGGGAGTGGAGTTCAAACAAGAATCAACTAAAAAGCTTTTAAAAACCTCTACTATTTTTGAAACTATAATTATATAAAAATTATGCAACTAAAATTATCAAAGTATTTTTTGTTCAAAACATTAATAGCAAAAAGAATATAATGATAAAACACACTGGAAATAAATAAAGAAAAAATAAAACAAAAACAAATAAAGCAAAAAACAAAACAAAAATAATGGAAATTATGCAACTAAAATTATCAAAGTATTTATTTGTTCAAAACATTAATAGCAAAAAGAATTTTCATAAAGATTTTTTTGTTAGAAACTTTAATACCAAACTAAAATAACCAAATCTGTTTTTGATTAAAACAGACATTTAAAATAACCTAAAACTTACCAAATTGAATATAATGATAAAACACAGTAATATTAAATAGCAGGAAAAAGAATCGCTCGAAAATCTATTTTTTTAGTAAAGTTATCAAATTATTAACTAAAATTATCAATTTTTTTATTTGTTAAAAAGGATGAACTAAAAAGAATCAACTAAAATATTAACTAAAATTATCAAATTATTTATTTGTTAAAAAGAATGAACTAAAATATTAACTAAAATTATCAAAGATTTTATTTGTTAAAAAGAATGAACTAAAAAGAATCAAGTAAAATATTAACTAAAATTATCAAAGTAATTATTTGTTAAAAAGAATGAACTAAAATAACAGAAGAAAAATACTGGAAAAAAATTTTAAAAAATAAATATAGCAAAAAACAAAACAAAAATACTGAAAAAAATAAAAAAATTGCCGCCTACTGGGCCACAATGGCCTGCATACGACTAGAAACCCAACCGTTCGTTGGGCCAGGATGCAGGCCCACAGATGGCCCAGTAGGCCCACAGGCAGTGACAGGTTTTGGCCCGAAAGCCTGAATAAGAGAGGAGCTCGAAATGGGAGGCACACCAGCGCTTATAAACCAGTATCGGCACCCTTCAGCTAGCGAGGTGGGACTAAACATCCCAGCACGCCGCTGTGCAAGGCCATTGGTCCCGGTTTGTTCCACCAACCGGGACCAATGCTTACCTTTGGTCCCGGTTGGTGGCACCAACCGGGACCAATGCCCACCTTTGGTCCCGGTTGGTGCCACCAACCGGGACCAAAGGTCTCTGCTTCCCGCCCTTTGGGCTGCTGAAAAGAGAATTTGGTCCCGGTTGGTGGCACCAACCGGGACTAAAGGTGGGCATTGGTCCCGGTTGGTGCCACCAACCGGGACCAATGCTTCTTGTATATAAGAAAACCCTTGGAAAATTTCAGGTTTTCATATTCTACCAGTTGCCCCGAGCCCGCCTCCCCGATTCCGCCATCCCCGTCGTCGCCGCCGCCTCCCCGTCGCCGCGTCGTCGCCTCCCCGAGCCTGCCGTCCTCGTCGTCGCCGTCGCCTTCCCGTCGCCGCGTCGTCGCCGTCGCCGAGCGCGCCGTCCTCGTCGTCGTCGCCTCCCCGAGCCCGCCGTCCCCGTCGTCGCCGTCGCCTCCCCGACGTCGCCGCGTCGTCGCCGTCGCCGAGGCCGCCGTCCTCGTCGTCGTCGCCTCCCTGAGCCCGCCGTCCCAGTCGTCGCCGTTGCCTCCCCGTCGCCGCGTCGTCGCCTCCCCGAGCCCGCCGTCCTCGTCGTCGTCGCCTCCCCGAGCGCCCGCCGTCCTCGTCCTCGGCACCGCGTGCCGCCCCGAGCCCGCCGTCCTCGTCGCCGGCCTCCAGCCATCGCCGCCCACCCCAGTGAGCCCCCCCTTTCCGGCCATGTATATGTTTTTTTTCATGTATATGTATATGTTCATGTGTATGTGTGTATATGTTCATGTAAAAAGTCATGTATATGTTTTTTTCATGTATATGTATATATGTTCATGTATATGTGTGTATATGTGTGTATATGTTATCCGGAATGTATGTCGTTGTCGATATACCCCCTCCCCGATAACTTCGACATGAGGGGGGAGGGGGGGTCGATATACCCCCTCCCCGATAACATTTTTTTTCTAAGTTACTAAGGTAAAATGTTCACCCCCCTCTCGATATACCGGGCGACCAACTCTCGAGGCCACCCAAACCCTAGAAAAAAAATTCATACAGAAAACTCCGGTAATATAGATTTAGCAAGAATGCCCCCATTATGGATGTACAAAAGAAGAAAGAGCGTTGTCGATCTCCTACCCCCTCCCGTCCCTACCCGATAAACTCTCGAGGCCACCCAAACCCTAGAAGAAAGAGCGTTGTCGATCTCCTACCCCCTCCCGTCCCTACCCTAGAAGTGTTGTCGAGGCCACCCCAAACCGGACGTCGGACATTCATGAGAGAGGCGGTCCAGACGTCGGACATTCATGTTTGTATATTAATTGCCATGTTGTAATATTTGCAGAAACTATGGATCCAAGAGACTTGGAACAAGAACAATTGTTGGGGGACATAATCCACGGCGGCGGACGTGATATCTTGTCGTTTCTCAACGACACCGATGGTCTGGAAGGAGAGGATGACGGCTCCGGTGATCGAACAATGGAGGAGGAAGGACATGATCATGATGGCTCCGGTGACCGAATGCCGGAGGAAGAAGGAGACCATGATGACGGCTCCGGTCACCGAACGGAGGAGGGAGCTGTTGCAAAGTCCGGCGAGGTATATATATTAATTAAGCCTGTGCTGACTAGCTAATTGATGCATTAATTGTTTTGGTATGTACATATATTAATTAACTCTTCTTTCTTCTTTTATAGCCCTCCGGATCGAGCCAAACTTCGGTAACGAGACGAGGCCCGAAGAAGAGGTTGCGCAAGGATGAAAGGTTCACGATCACAGCAGTCGCGCACGATGGCCATCCGATTGAACCCAAGCGGACCAAGGACGCATTTTCTGCTCAGTGCAGAGCTATTGTTAGGGACGACATCCCGATCAGCATCAAGCAATGGAATAAGCCTAAGGACGGCGCCCCTGAAGCTGATTATGTCACCGATAGACAGAAAGATGATCTTTGGACCGCGCTGAAGGCAAATTTCATCCTACCGCCAGAGGAGGATCCGAATAAGCCAGTTATAGAGCCACTGGTCAAGGCGTGTGCTCTTAAGAAGATGGCAGATCTATTCAGGAGGTGGAAGAATGAGTTGAAATCAAAGTTTGTCAACAAAGGGAAGACTCCAGTATTCACTGGCCGATTTGAGAAGATAAGAGATCACTGGCCCTCATTTGTGGCCTACAAGACATCGGACAAGAGTATTAAAATGTCAGAGACAAACAAGACCAATGCTGCAAAGAAGCAGTATCACCATCACACGGGGTCAGGTGGCTACCTCAAAGCCCGGCCGTTGTGGGACAAAGCTGAGAATGACCTGATTGCTAAAAACGTCGTACCACAGACATTGAACTGGCCAGACCGCTCAAGGACTTGGTTCTTCGGGGTTGGGGGAACTTTGGACCCTGAAACAAGGAAGTGCCGTTGGACGAACGAGCAACTTGCAATACCCATGAACAAGCTTCAGGAGTATATCACCGCAGCGCAGGAAGGGACGTTCATTCCCGACAGAGAGAAGGACGAGCTGACTGAGGCCCTAGGGAATGCTGAGCACCCTGGACGAACACGAGGCACACCAGGCTCCGTTCCGTGGAAGGTTGGGTTTCCCGACGCAGGCGGTTACAGAAGCCGGGAGAGAAAGAGGAAAGCGGAGCTGAGCGAAATTCAGAAGCTCAATGCAAGACTACAAAAGCTAGAGGAAGCTGAGAGCCAGCGATCTGCCGGCCAACCATCTCAGCGGCACGAAGCTACCCCAGAAGCTACCCCGCCATCTCAGCGGAGAAGCAGCGTCGCTTCCACGGAGCCCCTTCAGCCTGACTTCACGTCTCCTAGCTACCCCGTGGATACTATCACGGGGGCTCAACATTGCAATCTTATGACGAAATGCCAGAACCTCACTTTATTGGCGGCTGTCGGCTCTGTTGCACCTCCTCAACCCAACGGAACTTTTCACTGCCGTCCGATTCCACATGGCTATGCTGTTGTGATGGTCGATGAAGTAATGAAGGAATTTGAGGAGCTCGAGCTTCACCAGTCTACAGGTGAAGGGGAGAATCGGCTGGGTCGTGCCCTGAAGAGTACATGTCTATGGCAGAAGGAGTACATCAAGCTTCCAAACTGGACACCTCCGCCTCCTCCTCCTCCTCCGGCGAGTCAGGGCACTCCGCCTCCTCCTCCTCCTCCTCCTCCGGCGAGTGATCAGGGCACCCCGCCTCCTTCTCCGGCTCCTCCGACGTGTGAGGGCACTCCGCCTCCTCCTTCGCCTACTCCGGCACGTCGGAGCAGTACGCCTCCTCAGCCTCGTCGGCAACGACAGAAGACAGACGCCGCCGCTCCGGCTCCTCCGGCGCATCGGAGCACTCCGCCTCCTTCTCCGCCTCGTAAGCAACGACAGAAGAGAGACGCCGCCGCTCCGGCATCTAGCAGTACAAGAAGAGGCGGGAGGGATTACAGAAACAGTCCATCTCTCAAGCCTCTGGAAAAGTTACCATATGAAAGGACCGAGTCTGAAAACGAGGAGATATGTCAGGCCGAATTGACGGCCCATTTTGCAAAGAAAACTCCACCTCCGAAGGAGAAGCTAGATCCGGTGAAAGTGATGCGCACTATCAATGCCCTGAAGCGACCACCACCGCCTCCGCCGGATTCCAACTTTGACCGCTATGTTAAAAAGACATATCAAGACGCGCGGCGGTCGGGAAGTACTTCCAGTGATGCAAGGTTAGCAAAACGAAGAAGTGGGAAAAAAATTCCCCAGCTCGGCGAACAGGCGAACCAATCGTGCCCCCCGCTCAAGGTGTCTAGCGATATCGTCACTAATCATCCGGGGATGGTGCCCGGTACCAATCCTGGTGATTACCTGAGCGATGATGTACAGTTTGAGCCATTGGAGGTGGACGAATTCAGTTACCGGTACGGGCGGCCTCTCGTCAAACCTGATCATCCTCCTCTAACAGCGATGATGCGAACATTGCATGAATGGTACATGAAAACCTGCAGCGAGTCTGGGAGGGATACTTTGACGCTGAGAATTAAAGAGGAGCACGACCTCGTTGGAATGGATCTGTTGAATGTTGAATTTGAGGAGATATTCCAGTTATACAATCAAAAGGCCCTCGACAAAACAATCGTGACTTGCTATTGTCTGTAAGTACTACTTCTGTAATTAAGTCTCTCTATATATATAGCTCAGCTCTTTCATTGCATGTATATATAATTATCCTCACTATATTATGCAGATTGAAGATCGTCGAATGCAGAAAAGCACAAATGTATGACATTGGGTTCATTAACCCAAATATCATACATGAGTTTACGGTTAAAAACAATGTCACACAAACCGAGGACAACTTGCTACAATCGTTGCTTAAAAATCAAAACAAAGGGACAATACTCTTTCCTTACAGCTTCAAGTGAGTGTTACTGTCTTGTGCATATTCGGTTTCCCTTATTACTTGAGGTTATAGTAATGTAATTGATGAGTTATGCATGCGTGCGCAGGTACCACTTTATTCTGCTAAAGATTAAGCTTGAGCGGGGAGTAGTAATCGTCTTAGACTCGAAACGAAAAGATTCCCAGGAATATGCGGACATGACTGAAATGCTCCAGAAGTAAGTTCAATCGATCATTATCGCATCATATCGGCAACTTTGTTCATTTCCTGATATCAAGTAATTATTTTCTTTGTCTGGCAGGGTTTGGAAAGAGTTCACCACAATTGTTCCGGCACTGCCGAGGGAGCTGCGATTTACACACCCGAAAGTAAGTACTACTAGCTAGTTCCGCGCATCTCCCATTGATTCTAGTTCCATCAATACCATTTATCATGCTTGATTATCAGTTTGATTGAACTCTATTTCTCGTAAAGTGCTTGTGGCAGGAAAAAGGGAATAATTTTTGTGGATACTACGTTTGCGAGTTCATCTACAACGCGACGACCCCTAAGCGGGGCTACTCTGAAAAACAATTTCAAGTGCGTAAGCAATAATATTCACAATTTTATTTTATTACCATGATTTGTGTTGAGTTTCATTCATATATATGTATTGACCCCCTTCTTCAAATTAGATGTGGCAGATGTGGGATGAACTCCTATCACATGATCGCATACGAGCAATTCAAGAGGAATTGGCGGGATTCTTTCTTGACCACGTCATAAATAAAGCCGGAGAATACCATCTGGAATTTGAAATTAAATGTTAGGGATTGTAAGAGATCTTATATTGTATATATGTAGCTAGTAGCGTCGGATAGATATACGAAAACTTGTTGTTCGACCAATCTCTCGGAGAAAGAGAGGTCGATCACTTCTCTATGTATATGTTCATGATCGACGATCTTGTGTACTTAATGGTTCCTTCATTTGCTTACTAGCTAGCGTGTCAAGTTCTCTCTATAGTAGCTAGCGTCGACCAAGCAAGGAGAAAGAGAGGACACTTCTCTCTATTAGCTAGCTAACACAATATGAAACACCTCAATTAACCCTACAAACCCCCCTAAACCCCCCCCCCCCCCCCTCAAAAAATAAAATAAAAACCCCAGTGCCTTTTGGTCCCGGTTGGTGTTGCCAACCGGGACTAATTGCCAACCGGGACTAAAGGTCCTGCCTTTTGGTCCCGGTTTGTGTTACCAACCGGGACTAAAGGTCCTCCTGCCTGGGCTCCCAGCACCGGCCACGTGGAGGACCTTTAGTCCCGGTTCGTAAGCCAACCGGGACTAAAGGTTTTGGGCTTTAGTCCCGACCCTTTAGTCCCGGTTCCAGAACCGGGACAAAAGGCCCTTACGAACCGGGACAAATGGGGGTTTTCCTACTAGTGGCTGCACTTGTTTCCCTGCCGATCGATTACTAGCTTGCCGGCTGGAGAGGTCGCGCAGCTACGTACTAGTACAGTAGTAGTAGCAACTAGCAAGGCTCCATCCAGTAATCAACTAGCTTGCCGACTGGCGTTTTACTGCTTTCGTTTTACAGGGGAAATTACATATATATGGGTATTTATGGATGGCTACCTGCCTTCGGGAGCTCTCTCTCCCTTTCCCTGCTACAGTAGCGAGGCGATTTGACAGCGATCCGGAGGCGATCCAGCTCCTCCAGACGCTTTCTATATTTTTTTTATGTTAATTATTATTTTTAAATGTTCTTTCTGTACAGTTTGGTGGCACTAACAAGGAGAAAGCATTGTTGGCATCGAGCACTTGGCGAGCCTAGCTTCAAGAGGTGCAGCTCACTGGTACGTAGGAAAGGCAACATGGCAATGGATCTTGCACTGGAGCAGCTCAAGGCAGTGAGTGAGGATGAGGAGCGCCCCATGTTCCAGCAGTGTGTAAAATCACAGCGAGGTATCATACGATTGGGTGAAGCCTGCTGCAAATTTGATCGGCTGGTTATAATTAATTAATTAATTGGGTTTCCTCATCATCATCTGCTGGTTGATGTCGTTCGATCATTGTATTACTTGTTTCTTGTACTACTTGTAAATAAAGCTGGAGTCATCACCGGCTAGCTAGCGGTGTAGTTAAGCTGCTGTGTGTTTTGTTAAGCACGCGCAGCTTAATTTCACTTGTAATAAAACTTAGACCAGGCTGTGGTGCTCCCTAAGGAAAAACAAGTCTTACGTACCCTTGTATCCCTCAAAAAAAGTACAGTAGTACCCTTGTTTAACCAGTGTTGCACCCCCCAGATTGCTAAACTTGAACAACTATTCTTTTGTCTTATATATGTTCAAATGTACGAGGAGCATAAGATTACTTTGATGCATTGGATTGTATGTTCAAATGGCAGAGGCCGGGGTACCCCCTTAACCCCCCCCCCCCCCCCCCCCCCTTCAAAAAAATAAAATAAAAACCCGAGTGCCTTTTGGTCCCGGTTGGTGTTGCCAACCGGGACTAATTGCCAACCGGGACTAAAGGTCCTGCCTTTTGCACTACTAGAAAAAAGGCTATTAGTGGCGCACTATGGGTGCGCCACTATTATCACACCACTACTAATAAATAATAATGGCGCACCCCTGGTGCGCCACTGTTAATCTATATAACAGTGGCGCACCATCTGGTGCGCCATTACTATGCCCAGAAGTGCGCCACTGATATACCTCGAAGGGGCCATGTGTACTGGGTTACTAATGGCGCACTGTCATATGATGCGCCACTAATGTGTTAATCCATGTGCGCCACTAAAATGCTATATGGTGCGCCACTAATGTGTTAATCCATGTGCGCCACTAAAGTGCTATATGGTGCGCCACTGTTATGAATATTAGGATTTTTTTTTTTTGCTTTTCTGATATTTGCACAGGTTACAAAATACATTACAGCACAGAATATAAACAGCACAACATATAAACAACAGATTTATCGAATACAATAGAAGATTAGTCTCTGAATACAATTCATCATATTAGTCTCCGAATTCAAAATACCGAACAAAGTTAGAACATTACAAGTCTCGAGACCGCGAGTAGCGAGTTTGTCATCACATTACAAAGTCGATATCATCTAAACTACCATCACATAGAAGAGAGCTGCGGTCACGATGAGCATCATCGCGATGAAACTGGTCTTCATTCGGTAACTCCTCCGCTCCCTCCTCTCTCCCGCTAGATAGCGCGCGTATCTAGCTTCCGCCTCCGCCCTAGTGGTGTATCCTTTGTAACTGTTCCCGCTGAAACGGTGAACCTGTTTCCGACACTCCTCCCAGTCGTCGTAGACTCCGGGAACCTTACCCTTGTACACGACATACGACGGCATCTCTATGCACTAGACAAACAAAACGTTAGTAGCAATTCACAGATAATATATAAGCAATATATGAGTATGCAACAAAAGGATCGGAAGAGAAAAGCAACACATTAATAGCACGGTTCATGGTCCTACTAATAAATAGCATCGATTACATATAAGTTGAACGACTGTCCAAACTGAAGAGACATACAAGTTCATTAAAGTTTAATTACAACATGAGCTAATCGATATTTCAGAACTACATAGCATCAATACTTTCGACTCGACTCAGGGACCGGAGCGTGGATGAAGCCGCCGTCTTTCGTGATGGTCATGAATGTGCGGTCGTTGTCAGCCTGCATTTGTAGCGTTGTTTCTATGTCACTGTTGGACGGTTGATAGTTGAGGTAGAACTGCCCCGAGGTACGAAGGACATCTTCATAGATGATTTCCGCTAACTCCGACTGGATGCGAAAGAATTCTTGTCTGATGTCCTCGTCCTGGATTGCCGACAAGCGTGCGGCCCATTCTTTGAGCTCATTTGGTAGCATACGCTGATGATGGTTCCGTACGATCGCCCGCATGTGATGGAGGGCGTAGTAGGCATCCTTCTGACTGCCAGGCGGCTGCTTGACGCAGGGGAACGTCGTTACGTGGGTGAACACGTGCTTGCCGTACCTACAAATTGGCCTCCTGAAGGTGCCTCCAGATTTCACGTAGCCGGGGAGAACATCATCAAGAACTTTCTTGATATTTGTGTAGTCTTTCTTCGACTGACGGTCCGAGTCGAAATACGTGGCCGTGGAATATTTCGGGCTTAAGAGGATGAGTGTGCAATGTGTGTCACTGCACAAAACACGGAATGTTAGAAAAAAAAAGAACGATCGAAATCTAAGAAATCATATGTTACGGGGCGGTGAGGGGATGACTTACTCGGAAAAGTAAGGCACGAGGAAGTTATCCTTATCCTGGTTCGCCAGGATGACGCCTTTGAGGTATGAACTCGCGACTTGCCGGTCCCCAGCGCTGCCCAAGATCTTGGCACGCATGTAGAAGGGGTCGACTATCACGATGTCCGGGGTCTTGTCTCTAATGATCCGCATCTCCATACTGAGCGAAAATAGCCGAATGAAGGTGTAGTGCAGCGGATAAAGGTTAAACATAACGAAGATGTCATCAAACCGCAGGACGATCATACGCCCGGCGGTGCTATCGACAAAGCCCTTGCCCTCTGGCACCTTGGCCACGAAAACCGGGTATGCCACATCATTCTCGGAGAGACGCCGCTTCTCCATAGTAAGAACACCGTCATGCAGACTCCGCATAGCAACGGTTGCAGCATTGAGCAGATTAGTCGGTAGCATCGGCCTACCCGCCACATGCACCCTCCTCGAGATATCCTTAGGTATTGGTGTCCCGTCCTGAGCACGGATCGTACTCGGTGCCGGCTGGCTCGCACCCTTGCCATTTTTTCTTTTCCGTCCCTTCTCCTTCTTCTTCTGCTGTAATGGGATCGAGTTCTGCTCAGAGACCACCTTCTTGAGTGTGTTGGGGCTGATAATATTTCGCACCTCGGCTGTTTGAGTCTCGGTGAAGGCGTCAGCTGGAGGCGTCTCCTGAGAACTGAACAGACGACGCCTGTTGCAATTGGGTTTCTCCGCGGTACCAGCTAGATCGCGATCGTCTTTTGCAGGGTTGGGTTCTTGAGAAGGAGGCCCCGCCAAGAAGTCGTCACCGTACCCATGTTCGTCGAAGTACTTATCGACGTCGTCGTCCGGATCCTGTGCCATATGCATGTCCGGATCAGCCGACGGCGGTAGCGTTGCGGCGGTCTTGCCATGGCTTGGCGCCGGCACGACTGGCGGTGTTGTCTGTGGGGTGGTGTCCCTCGCCCCCAAACGAATCTGGCTCTTCGGCCAAAGCATGGACCAGTTTAAGCAGGCGCTGAGGGTCATCACATCATCTTCGTCGGCCCCATGGGGTCGATGCGGAGGTAACAAGTCGTCGCAGCCCCGCAGCACCCGAACCAGTTGAACCCTATACACGGTGGGTGGCATCGGATTACCGTGGAATACGCGGTTGTCCGGTTCAACGATTTTGGCCTTGGCGACATTGATCAACTCGCCGTTCACGAAGTGCAGGAGAGTGCATGGAACGTTGGCGGCGCCCTGCGAAAACATGTAGGGCGTCAGGGATGCCCAGTCAAAGGCAAGGAGATGAAGTCATCGGCCGAGGCTTAGTTACCGTGATGGCGTCGAGCTCGGCTAATGTCGAGGCACCGCCAACGGCGGGCGTGCAAGTGACGGAGGGGCCGCTTGCTGCCGAGGTGCCGGCCGGCGTATTCTTCCCACTCCCGGGTGCATTAAGCTCCAATACTGGCGCCGGCCCCGGAGTCACCAACGCCGCCTCCGCCGGAGACACCAATGCCGGCGCGTTGTGCGAGTTGCTGCCCGTGAAGCTGGGAATCGGGGGCGGCCCCTGTTGGCCGCCCGCAATCCACCCCCGCAGCCCCTCAAGCAAGGTAGGCATAATGGCGGTGATCGTCGCTCCCTGTTGGTCTCGCACTTGCTCTTGGACTATCTCCGGAATCCGCGCCACTTGTGCCTTGAGTTCTTTAACCTCGCGCTCCTGGCTTTCCGAGCTGGTCTTTTTCTCCTTTCGCCCAGCCTTATAGTATTCCGACCATTTCATGGACAAGCCTTCGCCGGCCACACGACCAGCTGACGACGGCTTACTGCACTTATCCTTGTGTTTCATTACGTTCAACGCCCTATTTAAAGTGGTGTCCCAAGGGGCAGACGGGGAGCTCTGAGACCCCGCGCTACTGCTTTCAGTTTCCTGCGGAAGAAGGAAAGTGAACCATTTAGAAATTTGGCTTCATTAATTAGAATGCAACCATATGGAGCTAATTACGCGGGGGTGTATTCCTTACCAGAACACGCTCAAGATCCTTCATCTTCGGATCCGTGGTAAGCTCCTTTGTTACCGGGTCCACCTTGTACCGGGCCCTGACATAGTTCCTGGTCTGCTTTTCATGGTATTTATCGAAGAGGGGCGGTAGGACTTGCGCGGCACGCTCCGCGTCCTCCTTGTCCCATTTAGGTTCCGCCACTCTGTAACCGCCGGGACCGAGTTTGTGGACCCCTAAGTTCAAGTCCCGCATATCTTTCCCCCACTGACTTGATTCCGCGGATGCGGTGCTCTCGCACTTGATCTTGAACTCCAGGTAGTCAGCTTTGCTGATCGAAGGATTTTTCTCCTTGATCTTCTCATAACTATCACCTCTTAGAATCATTCTCTTCACCGCGGCTCTCCAAGTAGCCAGGGCCGTGCTCATCTTCGTGAGGGCGGCACTGTTCACTTTATTCCCTGAGAGGCGTGTGTTTGCGTACTCACCGGGGAACTTGTATCGTTCGTGCAGCTTCGTGAAGAGGAGGTTGCGCAAATTCCCTCGGTCACGATGCCTTAGGTTCTCGGTGTTGATCGAGACGGTGCTCCGGAGAATGCACCCGAGTTGTCCCGCGTACCCACCGACTAATTCTTTGGGCGCCGTTGGATGCCCAGTGGAGGACACTTCAGTAAATTCCTCCTTGACGGTGCCGAGCACGTTCGGGCACCGGTCCTTCCGTTGCCTCTTCGGTTGGCTGCCATCTGTGCGTTCGCTGCCATCATCAGTGGTGGCATCCCCGGCGGCACCATCAGTGGTGTCATCCCCGACGCCACTAGGGGTTGTGTAGTCGGGATCGGTGTCTTCCGCGGCGTCCTCATAGCAGTGAGGTTCTTCCTCCATCTCCTGGGACAGCTCCCAGAATGGCTTGCCCGAACCGCCGGCCTCATCGTTGTCGGCCATGTTCGCTCTAAATAGGAAAAAATGGATAACTTAGCTAAACAAACATAAATTCGGTCATTTTAGTGGTAATGGGTCATTTTAGTGGTAATGGGTGGGTAACTTCACTGACAGGGGTAATTTAGCTGGCAACATAAATTCTAGGAAAAATTCGGCATGACCTTTGCTAAAAAAGGTCATGCCGGAGTGCCAGAAATTTGCCGGACGGAAATTAATCAACGTTCCGGCAAAACATTGGCAACTCAATCTACCTGCACATAAACCCCAAACCAAAAGGAACCACTATTGGTTCACCCAACAGCAGGAGATGCGTGTATTGCATAGAAGTGCTCAAATGTGGGAGTGTCACGCTTGGCACCCCCTGTTGTGAGTAAAACAGACAATCAGGTTCTACCACCTCCTTTCAGCCAACCATCTCTTTCACACACTGAAAACAGAGTCATTACTTGAATATTTATTTATGAGTAATATAATGTACATACATTGACAGCAAGTTTCAGTCCATAAAGCGAGACCACCGTAACAGTCATTTCAATCTTAATATATACTGCCAGCCAGCTAAAAAGAGGAGAGATGTTTCAAGGAGCATATATATGGTATGAGGTGCTCCAAAACAAACCCTTCTAACCTACCCGAACACTCCGTTGAACATGATATTTTTTTGGAAATCTCAGAGTGACCCCAAGTTTAGACTAGACTCAATTCCTATGACGTGAACCAAAGAACATTTTTTTCTATTGCTATTCATAGGATTTGGGACACATAACATTTCATTTTTTTACAAGATTCCTACCAAAGAAGGCCTCAAAGTTTTGGTCATAGATTCAGCTGGCGCGCGCACACACAGAGAGAGTATAGCTGTGCATAGGATTCAAAAACAAGTACTACTACTAGTACTAGGTTCTACTGCTATAGCTGTGCCTCCCCCTATCTCGATTTAACCAAAAGGATTCCTGAATGCATATTTCCTCTTCCGAGGGATACTTCATTTTTCCTCTGACCCACCAAATTTCTTCCAGATTTTGACAAAGTTCAAACATGGCCTGTTTCTCCTCTCCCAGCCCTGAAATTTTTCCAGAGCTTTGGCCATCGATTCAGTAGTGTATGAACGGTGAGATTGGACAGCACGCGCCACAGTGCTCTCCCACCGCTGACACACGCACACATTTCCCCACAGAGAGCGGTCAATCCAGCCAGCCAGCAAAGCAAGCAAGCGGCACAGCTCCTCGCAACAAACGCAAAAAAAAAAACAAGAGCACCAAGCAACCAGCCAGCAAGCAGCAGAGGATGTTTCAAGGAGCATATATATGGTATGAAGAAGAACACAAGTACTAGTACTGCCCATGCAACATCTCTGCCATACTTGGGTAAGCAGCACAACAGAGCAGAGGAGGAGGGCGAGCTTACGATGATCTCGACGATGACGTGGGGCTGGCGGAGCGGGCGGAGGATGTAGGCGAGGCCCCGGGTGACGACGACGACGAGGCAGATCTGCAGGATGGCCAGCGGCAGCGCGTAGTCCAGCGGGTTGTCCCCCTGGAACGGGGTCGCCGGAGGAGACGGGCGCGGGGGCGCGGGGTCACGGGGTCGGGGTCACCGGAGGAGACGGGCGCGGGGGCGCGGGGTCGCCGGAGGAGACGGGGGAGACGGGGAGGCGGGGGCGCGGGGGGGTCGAGGGGGCCTCTGGTGCGTACTGTGTGGGGAAGCAGGGAGGGGAGGGGAGGATGCCCTAATCTAGGTGGAATGATAGCAATGGCGCACCTCTTAGGGGTGCGCCATAAACATCGTTATATCAATGGCGCACCTCTTAGGGGTGCGCCATAAACATCTTCATAGCAATGGCGCACCTCTTAGGGGTGCGCCATTACTAACATTTTTTTATTTTTTTGAATTTTTACCTCCTGCATGCCAGTAATCTAGGTGGAATGATAGCAATGGCGCACCTCATAGGGGTGCGCCATAAACATCTTCATAGCAATGGCGCACCTCTTAGGGGTGCGCCATTAATAACATTTTTTTATTTTTTTGAATTTTTAGTTGCATGTAATAATTTAAGATTTGAGATAAAAGAAAAGGAAAATGCAAATGGAGTGATAAAATCTTATAAAAATAAGATTTGATATTATTGATTTATTTCTGATTTTATAAAAATAAGATTTTTAGTTGCATGTAATAATTTAAGATTTGAGACAGGAATTTGAATTAAATGTCTAAGATTTAGAATTAGATGACATGGTTGAAATCAAGTGACATGAAATAACAATCATCAAAGATTGAGCTTGCCACTGACACACACACACGCGGCCGACACGTCGTGATTCGATCTTAGCTATCTTTTCACAATCTTCTTGCCCTTCTTTCTCGCGGTTGAATAATTTAGCACCGGAACCCCTTGAATTCTTCTCTTGAACGGACGTCCTTTAGGTAGGGTGGTCCTGCTTCTTCTTGTGGTGTGTGGTACTTCATCGTCGTCATCATCTTCCATCTTCGGGTCGCCGTACTTGTCGAAGTCTTGCTCATTGGCGACTCCATCCATTCCGATGATGTTCCTTTTGCCTCTCCTCACGACAACACGACTGGGCTTTGACGGGTCGGTAATGAAGAAGCATTGGTCCACTTGGCACGCCAGTACCCATGGCTCATTTTTCGCGGTGACGTTTGCGCCCGCGGTCTTGGATTTGGCTTCGGGTATAACCATGGTGGTGAAATACCGGTCTTCTTTTAGGACGCTCTTGGCCCATCTGACATGGAACATCGGGACCTTCTCTCCAGCGTAGCTCAGTTCCCAGATCTCCTCGATCCTTCCGTAGTATCTGTCCTTGTCGTTACCGGTGTAGGATTCCATCGTTACCCCGGAGTTCTGATAATCGCTCTTCATGTCCTTTTCCTCGGTGTAGAATGTGTAGCCGTTGATATCGTACGCCTGATAGGTCATCAGGTTGTGCTCGGCGCCCTGTGACAAGGCGAATATGAGTTTTTCTTCCGCGGAAGAATCCTCATGTAAAGGGTACGACAGAAGCTTGTCCTTGAACCAACGCGTGAAACATGAGTTGTGCTCTTTGATTATATCTCCGTCCGTCCTCTGTTGGCCTCGGTCATTGTACGTCTTCTCAATAGAGGTTTTGTGCTCTACCACCCAAGGATCGACCACGTCTATGTGTTGTAGCACGACTAGGTTTGCTCTTTCAAAGTCGGCGAGTCGACCCTCGAAGTCGACATGCATTTCGCGGCGACCCTCGCGGTGACCCCATCCAGCGAGCCTGCCGAGGTGCCTGTTGACGGGCAGACCAACGGGGTTCTCGATGCCTAGATAATTCGTGCAGAAGGAGATGCACTCTTCGGTCAGAAAGCCCTTGGCTATGCTTCCATCTGGACGTGCCCTGTTGCGAACGTATACTTTGATGACACCATTCATCCTTTCGAACGGCATCATGCTGTGCAGGAACGTCGGCCCGAGTTGGATGATATCCTCCACGATATGGACCAGCAGATGCACCATAACGTCGAAGAATGCGGGCAGGAAGTACATCTCAAGCTCGCATAGTATCACCACGATCTCTTCCTGTAGCCTTCTGAGTTGCCTCATGCCAACCGACTTCCGAGAGATGACGTCGAAAAAGCTGCATAGGCCAAATAGCGTTTCACGGACGTGCGCGTCCATGATCCCACGGATTGCAACTGGAAGTATCTGCGTCATCAGCACGTGACAGTCGTGAGACTTCATCCCGCTGAACTTCTGCTTCGCTGAGTCTAGGTATCTGCTTATCTTCCCCGCGTAACCGTAAGGAAGTTTTACTCCTACGAGGCAGGTGAAAAACTGCTCGATCTCCTTCGGACTTAGAGTGAAGCACGCGGGAGGGCAGTCATATTCGATCTTCTTGGCCTTTTTGCCTTTGCGACGACTTTCCGTGTCCTTCGCCTCATCATCATCATCATCATCATCATCATTAGGGCGTTTTGCGTGAAGCTCCTCCCTGATGCCCATTGATTGCAAGTCTGCCCTTGCTTTCGGCCGATCTTTGGTCCTCTCTGGCATGTTGAACAGGGTACCAAGCAGACTCTCGCACACATTCTTCGTGATATGCATGACATCAAGGCTGTGAGGCACACGGAGGATCTTCCAGTACGGCAAGTCCCAGAAAACAGACCTCGTTTTCCATACCTTCAGCAGCGGCTCTGGCGCCTTTCGCTTCTTTCCCGGCGGTGGGCACTCTTTCCAATTTTTCAACAGCTCGTCTATTTCCTCGCCGCTCCTCGTACGTGGGGGTCTTCGGGGTTTGGTTTCACCATCGAACAGATCCTTGCGTTTTCTCCATGCGTCATCGTCGCGAAGCCACCTTCGATGTCCCATGAACACGGTTTTCGAAGACCCGGGATCTCTATCTAGCTGGCGATACGTTGTGTCATCCATGCACCTGACGCATGCACAAAATCCGTGGACCACCTGCCCCGCGACATATCCGTAACCGAGATAGTCGTGCACCGTCGTGAGCAGTGCGGCTCTCATAGGGAAATATTCTTTCGCTGCGGCGTCCCATGTATTGGTTGGCGTTTTCCACAGCGTGTCTAGCTCCTCTTTCAGCAGCCCCAGATACAGATTGATGTCGTTCCCTGGTTGTTTCGGCCCTTCAATTAGCATACTCATGTGAATGTACTTCCTCTTCATGCACATCCAGGGGGGAAGGTTGTACATCCACACAAACACAGGCCAGGTGCTATGTGTGCTTCTCTGGCTGCCAAACGGATTGACTCCATCGGTGCTCGCGCCCAGCATGATGTTCCTTGGATCGTCCCCAAATTCTGGGTGTTCGAAGTTCAACGCTTGCCACTGGCTCGCATCCTTAGGGTGACCCAGCATCTTGTCTTTTTTATTTATCTCCGGATCATTTCCGTCATCTTCTCGCTTCTTCTCCTTCCTATCCGCGTGCCAGCGCAGGAGCTCTGCTAGCTTAGGGTCAGCGAAATACCGCTGCAGACGAGGAGTGATCGGAAAGTACCATACCACTTTTCGAGGAGCTTTCTTCCTCTTCTTGTATCGAGTGACGCCGCACACCGGACATATGGTAGACTCCGCGTGCTCGTCCCGATAAATGATGCAATCGTTCATGCACACATGGTATTTCACGTGCGGTAAATCCAGAGGACACACGATTTTCTTCGCCTCCTCGAAACTGGTCGGGCACTTGTTCCCCTTGGGAAGACGTTCGTGCCAGAATGACATGTTCTCGTCGAAGCATGCGTCGGTCATTTTGTGTTTTACCTTCATCTCCAGAGCCATGAGCGTTACTTTCAGGCGGGTATCCTCGGGCCTGCATCCTTCATACAATGGAGTAACCGCGTCTATCTCCAGTTGATCCAGCTTGGCTTTCTCTCGGGCGGCAGCTCTTGCGTTACCCGTCTGCTTGAGAAGCAGCTCTTGAATATGAGGGTCCTTCACCCAGCCCATCGATGGTCCATCGTCGTCTGCTCCGGCATCTTCATCTTCATGATCATGCCCTTCGTCTTGATCTTCCTCATCATCATGTCCGACATCTTCTACATGATGACTGTGTCCTGCATCTACTTCGTGATCATGTCCTGGAGATTCTTCGTCTTCTCGCCCGCCCTCGCCGCTGTTGTCTTGCTGCCCTTCCTTATTTCTTGCCCGGCCCCCATGGACGACTTCATAATCATCTTCATCACCTTGCCACCGATAGCCATCCATGAAACCACGCACGAGCAGGTGGTCCCGCACCTGTCTGGAATCCGGGTCCATAAGGCTCTTCAGCTTGCATCTTCGACACGAACATCTTATCTCCGTCTCGTTCTTTTTAAGCATCTCGGCCTTCGCGGAGCTCAAAAACCTATTCACGATGCCTTCGGTCATCGTGCGGACCATGGTCGCCTGCGAGGTAGAGCAAAACGATATTTTAGAACCAAAAAAAAAATTGGCATGACTTTGCCTAAAAATAGGACCAAAAAGAATGCATAGTGCCCGATTCTCGCCGAAACGGAAATGAATCAACATTCCGGCAAAAAATTGGCAACTATCGCATTTCAAATACCGATACCTGCAAACACAAACATATGCAACACCACAAACATACGTAGATCTAGCTCAATGAGAAAAGTGTAGATCTAGGCCATAAAAAGTGTGTACGTTGGAGGGAGAAAAAAGTAGATCTACAACATAAAGAAAGCTTTCCCCTTACTTACCTATCAAAAAAAGGAAATTTAACCACTTAATTTGGGTGAATCTATGGTGCAAATGAGGTGAGGAGGAGGAGGCAGCCGAGACCAAGCTTGGTAGAGGTGGAGAGAATGAAGTGGGGAAAGTGAGTGTGGTAGGTGGCTGTCAAAAATATCTAGATGATCTCAGGCTAGTAATGGCGCACCTCCTAAGAATGCGCCATTAGTAACCAGGGTTACTAATGGCGCACCTGGTGTGGGTGCGCCATTAGTAGTTTTGAAAAAAAAATTGATTTTTTTTTTTAGTAGTGGCGCACCATGGAGTGGTGCGCCATTACTAGTTAGAACTAGTAATGGCGCACCACACCCAGGTGCGCCATTACTAGTTTTGGAAAAAAAAATTGAAAAAAAAAAATTTAGTAGTGGCGCACCGTTGTGTGGTGCGCCATTACTAGTTAAAACTAGTAATGGCGCACCACACCACGGTGCGCCACTGATAAGTCTGGGGACGGGGGTGTGCACAGGACAAACTTAGCAGTGGCGCACCAGACAACAGGTGCGCCATTAGTAATATGGACATTAATGGCGCACCTGATTCTGGTGCGCCACTGCTATATAGCAGTGGCGCACCACATACATGGTGCGCCATTAATGTCCATATTAGCTATAGCCGTTTTCCTAGTAGTCAGGCCGAATTGACGGCCCATTTTGCAAAGAAAACTCCACCTCCGAAGGAGAAGCTAGATCCGGTGAAAGTGATGCGCACTATCAATGCCCTGAAGCGACCACCACCGCCTCCGCCGGATTCCAACTTTGACCGCTATGTTAAAAAGACATATCAAGACGCGCGGCGGTCGGGAAGTACTTCCAGTGATGCAAGGTTAGCAAAACGAAGAAGTGGGAAAAAAATTCCCCAGCTCGGCGAACAGGCGAACCAATCGTGCCCCCCGCTCAAGGTGTCTAGCGATATCGTCGCTAATCATCCGGGGATGGTGCCCGGTACCAATCCTGGTGATTACCTGAGCGATGATGTACAGTTTGAGCCGTTGGAGGTGGACGAATTCAGTTACCGGTACGGGCGGCCTCTCGTCAAACCTGATCATCCTCCTCTAACAGCGATGATGCGAACATTGCATGAATGGTACATGAAAACCTGCAGCGAGTCTGGGAGGGATACTTTGACGCTGAGAATTAAAGAGGAGCACGACCTCGTTGGAATGGATCTGTTGAATGTTGAATTTGAGGAGATATTCCAGTTATACAATCAAAAGGCCCTCGACAAAACAATCGTGACTTGCTACTGTCTGTAAGTACTACTTCTGTAATTAAGTCTCTCTATATATATAGCTCAGCTCTTTCATTGCATGTATATATAATTATCCTCACTATATTATGCAGATTGAAGATCGTCGAATGCAGAAAAGCACAAATGTATGACATTGGGTTCATTAACCCAAATATCATACATGAGTTTACGGTTAAAAACAATGTCACACAAACCGAGGACAACTTGCTACAATCGTTGCTTAAAAATCAAAACAAAGGGACAATACTCTTTCTTTACAACTTCAAGTGAGTGTTACTGTCTTGTGCATATTCGGTTTCCCTTATTACTTGAGGTTATAGTAATGTAATTGATGAGTTATGCATGCGTGCGCAGGTACCACTTTATTCTGCTAAAGATTAAGCTTGAGCGGGGAGTAGTAATCGTCTTAGACTCGAAACGAAAAGATTCCCAGGAATATGCGGACATGACTGAAATGCTCCAGAAGTAAGTTCAATCGATCATTATCGCATCATATCGGCAACTTTGTTCATTTCCTGATATCAAGTAATTATTTTCTTTGTCTGGCAGGGTTTGGAAAGAGTTCACCACAATTGTTCCGGCACTGCCGAGGGAGCTGCGATTTACACACCCGAAAGTAAGTACTACTAGCTAGTTCCGCGCATCTCCCATTGATTCTAGTTCCATCAATACCATTTATCATGCTTGATTATCAGTTTGATTGAACTCTATTTCTCGTAAAGTGCTTGTGGCAGGAAAAAGGGAATAATTTTTGTGGATACTACGTTTGCGAGTTCATCTACAACGCGACGACCCCTAAGCGGGGCTACTCTGAAAAACAATTTCAAGTGCGTAAGCAATAATATTCACAATTTTATTTTATTACCATGATTTGTGTTGAGTTTCTTTCATATATATGTATTGACCCCCTTCTTCAAATTAGATGTGGCAGATGTGGGATGAACTCCTATCACATGATCGCATACGAGCAAATCAAGAGGAATTGGCGGGATTCTTTCTTGACCACGTCATAAATAAAGCCGGAGAATACCATCTGGAATTTGAAATTAAATGTTAGGGATTGTAAGAGATCTTATATTGTATATATGTAGCTAGTAGCGTCGGATAGATATACGAAAACTTGTTGTTCGACCAATCTCTCGGAGAAAGAGAGGTCGATCACTTCTCTGTGTATATGTTCATGATCGACGATCTTGTGTACTTAATGGTTCCTTCATTTGCTTACTAGCTAGCGTGTCGAGTTCTCTCTATAGTAGCTAGCGTCGACCAAGCAAGGAGAAAGAGAGGACACTTCTCTCTATTAGCTAGCTAACACAATATGAAACACCTCAATTAACCCTACAAACCCCCCTAAACCCCCCCCCCCTCAAAAAATAAAATAAAAACCCCAGTGCCTTTTGGTCCCGGTTGGTGTTGCCAACCGGGACTAATTGCCAACCCGGACTAAAGGTCCTGCCTTTTGGTCCCGGTTTGTGTTACCAACCGGGACTAAAGGTCCTCCTGCCTGGGCTCCCAGCACCGGCCACGTGGAGGACCTTTAGTCCCGGTTCGTAAGCCAACCGGGACTAAAGGTTTTGGGCTTTAGTCCCGACCCTTTAGTCCCGGTTCCAGAACCGGGACAAAAGGCCCTTACGAACCGGGACAAATGGGGGTTTTCCTACTAGTGGCTGCACTTGTTTCCCTGCCGATCGATTACTAGCTTGCCGGCTGGAGAGGTCGCGCAGCTACGTACTAGTACAGTAGTAGTAGCAACTAGCAAGGCTCCATCCAGTAATCAACTAGCTTGCCGACTGGCGTTTTACTGCTTTCGTTTTACAGGGGAAATTACATATATATGGGTATTTATGGATGGCTACCTGCCTTCGGGAGCTCTCTCTCCCTTTCCCTGCTACAGTAGCGAGGCGATTTGACAGCGATCCGGAGGCGATCCAGCTCCTCCAGACGCTTTCTATATTTTTTTTATGTTAATTATTATTTTTAAATGTTCTTTCTGTACAGTTTGGTGGCACTAACAAGGAGAAAGCATTGTTGGCATCGAGCACTTGGCGAGCCTAGCTTCAAGAGGTGCAGCTCACTGGTACGTAGGAAAGGCAACATGGCAATGGATCTTGCACTGGAGCAGCTCAAGGCAGTGAGTGAGGATGAGGAGCGCCCCATGTTCCAGCAGTGTGTAAAATCACAGCGAGGTATCATACGATTGGGTGAAGCCTGCTGCAAATTTGATCGGCTGGTTATAATTAATTAATTAATTGGGTTTCCTCATCATCATCTGCTGGTTGATGTCGTTCGATCATTGTATTACTTGTTTCTTGTACTACTTGTAAATAAAGCTGGAGTCATCACCGGCTAGCTAGCGGTGTAGTTAAGCTGCTGTGTGTTTTGTTAAGCACGCGCAGCTTAATTTCACTTGTAATAAAACTTAGACCAGGCTGTGGTGCTCCCTAAGGAAAAACAAGTCTTACGTACCCTTGTATCCCTCAAAAAAAGTACAGTAGTACCCTTGTTTAACCAGTGTTGCACCCCCCAGATTGCTAAACTTGAACAACTATTCTTTTGTCTTATATATGTTCAAATGTACGAGGAGCATAAGATTACTTTGATGCATTGGATTGTATGTTCAAATGGCAGAGGCCGGGGTACTCCCCTTTTCAAGAAAAAAAAAGATTCTGGGTGCAAGCGGATCCCAGCTGGGGAGGGACGTGCCAACAAGACAAAACCACTGAATACATATATATAGTGTAAAATTTCTTTCAGGGGATGCATCATGTATGTATACTCGGGCTGACCCCAACATTTGCTGCGCAGAAATATAGATATGTGTACTCGGGGCTTACCCCGAATGCATAGACGATACACCAGCCAAATGCACAAATTAACAATGGATAGCCAAACCAAATAGGAACCTCAGTTCGTAATACATGACCACGCCGATACATCTCCAGGCAGCGCATCACACATACGTGTTGCTGAATCAACCACACACAAATTTACAACATCGTTTCGGAGACTTCGGCAAGCAGCACTCTCGTCACACCAGTGGGGTTGTGCGACCGTGCAACACACACCACAGCCACGGGCACATCCCTTCTTATTACAATCACAAACTCAAACACAAACCAAACCAAACCACATACACGGACTGTACCTTGTCTCGACCTCACTGGAAACAATCAAGCAGGTGCGCACACACACACACGGAGCATCAAGCTAGCACCTGTTTATTCTTCAGAAAACACACAACCACAATCTTGCGAAAGAAACACTGACTTGAACTATTGCGTCAACGGGTAGCAGAAACACTGACTCGAAACAAACTGGAGTCCTCTTCGGCTTTTCCACCTTGAGCAATCGATGTGGACGATCTTGTTGAATTTCTTCAGCAGAGATGGTGGAGGGTCTTCAGCTATATCTCTAAGCACCGCCGAAGCAGCCAACCCTAGCCATCCATCAAAATAGATGGCCTTATGTGCAACATTTCTCGTGCCATCCAGATAAGGGATTATCTCTTGCACCGCTTCTTTGATGGCGTCTGGACCAATAATCCTCTGCATAATTAGTTGATGACAATTAGTTGAGGTCGCTCACTTTAGCAATTTTACTCTAGTGACGTACTATATGCAAAAGGTGCACCTACTTTTTCTCATAATTAAACTCCATGCATGGCTGACAACACTATACACGTTCACGGCAAGCCATGACCATACAATATTAATGTTTCTGTGTCCATGGAACCTAGAGAAGATGACAGGGCGCAGCTCGTGTGCACTCGGGAAGGGAAAAAAGATGATGGCGTGTTTGTTTCGATTAGCAGGCACCCGTGTCTTGATTGATTAGTGGGTGGTCACAGACTTGGCTATTGTTTGTTTAGCTTTCCACCAAAATAGTATATAAGCCAACTAATGAAACAAACACACACACTGTGAAGCTTTTTGCCCGAGCTCTTCCACTGCTGACCCCCTCTCTATGCTTGACCGCGACCAGGCGCCCACGACCCTCCCATGACCAGGTAGACGGCAGGTCAACAAAATAAAAAAAAAACTGTACAAACTGCTGGTGAGATGATGTGTCCTTCCCACCATGATCAACTATAGCTTAACTCCTTCTGTTAAGCTTTTATTATGTGCTCTCTCTCTCTCTCTCTTTATCTTTTATCTTCCGTTTTTGTTGTTATTAGGAACAGTAGAACACTACTGTTTTTCAGACTCACAGTAAGTCACGACCACAACTTGAGCATGTATGTCAGTCAGACGGACCTAGAGAAATGAGGGTCGTCGGAGGAATGGTGGTGTTTCTGTTGTTTGGAGTGAATTGCAGAAAACCAACACATTGACGCCAAGGTTTGCGGAAAACACCGGTTTACGAATTTCTATCAGATACCACTGATTCTCGGCCTAATCTTTTGCGGACAACACTGACTGGTCGCTTTGGGCATTTTAACCTCCATTATGACATGTGGGGCCCGCATTTGATGACATGGCGTAACGGCTCGCGTTAGACGGCGTTTGGTCTAATATTACAAACTAGTCTCTGGAATTTTACATAGACACCCGTCAATCATTAAGCAAAAACGCAATTAGCTCCACGTGCACAAAACTTGCAGCACGGTGCCCATGGGCTCTCGTCGCCGGCTTGGGGCGGCGGATGGACCTCGCCGGCGTCGAGGTCCAGCACCAGGCTGGGCGACGAGAACTATGTTTGCCCGCGAGCCGCGATCTACCGGCGGCTAGCCGCGACGGCTGCAGCGAAGGCTAGCAGGTCACCGGCGACGAGCCGGTCTGCGCGTCGGCCATTGCGATGCCGCCATCCTTGCTCGAGCACAACGGCTGAACCCGCTCAGAGGAGGCTGGCGACGGCCTGGCGGCTGGGCGCCCGCCGGCACGAGCATGCTCACGACGCACCACGACGCCGCGCCGCTTTTACTTTCGGCCACGACAGAGGACGTGACTTGCTTGAGCACCACGGCGGAGGACATGGCCAGACCGATGCGACCTTCCGTCCTCCGTCGACCACGACGGCGAGGACGTGCGGTGTGCAGCTCGCGGCGGCTCGCACGGCTCACGCTGGGAAGGGGCACCGGCGGCGGGGCCAGGGTGGCCAGGCTCGGCGCGGCGTTCTTCACGGCGTCCAAGGCCCTCGAGGCCAGCGAGCACGCTGGGGTGGTTCCACGAGAAGGCATCGATCAGGGCATCCACCGAGAGAACGAGAGAGAGAGGTGAAGGAGGGAGAGAGATTAATTTTTAGAAAGGGGAGTTTTTGACAAAAAGACCCTGTCTAATGCCGTTTATCGCGAACCGTTACGCCACGTCAGAACAGAGCGGGTTCCATCTGTCATAATCGTCATCAAAACCGACAAAGCCGTCAATTATTCTTTTTTGCAAAAGATTAGTCCGAGAATCGTGTTTTCTGGCAAAAAATCGTAAATAGGTGTTTTCTGCAAACCTAGACGTCAATGTGGTGGTTTTCTGCAATTCACTCATGTGGTTAGGGCTACTGCAGCAAGGGAATGGCAGAGAAATTAGTTAAGCTGGAGGAACGGCGGTTGAAGGAGAGTTCGTAATATTAAGCTTCTAGCTAGGCTCCTAGCAGGCAGCGACTCTTGTAATATTAAGCCTTACGGTTTAAAGGTTCGATTAATTTCAGCAAGAACTGCATCCTCTATTTTGTGTGTGATCTTGGCCACCGTTGCTTAATCCTTGGAGCTAATGAAGATGTAACTAAATCTTGAATGTATTGAATAACCAATTAAGAGAACCATCTCTGACATATATAACATACAGCCAGAGGAAAGTAATTCTAGTCTACATTGCTAGAAAATATACCACTCGAGGCATGATGACTAATGTTTGAGTGATACATTTTTTTCCGTTCATTTGTCTTAAGGAATTGTACCCATATCTCAAGTTCATAAGTCTCTGAATACTACTAAGCCTGCTGCAATGCAAGTGTTGGAAGTTTACTCATTACTCAGACTAATTGAATCGACAAGTCTTTCATTATCCTTGTCTCACTAATTTTTTCTGTATTGGCTGAAGGACCAGAGCAGCTCACCCAATGAAAGACCACAGAGAAACCAATTGGTAGTAGCAAATGGAAGCCCCCTGACAAACCGAATTCCTGTAGAAAACGAAAGACCTACGACAAAGCAGACACCAGTACCAAAAACCAGCAACAAAACCCTAATACTCTAACCTCAATTTCTTACAGGGTTCAGTTTTCAGCTAAGTATACAGAGTTGTTATACAAAGATTCCTAGAAGTATCCGGCTCTGATAGGGATACAAAGCTATGTGGTGCGCCCATAGAGAAAACTCCTTTTTTTTGTGATTGTTTTCTCGCTGTTATTTCGGTTCTACCCACAAGATTTACTTTACCTGAATCTCGCGGTGCCAGATCTCCACCAGTACGAACACAATCTCTCTCTTTCTTCAGGAAGATTATACTTTCAGTTGTACTACAAATATGACTCTGCATATACATTATGACTTCACTGTTTTGCTCATTATGTCCTTGCTAGATTTTTGGAGTCTGACAAAGCTTGCTTATTAATGCCAGCCTCCCTGCACGTTCCACTTATGCTACAAGGGCGGCAGTTCTGAAGCCAAATATAGAACAGGGTAAAGTAAAAGCAGCTCATTTGGATACGGTTGGTACAAGCTACAGGCTAGCACCGACACAGAAAGAGGTGTTGAATCAAATGGTCTATCCCCAAGAGCCAAGGTAACCAGTGATACCTTGTCCTTGAGCAAGCTAATGTTGTTGCAGTACTGCTTACAGTTCATGGCCAATGTCCTTGTGGAAAAAGTATACCCTTGAGTTCTGATTCTGAAAAAGGCACACCACTGAGTTACGTATCTGAAAAAAGCATACCACTGAACATGCTTGAAGCTGTAGCTGTAACTTTGCATATGTGCTTGCAGTGCGCTTGCGTTATATTCAGTGTGTGATCATGGGTTCGTACTTGTGTTTGAAAATGCAGGAACCACTCGGAATAATCACTGGTTCAGACGATGGCAGTGAAGGACGCACTTGCCGGGTGATTCAGAACACAGAACCTGGTAGAGTTCATTCCTTTTTGCTCATGCTTTCTTATGTCGATTCTGTTTTCTGCCTAGAATTGGAGAGGGAGACTCTAACTGGTAGTCATTGGCAATTATACTTACTAGCTACTATTAGTAGTTTACATTGTGTTATACATTTTTTTTAACCAAGAAGTAAGAAATCATCATTTGCAGCAAAAACAAATTGAAAATCACTCTCTGTTTTGCATATATGCTGCAGCTGACCTGACGAAAAAGCCGGCAGCTAGTCGGGCCTGTGGCTTGTGTGGGGGGCGAGAAAGAGGAGGACGAGAAGCGAGACACTGTGCGTTGATGCCACCGCCTTGCTGCCAGGAGAAGGCAAGAAGAGGAGGCGGGAACCGGAACAGGAGGACAACAAGACTGTCTGCGGGATTGAAGCCGCTTCAGCAAAGCAGGCTCACGCGACCCAGTGGATCACCTGGTGAGGCGGTCCGAGAAGCACAGACACTGCATAAACTCTACAGAACAAAGGTTGTCCACTTTGGCGGCATCAATGCACATAGTATCACTTGACCCATGATCCCCACAACTCAAACAAATGTAGTACATCATAGATCTCCAGAGAGGAAAAGTCCTTGTTTTCAACCGTTGTTTACATAAGGTTCACATTAGGAACAGAATGAGTAATTGCAAATGAGGTACGACTAGCACTTGCAACATGGTAAGGCAGTGAATTTATTTTGTATCCATTATATTGTTCCAAGTTAGTCCACTGACACTGGCTGCATAGCCTCGGCTTCCTTCCTCAAACCGTTATATGAGACCCGCCTAACTAGAAATCGGAGACGCCTATAATCAATATACCAATTGCAATGCCCTCCTCATCGTTCGCTACCTGACCATATACTGCTCACTTTGATATTTCTCATGACATAATTTATTTACCCAAAAGCATATTGCGACACACCGACCATGCCTATACACCAAAACAAATTTCGTTTCTGTGCAATCAACCATGCCTAGTCCTGGCATTGATGAACATATCTGTTCTTGTGTTGTCTGCTGCAGGTTCCTCTTGGTCTGGTGAAGGGGAGGGTGACGCACGTGGTGTGGGTGTGGCCGCCTAGCAAGCTTGGCCGCGTCGACAAGAGGGTGCCGCCAGAAGGAAGGGTCATGCCGCAGCGGAATCTCTAGTCGATCTACCTTCCTTCCTTGGTTGCTTTGGTTGTCCTTGCAGGAGATCATGTACTAACAATGTTCTGGCCAAAGCAAGCATCCTTAGCTAGCTGGTTCTTTGCTTGAGCCTGGAGCTACTTCAAGAATAAAGATTGAACTATCAGCTTCCTCCTACTTTTCTTTTTCTTTGATTCCAAGAGGTATAGAAAGGTGTGCGGGAGGAACCCACACATTTTATTTTCTTCTCTTTTTCATGAAAACCATAAAAATAACAGTACCACAAGCAGCCTTGGAAGGAGTATATCCAGCAGTTTTCATACATAACCCCATTCTAGCATTTTGTGCTGAAAATACATGTGGTGCAGTGCAAAGGTTTGAAGAATGCAAGCACCACAGTTTGTAGTAACATACAAAAAGTCACAACTGGAATTCACCTGAAATACTAGTATGGCTCAAACTGAACTAACTAATTAACACAAGATTACTTCTAACAACCGGATCGCTCAAAAAACCACAACAATACTTTGATATAGTGCATCTGGGCTGTTCGGCTGATTTCCACTAGTTCTATAAATCTTGGGCATGTTATAGTACGTCTCCCTGCTGTGAGTCTATTGATTGTGTAACGGTCGGCGGTGCGTTAGGTATGCAACATGTGTAACGGCCGTCGGCCACAGGTGGACAGCATACTGTCACTGGGGAAGGAGATGGTGGCGGTGTGTTTTGATTAGCATGTGGCACCATGGTGGTTGGTGCAGCCGTCGGAGACAAGACAGGTGGCAGCAACTACCTAGTGTGTTGTTGTGGGAAGAGGCAGAGAATCGCGTTCTCAGTTTGGAGTGGTCTTATTCGCTACTGCATATCTTGGAAATTTCAAATGTGGATCAGATTAACTATATATATAGGCACTGTATTGTTGGTGTTTAACTGCGGGTCAGACAAATACTGTGTGCCAGTTTGTAGTTAATTAACATGACTCGGTGGAGTGGGTTCTTTTAAAATCTTGAACCTGAGTAACACTTTTATTCACAATCCAACCCAAGACATGTGATAAATGTACTACTCTACATTGTGAGAATAGCATGCAAGTGTGTATATATGCAGATAAGATAAATACCTATCGAGGCATGGTGACTGATATATTTCATTGAAGGGCTGGCAAAAACAAGAAGCTCCAGGTGTCAATCTAACCCATCGATCTGCGCCCTCCAGATGAATTAGTTTGCTAGCTGCTAGCACCTGGCTGGTTACCAGAAGAGCGTAGGAATTAGTTATGTTTGTGCATGAACAATCATTGTCAGTCGATGCATAATATAACATGAGCGAGCAATTAACATAAGATATATAGAAGCAGAAGAATTAATGATATATATAGATAGCATTACTAGTGTAGTACCTAAATTTGCAGGCAGACACTGCTTCGTTGGGCCAGAAGAAAGATGTTGGTGACAGGTGATATGAAGGAGGAGCAATGAACGAAATAATGCGGATATTTTAGAGACTGCACTTGGAAGAATGATGGAATTGTCCCCGTGTTTGGCTTTGCTTTTTCCAAAGCTCTGTAGATTCTTTGCTTGCGGAATTGTCCCCGTGTCTGGTTCTTTGCTTCTTCCTCCTTTTCCTTTTTCTTTGAATAAAGCTAGCTAGCTAGAGACCTGCAATTAGCACGCATTAGTTAATTAGGCGTGGATCAGCCCAGGTAGGCGCTCGGCCGCATTGCGGCATTTATGGGTACGTGCATTGCCTTGTAGTATCCATATATACGGTGGTGGAGCCAGGTATAGAGGAATGGGTGTACAGAGTTCAAGATTAGTATTATCCTAGTTAATTAGAGTGAATTAAATATATGTTAAATACTCTCACTAAACTTGCAACTACACATTCCCAGAGTGAGAACCGAAATTAATGGGTGTACATATGTACACCCATGTCCTGTTGTGGCTCCGCTCAAGTATATATATAGTATAAAGGAAGTTGTACCAATACTCAACCTTTGGGGCTGAGGTAACACAAAACCAACTTCATGGTTTTTTAACTGATACCTGTAATCGCAACGATTAATAAATTAACGGAAAATCTGACTAGTGGGCCCCACATGTCAGTCACTAGAGCGACGGCTCGGCTCAGTTCGGGTAGAGAGCTCGGCTTGAGCTGAGTCGAGCTCAGCGCTCTCTCTCTCTCTCATCAGCTCACTTATGACTGCTCTCTCATTTCTCTCACTCTCCTGTGCTAGAAGAGAGGCGGCGGCTATGGCAACCTCGCTAGTGGGGGCGGCGACGCCGGAGACGAGGCTCTTATCTCTCCCCGAGATGTCGTCTCCACAATTCCTGTGGCCGCATTCGATGGCTAGGGAGGCAGAAGCAGCGCAACACTTCAACAGGAGAAATGGTGGCGGAGCAACCTGGGAAGGCGCGCTTGATAGCAAGATCCGTATGTGGCCCGGCCGCGGTTAAGGGTGTTGGCAGCAGCCGCGGGGGATCGGAGACGATGGTAGATCTCGGCATCGGCTCCAGCCCCACTCTCCCGAGCTCAAGTCCGGTATCTCGAGCTCCTTGTTGACCGCGATTGTGTGCGGTTGAGCAGTGCGCCTCACGCCACTCGCAAGATGGATCTGCTCTGCTCCTTATGAGTTGATGCAGTAGCGCCGCCCCCAACTCCTGCCGCCGGAGTCGGAGCCCGTGCCATTGACGAAGACCCGGCCTCATGCCACCTCCTTCCTCCAAGTCACAGCTGGCGGTGCATCTGCCTAATTCCTGCACCACATGCGGCGTGGGCCCTCCCTCTCACACACAAAAAAGGCGGTACTACTTTTTTGTCTTAGGGGGAGCTACTTCTTCCAAACCGGACGGCGATGAGGGAGCTCGCCAGCTTGGCGCACGGGGGGGGGGGGGGGGGGGGGGTGAGGGGGAGGGGTGGGGTTGGGGATATAGCAGCAGCTGCAAGTTGGTGGCAGTTGCCGTCTCCGTCGTCGTTGCCTCTGCCTTGTACACTGCCACCGGTGAGAGACAGAAGAAAGTGAGCTGAGCTAAATGACCAGCTCAAGCCGAATATGAGCCAAGACACTTCCTTAGTCAATGACATATGGGACCCGCTAGTCAGCTTTCACATTAACTTATTAATCATTGCAATTACGGGTATTTTGTTACTCATTAGTCCTAGAGTTGTGGGTATCAGTTAAAAACCGTTGGACTTGTGCTTTTGTGTTACCTCAACCCCAAAGGTTGTGTATTAGTGCAATTTCATCTATAGTATAATAAGATAAGAAATCTATGACCGTCGGATGAGCCATTCCTCCTTGGCTCCCCGCTTCTTTCTCAACAAAAAAAGATCGACGCATCATCGCCGCCATCCTCTCTTCATCTTTCGCCTGCTCTCACCCCAGGCTGCCACCTCATCTTGCTACTATCTCCTTCCCTCTTAGCAAGGACGGGGTAGAGTGGATAGCGTCGCCAGAAGCGAGCCTTGGTGTGGTGTGCTCCTCTAACGACTATACTACAGCTGCTATCACCGTCTATAGCAGATGTGTTGGAAACAACCCCTGGCAATCCTCACTGATCTTCATTGTTCAGTGAAGAGTTCTTATTTGGAATAACAGTCATGAAGGACATATAATTTTGGTCCATTACATTCCTAGGCGATGCCAATCTTTCTCATGTGAAGAGTTAAGGGCCATGGGAGTAGAAGGGCTTATTCTGTGGCCCATCACGTTCTTGTTAAAATGCCTATTGGACATTCGGTTCTTTTCTAAGTTGTATGATTATATATGTTATCCAGATTTTTTTTCTTGAAGGACGATCAAGAAGTTATTTAGGACGACATATATCTTAATTGACATCTCCTGCTCCAATAATGATATTGGCCAAGATAAAAATATCATATGCTGAGTATAAAATACGATCTCCCTTCATGTATAACCAAGTTTCGAGAGTATGAAAACTATTTGTACAATTCCATGTTCTTTCTTTCTTATAGCCTAAATATTTATGTATATACTGATAGCTTTTCAGAGGTTCCATCTTACATGTATTGAAGTATTGAAGTCTAACAGGTAACCCGCTCAAGTTAATATATGGTATATATATTCATATGTTTTATCAAATGATGCTTCTTTTATGGCTGTTGTTTGTATAGCCTTTTTTTTACAAAGGTATCGTGATATCTGCTACTTCCATTTTTTAATCTATTTCTTCAGTGTAAACATAAAGATCTACCGGTATGGTTGTACTCACGCCGCTGTTCGGCATTCTGCTCTCTTTGTCAAGATGGTAAGATCTGCCGAGAATTTACTCTTACTGCCTATTTATGTTTGTTTTACTTTTGTACAACAGATATTATTCTATTGGTGATTGTTGTGTGAGATTGCTTACCAGGCTCGCCACCGGGTGAAGGTAATATTCTATTAGTCCTGCATTCACACTCTTTACATATGAAATTTAATTTCTACGATTTTCCAAGCCAACATAAATAAAAAACAGACACTGCATTGTTAACACTTTGTCAGGCATTGCATGATTGTGTCCTTCTCTTTACTTCTTTATGTGATCTACAGTTGAAATTTTGGAAAGAGAACACAGGAAACATTAGAAGAAGCAACACTAAACATTAGAAGAAGTGAGCATGAAGATGTACACCATGATCAACTATAACTTAACTCCTTGCTGTTATCCTTCTGATACAACTTAGATGAATCATTTATCAAATATCTGTGATATCATTATGCCTTGAATTGTTTGTCTCGCTCAATCACTTTATGTACGGAGTTCATTTTTGGGTGCTTATATTAGTTTTCTCTCCTTTTACCTTCAGCTTGCTAACGTGTAACTCTCCTTTTATCGTTTGATGAAATGCCTAATTTGGCTATCAGCTTTTATTGCAAGTACAACTCATTCGTTTATGTTAGTAAAAAAAACTATTCAGCTACTTGCTACCTCACCTATGATTAGCAAGAGTGAGGACAAATCAATGAGTATTTGTTGTTGTAGTGAATGCATTATAGGTTCTTAACAATGTGGCAACAGCAAGCATGTGTAGGTAGATAGGTACCTCTTATGGCATGATGAATAATGTTTCAATGGAGGCTCCACAAAGACAAGAAGCTCCAGAAATCTAACCCATGGATCTGCACCTCAAGTTGAAATAATTTGCTAGCTGCTATATCACCTAGTTAGTTACCAGAAGAGAGTAGGAATTAGTTGTCTCAGTCAAGGCATAATGTACTGCAAGCAGTTAACATGCCCTTGAAAAAATATGATAAATAAATAGCAGGATAATTAACATGTGGTTTCTAGCATGCAACTAGTAATTAGTTGTGTCTGTGCATGAGCAAACACAAGCTGGGAGTAGGTGCATAATGTACTATGAGCAATTAACATGAGATGTGTAAAGCTGAAGAATTAATCATACACCATGGCAGTACCTTAATTTGCCGGCACACAAATCTTCCTTGCGCCAGAAGAAAAATGTTGATGCCAGGTGATATGAAGGAGGAGATGGGCAATGAATGAATGGATGGGGATATTGGAGAGCAGTGAACCAGCTATGGTATGGTATGGTATGTAGTGAGTGCAACGCCTGTGTTTTTGGCTTTGCTTTTCCCAAAGTATCCATCCATCCATAGCTGGTTCATTCTTTGCTTGAGGCTGGAGCAAAGATGGAATTAATTGTGGCCCTGCCATTGCTTCTTTGCTTCTTTCTTTTCCTATTACATTGAAATAAAGCAAGGGCGGGGCAGGCCCTAGACTTTGGACCGGATTCCATTTACTTTGTACTAATACAAATTATGCGTGAGTACTAATCAGCACCGCTTTGCATGCTCTAGTGCCCCATTTGATCAGGTGGTTTTCCTGTAGGCATCTGTGTCTGTGCTTGCTTACTAATGTTTTTGTTCTTGTCATTGTGGTTGCTATTTTCTGTCAAGTAGGAGCTAAAAATTGTGGTTGCTATTTTCTGTCAACTAGGAGGTAAAAATTAAGTTTATAAACACGAGCGATTTTTTTTGTAGATGCAGCAGTGTCGACAGACAAATGAAATGCAGTTTTAAGTTCAGTGTATGTAACTAGTCAAACGTCGACGGTACTTTCGTCGAGCAGCCTGAGACAGCTAGAACTGGGATGATCTTGCGGGATGGTGAGGGCCAAGTTATCTTTCGGCGTGCTGGACCTTGCAGCGGTCTCCAGGGGCTTTGTGAATCAGAACTAGCTGCAGCCAATGAAGGTGAGCTCCTCGCGCTACAATGGACGACGAAACCTATCCTTGTCGAGATGTACTGTGCCCAGGCGATCTCCCTCATCTCCTCCGTCCGACGACCAGTGTCGTGCTAGCCAGGCCATGATGGTGTCTGAACTCCACGCGCTTATTGATGGTGATTGTGAGATGATTAAGTTGGTTAGGATATGTAGGAGCCAGAATAATGCTAGTCACGTTTTAGTTGCCTTTGATAGGAGCCAAGCACGTACTGTACTGTGTGTTGGCTTGAGACGAACTCCGTGATGTTATTTCGGCTGACCTTCAGCCGATGACGGCTTGATACATATCTTTTCCCCACAAAAAAAGAAAAAGAAATGCACAAAAATGAATTTGTCTTTTTTTTTCTCATTGGATAAAGCATGGCAGGATTCTTTAGCTTTCTGAGAAGAGGGGAGCTGCGTGTCACGGGCCTGTCTTCTGCTGGGCCGTGGACCTTGCCTTGACCTTGCTGGAAGGGCTTGGCCCAACTTGCAGCCAGGTGCTGGCATTATTATAAATAGCAGGCGGTAGGGATCGAGCAACTTATCCGGTTGGATCACGAACGGCGGCTGGCTTCTTCTTCCTCCTGGCTCTCTCCTCTGTCTCACTCTCGGATCCTAATTCTTGCTTGTTCGTGCTTGTTTGTGTAACCAGCTACCCAAATTCATGTAATTCCTATGCCACTGAGTACTAGGTTCTTAACACTGCGCTGCTTCCTTGCCTGGGGTTGGAGCCAAATCGACAACCAAGATACCGACGCTAAAATTGTTGCTTTGTGTCACTCAATTAATATGGGATCGTTCTAGACAAAAGCTTGCAAAACTTATGGATCTACTTCGACTCTTGTAGCTGATCACACATATATTTTGACACGTTATTAGAGGTATTTTTCTCTCTCACAAATTCAGTGATAAATCAGCGAATGAAAATGATTGTCATAGTTAAGGGTGCCAAAAGCGAGGACGAGCGTCGCCGAGCTCGATTCTCCGGTGAGCCACAAAACGGAGCTCGGCCCGAGCTTTGCCTCAGCTCGGTGCAGCTCGGCAGGTCGCTGTTAGCAAGGCGTAGTGGGGCAAGTGGCCTCCGTGGCGTTGGCAGGCATGCCAGCTGGACGTGCGTGCTTGCTGGTCGAGCTCTCCTCCTCCATGGCGTGCGTATGGGGCTGCGTGGTGAGCAGGGCAGAGATTACTTTGATTGATCGGGTTGTACGTATGTATGCATGATGTCAGCACAGCAGCTTAATTTGCTTTTCTTGAGCTTGTTGCGTGTGCAGGCGGAGTTTAGCTTTCTTCATGTAGAGCGTTGCGAACTCGCTTTGCTGGGGAGAACAAGATCGAACAGGCTTGAATAGCTGGGGAGGGACTTGCCAAAAATGACAAAACCACTAGACGAATACTTGAATGCTACTTTCTTTCAGAGGATATATACATCAGGTATACTGGCTAGGATAGAGGATATAAATATATCATGTAAATTGAGGAATTAATGCATTAAGTTAAAAAGGAATCACCACACGGGGAAGTAGGTTATGCAGATTTTAAAGCACACAAATCGTGACTCCTGCTCGGAAGGGCTAAACAAACTCATGCCAACAACTTACAGTTGTAGCTGTTAGATTTGGTACACCCAACGCATTCATACAGCAGAGAATTGTACAGATGATGAATTAATAATGAAACCAAATAGATCGCAGTTCATAGTACATGTAAGTTGATCACACCAATACATTTATAGGAAGCATCCATGCATGCAAATGCTGCGGCATCAGTCACAAACACACAAATTAACATTGCTTCGTAGTCTCTAGCTAGCTGTCTCTGGCAAGCAGAACTCGATCACACCATGGGGGTTGTGTACGTGGTACGCACACCACACGCACACCCATTCTTATTTCGAATCGAAGCTCTCGGAAAACGGAGGATCGGGGACTTGTGCTTTTCTCGTTTAGGCCGGTTCCGTCAAACGCGCCCAAAAAGCAAGTCCTCACACTATAAAGCTCCGGGCCCCAAAAAAGGCTGTCTAAGCCCTTGAACGGGCCCCGTGAGTTTGTTTGACGAGGAAGGCGCGCGGAATTCAATGGATGGCGGGGCCTGATCGGCAGCGCGGATCGTAGTCCGACTCCCGAAATGAAACGAGAGGGAACGGAAAGTTGGTCTCAGAGAGGACTTCGCAACTTGAGCATACGAGCTCCGAAATTTTCCCACCCAATTCTCTTTCCCGCCCGAAAGTTTTCATGCACGATTTTAATTTTTGGACCTCTCCGTTTGTATTTGTTTTTGTATTGTTGGAGAAACACCATGCAATGCAATGATGAACAATACACTTTTTTTTGACATACCCCGTTTCCGGTTGAATGCATCCGATCATAACCCCGGTTGACATACCTTTATTCTTCCACCTATGAAAATAACCCAACTCATGGCGCACAAAAATAGATTCCAGCCGCGAAACGACATGCCTCTCTCTGTGGTGCTGCCATACAGAACTCATCATTGTATCGCCGCTTCAACCCGTCCTAGAACCACATTGTCATCGCCCAGCCTCATTAAACTACATTGTCATGCCCATGGTCTTTGCCTCTCTTCCTCTCCATTTCTCAGTCCTAGTTGAACTGCGCCGAGCACCTCATGTGCGAAATTGATCCAACTACTCTTCATCCTGATAACAATCCTTGTTTGTTGTTTCCCGCTCCTAGCTCGTCTCCATCAAACTGTAACAACCAAGTTCGGCTCCACCGTCATACATTAGAGGATTCCAAAGAACTCATTGCCTGAACCTAGAGAAAGCTTTGATGGAAAAACAGTTTGCACATCAATCATATAGTAGCTTATTCGAAGTTCAATACCCGATGGATACCTAGAAAGCTTATCTGGTCCTTCACCAAGCATGTTTGAATAGCCATGCAACCCAAAATCCCCAAATAGGAACAAGTGCGCAATCCACATCCAGTTCTGTGCCGACGGCTAGCATTTCCTAGTGCGTTAGGTAAGGATTTGATTATAGCTTGCCTATATTTCTCCATCGGAATTGGAGACATACATACGAGTGGAACTTCTCGGTGGTGTCGACGACCTTGGGATGCAAGCGAACAGCCTCCTGCCATCTCCAACCTTCGGATCCAATAGAACAATCCCCGGCCACCTGATCCTCTACTCTGCCCTCGCGGCACCACTCGCGCCACATCAGCACGCATGGCTCGTCTACCCTCGCAGCAGCCCGTCCTCCGGCTTCCCAACCGCCGCCACCGCCTGCCCCACCGCACCGTGAGTCCATGCTCGCGCTGGCGCACGTGTGGCTCTACCATCTGCGGCTGCAACGTCGGTTGCTGGCTTGCAGCACCGCACAGTACGCCACACCTTTTTAGGTAGACGGGGATTGCAGCGACGTAATTAGTTGCCGGCGTGGTGGCATTTGGGTTGCAGCAGGGGCACCGGCGTTGTTGTTTTTTTTTTGGTGAAAAATATCGGAAATACAATTTCAGATTGCGCCCAAACAAAACTTTAGATGGCGCGCCGGCGGGTTCAAAATATTTTGGGCCCAACCCAACCGCACAAATAAAAGAAATCAAAACAAAACGAAAGGAAGCCCAACCTACCCACCCGTGCGCGTATCCCCAACCCAACCCTATCCATCCATCCATCTCCTTTCCTTCCCCCACCTCCGGCCACCACACCTCCTCACGCTCCGCCGCATTTCTTGGTCTTTTCAGGAAAAAATTGCAATTTCTAATTTCTTTGGAATTGATGTGACATTCTTATGAAAAAACAGAGTTAGCTTCCATGTTTTTCGTTTCCAGAAAAACAAAACACTTCCTTCTCTCATGATTTCCTTCCATGCATTCTTCTCATCATGATTTCCTCCCTTTCTCCCCTTGTTGTCCAAATTGGGGTCGGGTCATCTCCCACATGGTGGGAGGGGATCCCCTATGCTCATGGAATTCCTTCCTCGTAGGTTTAGAACCCTGGGATATCTGTTGGAACACAGGCAGAAAACTCACGCGTACTCGAAGTGCTTTCTCACGCACGCATACACTTTGGAGGAAAATCAAGGAGACACACAGGAGAGATTTTTTGTGTGTGTGTGCCGTCTAACTTCCTACGGCTTTTCTGCATCTTTCTCTTATTTAACTTCTGATTACATGCAAACTGACCAGCTAACCCGGCCGAACTCTGCGCCCACTATCCACACGACTCGTGCCATCCCACGATAGTGCATCATGGCTCAACTAACTCACGTACTAATAGCCGCAACGTAAACTCGTGCGTTTTGGCAAATGATCCTATTTACATGCATCCACTCCACCACATGCACACATCCATCCATCGGTGTATACACTTACATGCAACGACTCAACGGGCTAAGGGCATGTACAATGGTGCTATCTTAGGAGTGCCACATAGGATAATTGCTGAGGTGGAAGAGAGAGAAACCATAAGAAAAGGTTTGCCTTCTCTTAATTAAGAGATGATCTCTTAGCAATAATTGTCTCACCGCATATTTAGGGATATCTAGTTATTGGAGGCAAGACTAAGAATAACCCTTTGTACATCACTTTTTATTGTCTTATCTAGATTACTTGGCGGACATAAGATAAGACAGCCTTATAAACCATTGTACATGCCCTAACAAACTAGCTAACAAACACACTAGCGTGCAACCTTCTAATTAAAACATGCATGCATGACATGACTAAAACAAGGACTAGTGCATCTAACAAGATTAAACCTAACAATATCTTCCCCTGGTAACCAAATTAGCCCTAAATGTTGTCTGATCCTTCTTTTCATGACATGCATATTAAAGATTTATTTTTATAAAGTCCTTCTTTTCACCTTAAATGGTGATTATTGCAGCTTAATTTAATTGCTAGCCTGCAGGTAGCTTTTGCCAATTAATGGCTTCTGTTTAGGACTTTGGGCGCTGGGGACCGTTGGGGTGCTTTGATGATTTCACGAAGCATGCATGCGTCTGGTCTGGTTCGTTGCTTGGGGTTGGACCTGAAGAATAAACATGGATTTGTCGCGCTGCAAAACTGGCTCGAAAGACAATCCATCCAGCGTGCCGAATGTCCAGGTAGAAAGAAAAGCATGTGTACGTACGTGTTTCTTGTAAGCTGACGGAGAGGATCCAATAGCATATATACGGGACGGTCATACGACGGACACACACCAGACACATACGACGTAAGAACGCGCGCGAGCACTTGTTTAGCGAAGAGAGAGAGAGAAAATAATCATGGCGGAGACGGCAATCGCGGCGGTGCTTTCCAAGTTCGGGGAGCTGGCGGCGAGCGAGGCCAAGGTGCTGCTTCGGGTGGGTGATGACATGATGCTACTGCGCGACCGGCTGGAGTGGCTGCAAGCTTTCATCCGAGACGCAGACACCAGAAGCGCCGGGCCGGCACCGACCAGTTTACCCGCGTGTGGGTGCGCCAGACGCGTGACTTCGCCTTCGAAGCCGAGGACGCGCTCGACGAATTCTTTTACGAGGTTAGGGTTGCCTAGCGTCTGCTATTTGCCATTTTTTCAGAATGCTTATGCTAATTGTTAATTAGTTCCTACCGTGCTGGCATTGCCATCATCTCTCTCTCTCTCTCTCTCTCTCTCTCAAACTGTAAATATGAGTTTAATTATTATTTTTGCTTGATTAGACGATTAAAATATGATATGGTTTAAAATACGGTTCTGGTTTGGTAAATATCATAGTTAAGGGTGTAAATGGAATGGATGTACCTGGACAGCTCGACCACCGAATAAATTCGGATCAGGTAGGATCGGATCTATCAAATGGCTGTCTGGTCCAGATCGGATTAGCTAGGATGCTCGTTTACACCCCAAATAATCATAGTAACAAAAGTTTATGCGAATTTTAATTCTCTACAACTTAAAATTCGCAAGCCAGTAAATATATTGGACGCGCATACAGCGCGAATGTACACGCGACGGTCCAGCTCATCCGCGCGAGCACCCCTGTCCACCGCGATGCCACGTCAGCTGGCGCGTTGTTACCATGATTTTAGGAACAGGCCCCTCACGTTCTAGCGTTCTTAGGGCATGTACAATGGTTGATATGATAGTCTTATCTTAAACCTTGCATGTAATTTAGAGATGACAATAAAACATGTATACAATGGGTTATCTCTTAGTCTTATCTAAGATAACTAGCTATTCCTAAAATCATGGTGACACATATTGGGCTAAGAGATCATCTCTTAAATAAGAAAAGACAAGCATTTTCTTATGGATTCTCACTCCTCCACCTCAGTAATTATACTATGTGGCACACCTAAGATAACACCATTGTACATGCCCTTAGGCGCGTAAGCGCGAGCCGTCACGAGAGCAGGGAAGGGATGGGCCAAAAACAGGTTGTGAGCAAACATGGGCCCAGATCAGCTCTGCTCCCACCCTCCACCTTCTTCCTCAAAGGAGCCTCCCCTCCTAATTCTTATGAGAGAAAACATACCAACGCCAACGGCAATCTCCTAGGTCGCCGCTAGGCACTTGCATATGACCTCCAAAAAAATAGCACTAAAATCTGAAAAAATCAAGGAATACCAATCTTTCCCCGCATGAAAAGGTATACGCCAGAGTTTTTTTTGAACACAGTACGGACGCAAGCGCTCATACATACACGCATACACTCACCCATATGAACGCACACATGCACACGCTACCCCTATGAGCACCTTTGAGAGACTGAGCCGGCATATCATCTTAAGATTTACGAAGTCACCGTAGGCGCCTCGTCGTCGACGGGAACGTCTCCTCCCACTGAAAGCGCATCACCGGAAATCCTGAAATAAATTCAGAAATAATGCGAGCACCAGGATTTGAACCCTGGTGGGCTGGGGATACAACTGTCCCTCTAAAGCATCCAACCACAGGTTGGTTCGCGGTATACACGAGAGTTATCCATGCCAGATTAGAGAAAGTTGTGATGGGCTAATCTAAACCTGAGCGAACCCACGTTATAGGTTGCCCCCACTTGTTTTATTTCATCTGCTTATGTATAGTCTACCATATACGTGAGTGCCCCCACTAGGCTGAATACTCTGCCCCCACTCGGCCCCATTTTTTGTGAATTTTCAGAAGCCGCCTGCTTTAACATGTGAAGGAGCAGCCCATCATGAAGTTATTTGCTGTAGCCCCCAGCCTGCGTTTGCGTGTTTCCTGGCTAACTTGATTGCACTGGCCTTGCCCCTTGCGGCTCGCTGCTTCCTCCTGGCTCCAGATTTCAGCGTACACACACGCACCTGATGCATGTACGAGACGGCCGAAGCCCTAACCTCGCCGCTCCCGCGATCGTGCAGCCGCCGGCTCGCTGCGACGCTGCTCCAGTCGGGAATCGGAGCCTTGTCGTCGTCCGTCCCTCTCGACCTTGCACAACGAGATGCCACGTACGAAGCAAAGAAGGTTGTCTGCCCTCTAGGATTAGAGGTGTAGAAGATACATGCATGCCCTAATGACTGCATCCTCTACCGCGGTGAGGAGTACGAGAATTTGAATGCATGCCCGGTATGCGGTGCATTTCGCTATAAGATCAGCCGCGATGACCCTGGTGATGATGTTGAGGACGAGCGCCCCAGGAAGAGGATTCCTGCCAAGGTGATGTGGTATGCTCGTATAATACCACGGTTGAAACGTTTGTTCCAAAACAAAGATCATGCCAAGTTGTTGCGATGGCATAAAGAAGACCGTAAAAAAGACGGGAAGTTGAGAGTACCCGCTGATGGGTCGCAGTGGAGAAAAATCAAGAGAAAGTGGCCGGAGTTTGCAGGTGACGCAAGGAACTTATGGTTTGGTATAAGTGCAGATGGCATTAATCCTTTTGGGGAGCAGAGCAGCAATCATAGCACCTGGCCTGTGACTCTATGTATCTATAACCTTCCTCCTTGGTTGTGCATGAAGCGAAAGTTCATTATGATGCCAGTGCTCATCCAAGGCCCTAAGCAACCCGGCAACGACATTGATGTGTACCTAAGGCCATTAGTTGAAGAACTTTTACAGCTATGGGACATAAAAGGTGTACGTATGTGGGATGAACACAAACAGCAGGAATTTGACCTACGAGCGTTGCTGTTTGTAACCATCAATGATTGGCCTGCTCTTAGTAACCTTTCAGGACAGACAAATAAGGGATACCACGCATGCACGCACTGTTTAGATGAGACCGAAAGTATATATTTGGATAAATGTAAGAAGAATGTGTACCTGGGACATCGTCGATTTCTTCCGATCAAGCATCTCTTAAGAAAGAAAGGCAAGCATTTCAAAGGTGAGGCAGATCACCGGAAGAAGCCTGACCACCGTACTGGTGATCATATACTTGATATGGTCAATGATTTAAAAGTAATGTTTGGAAAGGGTCCTCGCGGACAATCTGTTCCGAATGACGCTGACGGACACGCACCCATGTGGAAGAAGAAATCTATATTTTGGGACCTACCCTATTGGAAAGTCCTAGAGGTCCGCTCTGCAATCGACGTGATGCACGTGACGAAGAATCTTTGCGTGAACCTGCTAGGCTTCTTGGGCGTGTATGGGAAGACAAAAGATACACCGGAGGCACGGGAGGACCAGCAACGTATGCACGAAAAAGACGGCATGCATCCAAAACAGTATCAAGGTCCTGCCAGCTACGCTCTTACCAAAGAAGAGAAGGAAATCTTTTTTGAATGCCTGCTCAGTATGAAGGTCCTGTCTGGCTTCTCGTTGAATATAAAGGGAATAATAAATATGACAGAGAAAAAATTCTAAAACCTAAAGTCTCATGACTGCCACATGATTATGACGCAATTACTTCCGGTTGCATTGAGGGGGCTTCTACCGGAAAATGTTCGATTAGCCATTGTGAAGCTATGTGCATTCCTCAATGCGATTTCCCAGAAGGTAATCGATCCAGAAATCCTACCAAGGTTACAGAATGATTTGGTGCAATATCTTGTCAGTTTCGAGTTGGTGTTCCCAACATCCTTATTCAATATCATGACGCACGTCCTAGTTCACCTAGTCGAAGAGATTGCCATTCTGGGTCCTGTATTTCTACACAATATGTTCCCCTTTAAGAGGTTCATGGGAGTCTTAAAGAAATATGTTCATAACCGTGCTAGGCCAGAAGAAAGCATCTCCAAGGGCCATGAAACAGAGGAGGTTATTGAGTTTTGTGTTGACTTTATTCGTGACCTTAAGCCGATTGGTGTTCCTGAATCGCGGCATGAGGGGATACTGAGTGGAAAAGGCACGCTAGAAAAGGATTCAGTAATATGTAGGGACGGACATTCTTGGGCCCAAGCACACTACACAGTTCTACAAAATTCCACCTTGGTGGCTCCGTATATCGAGGAACACATGGATATTGTACGATCCAAAAACCCGGAGCAGTCTGACCCCTGGATTAAACGTACACACATGGCGACTTTCGGCGGTTGGTTGCAAACACATCTCAAGAATGACGACAGTGTTGGAGATGAGCTGTACTTGTTGGCCAAGTCACCATCTTTGACTATATTGACTTTCAAAGGGTACGAGATTAATGGGAATACATTTTACACGATCGTCCAAGATAAAAAGAGCACCAACCAAAACAGTAGTGTCCGCTTTGATGCAACAAACACCAATAGGGAAAAGGACACATATTATGGTTACATAGAGGAGATATGGCAATTTGACTATGGACGTGAGTTTAAGGTCCCTTTATTTCGGTGCAAATGGGTCAATCTGACAGGAGGCGGGCTAAAGGTAGACCCGCAGTACGGAATGACAAAAGTGGATCTCAACAATCTTGGGTACACAGACGAACCATTCGTCCTAGCCAATGATGTGGCGCAGGTTTTCTATGTGAATGACATGTCTACCAAACCGAGAAAAATGAAAGATAAGGAAGCGAATACATCATACGGTGAGCCAAAGCGCCACATAGTTCTTTCAGGGAAAAGAAACATCGTGGGAGTGGAGGACAAGACAGACATGTCAGAAGATTATGAAAAGTTTCATGAAATTCCTGCCTTCACAGTGAAGACTGACCCAAGCATCCTGTTAAATGATGAAGATTGTCCATGGTTACGGCGCAAAGGGACACACGCAAAGAAAAAGTTTTATACCCCAAGATCCCACTCTGGGATGTGATCGGCTTCACCGTCATCACTTTCTTCTCTAGTGAGTAGCCGAGATAGGCCAGTTTGTACACGAAGTGCATCCAGTTTTTGCCGTAACCCTCTCAACTTTTTAGCACATGCTATGTGGGTGAAATGATGATACCATGCCAAGTTTCAACCTTTTCAGAGTTCATTTGTAGTGCTTTTCAATTTCAGGGTCATTTAGCTCAAAAAAAATCAATAAATGCATGAAAAATAGCAAATGAAGTTAGAAAGGGTTGAAATTTGAGGATGTGGCTTTGAATGGTGCATATTGAATGCACAAAAAGTCTGGTGTTGAAATAAGTTTAAAAAAATGAAATGCCTTCGTAACAGATGAGTTTTCGTCCGAAACCTTGATACTTCGAAGGAGATGGTCCAGTTTGTACATGAAGTGCATCCAGTTTTTGCCGTAACCCTCTCAACTTTTTAGCACATACTATGTGGGTGAAATGATGATATCATGCCAAGTTTCAACATTTTCAGAGTTCATTTGTAGTGATTTTCAATTTCAGGGTCATTTAGCTCAAAAAAATCATTAAATGCATGAAAAATAGCAAATGAAGTTAGAAATGGTTGAAATTTGAGGATGTGGCTTTGAATGGTGCATATTGAATGCACAAAAAGTCTGGAGTTGAAATAAGTTTAAAGTAAAGTTATTCACAAACTCGTGATTCACACAAATTTCAAAGAATTCAAATTTAAACTATTCAAATTTGAAAACTACTAGCACTAGCGAAAAGTTTATAATTTTTGTGACTTAAAGCAAAAAGATTCACTCAAAAACTCTAAATATTGCCTGTTAATTAGTAGAAACAAAAGTAAATTAATAAAGCAAAAAACAAAAACAGAAAACATGAAAAACACCTTTAGTCCCGGTTGCCACCACCAACCGGGACTAAAGGTCCTTCTCCCGCCCGTAATTTGGACCGCCGAAAACAGACCTTTAGTCCCGGTTGGTGGTGGCAACCGGGACTAAAGGGTAGGCCTTTAGTCCCGGTGCGTGGCACCAACCGGGACTAATGACCCTTTAGTCCCGGTTGGTGCCACGCACCGGGACTAAAGGCCTCTGGGTATTTAAACTGCCCCCTTCTCCTCCAAATCTTCCTCTCCCTCGCCCGATCGACCAGCTGCTCCTCGACGCGTCCGCTCCCGCCGCCGGTCTCCACGTGACGCCGTCAGGCTGCCTCTGCCGCCTCTGCCCGACGTCGCCGCTCCTCCACGGGCCGCCGCGGCCCGAGCCCGCGCCGGCGCCGCTCCTCCACGCGCCTCCCTCCGTCTCCGGCGTCCTCCCCGCCTCCCTTCGCCCCGACGATCCCGCTTGGTGAGCCTCTCCTCCTCCTTTGGTTCATCTTTTTTTTCATTTTTTTAATTTGTTCATATTTTTGTGTGTGTAGATGAATGTTAATTAGATGGATTTATTATGTATTTTTGTGTGTAGATGAATGTTAGATGGATATGTAGATGGATAGACGTTATATTGATGTATGTTAGAATGATGGATGAATAGAAATGTTAGATAGATGGATGTTAAATGGATGAATAGAAATGTTGTTCAAGTGTGGGTTCTCTATAAAAAGAATGGTCGGATCAATGCTATAGTTGTAAAAGTTTATTAAATATGAGTAGCATAATAAAATGATAATTATTGCATAGGAATTTGTTTTCATAAGAATTTGTTCTCGACGTCGACGATGCCCGGCCCGCATCCTCGTCGTCGACTCGGCGGCGACAACCTGCTTGAGAGGCGCCATGTCCGGGACTGGGCTCCGCCGGGCTGGCACTGGGAGGTGCTACCTTCCGGGGCGCGCAGCTTGGTGAGGAATCGGGCTCCCGTCGTCGACCCGGAACTTCTTTGGTGGCGGTCGCGTGGGCCACTATCGGTGCGGAGGCAGCCGGCCCCCGAGGAGGTGGTACGTCGCCGTATCAGGGAGGAGGACGAGCACGTCCGACGCTACATGGTTGCGTTTGATGTCAGGTTCTCCAATACCTGGCAGGTTCTTCAGGGATCTCACCCGAGCTATGATCCTGTGATGGTTCCTTCTCTTTGGGTGTCCACCGCCCGCGCCTCAGGAACCGCGAGTCAACTGGATTATTCGATAATATTTGAGCTGTATTAGTGATGTTATATGATAATATTCGAGATGTATTAGTGATAATATTCGATGATGCATTATCTGGATTATTCGAGATGTATTAGTTTTTGCTTATTGAATGCATTCTAATTTATTTGAATACTAAGTTGTTTTAAGCTATGGACTATAGCGGCAGAGACGACCATGATGAAGAGGATATCATCTTCGACATGATACGCTCCCAAATCCCAGAGATTGAACCAGATGACGGCTCACAATATCTGAACGAGTCCGGTGAGGGAATTGAGGAAGAACCAATAGACGAAGGGCACACAAACAATGATGACGAAGGAAATGTTCTTCAATTAACAAAGTCCGGCGAGGTATATATAAGGCCTCTGGTGATCATTACATGTATTAATTGATTTGTATATTCACGAATCTTTCTTCTTTTAGCCCTCCGGATCGAGCAAATCTTCTACAAGGGTAGTACGAGGCCCGGCCAAAAAGTTGTCCGATGGCATAAAGTACAACATCGATGAAATCAAAGAAGATGGCGAACCGATTGCTCCTAAAAAGAATGCGGACAAATTTATACGTCCATGAGGAGTTATTGTTAGGGACCAAATCCCGATCACCGTTCAAGAATGGAATAAGGCAAAGGAAGATCGAGGAGTTAGTTTTGTCGACGAAAGAGCAAAAAATCTGCTTTGGGATACGCTCATGTCACATTTCACCCTATCAGAGGGTTTCACAGATCTCCAACGGGAGAAAGTCAAGAAGTATACTCTTAAGAAGATGGCCACACAATTCTAGACTTGGAAGAAAAGATTATGGCCCAACTACGTCAACGCAGAAAAGAAGACTTCAGAATTCACTGGACCACTAGAGAAGGTAAAAGATCACTGGAACTTATTTGTAGAGTTCAAGGAATCGGAAGCAGCTAAGGAACGGTCAAGGATAAACAAGATAAATGCTGAGAAAAAAAAGTTTCACCATGTTCTGGGGCCAGGTGGCTACAAGACTGGGTTGCCTAAGTGGGATGAATCTGAGGAAAAGATGATTGCTGCAGGGGTCACTCCAAAAACAGTGGGTTGGCCCGACAGGTGCAGGACTTGGTTTTATGCGCATGGGGGAAAGTTGGACCCAAAGACAGGGAGATTATTGAATAGGCAAGTCTTAAAGAAGCCTCGGACGCTTTACTTGAAGCAATAAAAGAGGCTCGAACGGGGGCGTTCCAGCCCGAGAGAGAGAACGACGAGCTTACACGCGCCCTCAAGAATCCTGAACACCCGGGACGAACACGAGGCAAAGGCGTTGTTCCGTGGGTTGAGGGGTTTGCGGAGTGGAACGACACTTACAGAAGCCGTGCGAGAAAGAAGAAGCAGGATGCAGGCCGGCTTCAAAAGGTAGAATCAAAGAACGCGGAGTTGGAACGCGCTTTCATGTGGCAGCAGGAGCAGATCGACACAATTAGCCAGCAAAGGGCGTCTCAGCGGCAGGAGCAACCAGATCCAGCATTGGATAGTACCATCCCATCTATGCCGAAAAGCAGCGTGGGTTCCACGGGGGTCCCGGCCGATGATGCATTGCTGGCTCGCTACCCCGTGGATGATATCCAAGAGACGCCAACTTGTGAGCTACACATGAAAATGAAGAACATATCCATGAAGGTGGCGGACGGCTTTGCTTTACCGAATGCACCTGAAGCAACCATCCACGGCAATCCGATTCCACCTGGCTATGCTCATGTCGGGGTGGATGAAGTTCTGTCGGGATATGACTCACTAGAGCTTGACTTTCCTGGAGGTCAAGGGGAGCAGACACTGGGAGAAGCCATACGTGGTCTCATTGTATGGAGAAAGGAATGCATCGTGTTTCCAAACTCGGTGCCAAGGCCACCGACTCCTCCTCCAAGTCCGCCGCGTCAGCCGACTCCAACCCACCTCAAGATGGAGCGCAGCGCGAGTCCGCCATATCGATCTCCGCAGCGTCAGCCGAATCCACCCCACCTCAAGACGGAGCCCAGCGCGAGTACGCGATATCGATCTCCGCCGCGTGAGCCGACTCCAAAGCGGAAGAGAGCAGCAAAGAAGAAACCCGAGCCTCCTGCAAAAAAGAAGTTAGCTTACGAGATGACTGAGGAGGAAAACAAAGGGATCGTGGATGCCCAATTGAAGGCCCATTTTGCACCGAAACCGCCCCCACCGCCGAAGGAGAAAATACCTAAGAAAGTCGTACAACACTTTGTGGATCTTGCTAAACCGGCTGTGGAGAAAAGGCGATCATACTATGAACGCTCTATTAGCAAGTCATATTATCAACAAAAAAATCAGCAGTCGAGCCTTACAGGTAGTAATAAAAGCGGGAAATCTGTTCTCCAGCTCGGAGAACAGGCAGTGCAATCGACCCCCCCGCTCAAGGTGAGTACCAATAAGGCGGTAACTGACGCTGATAGAAAGATGGCTAGAGAGATGGGTATCACTGTTGAACAACTCCTAGGCATCAAGGAAGTCCCCACGATGGATCCGAAGGAACTAGCATGGAAATATGTCCCCGGGAACCCTCTGGTCAGGCCTGACGAGGAGGAGCTTCTATCAACGCAAATGCGCAGATTGCATGACTGGTACCTGAGAAAAATAAAGGCCGGGTGAGAGAGCCTCATGGTGAAAGTCAAGCCAGAGCATTACTTCCATCGAAAAGATGTGTGGATTGAATTTCCAGAAATTTTTCAGTTATTCAATCAAGACGCACTTGACAAATCTCTCGTCAGTTGCTATTGTCTGTAAGTGATTTCTTTTTGTAATTTAAGTCTCTACCTCAGCTCGTTCTTTGCCTGTAATTATCCTCACTATATTCTTTTGTGTGGTATTCTGCAGAATGAAGATTTTCGAATTGAAAAGAGATGGAGTGTATGGCATTGGGTTCATTGACCCAAATACCGTTAATGAAAATGTGTTAAATAACCACAAACAAGAAACAGAGAATAGCTTGCTAATGTTTTTGAAGGAACTAAATACCAGACCAGAAATACTTTTTCCTTACAACTTGAGGTGAGTGTTACTGTCTTGTACTACAAATTCTATTTTTGCTTACTCGATGTTAAGTGTAGTTGATGAGTTATGCATGCCCGCTTATACAAACGTGTGCGCAGATTTCACTGGATCCTGCTAATCATTAGAGTTGACGAGGGAACTGTTGAACTAATGGACTCACTAGGTAAAGACCCTGAAGAATACAGGAGCCTGTTTTTGATGCTCGACAGGTAATTTCAATCATTATCGCACTATGTAGGCCTCTTTAGTTCATTTCCTGATATCAAGTAATTAATAACTCCTTTATTCATTTTCTTTGCCGGGCAGGGTTTGGAAAAGGTTCATCAAAGAGGTTGTCGGTGAATGGAAACCACAGCTGAAATGGCGACGGTCCAAGGTAATTAAGTAGTACTAGATACGTCCGCGCATCTCTTTAATTCTAGTTTCAATACCATTATCATGCTTGATTATTATCTGATTGAATTCTATTCTCGTAAAGTGTATGAGACAGGAAAAGGGGACTAATTTTTGTGCATACTACGTTTGCGAGAACATTCGCTTTCTGACCGGAAAGAGCAGAGATGCAAGACATCTTTGGGTACGTAAACACTATTCACATTTTTTTTATCATGATCTAATATATATACACATAACTAATATATTCATATTGATCTCCTTCTTTAAAGATGGTGGAGATGCGGGATAGGCTCCTATCAAAGAACCGCATACGAGCACTTCAAGAGGAAATGGCGGGATTTTTGCTTGAGCCGGTCATATCTTTCAACGGAGAATACCATTTCACCTAATGCCTGCATGTAATGATCTGTAAATTGTAGGAGAAATTCTATATACCAAATTGTATATATATATATATATATATATATATATATATATATATATATATATGTGTGTGTGTGTGTGTGTGTGTATGCATGGTCGTACGAGAAATTCTATGATATATGATTGATTCTACGAGAAATTATATTATATATGCATAACGTGTACAGTATGTAGTAGCGTAAAATATGTTTAAAATGAAAAAAAATTAAATGAAAAACACAAAATGAAAAGGAAAAATAAACAATAAACCCTAAACCCCTAAACCTTTAGTTTCGGTTGGTGTCACCAACCGGGACTAAAGGTCCCCAGCCCCCGGCGCGCGCTGCCGGTCACGTGGCAGGGATTTAGTCCCGGGTCGTGACAAACCGGGACTAAAGGGTGGGGGCCGTTAGTCCCGATTTATTAGTCCCGGTTGGTGAACCGGGACTAAAGGCCGTTTCTCCACTAGTGAAAGGAGTACCTGGATACATGGACAGGGTCCGATCAAGATAGGGCGTGCCACTTCCTAGCGCTAGATGGACACCATGGGTAAGGACTACTAAGATAGTATCTTTCAAAGGCATGACATAGTAGTTAGAAGGCGTGACAGTAATCGGAAGGCCTTACGTCTTGATGTTACGCCACCCCTTCCAACTTGGCCGGATGTTGCCTTCAGCAGAGAACATCAACGACGAAACCCTCCATGTTCGTAGGCGCTGACACGTTTAACTTAAAATGGCATGCCGCTGGCGCGTCAAGGACTTCAGTTAGATTTTAAATATTGGTACACAAGTACTTTATATACATAATCATTATTGCATAACAAAAAAACGTTTCAGGTGATGGAAGCTACAGTAAGATCCAAACCATACTGTCCATGGCTAAAATCATAACATTCTCAGTTAGTCAGTTTCAACATGGGGTTTAAAAATCATGTGTAGAGCTGGGAACAGCATAGTACTCTGCCCGGCACCGTTGCTGAGATCAAAGACTTGATGTGGCTTGGGGCAGAAAACCATGTCCGAGAGCGCCACTTTGTTGTCTTTGTGGTTGCCATTCAGTTCGTCGTCGCCGTCGCCGTCGCCGGACAATACTCGGTATCGGGACTGGACCAACAAATGATTCCTCTCCTTAGTACATATCATGAGTGAGCATGTCTGTATCTGCTTGAAGAACTCCACTCAGTCAAACAAACGTCGTCTTTAAGAACAGAGTATTCTGCCCGCCATCGTTGCTGAGATAAAATACTTGGCGTGGCGTAGCAAAGACATTGTAGGGTATGATACTCACTCATCGTCTTTGCTTTTTATGGAACTGAAATTGCTTCGTGCCACTTAATACAAAATCATATCACCAAAATTCTGCCAACCTTTTGAACTGCCACACAAAATGTGCTCAGAAATTTCCAGAATACTTACGGATGGTTGGTTGAATGACTAGAATCTTTTCAATTTCTTTTGAAAGCTCGAACGTTTCCTTTATGTTTGTCCGGAATTTGAAATGATGTTTTTTCCTTGAAGAGCTCAGTGAGCCAAGAATATTTATTAGCTCAAGCATGACGCGGAATGAAGACCATGAATGAATAGGTGGCACAGGAAAATGGAACATTTTAGACTTAAGAACAAGAACCCATCACAGTACGTAGTAAACAATATTAACCACGCTGACAAGGTAACTGAACCAAACAAACACTCAGCTGATACATAATCCATGTAATACATACGTAGGTACATCACACCAAGCCATTTTCAGTCAGCATACGCATGCTGCTGCACTGAATGAATCGATCACACTGAAGGCATAAAGAACGATGTATGCATATATGAAGTATGAATAGAAGTTATTCAGAAAGTAAATTACACATGCATGATTCTCATCTGCTCCCGTATGTATGTGATTGCTTGTCCCTTCCAGCCCTGCCTCAGCCACTGGCCGCTTGAAGAGACCTCACGATCCCGAACAATAGCAAGCCAAAATAAACGTAAATTCACAACTTCAATCCCTTACTTGAGACTCAGGGGCAACATATATAACGCAATATTATGCTCTTTGCTCTGTTAACTAAAATAGCGCTCAACTCACTGGTTGTCGTACGGATACCTTTTCTCTGCAGAGGAGATCCGTCCCTGATTTTAATACCGGAACAACAATACCAACACGGCCAAGAAAAAAAATCCACTGGATACCTCACATATATATTTTCTTTGGTGAGAGGATATACAACACTGGGAATGACACCGGCTTTCTAAAAGCAAAACTACTTATGATCTGCTGCACTCCAGGACTACGAAAATGCATGTCATCAGTTTGTTGCAGCTATCAGATTTCTCAACCAACCTCCCAATGCATGCATAGTGTACACTGTAAGGAATGAGCAACTGACATTCACAGGGGCCAAGGGCCAGTACATATACATGTGAGGTAGAACTACAGGAAACCCCTTATACACTGGGGATATACAGAAAAAGGGACTATACACATCTAACACCCCCCCGCAAACTCATGGTGGGTCAACAACACTGAGTTTGGAGAGAAAAAACCCATGCTGCGCTCGAGTCTGTGCCTTCGTGAAGAAGTCCGCGAGCTGTAACTCAGAGGGCACATAGTGAAGAGCGAGAACCTCATGCTGCACAGCAGCACGTACAAAGTGGGCATCCACACCGATGTGCTTGGTGAGCTCATGCTTCACCGGGTCACGCGCAATACTGATAGCACCGGTACTGTCTGACAGTAAGGGAGTCGAGGTGGTAGCAGACACACCAAAATCCTCAAGTAACCACCGTAACCAGATCACCTCAGCCGTCAACATAGCCATGGCTTGTAACTCAGCCTCTGTACTCGAGCGGGAAACAGCAGTCTGCTTCTTTGTCTTCCAGGCAATAAGAGAGCCACCAAGAAAGACACAGTAAGCAGACAGCGAGCGTCGATCAGAGGGATCACTAGCCCAGGTAGCATCAGAGTAGGCCTGGAGCTCAAGGGAGCTGGAGCGGGGAAAGAAAAGGCGCTGAGAGATCGTGCCACGAATATATCGTAGAACACGGAGGAGATGACTATAGTGGACAGAGGTGGGGGCTGAAACAAACTGACTCAGGATGTGGACAGGATAGGAGATGTCAGGACGCGTAACAGCAAGATAGACAAGACTGCCAACGAGGTGACGATAGCGAGTGGGATTAGGAAGAGGGTCACCATCAGAGGCACGAAGCTGAACGTTGAGCTCCATAGGAGTCACAACAGTGCGCTCATCACCAAGAGCAGCGCGAGAAAGAAGATCCTGAATATATTTTTCTTGGGAGATATAGAAGCCATCAGAGGTCGAGGAGATCTCAATCCCAAGAAAATAGCGAAGTGGACCAAGATCAGTCATGAGGAACTGGTTGCGAAGGCAAGCCTTAACAAAGGCAATGTAGTCAGAGTCGTCACCAGTGATGATCATGTCATCAACATAGAGAAGGAGAAGAGTCCGACCACGAGGAGACGTGTGAACGAACAAGGCGGGATCATGATCACTGGGCGAGAAGCCCGCGGCAGTCACGACAGAGGCGAACCGCTCGAACCAGGCACGAGGGGCCTGTTTAAGACCATAGAGAGAGCGGCGAAGTCGGCAGACCATACCATCAGGAACAGAGTACCCTGGGGGTGGCTGCATATAAACCTCCTCACGCAACTCACCATTGAGAAAGGCGTTCTGAACGTCAAGCTGAGACACAGACCAATGACGAACAGAAGCTACAGCAAGGAGAGTGCGGACAGTGGTCATGTGGGCCACAGGAGCAAATGTCTCATCATAATCGCGTCCCTGCTCCTGCTGAAAACCATGAGCCACAAGACGAGCTTTGTAGCGCTCAAGAGAACCATCAGAGCGAGTCTTAATCTTATAGACCCACTTGCATGTGATGGGACGAACACCAGAAGGAAGGGAAACCAGATCCCACGTGCCAGAACGCTCAAGGGCAGCAAGCTCCTGGGCCATCGCAAGCTGCCATTCAGGCTGAGTCAGGGCAGCCCGATAGGAAGTCGGCTCAGCAACAACAGAGAGGCCGTACTTGGCAGGAGAATAGCGATCAAGAGGGGGTCGAGGTCGAGCACGGAGATTATGAATTGGTGGAGGCGTGGAAGGAGGAACATCGGAAGTGGAAGATGTGTCAGGAGTATCATCCTCAACACGAGGGCGGCGAGTGTAGTGGAGAGGAAAAGGAGAGAGAGGCCGACGGACCGGAGACGATGGTGGAGAGGAGGATGGAGGGGATTGTGGTGTCGGTGGCATGGGAGGAAGAGTGAGACGGGTCGGAGGAAGGGGAGAGACCTGAGACACAGAGGAGGATGTATCAGGAAGGAGAAGGAAAGAAATATCGTCCACAGAGAAACTCCAGGAGGAAGGGCGGGGGTAGTAAGAGCGACACTCATCAAAGGTCACATCACGCGAGATGCGCAAGCGACGACCAACAGGGTCCCAACAGCGATAGCCCTTGTGCTCATCACTGTAGCCAAGGAAAACACACTCAACCGACTGAGCAGTTAGTTTGGTGCGTTCTCGCGGGGCAAGAAGGACATAGCACACACATCCAAACATACGAAGAGCTGAGTAGTCACGAGGTTGACCAGTGAGACACTAAATAGGAATACCACCCTGCAGAGCAGTCGATGGCTGAATGTTGATGAGATAGGTGGATGCAGAAACAGCCTCAGCCCAAAAGTGGGGTGGAAGAGAAGCGGCAATCATCAGCGCACGAGCCGTCTCAAGCAGATGACGATGCTTACGTTCGGCAACACCATTCTGAGCATGAGCACCAGGACATGAGAACTGGGTAAGAGTACCCTGTTCCGCGAGAAAACCACGCAACAGCTAAGAGATATACTCTCCAGCGGAGTCAGCACCAAAAGTACGAATGGGCGTGGAAAACTGGGTGTGAACCATGGCAGCAAATCGTTTGTATATAGAGAGAACCTCGCTACGAGATTTCATGAAGTAGAGCCAAGTGTAGCGAGAGAAATCATCAATAAACAAAATATAGTAGCGATGACCACCTTTCGAATCAAAGGGAGCAGGACCCCAGACATCAGAATGAACTAAGTCAAAAGGATGCTGAGATATGGACTCACTGGTATGATAAGGTAACTGGGTCTATTTGCCAAGTCTGCAACCATTACAATGTAAGGAAACATCTCCAGATACAGACCCTAAGAGGTCCTGACGAACTAAAGAAGACAAGCGAGAGCCACAGATGTGACCAAGGCGATGATGCCACTGCTGGAAGGACACAGACGAAGAGGCAGCAAGAGCATGAGAGCTGGCAGAAGTGGTGGCAGCAGAAGGAACACAAAGCCAGTCAACCTCCCAAAGGCCCTCTGACTCACGGCGCCGGGGGCCAGCACCAACCAAAGCCTTGGTGCGACGATCCTGAATGGAGCAAGAGTCGGTATCACGAATGACACGACAACCAGAATCAGTAAGTCGGGCAGCGGAAAAAAGATTCATGGTAAGGCGAGGAACATGAGAAACACTAGGAACAGAAAAAGATGGAGTAGAAAGAATGCCACGACTAGCAACAGGAAGAGGTGTGCCATCGGCAGTGAGAACACTAAGAGGAAAATCAAGATGTCGAAGGGAAGATAAAGCAGAAGAATCATAGGACATATGAAAGGAAGCTCCAGAATCCAGAACCCACGAGGATGTACCTGACTGAGTAGGCTCCGGCGGGGGCGGAGTGGTGGTGGCAGTCACAGCAGCAACAGAACCCGTCGAGGAAGAACCAGAGGAAGCCAGCATGCGCTTGAGTCGCATAATATCCTGGTCAGTGAGTGACGGAGTCGAGGGAGACGCATGAGTCCCACTGGAAGAAGAGCGCCTCTGGTCTCGCTGTTTCTGGCGGCAATCAGACTCTGGGTGACCTTGCCTGGAGCAGTAGCCACAAAAACTGTCACGGCGCGACCGGCCCTTCTCAGCATAAGGGGGGAGACCCACCCCCCCCCCCCCCCCGAAGGTGTGGGTAGAATCGGTGGAGTGGTGAGACGAGCAGACGACACAGGAGCTCGAACAACCAGCACAGAGGGAACCGCAAGCAACCCAGCAGAACGGAGGCGGGTCTCCTCAGCACGAAGCTCAGCAAGCACCTCCGAGATAGGAACACGACCACGAGCAAGCAAGTGAGCGTGTCGAGGCTCAAACTCGGAACGGAGGCGAGATAAGAACTCATGGACACGCTGAAACTCCAAGTCGGACCTCATAGTCTGGCAGCAACGGCAAGTTCCACAAACAACTGTCCGAAGAGAGTCAAGCTGGCGCCAGATGGCAGAACTCTGTGTGTAGAACTCATCAACAGAAGAGTCCCCTTGCTGAAGAGCGTGGTCCTGACGCACCACAGATAGGTAGAGCGCATCACCTGAGGGCTGATAGCGCTGACAGAGGTAGGACCACATCACTGCAACAGTACCGAGGCTCATGAACTCTGAAGCAAACTGAGGGAGGACACTCGCAGTGAGAACAGCAGCAGCTCGAGCATCATCATTGCACCACTGAGTGTAAGCAGACAGATCATCCCGGTAGAGAGAAAGAGCATCGGAATAGGCTGATACCTGCTGATCATAAGCATCCACCGCAGCATCATCGAGAGCCTTGGCTGCATCCCGATCAGCCTGGGAAGCACCAGCAGCAAGAACAGGCGGCACCGGTGGGGTAGGAGCCACGGGAGCGACAGGGCAGGGCGGACAGGGGACCTCGCCAGGGAGAACGCCCCACAGGAGAAGGCCGCGCATGTGGATCCGCATGAAGCCCGCAAACTCAGCATAGTTGGTGCCATCGAAGATCACCGAGCACCAAGGAACAACAACGTAGCCTGAAGAGGACATGAGGAGCTCTTTTTTTTTGACTTGCACGGTACTACCGTGTAAGTACCGCTCTACTACCGCTAAAGAGCAACCGGAAACAGAAAGTTGCACAGAGGGAGAGTCCCAAGCGATACTCGCTGCAGCAGTCCACAGCGGAAGTACCACCTAAGCGGTACTACCATGGTGCACAGCGGTAGTACCGCCTAAGCGGTACTGCCGTGGTGCGCTCGCACGCAGCAGTCGGGGGCGGCGGGGGACGAGGCGAGGCCGGGGTGGAGCCGGCCGGACCAGGACGAGGTCGGGCGAGGGCGAGGCCGGGCCGGGGCGAAGCCGGCCGGGCGAGAGGCGGCGACGTCCGGCTGCGGGAGCTGCTGCGGGTAGCAGTAGCAGCCGCTGCGGGAGCAGCAGCGGGGCGGCCGGACGAGGGCGAGCAGCGGCAGCGGCGGCCGGGGGAAGCAGGCGACGGGAGGTGCACGGAGCTGCGAGCGTGCGGGAGCGGGAGAGAAACCTAAGCATCTGATACCATGTTAGGAATGAGCAACTGACATTCACAGGGGCCAAAGGCCAGTACATATACATGTGAGGTAGAACTACAGGAAACCCCTTATACACTGGGGATATACAGAAAAGGGACTATACACATCTAACATACACCAGCAAAGCAGAACCCACTGCTGAAATCAATCACACACAAATTAACTTTGTTTCACTAGCTTTGGCAAGCAGCACTCACATCACACTAATGGGGTTGTGTGGCCGTGGTAGACACACCACGCCTATAGACACATCAAGCCCTTCTTATTACAACCACAAACCAAAACAAACCACACACATATATTGTTCCTCACCGGAAAATAATTAAACCAGTGCACACACACACACATAAAGCATCAAACCAGTACCAATTTATTCTTGGGAAAACACACAACCGCAATCTGGGAAGAAAACACCTGAACCGTTGCGGCAACAGCAGCACTCGACGGCAGCAAGATGTCGCTGTCTTCTTGCAACAACCAAACCTACACAGCACATGTAATGATGATAATATTGATTAATGGAAGCTGAATGAATGAAGTAAGAAGATCAAGCAATTTGGCACACAGAGGGGGAGGGGGATTAAATTGGTTGTTGCTCTACATATATGTGTATGCAATTTATTTGCAATTATTCAGATAGTACGCAACAGAGTATTTAATCACCGAAGGTCTCTTATGTGGGTGTACCATGCATATATATACTACAACAAAAGCATGAAACAAGAACGAAAACAACAGAGAATGCATGAGTGTGTGTACCTGAATAGTGCCTGGTCCACTCACCAGAGAACCGAGACTCTAGGCAAGGGCTTCTTGTAGTATGCTGAGTGGCGTGGCTGGAAGAGGGAAGGGTCGTGGCCAGCCTCTAGCCCGTCCCACTCCAGCTTCTCCCACCAGTCCTTCTCGCAGTCCACAACGGGACGGCTATCTCGGCCGACTGCCGGGAGCCGCCTGAGACCCCAACATCCCCTGATCCTGATGGTCTCAAGCTTGGGAGCAAACATCTTGGCTTCACATATATGTTGCAGCTTGAAGAGCTGATGCAAGTAGATATGCTTCAGGTTTGGGAGTTCCAGTACACCTTTATGTCTTGTAGCTATTCTTGTCAGAATCTCTGGCTCCACGGGGAACACCTGCCTTAGATCACCACAGAACGCAATGTGAAGGGTCTCCAAGCTTCTCAAGGTGTATAGCACCGACATCACGAGGACAAATGTGAGCCTCGGGCAGGAGAACAGGTGTATGCTCTGAAGTTTCGCAAAGGATTGACTATCTTCAGCATTGAGTGTCCTCTCTTTGCTCCAAATGCAATGGGTCATCAGGAGATCAGCCGCACAAAAGCTCACTAGTTCTGTAAATTTGATGTATCCATAGATAATATTGAAGACTGTATGCATCTTGGGGCAGCTCACAACGTGACAAGATTCCATATCTAGCCATAAAAGTCTGTCCTCTTTTGTGGACATCATGCATTCAGGAATAACAGTGGTGATAGAAGAATTGTCATGCACATGCAGACTTAACCTTGTTCATCACAAAGATGATAGCCTTGCTTGCTTGTACACTCTCCACACTAGCATTGCTAATTCCCTTACCTATCTCAACATGGCAGATTGACTGCTGAAACTGCATTCCATTGTTGTAGTGGTGATCAATAATTATGTTGCCAACAGAGACATCAATGTAGGTGTTGTAAGTAATGGGGGTTAATGACTTTGGTTGAGGAGAAGCCATTATTTGCCCATTATTACCAGGGTCCATCTTCTCCTTCATATAGCTTTGTCCCTTAACATTGGTGGTACAAGGAACACAAAGATTTAGATGGAACCTAGTGCTCTTCCAACAGAATCGAACATTGCTTTGTAATACCAAGGACTGAAAAAACCTTAGGTCCGTTACAGTAACATACACTTCATGTAGTTTTGTTTGAACAGGACAAACCAAGGTATCAATATGCAGCACTGTCAGTGTTGATAGACCCTCTTTTGGCCATAAAATGGCATGGAGTTGCATACATCCCAATAGAATAATTTGTTGGAGACATGGGACCTTCACCACCTGAGTTGTGAGGTCAAGTGCCTTGACTCTTGTGCCTGAGGGGTCCAGCTCCTCAAGGTTTGGAAGTGAGCCACGCAGTGTGAAGTCAGACAATCTTGCACAACCAGCCATGGAGATGCGGCTTATATTGGCTTCCTTGTAATCATCCCTTCTTCGTCTTTCATCTAAGCTGAATGATTCAAGCGACGGAGGGAGTCCTTCAACATGCTCCAAACCAACACAACCATCTAGAACCAGAGTCTTGAGGCTAGTTGAACTTGACAAGCTGGGCAAAACTATGAATTCATGTTTTTCGCCTGTCTCCCATGAGCAAGTAGGGTCAATTACTCGAAGCTTCTGAAGCTTCTGCAGTTGTCCCCATGCAAAAATGATGTGCCAAAAGCTTGCATTTTTTATATGTACCTCCCTAATGTTTGCAGCCATCTGCTCTGTTATCTCTGGTGATGAAGGCAGATCCCAATCTGTATTGCATATGTCTATCACCCATAGGCTCTTAAAAAAAATCCATAGTTGGTCTCTCTTGCTTCTCGTCTTCTTCTGGTTGTTGATCCTGACAGCTATCTAATCCGAGGAATCTTAAGTTGTGGCAAGAATGGAAAGGAGGTGAAGAAAAACAGAAGGTGCAGCGGCATAACTTGAGCATGCGAAGTTTGTCTGATTGCTGAAACATGTGATTAGGTAATGGTCTTAATGGAGGATCATACTCGCTTTCAACTGCAGCAAGGAAAAATGATGTTGACTCTGGATGCACAACAGAGCTGTCCTTGGACAATATCCACTGTTTCGGAGGAGTCTCCAGTTCATGACCAAAAGAGGGCAGTGCATTAGATGAATAATCCTCTATATTTATGTGCTGATGCAGAGCAGCTGCAACCTCCCATGCTTCGTCACCTTGACCTCCTTGTATAATCTCATCACAGACCAAATAGTTAGAAGCATGGGTGGCCCAGTCATAGTCCATGATATTGCCTCCCTGAGAATTTAATGATAGCAGATACAAGCAACACCCTTCAACTGCTTCACCAAGCTTATTTGTGTACCTAGCAATTTCTCTAGCCTCATTTTGTAGCAAATAATTCCACCCGCGGTGACTCAACTCGTCGTAAAGGAAAAGGTGTGTATTATCCACCTTCTCACTAATTTCTGGGTTGAGACGAAGCCTTCCTCGAAATGTCCACAAGATCTTAACATCAAACACTTCTGGTGGTGGAATGCCAAAACTAGTCAAGTCAACCATATTGTTGCTGCCATTATGAAAGATCACTAAGCACATGTGTTCTTGTAGGGCTCGACGAATCTCCCTCACAATGACTCTAATCTCAGCTCTGGAGCCTTCATCTACCACTCTGAAATCATCTTCTTCATCTTGCCTGACAAAAATATCCATTACCCGTTGAGTAAGCTTCAGTTCTTGTGCGATTGTCCTCTGGAATGCTCTTCGGCTTTTCCACCTGGAGCAGTCGACATGGATGATCTTGTCAAATTTCTTCAGCAGAGCCGGCGGAGGGTCTTTAGCTATGGCTGTAAGCACCGTCGAAGCAGCTAGCCCACGCTAGTCCTGGCCATGGGCAGCCCGGCCCGGACGGCCCGACCCATTCATTCCTCCTTTTCCTACCTAGCAAATTAAGCCAAACATACCTACACAAGCCCTGCACTGCATACCTGCACAACTAGTTAGCCACAATTGCCCTCCAGTATCCCCATTCATTCCTTCATTGCTCCTCCTCCTTTTTTGCTTTCCCATTCATTCACTCTGTCATGTGCATGCCATATGTTCGACAAAATGCCTATGAGTTGTAATACGATCGCTGTGTGTCAATTGGTTGTTGTGTTTTAGTTTATTTAGCTTACATCACCTTCCCCCATCTCTCTGTCGACTGAGCCCGCCACCGCTGTCGTGCACCAGCACTTGGTCGCCGCCTGCGGTGGTGCTCGCTTGCTAGACTGAACCTACATATTGGGTCGCATTCGCATACATGACACTGACAGGGACTCTGTGCTCCCTCAGTTCTGAATTTGCTTTGTTAAATATGCTTGACACTGACAGGGACGCTGTGCTGTCCATTTTAATCCTCCCAGGTGTGGGTTCAGTGCACTTGCAGTTGAGGCTGTACCATTTTTTTAAAATCATCTTTTCATCAATTGCTGAATTTCGAGTGCTATGTGGGTGCCGGCCTCTGGTAGTTTCCTAGCTGTTAGTTGATATAGCAATTAGTTGTGGTCACTCACTTTAGCAGTTTTCATCTAGCAACTTAGTATATGCAAAAGGTGCACCTACTTTTGTATTGTTATTAATAGGATCAACACTAATCAATTAAACTGCATGTGTGGGCACTCATACAGGCTCACAGTAAGGCAGGACCATAGTTCCAGTGTGTGTGTGACTGTGTATTAATCGGACAGATCAGAAGTGGTATTGTCAGCCACGGCAGGTGGTAGGTCAGCCACTGGGGGGCGACCCAATGTATTATTATTTGGAGCCCAATGCAATCAGACACCAGAGACCATAGCGGTGACAGTGATGAGCTAGCTGGGAGAGGAGGGAATCCCGTTCGTCCCCTAGCAGCTCTCCAAGTGTTAAAAGGATTTGGTCCCGCGAGTGAGTCACTGGCATGTAGGTTTGGATCAAGAGTAATGAATTAAACTGCATGCATGCGCTGACTCTCTTAGCTCCCTTCTCTCACAGCTGTTTCACACAACACATTCAAGAAAAATGGAGACACAAGTGGTTTGGTGAGCTGCTGTTTCACACAGCCAAACTCTTTTCTTCTCTCTGTGTTCTTGTGAGAAAGCAAACATGACTACATCTGTTAAGTAGACTTGTCTCACGCAAGCACTAACCTCGCTGCCACGCTCGGCCACTAAGTCCACTAACCCATGCACTAACACGCTCCAACATCCCACAGACTAGGCCTAGAAAACATGCAGCTAACAAACTCACACGCATGCATCGGCGTTGCCGTATCAACATAGTGCACTTGCCGGATCACCCGACACGACTTGATCATGCAGCCTGTTGAGTTCCAGCCACTTGCACTCCTTGTGTCTTCTCGCGGCGTTGGCGTATCACACAGCAGCATCGACTTATCGCCGTCCTCGCATGCACAGCTAAAACTCGTCGGCTGCGTACGTATCACACGCACACTCGCCGGACTACAACAGACTACATGCAGATACATGAATCAAGATTAAACGTTAATAGGCACTCATACACACTCACAGCAAGCCATGACCATACAATTTCAGTGTTTCTGTGTGCGTGGGACGGACCTAGAGAAGATGAAAGAGCAAGGAGTGTGGGACCTAGAGAAGATGAGAGGGCAAGGAGCGTTGGATGCATAGAGTAGAGCGGGGAGGACAAGCGGTGCGCAGCTCGATCACGTGCACTGGGGAAGGGAAAGGAGATGGTGTGTTTTGATTAGCAGGTGCCATGCATGCATGCATGTGGTGTCTTAGAGAAGATGAGAGGGCAGGCGGTGCGTTAGGCATGGAGCGTGGATGCAGAGCGTGGGAGTGGGACCTAGAGCGTGGCAGCGCCAGCGTATATATGGCTGTGGTTACCAAACACGTTAAGTTAGCTTTCTACCAAGCCACAGCACGCAACAGGCAAGCTTTTGACTTAAAATGTGAACCGGTATATGTCCTTGCCACTGATTTTTATCTGATCTACGGGGGAATTGCCACCCAAGACCCTTTCCCTGCACGATACCGAGCAAGCAATACAGACCCCGCGCATCGTTTCCATTTGTTGATTGTACAAACTTTCGGTACAATACATGAATTAATTGGTGTGTATATTCGTGTGCCAAACAACTATCCACAGGGTATTTCTTACATTTCCTTGGCTAGCTCTCGAAATGTTAAAAGGATTTCAACAAGAATCCCACACTACTACTAGGGAAAACCCTATAGGTAGACAGGTAACATCAGCGCGGGGTAAATGGGTAGCAGTAGCGCGGGCTAAATACCAGCGCTGCAGGTGGACATTATCAATAGCGCTGGCCCACCAAACCGGCGCTACTACTGATTGGGCCCCTCCGTGCCCCCGGGCTGGCCACAGTAGTAGCGCGGGTCACGAGCCCGCGCTACTGCTAAGCCCATTAGCAGTAGCGCGGGCCCGTCACCCGCGCTGCTACTGTGGCCAGCCCGGGCCCAGCTCCCCGGCCCCACTTAGCAGCAACGTGGGCTCAAACCCCGCGTTACAGCTAATGGCCTTAGCAGTAGCGGGGGCCCTTGCCCCGCGCTGCTGCTAAACCCATCTTATCCTCTTCGTGCGGCCGCCCTCACTCTCCCTCATCACTCTCCCTCTCCACTCTCTCCCCCGCGCCGGCCCTCCCCCACGCTCGTCGGCCCGCCCACGCACTGCCCTGCTCCAGCCGCCCTCCCCCGCGCCGGCCCTCCCGTCTCCGTCTCGGCCCCGCCCCGCCCACCGTCAGCACCTCCCTCTCCTCTCAATTCAATTTTGTTTGAATGTATATTTGAATGAATGGATGAATTGAGCACTAGGATCTGAATTCTGAAACCCACCCTATTCCTGTTAATTCATAGGATACAAATTAGCTAGGGTTTCTGTTAGGGTGTCAAGAGAGTTCTATTCATTAGATGTGTTGGATGAATTTTAGATGGCCTTGTATATCTCTGAATGTATGAACCCTAGGTATCTCTGAATATTAGAAGATCAAGTGCAATAGTTTCAGAAGTTTTACTAATTTTGTTCATATATATCAACTACTGAATTTGTGTTGCTTTTGTTGTCTTCATGAGATTACTGAAAATCTGAACTACCGAAAATCTGGATTAATTGGAATAATTAGCTGAGGTCAATTGAATTGAGTTTTAGTTAAGTTTTGTACAAAACAAAACTTAAGGCAGAAATGAGCTTTGAAGAAGGCCTAGATAGGATAAGCATTAATGCTGAAATTTTGATATGCTAGAATTGATTTGGATATTCTCATAGGTTGCTGTTAACTAGCCATTTGGAGATTTGGATAGCATATCAAGCATAGCTCACATGGTTATTTTATTTGTGTCCAGGGAAGATCACCGACGTGCCACTCGACGACACCCGCATCCTCGACAGCCATCTAGTGAGCACCCCAACCCACACTATAGCAATTTTGAGAATCATTTGAAAGAGCTTATACTGCTCTCGATGACCACTTTGTATCATTTGTATCATGTGTGGGATGTCAAAGCAAGTGGTTTGATGTGTATGTGGTGCTACAGATGGCCACATTTGTGTCTTTCTACTATATCTTTGCAGGGAAACTGATCCGAGTGGCCTATGTTTTGCCGGAATATTGATTCATTTCCGTTCCGGCAAATTTCAGGTGCTCGACATGTCCTATATTTAGCAAAGGTCATGCCAAAAAAATTCGTGAATTTCGGCATGACTTGTGCTAGAAAGTAGGACATATCGAGTGCCCGGGATTCGCCGGAACGGGAATGAAATGACATTCCGGCAAAACATAGGCCATTTTTAATGTAATGTTAATTGACTGATGCTTAAGCCATTTTTAATCTTTGAATTATGAACACAGGAAATGTCTGACGACGATAAGATCCCCGAGTGGGATTACTGCACCGACGACGGGGGGTATGTGCGACAGGCCTCACCTGGATAACGGTAGGTGCTTCACCCTCACGCTGAAGGAGGCCTTCGAACATTTTACGGTATGTAACGACGGCAAGTATTTTTTTTTCGTAATTAATCATGACTTGTGCTCTTTGCTATAATGTGTAATTTCCGTTTTTTACAATTCTACTAGTGCATCCTCTACTATGCAAGACCGTATGTCTTAGAGAAGCTCGGTTTCGAAGATAGTGAGAGTATGGAGACGAAGAAAACTCACCTAAAGACGAAACATGGTTTCGTTTTTGCGGTTAAGCTCTACAATGCAGTAAATCACTCACATTTTGGTTGTTCAAATTGGGAAGGACTATGCAAGGCCTACGGATTTCAAGAGGATATGAAAATAACCTTCGATGTTGGTCCTGAAGATGATCCTGAAGATAACATCGACATTTTGGTGGATGTGGATATTATTCCAGTTCTACCTCTATGTGAGTTTGTCAAACAAATTTGTTAAGTAATTTATATTGGTTTATTTAAAAATAGTTGGTATTCATCCCTACTAAACTTGTTTATTTATAATTGACAGCTTATTTCTTTTTATATGATGAGTTGTTATATGACTACGGATGATGATGATGAGTTATTATATGACTACGGATGATGAGTTGTTATAACATTGGGTGGAAGAAACACGAATTAGATTAAAGTGGATGGATCCAAGTGAGCAAGTTGAATTAGTAGGACGATACAACATCATATCGTCCTACTAATTCAACTTGTATAAATACAACATAAATATAAAGAAATGAAATACGCACTAATAGTAGTGGCGAGGGGAGGAAACAGGCGCTTAGCAGTAGCGCGGGCCCAATCCCACGCTGTTGCTAACACCAGTAGCAGCCCGCGCTACTGCTGACAATTAGCTGTAGCGCCCTAGCAGTAGCGCGGCCCCCCGCGCTACTGCTAGGGCTTTACCCAGCGCTACTATTAGGGTTTTCCCTAGCAGTGACATCCTCTATTTGGAGTGGTCTTGTTCGCAAAACTAGTGCAGATAGGCTAGCTAGCATGTATTGGAAATTCTAAATGTGGACCGGATTAGCTATATATATAAACATTGTATTGTTCATGTTTAATGGCTATGGATCAGATTAATACTATACACAGCCACAAGTTTGCATGGCTGCGTACGTATAAGTTTGTAGCTAATTAAACATGTATTCGATGCATGCGTGACTCGGTGGGGTAGGTTCTTTTTAAATCTTGAACCTAATACTTTTATTCAAGATACAATCCAATACAAGTGAGAAAAGTACTATGTACTCTACATTGTGCGAATAGCATGCATGTCTATGCACACAGAAATATTACCCCTATAATCCCCATGATGACTAATATTTCAGTGAAGGCCCGCCAAAGACAACAAGCTCCAGATGTCAATCTAACCCATCGATCGATCTGCGCCTCCAGATGAATTATTTCGCCAGTTCATACCTAGTTACCACAAGAGATCAGTAGGGATAAGTTATGTTTGTGCATAGAAAAACATTGTCAGTTGATGCATAATCAATTAATACACTTTTTTATTTTGAAAACAAACTAAAATGGGTGCAATTAGAGAAGAACAATTATAACCACATCGTAGTAGCAGTAGTACCTTACTCGGCAGGATCTTGTGTGCTGATGATGAATAACACAAGAATACGCCTACTGATATGTGCAAGACTGTAAACTGCAGAAGAGGTTGTGCCAGCTGAAGAAATGAAGGAGGAGCAATGAAGGAATGAATGGGGATATTGGAGACTGCCGTGCTAGGCTTGTGTTTGGCCTTGCTTTTGCTAAAGCATCCATCCGTCCATAGCTGGTTAATTCTTTGCTCGAGGCTGGAACAAAGTACCTAAAGAACAAAGATGGAATTGTCTGCTTCGTTGCTTCTTCCTAGTGCAAATCAGATTCCTTCTCTTTGAATAAAGCAAGGGCAGGGCCTAGACCTTGGATCAGATTCCATTGTTTCCTAGTGCAAATCAGGAAAACATCATCATGTCACTTCATGCAAAATCTTCTACTCTGCATATTACCACTCTTTTTTTGTGCGCAAAAATCGTAGTAAAATCTGAACTGGAGACAAAGTTGACAAAAAAAGGGACCGCCTATACGACCGTTAAATGACATGCTACAATCATCTAACCGGTCTTAATTAACATAAGATGGAACTACCCTAATAATGTAAAATTCACATTATCACAATGTTGCTAAAAGAGTAGGCCGTTCGACAAGCTCGGTATTTGGCATACATGAGCCCTTCACACATAGCCGTTTTGTACCAAAATATACGTGATAAGGTAAAAATTGAAGAATACAAGCACCATTAATTGTTTGCACAGTATAGAAAATATAAACAGAATTCACCTGAAATACCATCAATTGATTGGAATCAGGGAACACAAATAAGAACCAAACCACACCAAAGTTGGTGAAGATTCTTATTGAACAAAACAGGTCGAACGGCCATTAAGAAAGAACAGGCCGAACAAAGACAAACAAACAAAAACTTCCTGGAAGCATTGATGAAAATGCTGTTATACCATTGCATTTTTCACTTTCTGAATGTAGCTCCATGTAAGTGCTGAGACATCAGGGCCAAAACTTCGAGCACTGATCAGGTTTGGAAACAGTAAGCAAACAACTGTTCTAAATTCTAACTCTGAGTTCACAGCAACTCATGTGCAATGTCATGGGCATAACGAAATAAATGAATTTGCATTTATCAATTTGATCTCTTAATAACAAGCTTCAACCAGCCTCCTAGAATGTGATCAGCAACTACTAATCAAGATCCATGCAGTGTACAATCAATTGGTTGATTGACGAAAGAGAACTAAATAAGTTACTTAGGTCAATAATACAATCAATTGGTTGTAAATGAAAACTGTACATCAGACTGCTAATGAAAGACTGCAAAAACCGGCCAAAATTTGAAGAATGCAAGCTGTTTGATTGTATCAAACTATGCTAATGCTGATTCCTTACAGCTCACCAGGAAAAAAGGTTGCCACGTGAAAGAGATCATAGACTAAAACAAAAATATTCTTATCGACATGCCAAACCAACAAAATTTGACGATGGATTCCAGTCCCCTAGAAGCTAGCTACCTCTCGAAATAATTTCAACAAGAATCGCATCCTCAGTTTGGAGTGGTCTTATTCGCTACTGCATATCTTGGAAATTTCAAATGTGGATCAGATTAACTATACATATATATAGGCACTGTATTGTTGGTGTTTAACTGTGGGTCAGACAAATACAGTGTGCAAGTTTGTAGTTAATTAACATGACTCGGTGGAGTGGGTTCTTTTAAAATCTTGAACCTGAGTAACACTTTTATTCAAGATCCAACCCAATACATGTGATAAATGTACAACTCTACACTGTGAGAATAGCATGCACGTGTGTATATACGCAGATAAGATAAATACCTGTCGAGGCATGATGACTGATATATTTCAATAAAGGCCTGGCAAAGACAAGAAGTTCCAGAAATCTAACCCATCGATCTGCACCCCCAGATGAATTATACTGCTAGCTGTTAGCACCTGCATAGGTAGTCACCAGAAGAGAGTAGGAATTAGTTATGTTTGTGCATGAACACACATTCTCAGTCGATGCATAATATACTGTGAGTGAGCAATTAACATAAGATATATAGATAGCGGAAGAATTAATCATGTATATAGTAGTATAGTACCTAAATTTGCAGGCAGGCACTGCTTCGTTGGGCAGAAGAAAGATGTTGATGTCAGGTGATATGGAGGAGGAGCAATGAAACGAATGAATGGGAATACTGGAGAGCAATTGTGGCTGGCTAGTTCTGGTACGCAGTGCAGGGCTTGTGTTTGGCTTTGCTTTTGCCAAAGCATCCATCCATCCATTATCCATAGCTGGTTAATTCTTTGCTTGGGGCTGCAGCAAAGTAAAGAACAAAGATGGAATTGTCTGCTTCTTTGCTTCTTCCTCCTTTTCCTTTTTCTTTGAGGAGCAATTGTGGGTGACTAGTTTTGCAGGTATGCAGTGCAGGGCTTGTGTTTGGCTTAATTTGCTTTTCCCAAAGCCGCAGGTTCTTTGCTTGATGTTTGAGCTAAGCAAAGAACAAAGATGGAACTGTCCCCTTGTCTGCTAATTCTTTGCTTCTTTCTCCTTTCTCCTTTTTCTTTGAATAAGGCATGGGCAGGGCAGGGTCTAGACTTTGGATCAGATTCCTAATGCCAATCATGAGTACAATGCCATCGGAATCAGGTTGAGAGGGAGATGCCTAGCCCAGATCAAATACAACTATGAAACTAAATGAGTTGCTTAGGTCGATAATACCATCAATCGGTTGGAATAAGTGAAAACTATACATCACACTGCTAATGAATCAATGCAAAAGCCAGCCAAAATTTGAAGGATGCAAGCTTTTTGATTGGAACTAAATTGTACATTGGACTATGCTAATGCTGATTCCTGGGTATGGTATAGTTCTCCTTTGTCAGTCGATTAACTGACGACAGAGAAGTAAATAAGTTGCTTAGGTCAATAATATTTGACATTTATAGCTCACTAGAAAGAAAAAAAGTTGCGGCGTGAAAGAACTCACAGGCTAAAACGAAAATGTTCTTATCGACATGCCAAACCAACAAACGTCACAAAGAAGTAAAATAAAAGAAATACCATGCTGAGTCTACAAAGAACATCTGCAGCATTAATTTCAGAAGACTAACCTCAACATACTCTTCCTATGCCATAACTCTAGCGAAATACAACCAGAAGGGGCTAGAGCATGGTACTGGCAGTTATAACTACCAGTTGATGTACATGTTAATCTACGAAGGATAAAAACCGAGGGGGGAAAGCAGGTACACATGATGACACCAGTCAACTTTTAGGCACACTCAAGCCACTGCGTCCATTCGCATGAAATGGAAATCAAAGTGTCCTCCCAGATTAAAATTTAAAAGCCTTCACCTGGCTCCTCCTCAGTGATAGGTTAAATACCAGAGGTATGCTCCATCAACGAAATTTTAGTGTCATGGATGACCACTGCTGCGTCCTGTGCGCATCTGGCTGCAGGGAGACCAGGGACCATCTTTTCTGGTCCTGCCATTTCAGCTCCTCGTGTTGGCGATCCATTGCCACCCCCCTCGGTATCGGCTTCTGATCCCGACCTCTTCATCAGGGATGCAAGATCCTTCTCCGCAAGCCCTTTCTCCATGCAGGTCTTCATCGTAACAGCCTGGAACATCTGGAACATTACCCCTGGTCTACCTTCTTGTTCTCAACTTTTCAAGAAAGATGTTCTCCTCTTAGCTCATAGCATGTCAGAGGTGTAGCTCCTCTTCAAGCTTGGATCAGCTCTATATAGAGTTTGTAGTGTGTTGTACATCCGAGATATTTATAGTAATATTTGTTAGAACAGTATGCCCGTCATTATTGAAGGATGCCTCAGACCCGAGATATTTTATAGCCCGTCATTTGCATTTATAGTAGTATTTGTTAGAACAGTATGTTGAAGATGTTGTTATTAGGATTTATGTTAAACGTTTTGGTTTTAAATGTGTTGTTATTTCATGTGTCATGTTTTTTAACATGCATGATTAAACGTTTTTTAACATGCATGATTAAATATGTTGTTATTTCATGTGTCATTTTTTTAATAGTCAGCATGAGTTTGCCTTGCTCGGATCAAAGCATTAGGCCTAAGAAAATGAAGAGTGCGACTTTGCCTCGGGGGATCGAAGTACTTCGTTGTTGGTGTGGCGATCTCTGCAAGGTGAGGGAGGTGACGGATTTTTCAGATTGGCTGGGCATGAAGTTTTTCATGTGCGCCAATTATGAGGAAGATCCACCCGTTGCTATTTCACCGTACGTCAGGCCTCCGGTATGTTTCAGTCATCAAGAATAAACACGTTGTTGATATTATTGTTGATTTGATATTTATATGTCTATTTTTGTTGTAGTCTCCTCCGCCTCTGTGCATGTACTATCGTTGGATTGACACGAAAAAACCGGACTGGGCGGTGATCGAGATTTGTGAAAGAGGTCGTCGTGCATGGTCAAGTTTGGACGTGGAAGAGCGCCGCGCGAAGGCGGCAGCAGAGGAGAAAGCAGAGCAGGAGAGAGAGTGGCAAGAGTATTGTGTGAAGCAGAGGGCTTTTCTTGATGAGATGAAGAAGAAAAACCGAGAAGAGGGACTTCGACTGGCGGAGGTTTACCGACAGCGAGAGGAGGCCCGTGAGGCTAAGAGGCAGATAAAGAAAGAAAGGGCTCGTGCAGCCAAGGCAGCAGAAGAAGCTGGTGATGGAAAAGGAAAATATCCACGTTGGACTCAGTAGATTTATGTTATTGTATCCTAAAATTCGCATTGCAGCAAGTTGTATCTTAAAATTCGCAGTAAGTTGTATCATAATTTTTATGTATCTTATTTTATGTATCTTATTTTATGCATGTTATTTTCGATGCATCTTAATTTCAACAGTTTAATGTATCTTATTTTATGCCATTCTCTCCCTCCATTTTATTTCCCGCCCTACTTTCCCGCCATTTTCTTTCCCGCCTTTCTCTCCCGCCATTCTTTCCCGCCATCTTCTCTTCTGAACCTATAAAACCCCCTCGGCAGTAAGGTGGGTGAGCAGGCAAGTGTAGTTTCGTGGAGATGTCCCATTATCCTTTTGATCGTAGTTTTCACACTGGTATGTCCGATCGTCTTCTCAAACTAGCCGCCAATTTCAAGATGGATGATAGAGTAGTTCCATGGGAGGAACTCATCAGTAGTGACACCATAATGAATGAGTTGGCTCACTCATTAGCTAGGAGTGGGTGGCCTCCCAGGACATTTGAGGAGATACGGGAAGAACTTCTCAGGTTGCATGGCAGATGGCAGAAGGTCAAACTGCATAAGAGTGAATCTTACATCAGGCTTGCGAGGAATAATTCAGATTTATGGTCAGCAGACAGTGAGGATGAAGATGACCTCTTCATGCCGAGCACCAAGGTCAAGAGTACCGCATCGTCGAAGGTCAAGAGCTCTACATCGACGAAGGGAAAGAGATCTGCCTCGACGGAGGACGAAGAGGACGTCTTCATGCCGAGCACCAAGGTCAAGACTACCGCATCGTCGAAGGGCAAGAGTTCTACTTCGACAATGTAGTACTGTTTTATTTCAATTGTAGTGTTTAATTCAGTTGTACTGTTTACTTCTGTTGTAATGTTTAATTCAGTTGTAATGTTTAATTCAGTGGTAATGTCTAATTTCAGTTGGATGCATTTAGTTCGCAGTACACGTGTTATCTCTCTAAACCAATTGACCACTGAAATAAAACATGAATATGTCTCATAGATAAGTTGAAAACAAATCAGTCTCTTACATAGATAATGACTCATACATAGATAGTAACACATACACGAAGGATGTTTGATACATAGATAAGTCCTCACACATGAGAATAGTCTGAAAGTTGGAAACTGACATAGATAGATACAATAGTTCGCACACATAGATAGACGATTCACCCTACGCGACGGCGGCCAGCTGGCCTTTCCCGACGACCGGAAGGTGACAAGCGAGTAGGGGGTCGGTGTTCACGAAGACCACGACCGTACTGCCCCTCTTCTTCCTGTGTCTGCGACTCATGCATAGGTGGTGGAGTCTGCAATCCATATTGAGATGATGATTCGAAATTATAGGTGTATGGTTGTGACTGGGAAGGGATATAAGATGGGCCAATGACGTCCGTCTCGAAAAACTCATTCAATAATCCTGGGACACGGTCAAGATTGTACGGATTAAGGGATTCCGTGAGTATGTCTTTGTTTACGCCACGCTGGGTTTCTTCATCTTCCCATGATGTATCATTACTTTCCTGCACAGAAAAACCGTATGTAAATAAAAGTCATGTAAATGTTGTACGCTTGTAATTGCTTGTTATGGTTGAACATACCTGAGCGGTGTTGTAGCTTTGTGATCCCTCGCCCCTAGTGTGCTGATTTATGTCAGGAAAACGAGTCTCCTCGGGCATCCCGATCCCTCGCGTGGAGGGATACGGCTGAGATCCGTCGCCTTGGGTGTATGCGCCATATCCTGTGTCCGCATTTTGGTCCGCGAAATGAGTCTGCTCAGGCATGGAATCCAAGCCTGCAACATTTACCTGGGATGTATGCCCCTGTAGTGGCAGAGACGAGTCATGTCGTGGAAATATTGTTGTAGTATTTGGACCCTCTCCCCACCGCCTGGATGACGACGGCGCTGCACTCGTTCTAGCTGACCTCGGTTCCGGCATGTTGTACGCTCCAGTGTCAACATCGTTCCGTCTACCGCATCTCATCGTTTTGGCGACGAATTCACCAAATTTTTTTAAGGCAGACGTTCGACCTGGTGTGTCTCGGGCTTGCATGCCTTCCCTCGCCATCTCCCCTACTTCGTTGCAAATGTCAATCTAAAAAAATAGGTTGTTCGTTGCTTGAATTGTTCATGAAACGATGGACTTGAATTGTAAGTTGTTGATGATTACCGTGTGGTCACGATAGTAAGCTGATGATGTGTCTATCCGTCTCTGCAACTGTTCCATATGTGTGGGATGTGTTGGCATCGTAGGTGGTTGATACGTCAGTCGAGTACGCGTGCTCATGCAGTACCACTCGTAATGCGCTTGCGTTGTAGTCGCGTCGTACGGTCTGCATAATTAAATAATTACATCAACTTGTTTTTATGTACATAAATTACCGTAAATAAAATTTACCTATGTTCATGCACTATCATTTCCAGTGCTTCATTATTCCACTGGTTTACCCATTGAATGTTCTCTTCACGGTAATCGACACCAGTTCTGCCACTATTGTTGATCCTGAAATTTACGTAACAGAACGTAAGTTTTATGAATTAAAAAGACATTAACTATTTACGAAGGTCGCATCTTACTTATGAGTACGTTCGTCGATACATCTTGGAACAGGTGGCGGAATATCTTGATGTAGATCGAACTGTCTCATGACACGGTCAGGATTGTACGGTTCAACAAACCACATACATAGTAAATTGCAACGAGTCATCCAGAAGCCACTATCTCTCACGCATTCCACTGGGATGGATTGCGAACCAAATACCATGTTAATGTGTAGCTCAGTCCACGGGTTCCATGTGATTAGTGAGTCCTCAAGAAGCTCAAACTGATCATGGTATATGGGATAACAACTTTTTGCAATTTTTGTAGCCCATTTTTTCTTACCTAGCGTCCACCGGCTGGACATAGTTACAATCATCGTGAAAATCTGCCCAACGGCCAGACTACCCGCTTCCAGGCCAGAAACAGAGTGAAATTCATTGCTGATGCTCATAACCTGTAAAAACTCTGGGTTCATTGGTGGAGCGACCGCCTTCTCAGGAGGAACAACTTCATCATCATCTGATTCCGAAGAGGCAGAAGAATGACCATCATCGTCATCATCTAGCGCCTCCGGCAATCCCTCCACGTGTTCGCTCATGTCAACGACCGCAGACCAGTATCCTGTGTCATACACTTGTTGGCCGCCTGTCGGTTCCGATGGACCGGCGCTGGGGGCTACAGTGATTGCCAACTCGGCCTCACCAGCCCCGCTACTGCACTCGGCGACATCAGTGACAGAAATGAACTCCACATACACCATGGGCTGTCCAAACATGGAGTTATTGGGATTGCTTGCAAACCCCATGTACGACGCCCAGGCTTTTTCACCAGTAACCCGCCGCAGAACCCAACGAGAAACTGTCCCATAATTTCCTCCGTCAACCATGAAAGCCTCCATGGTCATTTTTTTCCCATCCATCGCTGAACCAAACACCAATCGGATGCACCTTCTAACTGCCGCATACCCTACATTAACCATGTCTCTCACTACAACCGTAGTCATCCCGCACCTAGATACATCCACACCGGAAGGACCGTCGCGTACGATGTCCCCATAGAACACTAATAAATTTTCCATAGTACCTAACGAGCAGCAATATTTACATCGTTAGTCAATTTATATTCTAATAACTTACGGTAATAATCATTTATTTACATATAATAATCCGACTAATATTCACAACACAACAGTAACATCATTCACAGCAGTACATCAACACAAAAATATTGTTCAAAAAATTACACCACAACACTTATACTTCTTGTTCAATAAGGATATCCTTCCGAATAGAAAAATCCGTTAGCGTGCATATATCACCGGTAATATATCAACGGGGTCGACCTATTATCACATGAAAAAAAAATAGACGCACAATTTTTTTCGGCTGCCAAAATTTTTAAAATAGCAATAGCATGCATGTGGTCATCACCTCTAAAGAGAAACCGAAGACCGAAAAACAATTTCTTCAATCACGTCATCTCCTCCTTGTGTGCTACCCAGACGATATTTTCTTTACCTAATTACATACATCATCAAGGATATTAGCATTTATGTTGCATTTCATGTTCTGTTTCCTACTCTATCAAATTAGCTAATAAAGTCTACGTATGATTTCCTTACTACAACACTTATTAAAAAACATGACACATGAAATAACAACACAAATTAATTATAGTACATTCATTTTCTTAATTAAAATTTTAAGAACTTCTTGCATGTCTAACTAAAATGATGCATCTTAAAGGCTTAACGCTGACTGACAATACAGTCAAATATTTGTTATCAAGATTCCGGCTCTAACGCAACCAAAACGTTTAACATAAGTCCTAATTACGACTTACTAAGAACAATAACAACATCGTGCATGTTCAAAAATAGTACTAATGGACATAGCTAACATTGATGAAATAACATCTTCAACATACTGTTCTAACAAATATTACTATAAATGCAAATGACGGGCTAAAAAATATCTCATATGAAAACGTTTATAACTTTCAAGAAATAAACATCGCATAGCTAATAACGGGCTAAAATACTAACTAATTTCCAACGTGCATGCACAAAAAAATTCATGTATTGAAAAGATCATACCTTGATCAAATTACTCCACTAAGTACTTCACTTCACACGGCAAATCGTACTCCTGAAGCTCCAAATTACTTCACAAAGTGCTGAAATACTACCTAAAACAACAGATAATACATACTTAAAAACTAATGAAACAAAGTAAAAACATCATGCATGCGAACACAACCAACAAAAATGGACTGCTCTTACCTTGATCTTTCGTTTCGTCAACTACAACATCTTCAAAATCTTACTCTAAACCGTCCTAAATCGCAACTAAAAGTCTGTACCAAGCTGTGTCCTTGATACTTAGAACGAGAGAGGCAGCAGTCGTGTGTCGGGAGAGAGCAGGCAGGCAGAGCAGCGGCCTCACATATAAAGCAGCACCATCTAGCACTGTAGTGTCGGTCGGCTGTATCTAGCAATCAGCAGCAGTGTCTAGCAATCAGCTGCATCACGCAAATTTCGCAATCAGTGTCGCACGTAGACAGCAGGAATCAGCATCCAATAAAGAAGAGAAAGCAGTCGGCCGTTTCCCGCGCGGCCGTGCCTCGTTTTCACCGCCGTTTGCCTCGTTTTCCGCGCGTGCAGGCCTCGTTTTCAAAGCACTCGGGCCTGCGTCGGCTAGCGACGGCGCACAGCACCTGCCGCCGCGGCTGCTGGCGGCAGGGCCCACCACCTGCCGTCCGTTCCGTCGCAGTAGCACGCGAAACGGGATTCCCCCCTGCCGCCTCGGCCATTGGCGGCAGGTCCCACACACCGGCCGGCCGCCAGGGGTGGTGGCGGCAGGTCCCACCGGGCCGGCCAGCCGCCTCCGCTGGTGGCGGCAGGGGGGTCTTTTTTGACAATACCACTCGCAGGTGGTCTTTTTTGACAATACCACTCCGCAACTGGTCCTTTTGGACAAAAATTCCACAGGCAAGCTTGTTATTGAGACGTTTCTCAAAACAAAACAAAAAACTAGTTATCGAGACTACACTCTGCCCTAAAAATAATAATGTTATAGAGACTACACTCCGAGTTCATTAACAAAATATGAGCCTGTGCATACCGTGTGCGGGCGAGCTCTCGTGGTGTCTCCCGGTGGAGGGCGACCCGACATGGGAGGCAAACAAGGAAAGCAAGCGCAACCGTGTTCGCTTGGTATTCCCCGGCGAGGTGATGTGGGCAAACGCCCTAATCGAACGCGACTGGGTGGTGACCTGCCGCCGCGACGCGCTATCGGTGATGGTGCATGCGTTGGAAGGAGCGGATGGAGGCGACAAGATGCGCTGCGTGGCGAGGGACGGCTGGAGCTTGGGTGACCACATCCTGTTCCTCGGGTCCCCGGCCGGCCAACTTCGCGGAGGATGCTGCATAATTGGGCGTTGGCGGTGGGTGCATTTATTTCGTTTTCATGCGCGGCCTATACAGGTACCCGCAGGCGTCGTCGCTGCCAAGAGGGATACGGCACCCGCAGGCGTCGTCGCTGCCAGCATCGGCAAGCCGTGCGGAGCTTTCACCCTGGCCCAAGACCAGAATCCAAACCATCGAAGACAAGACAAGGGAGCCAATCGCCGGGTGAGTCCCGCGCTACAGGAAGGAAGGACATGCTCATCCACGATGCAGAGAGGTGACACCGGACGCCGCCAGCCTCCCCGCCACAAACGCCGACCACGACCGGCCGTCCTCGCCACACCGAGGCAAAGACCGGTCGGACCGCCGGCCAGAGCCGCCACTCTGGCATCCGGGATCCACAGCAGGGCGCAGCCTACCAGAATCCCACCACCGCATGCGCCGACCGTCGGACACGGCCGACCCCGAACATCGCCGGCACCACGCCAACACCTCCGGCCACCCCCAACCACGCCGGTGAAGGGAGCCACCTAGGCGCTCATCCACCACTGCTCAGGGCCGCTGGGCGGCGCCCAATCCCACACCATCCGGAGGAAGAACAGATCTGGGCTGGGGGCCCGAGATCCGCCACGGCCGGCCCCCATGCTGCCCTCACAGCCGTGGTGACACAACGTCTGCCGGAGTCCCCCGAGGCCACACGCCGGTGACCAGGGGCACGCCATCTACCTCTGCCGACCAGGTCCAGCCGAGCCGGCTACAACACCGCCACCATCGCGCCGGGCTACAACGCCGCCGCTGGGCCGCACCACCGCCTCCTGGCCTCGCAGCCAACGGATCCACGCACGCCCGCCGCCGGTAGCCCCGCCGATCCCGCGTCCCCCACATGGAGCAGCCCCTTAGCGCCGCTGACATCCCGTGCAGGGGAAGGAGGGAAGAAGCCATGCCGCCGCCAGCGCCGCGCGCCCTCCGGCGGCGGCGAGGAGGGGGCTGGGACGAGGAGAGCTGGAGGGCTGGCGGCGGATCTGGCCTCCCGTGACGCACGCGGGGAGCGCGTCGCGGGAGCGAGACGAGGTGGGTTAGGTTTCACTCCCAAGACCTTCACCATAGTTATTATTATTGTTGTTGTTGTTATTGTTGTTATTAGGATCAAACATTAATTAACTAGAATGAACGCATGGGCACGACCATCGTTTCAGTGTCTGTAGGTAAGTCTAGCAGAATCAGCTAGCTTGAGTCTAAAGATAAAAGGGAGCTAGGGCAGCACTACCGGGCGCGCAACACGCCACATCAGGTTGTCACTGGGAAGGGGATGGGTGGTGGCCAGTGTGTGCGCGTTTTGATTCTGAAATGAAATGGATGGATGTGATGCCTAGACACCTGCAATTAGCACGCGTTAGTTAATTAAGCGTGGATCAGCCCAGGCAGGCGTCTCAATGCTGCGTGCATTGCCTTGTATCCAAAGAGTGAGAATTTGAGACGCTGGTGGTTGAATTGACCCAAATTGTGTGTGTTTCCACTGGTTGTGTATGTATGTATGTATGTGTGTGTAAGTGTGTTTGATCTTGGCCACTACTTTAGCATTTTTCGTCTAGTAACATATATGTAAAAGGTGCAACTACTTTTTTTATTCTTATTATTAGGATAAAAATAATGAATTAAACTCCATGCATGATGCATGGCCGACACTCATACACTCTCACGGCAAGCCACGACCATAGTGGTCGTGGTCGTGACCACACTGGGCCAAGGGATGGCGGTGGAAGGGGTGGGTACTGCAACGCCAGTCACGATACTCGATGTGTTTTCATTCCGGTCACAACATCTGTGATGCATCGATCGTTACGATTGTGGGGGATGTTCGTCGTCTTACAACTTTCGGATTCTTCTCCAATCTCACTGTCTGTGTCGCTCCCGTTGTGACTGCGGGGGATGTTGAGTATCCAGTGAGCCGGACATGCTTTCCTGGAAGTGGACCGTCCACGGCACGTACACGGCGAGTTCTGCCTACATAGCGCTGTTCATCGGCGCAACAACCGCACCCTACTGACAACTCATTTGGAAATCTTGAGCCCCCACTAATGCGAAGATATTTCTATGGTTGGCCTCCATCGACCGTTGCTGGACTGCCGATCGTCGAATGAGACATAACCTCCCCCGCGACCCCATTTGCAAGTTGTGCAACCAGGAAGACGAAACCCTGCATCACTTGCCCGTGGGATGCGTCTTCTCCCGCAATATCTGGCACGATACCATGGTTTGGTGTCGCATGACCGTGCTACGTAGCTTCTGTGTATACCTTGTACTCATGTATTTGTACACGTTGTGTACCCCTATATATATGAGAGAGCCACACCCTATTGGGTGTCGAGCAGTTTCCCACAAATCATTACGTTTTACATGGTATCAGAGCCAAGAGGTCTTGAGTTCAAGACCCTGCCAACGCAGTATTAAAAATAAATGATTTTGCGGCCTACATCGATCCCACGTCTAAGGACTAAAATAGCCTAGACGTGAGGGGGAGTGTTGAAATATATTGCCCGCCTCCCTCCATCAGTTCGGACTTTTGGATGAGTTGGCTGGAGCATGAATTCAATATGGCCGGATCCCATCTGTCATGGCCGCCGCCGCTCCGGCTGCTGCCGCCCCGCCCGCCGCTGTGGCCCTTGGTGCCCAGGACGGTGGTGCCTCTCCGTTTTTGGCGTCACGGCCCCTTGTCTCCTTGACCGGTGCTGCCGCCCCGCCTGCTGCCGAGCCGCCGGCGGTCTATATGGCTCCCGCGGCTACTTCGTGGATGGGGTATCCGCCTGCGCCGGCTGTGTCAACTGGCGCCCCAGCCACGTTGCCGACGGCTCAGCCGTCGGCATCTCCCTATGGAGCCCCGGCCCCGTCGGGATACTTTCCACACAACGGCGCCCCACCCACTGCGTTGCCGACGGCTGAGCCGTCGGCATCTCCCTATGGAGGCCCGGCCCCGTCGGGCTATCCTCAACACCCAGCGCTGGCGACCGCGCCTCCTCACGGTGCCTCCTATGCCTACGGGGTGCCCTACAGTGGGCCGTCGGCGTTTGTCCCGCAGCCCTACAGTGGGTCGTCTGCATTGGTGCCGCGTTCCTACAGTGAGCCGTCGGCATACCCTGAGGCCAACTTGTTCCCTGGCTTCTATGCGCCACCGCCGTCACCGGATCATGCTGCACCGTTCTACTTTGCGCACCTCATCCCGGTGAAGCTGACCACAGACAACTACTTGTCGTGGCGCGCTCAAGTACTACCGCTTCTTCGCAGCCGCTATTTGGAGGGTTATGTGGATGGCACATTACCGTGTCCTCCACCACATCATCCGGCGCATCATGCTTGGGTGGCTCAGGATCAAGCCATCCTCTCTGCCATCCAGTCCTCTCTCACGGAGGGGGTCTCGTCATTGGTCATCTTTGCCGCCACATCTCACGATGCGTGGACGGCCCTCCATACCAGTTATGCTTCGCAGTCACAGGCACGTGCTCATGCTATCCGCACTGCGCTTTGGGAGGTGAAGCTCCATGACCTCACCATCACTGCCTACTTCAACAAGGTGACGGGCATGGCTGACACACTTGCCTCCATCGACAAGGCTCTTGGTCCGGAGGAGTTCACTTCCTACGTGGTTAATGGATTGAGTGACGACTATGATAACTTGGTTGAGAATATCAATGGTCGTGACACTCCCATTCAGCCACGTGAGTTGTATGCGTGTCTTCTTGCCACAGAACGGCGCATTCAGGCTCGTCGCTCCACTCCGACTTTCTCTTCTGCCAACGCTGCAACGCGGGGCAAGGGCAAGTCCTTCACTCCACCGCCTGGTGGCAAGCCGCCGGCTGTTCCCAACCCGCGGGCTACCACTACCACTGTTGGCGGTCGCGTCCGTGGCTGATGTGCCTCTTGCGGCGCTCAGGTTCCTTGTCAGCTTTGTGGACTTGATGGCCATCTTGCTTCCCGTTGTCACCGTCGCTTCAAGAAGGAGTTCCTGGGTATTGGGAACAATGGTAAAGGGAATGAAAAGCAGGCTGCCTTGGCGAGTCATGAGCCAGGACACACTCCTTCGTACCCCGTTGATGCATCATGGTACATGGATACAGGAGCAACCAACCACCTGACGAGTGATATGGGCAAACTGTCTACTCATGAGCCGTACCGTGGGCATTATCAGGTTCACACTGCAAATGGGGAAGGTATGCACATCTCACACATTGGTTAGGCATCTCTTCTTACACGTCGATCCACTCAGCTTCGTCTTCTTAACGTTCTTCGTGTTCCCTCTGTTTCACGTAATTTACTTTCAGTTCCTAAACTTACACGTGATAATAATGTTCTTGCTGAATTTCATCCTTTCCAATTTTTTGTAAAGGACCGGGACACGAGGGACATACTTCTTAGAGGTCGACTGCGCAACAATGGTCTTTATGCACTTGATGTGCATCCAGCTCCTAGTGCTTTCAGCGGTGTTCGTGTGTCTCCTTCACATTGGCATACGCGTCTTGGTCATCCTGCTCCTCCCATCGTTCGCCATGTACTTCATCACCATGAGCTTCCAGTAGTGTCCAATAAACATGTTGATACAGTTTGTGATGCCTGTAAGCAAGGCAAGAGTCACCAACTTCCCTTTTCTGAGTCGAGTCGTGTAGTCAATAAACCGCTTGAGCTTGTGTTTTCGGATGTATGGGGCCATGCCCAAACCTCTGTTAGTGGTCATAATTATTATGTCAGTTTCATTGATGCTTACAGTCGGTTCACTTGGCTTTATCTTCTTAAACGCAAGTCTGATGGGTTTAATGTTTTCTTACAATTTCAAGCGCATGTTGAGCGTCTGCTCGACCATAAAATAATTCATGTGCAGTCCGGTTGGGGGGTGAGTACCACAACCTCAATGCCTTCTTTATGAAGTTTGGAATTACACATCGTGTGTCTTGTCCACACACACATCAGCAGAATGGTGTAGCCGAGCGTAAGCATCGTCACATAGTTGAGACTGGTCTTGCTTTGCTTGCCCATGCCTCCGTGCCGTTCAGGTTCTGGAGTGATGCATTTTCCACTGCATGCTTTCTCATTAACAGACTCCCTACACGACTCCGTCAGATGAAAACACCACTCGAACTCTTGCTGAATGAAGTTCCAGATTATACGTTTCTCAAAGTCTTTGGGTGTGCGTGTTGGCCACATCTTCGTCCATATAACCAACGCAAGTTGTAGTTCCGGTCTAAACAGTGTGTGTTTCTTGGTTATAGTTCTCTTCATAAAGGGTACAAGTGTCTTCATGTTCCCTCTAATCGCGTCTACATTTCTCGTGACGTGGTGTTTGATGAGAATGTCTTTCCTTTTTCCACACCTCCGGTCACTTCCAACACTCCCATTGCACCCGAGAAATCTGCTTTACCTGTGACTGATCAATTTGTTGATGCTGCATATACCCCTTTGTTGTTACCTAACCATGGTGCAGGTGTTGGACAAGGAGCACGTCTCGAGCTTCTGGATGAGCAGCCGCCTGCGGTTGCGCGGGATGCCTTGGTCTCGCCGACTAGGCTGGCTAACACGCCCGTGCTGGCTGAACCGCTCGAGCCGGCTGAGCCAGGCTCACCTGTGGTGGTGTCGCCCGACGCTCTGGCACAGCCCGGCTCGCCCAAGCCAGCCCCTATCGTGGTGGCCACGCCCGTGTCGACGTCTGCGTCAATGCTCGAGCCGGCTACACCGGCATCCTCTGCTCCCTCGCCGGACCGGTCTCCTGCAGCTAGGGAGCAGTCTGCTTCATCATCATCAGCTTCACTGACTCCGTCACCGCCGCCACCGTCGCCGCCGGCTGCTCCTCTGCGTCCTCGTACGCGCAGTCAGAGTGGCATCGTTCGACCGAAGGAGCGCACTGACGGCACTGTTGCGTGGATTGCGGCATGTGTTGCTCAGACAGATCCTGACCCCACTGCTGAGCCTCGGCATTTTCAGGCAGCTCTCCGAGTTCCTCATTGGCGCTCTGCCATGGAGCAGGAGTTTCAGGCGCTACTGAAGAACGATACTTGGCGCTTGGTTCCTCCTGTGTCTGGTGTTAACATCATTGACTCCAAATGGGTGTTTAAGGTAAAAAAGCATGCTGATGGTTCTATTGAGCGCTACAAGGCACGGTTGGTGGCAAAAGGTTTTAAACAACGCTATGGTCTTGATTATGAGGATACCTTCAGTCCGGTTGTTAAACCTACCACCATTCGTTTGCTTTTGTCCTTGGCTGTCACCAAAGGTTGGTTCCTTCGTCAGCTCAATGTTCATAATGCTTTTCTTCATGGAGTCTTGGAGGAGGAAGTGTACATGCGGCAACCTCCAGGTTTTGTTGATCCTGCTCGTCCACATCACTTGTGTCGTCTTGTTAAGGCGCTTTATGGACTCAAGCAGGCTCTTCGTGCATGGCATGCCAGACTTGGCTCAGTTCTTCCACGCCTTGGCTTTGCTCTGTCGGTGGCTGACACCTCTCTGTTCCTGTTTCATCGTCCTGAGGTGACTATGTATCTTCTGGTTTATGTTGATGACATTATTCTTATCAGCTCCTCAGAGGCTGCTGCTGATCGTCTGCTGTCTGCTCTGGGCGGTCATTTTGCGGTCAAGGATCTGGGCGCTCTCCATTACTTCCTTGGTTTGGAGGTTACACGGTCTCCTGCTGGCCTGACTCTCACCCAGCATCGGTATTCTTTGGACATGCTTCGTCGTGCTGGCATGATGCAATGCAAGTATGCTACCACCCCCATGTCGGTGACCGATAGATTATAGGCTTTGGATGGTGCCTTGTGCTACTTCTTGAGCATTCGTTGGTTTTCCCTTGAAGAGGAAAGGGTGATGCAGCAAAGTAGATAAGTATTTCCCTCAGTTGTTGAGAACCAAGGTATCAATCCAGTAGGAGATACAAGCAAGTCCCCAATAGATGTACCTACACAAAGAATCAAACACTTGCACCCAACGCTATAAAGGGGTGTCAATCCCTTCACGGTTACTTGCAAGGATTAGATCTGATAGAGATAGATGGAAAAGATTGCTTGAAAGTACAGTAAAACTAATGTAAAAAGATTGCAGAAATATATTTTTGGTATTTTTGGTTTTAGATCTGAAAGTATAATATGGAAAATAGACCCGGGGGCCATAGGTTTCACTAGAGGCTTCTCTCATGAAGGCAAATATTACGGTGGGTGAACAAATTACTGTCGAGCAATTGATAGAAAAGCGCATAGTTATGACGATATCCAAGGCAGTGATTATGCATATAGGCATCACGTCCGTGTCAAGTAGACCGAAACGATTCTGCATCTACTGCTATTACTCCACACATCGACCGACTCCTGCCTGCATCTAGAGTATTAAGTTCATGAAGAACAGAGTAACGCATTAGGTAAGATGACATGATGTAGAGGGATAAACTCAAGCAATATGATGAAAACCCCATCTTTTTATCCTCGATGGCAACAATACAATACGTGCCTCGCTACCCCTACTATGTCAATGGGTGAGGACACCGCAAGATTGAACCCAAAACTAAGCATTTCTCCCATTGCAAGAATTACCAATCTAGTTGGCCAAACCAAACCAATAACTCGAAGAGACTTGCAAAGATATGAAATCATGCATATAAGAATTCATAAAAGACTCAAATAATATTCATAGATAATCTGATCATAAACCCACAATTCATCGGATCTCGACAAACACACCGCAAAAGAGTATTACATCGGATAGATCTCCATGAAGATCATGAAGAACATGGTATTGAAGAAGAAAGAGAGAGAAGAAGCCATCTAGCTACTAGCTATGGACCCGAAGGTCTGTGGTGGACTACTCACGCATCATCGGAGGGGCAATTGAGTTGATGTAGATGCCCTCCGTGATCGAATCCCCCTCCGGCAGATTACCGGAAAAGGTCCCCAGATGGGATCTCACGGGAACAGAGGCTCCTGGCAGCGGAAAAGTATTATCGTGGCTCTTTTTGGTATCCAGGGAATATTTGGGAATTTATAGGCCGAAGAGTAGGGTTAGGAGGGCTGCCGTGGGCCCACAAGCCAGGGGGGCGCACCCTACCCCCTGGGCGCGCCCCTGTGGCTTGTGGCCACACGGCGGCTCTTCTGCCTTGGTCTCCAAGCTTGGTAGGTTCCTTCTGGTCCAAGAAAAATCATTCCGAAGATTTTATTCCGTTTGGACTCCGTTTATTATTCCTTATCTGCAATACTCAAAAACAAGAAAAAAACAGAAACTGGCACTATGCACTAGATTAATAGGATAGTCCCAAAAATAATATAAAATAGCATTTTAATGCATATAAAACATCCAAAACGGATAATATAATAGCATGGAACAATCAAAAATTATAGATACGTTGGAGACGTATCACCTTGCTTCCTTCAGATGATGCTACAGAGTACCGCAGTGTTGTTGGTGGCTTGCAGTACTTGACCATCACACGGCCGGACATCTCTTTTGCGGTGAACCGTGTGTGTCAGTTTCTTCATGCTCCTCGGACTTCGCACTGGTCAGCTGTGAAGCGTATACTGCGGTATGTCTCTCATACTGCCTCCTATGGCTTGCATCTTCGGGCTACCTCCTCGACTGCGCTTTTGGGATTTTCTGATGCGGATTGGGCTGGGAGCCTGGATGACCGGCGATCCACGGGGGGCTATGCTGTCTTCTTTGGTCACAACTTGATCGCCTGGAGCGCGCGTAAGCAGGCCACAGTATCTCGGAGTAGCACTGAAGCAGAGTACAAGGCAGTTGCCAATGCTACCGCTGAGCTCATTTGGGTACAGTCTCTTTTGAGAGAGTTGGGAGTCTCCCAGGAGCAGCCGCCGGTTCTTTAGTGTGACAACATTGGTGCGACATATCTTTCGTCTAATCCAGTTTTTCATGCTCGTACCAAGCACATCGAAGTTGACTATCATTTTGTGCGGGAACGTGTTGCACAGATGCTTCTTCATATCAAGTTCGTCTCATCTAAAGATCAACTTGCTGACATCTTCACGAAGCATCTTCCACAACCTCAATTTGAAGGATGTAGGCGCAATCTTAACTTGCTTTGTACTCCAGGTCACAGTTAAGATTGAGGGAGGGTGTTATATGATGTATATACGTAGCTTCTGTGTATACCTTGTACTCATGTATTTGTACACGTTGTGTACCCCTATATATATGAGAGAGCCACACCCTATTAGGTGTCGAGCAGTTTCCCACAAATCATTACGTTTTACACGTGCCACCTCCAAGATGGAGCCCTTGACTTCTTTGCGTGGTGGACCTCCGCTGCGTTCAGTGTGCCGTCATGCCTTTGCAAGGGTCTTAACACCATGATCATCCTCACGGCATAGGCCATTTGAAAGCACCGCAACGCTGCCCTCTTCGACGCCGCAACCCCATCCTCCACCAAGCTACTCGATGACATCAAGCAGGATGCTAGACTATGGGCCAGAGCCGGTGTCAAAGGGCTCGATAGAACCATTCCTGTAACCTGAACCTTAACTAACTAAGGCTGAGCAACCTGCCCCCCCTGCTCACTTTAGCGCTTTCGATGTCGCCATTCGTGTGTACGACGCCGAAAGACGCTGCCCCTGTAACTCTTTTCACTCTAACCTATCAATGGAATGATACGCAACCTTGCGTATTCGAGAAAGAAAAATGTTGAGTATTGTGAAATATAGGATAGTGTAGGATTTATTCTAACTTGTTTTGTACTCGAATAAGATCATGTACTCCTATATATATACCATGAGGCTCAAACAATAAATCAAATCAATTCCACAAATCCCTCTATTTCTCTTACATGGTATCAATCTTACCTCGATCCTAAACCCTAGCAGCCACCGCTTCCGCACTGTGCCGCCTCCAGGGAGGTCGATCTCCATAATCTGCACCAGGGGCCGCGCAACCCGTACCCAGGGTTCGTCCGCCGATCTTGTTGATCGGCTGCCGTAAAGAGTCATTTTCTCGATCCGTTGATCCAGATTTTTCTCTCTCGCCGTTCGGTTGATCATCATCTTTTTTTTTTAGTTTTTCGATCTAAGATCGGTTTGCGTCGTCCGTCGCCGTCTCTCATCCAAAACACGTGTCTGCTTCATTGACATCTTCATCGTCTTCGGTTGGATAGTGCCTCCAGCTTCACGCATGTCTCGCTAGTGCGCTGGTACGGCCGCTGCTAGGCTGTCTGCGCTGGACTCGCGTCCTCGCTGTGTGGCCCGCGGCCATGCGCGAACGCGGTTCACCGCTCCAGCGCCAGCCGCCCGACCAGAAACCAACACCGCGTGCTTGGGCCACTCATGCGATGCATCATGCATGCCTTGGCTGCTCATGTGTGGCTGCACGTGTGCCCAACTGTGGGCTGTGGCTGTGGCTGCTCGCGTATCCGTCGGCCTCCTGCACAGCGCTTGTCCCGTCCGGCCGCGCGACGCACGCTGCGGACACCTGCATCGCCAACCGAACAGTTATCCGACCTCACGAACCGATCGGATTGCGCGATCAGCTTTATCGGCGCCGCGCGACCGACCTGATCAGTCGGTCACGCGCATTCATAGGTCCCGTGAAGATCGTCTCCGAGTACAACTCCCCTCCACCGATCAAGCAACGTGTTACCGCTGCATCACTTCATTGGGCTGCAGCGCCGTCGTCCCGTGGTTCTCTCCGCGGCTGCACCGACCCATGCGTTGCCGTTGTGTCGCCCCAAGGCCGTCCCCGCGGCTGCACCGACTCGAGCGATGCCGCTGCGTCGCCCTGTCGGGCCGTAGCGCCGCGGCACGTGGTCCACGCCGTCGCCCCGAGGCCGTGCCTGCGGCTGCACCAACCCGCGCGATGCTGTTGTGTCGCCCCTTCGGGCCGTAGAGCTGCGCCACGCGGTCCACGCCGCCGTGGCCCCGACCCGCACGCTGCCGCTGCCTCGCCCTTTCGTGCTGCAGCGCCGCGGCACGCGGTCCACTCCACCGTCCCCGCGCATCGACTTCTATGTGGTATGCGCCGCACCGCCTACCTTGGCGTAGGAACGCCACCGTCCGAGCACGGTCTTCGTCACGTTATGGGGTTCTTCTTCGCCTACTTCGACCACTACCACTGCTCGCCTACCGGCGATCGACGTGCCCCCTCCCCCATGTGCTGCCTCTGGTTCCACCGACTACATCGCCATCCACCTCTTCGTCTTCATCCACTACGTGTTCCCGGGCTTGGCAAACCCGGCGCGACGCCTCGTCAACACCGTCTTCTTCCCAGCACACCACTGCGGCCCTGACTAACACGACGCGTCCTTGTGCCCGCGGCTCCACGGCGACCACCTCGACACCGGCCACCTCCGACTCAATATCGACCATGGCTACACCACCCTATACTCTCGGCTACATCGACTTCGACACAAAGGGCTATCAACTCGTTTGAGCAACTCATCGGCTTCCTCTACGACAGTCAACGCGTCCGCAACGCGACATCGTCCACGACGCTCCCGCTACAACTGCGGGGGGATGTCAACCCGACGGCTGCTATTCTCTTCAGTCTGACCGTCTGCGACGCTCATGTTGTTCGCAACGCTACCGGTACGACTGCGGGGCGGTGTTAGAGATATATTTGGTAATTAGAGATTGTCCGGGATTAGGTAGGTGTTGTTTCCATCTTTATCTCTAGGAGGCATATTGCCCTCCAAGTCTTGTACTCAATATATACTTGCCCTCGAGGCTCAATAATACATCCAACGCATTACGCCAATCCTCTCCCCTCTATTCCTCTTACAAGTCAAGCTGATGGCAGTTGGAGGAGGGTCCGTCCCCTTCTAGCTAGGTTCCCAGCAGCTCTTGTAATGTTAAGCATCAAGATTTAAAGGGTTAATTAATTTTAGAAAGAATTGCATCCTCTGTTTAGAGTGGTCGTGTTCGCTGGTGGAGCTAACTAATTAAAGTATCTAGCATATTTGGTAAATTTTAAGTTCGGGATTAACTATATGCTATAGGCACCTGTTTGGGATTAACATACCATCAGAAGAAAGTAATACTCCCTCCGTACCAAAATATAGGTCGCTGGGAGAGTTTTCCGACCAGGTGAAAAAGGGGTGAAATGACCAGATTACCCCTGATTGGAATTCCACCAGATCGCCGAGTCGTCTCCTACCTCCAGCCCCGCCCCGCCTCCTCCCTCCACCCCCGCCTCCACCTCTCCCTCCGCCCTCCACCCCCACCTTCACCTCTCCCTCCTCCTTCTTCAGCCACGGCTAGGCCACCATCCCCTGCTGTTGCTCGCCTCCATCACCTGCTGATGCTGATCGTGTAGGTGATGTTGATCCAGCCATAGAGCAGCTTCTGATCCAGCGCCCCTGCTTCTCTCCTCAGGTGTTGCGGATCCAGCACCAGCTCCAGCTCCAACCATCTCCTGGGCTCCTTCTCCTGCAACAACAACAGCAGTAATTTGCAAGAGAACAACAACATCAGTATTAATAAGCAGCAGTTTGATAGCAGTAGCAATACCTGACAGCAGCAACAACAGTACAACAGTAAGAACCAGCATTTTGACATGGCAGCAACACTAGTTTGAGAGCAGTACCTGACAACAACACATGTCTTGATGTTACCTTTGATGACAGCAGCACAACAATAATTTGCATACCAAAAGAAGCAAGAGAGTAGAGTTAACCGGGATGTCACCTTTGATGAGACCAAGCATGAAGAGGCTGCAAATGTAGGGCGGGAACTTGACGAAGATCTAGAAAGAAGCACATAACCTGCTACTACTAGGCGGCTCCATTGACAACTTCTTCTTCTGCCTCCTTCTGACCAACCAAGGAGCAGGAGGCTAAGACTCGGAGCTTTCCTCCCAAACCCCCAAATTCGGAGCACCAACGAACTTCAAGGGAACCAAAATCCTTGGTCGACCAAACTTGGCAAAACTTTGGACGGTTGGGAAGCAACGAGCGAAACCCCGGACATAAGCAAGGGTAGAATACCTTCCTGCCTTCAATACCTTCCTGCATTTCAATTAACTGAAAATATTCCAGTTAATTTAAATTAACAAAAAAGGTTTATGTTAATCAGTTAACAGAATTCTGCATGTCCAGTCCAAGTTCTGCATGTCTGAACAACACACAGAGCGCACCGCCATGTTAGATCAATTAAGAAGCAGGTTGATCAGAAGTTCAGAGCACTAATCCAGCAAGTAGAGAACGGGGTGCACAGAGTCACTTGCCATTGGGCGCAGAAAGAACTCCCGGTCCCGGATTGCTCCAGCCGATGGGGCCCTGAACATGGAGTAGTTTAATTAAACATGGATAGCAATCTGTAGGAGTAGTTTAACAATTTTGAAAGCAATCTGTAGTTTAACATGGAGTAGTTTAACAATCTTGAAAGCAATCTGACTAAAAACAATCTTGAAAGCAGTCAATCTTGTTAAATACTCCAAGCAAAATTTGGTCTATTTGCAGTCAATCTTGTTAAATACTCCAAGCAAAATTACTCCAAGCAAACTTTTTGGATTTTTCTGAATTTTGCAAGAGAAGAGAAGAGAATTACTCCAAATTCTTTAAATGAAAAGGTTTGCTGCTCCTAATTACTCCTAATTAACTGAAAAAGTTTCAGTTAACTACCAAGCTACACTTATTGTACTACACCAAGCTACAAATACTGTAGCTCATTCAGTACTACCTAATGCTGCACGTACGTAGTTCAAGCAGTACTACACCAAGCTACAAATACTGCAAATCCAAGTTTGGTAGTCTCCCACTGGACATATCCAAATCCAAGTTTGGCCGTAGAGGACACTGATTATAAATAAAGACTACTCCAGGAGTACAATAAGCTGAAACTTTAAACAATATGAAGTCTCCATGTGCGAAAATAAACAGGTGATACTGATACTGTACATCACCGATAAGAGTAAAGCTCTTAAATTCCAGTACTCATCTCTTACTCTTCTCGAGATCGCTTGCTACTACTGCAAGCACTACTCCAAGCAAGCACTACTCACATTTTTTAGTTAAGCAGAGAGTAAATGTTAAGCAGAGCACCAACAGAGTACAACAAGCATCACCGCCAACAAGCAAAATTCCAGATGCAAAACTTGGTAGAGTACTCCACTTTTCATAGCTGCACAGAATTAAAAAAATCAGTAGCAACAAGCAAACTAAGACTAGCACATAAACTTGCTGGAGTACTCCAGTTTTCTTTTCTTTTCAGTTAACAAAGAATTAAGCACACTCACTTGCAAAAATTATTCCTAACAGAGCACTACCGACATTAACAATTGGATTTACTCCTAACATTTCCTGCAGGAGATAATCAACATTTTGCTACTCCAATTTAACCACAGAATCCAAGAGTACTCTGTTAGGAAATGAATACACCCAGTAGTACTGCTGAAGTAAACTTTATGCTCCACAATTGGAGTACAAAGAGGATCACTACTCCACAATTGAAAACAGTGTACACTGTAAGATCCCAGAAAAGGAATAATTTAGCAGCAACAATTTGTACCTATTCATCCCCAACGGCAACCTCCTGGATTAAAATGAGTACACCTTTCACAAATCCTTGAGTACACAGCAGGTCTCCTGCAGCCCAGCACCGAACACCAACAAGGCGTGAGTACACAGCGTCTTCATCCTCCTCTCCGTGCTTCGAGTCGAGTTGTTGCTGCTCAAAATCCATGGCGTCTTCATGGCATTGAGCCGAGTTGCTGCGTGCGTGAGGCAGGAAAGGAGAAGAAATCTCAGGGAAGGGAAGGAGAAAGAGAAGAAATCCAAGAGGAGAGGATAAGGGGGCGGACCTGGATGTCGTCGGGGTAGCCTTCCTGTCCCTGAGCCATGGGGTAAGCTCGCCAGAGCCAGTACAGATTGTGGCGCCGCTCCAGGGAGCAGATCAAGCGCCGGCGCGCCCAGCAACACCATCAGCGGCTGATAAAAAATGGACCTGTGACCCTGGGTGTTGTTAGAAATAATCTTGATTGCCTAGAGTACTAGGGTGTCACATGCGTATTGGAGTTTGACTTGAAGCTGAGCAGTACTAGTTTTGGTTGATACGTGTACGAGTAGGTTTGGCAGCAAAGTTCGTTTAGGATAGTGATTATGTTAGAGTCCGGATAGGTTCTTTGGTGCGTCCGTGTTGGAAGTCTTGTACGAGTCGGATAGCTAGCCGGTGCGTGAGGTCGTGTATATATATACACCAGGTCGCGTGAGTTTTGTATCACCGTGGAGTGAAAAGGAGAAATAAAGAAAAAAAACAAAGGGCACGACAAGGGCCCTTGGCTACAAGTTATTGTGTGCGCGCGTTCGTGAGATTTTGATGTGATCGATCCGTGGGCGAAATCCCAACAATTGGTATCTAGAGCAAGGTCGGTTTGAAGCTGTGCTTGCCCCGGGGTGGCGACCGACTAGCGCCTCGGGGCGGGCCATGAAGTCGCTGGATGGTGAAGCGACTAGGATGATCAGGCGATCGTCGTTAAGTGGAGCGACAAGGCGGGAGACGGCGGGCTGTCGTCGGCCATGTGGCGGAAGGAGATTGTTGATGAGGGAGTGGTGCCGAGGTGCGGCGCTGTAGATCATCAAGATCGTCGTCCGGGGGTATTCGGATGAGTCAAGGAGTCGTGTGTGTTTGCACGATCAGTCGTCGTCGCGTATGTGAGTCGTCGTCGTGTCGAAGTGCTTGTCTCTGTGTGGATTCGTTGAAGGTGAAGCGGTGTGCACGGTGTTCCGTGAGTCATGTCCATGTCCTCGTGGAGCGTCCTGGTTGTGGCCAGCGTGGGTTCAGTGTGATTCCGAAGGCGGACGATGGTAGGCGAAGCCATCGTAAAGTGAGGAGGTGTGCGAGCAGTGGAGAGTGGATCTACTGCAAGCAAGTACAAGAGAAGTATGGTGCGAACCGAGTGCAAGGCAGCGGCCAAGCAATGGCGGTGGCACAACATGGCAGAGCAAAGGAGAGGTGCTGCATGTTTCCAGGCGGGTCATACTTAGTGTGCGGATATGACGGTTTAGTCGATGAGTCTACAAGTTGCGGATCTTCAATAAATCAAGACCAGAGGAAGTACGAGGAAGTACAAGGAGATGACATGTCAAGATTAGGGGGAGATTGTTAGAAATAATCTTGATTGCCTAGAGTACTAGGGTGTCACATGCGTATTGGAGTTTGACTTGAAGCTGAGCAGTACTAGTTTTGGTTGATACGTGTACGAGTAGGTTTGGCAGCAAAGTTCGTTTAGGATAGTGATTATGTTAGAGTTCGGATAGGTTCTTTGGTGCGTCCGTGTTGGAAGTCTTGTACGAGTCGGATAGCTAGCCGGTGCGTGAGGTCGTGTATATATATACACCAGGTCGCGTGAGTTTTGTATCACCGTGGAGTGAAAAGGAGAAATAAAGAAAAAAACAAAGGGCACGACAAGGGCCCTTGGCTACAAGTTATTGTGTGCGCGCGTTCGTGAGATTTTGATGTGATCGATCCGTGGGCGAAATCCCAACAGGTGTGAGAGAACTATAGGGTTGAGGGCTGTCAGGGTGGTTGCAGGTTGATGGGGAGCAAGCCGGCGACGAGGAGGAAGAGGGCGGCGACGACGGAGCGACACGACGGCGACGAAGACAGGGCGGCGACGACGGAGCGACACGACGGCGACGGGGAGAGGGCGGTGTGTAGTGGAGAGAGAGGGGAGCGAGTGGGGAACGACTGGTCGAGGGCAGTTTTGGAAAGTTGAAAAAGTGCGTAACGTGACGAAATTTCTACTAGGAATGCTCCAACGACCTACATTTCGGAACAGAGGGAGTACTAGCTAGTCTACATTCTGAGAACTGCATGCATGTGTAGGTAGAAAATATACCTCTCGAGGCATGGTGACTAGTGTTCCAATGAAGGCCCGGCAAAGGCAGGAAGCTCCACAGATCAATCTAACCCATCGAGCTGCACCTCCAGATGAATTAATTTGCTAGTTTGCACCTAGTCACCATAAGAGATCAGTAGGTATTAGTTATGTCCTTGCCTGAACAAACATTGCTAGTAGATACATAACAAAAATACTGGTTCTTTTGGAAAGAAAAGAAACTGCAAGCAATTAAGATGAGAAATATATGTAACAGAAGAATCATATTGATAGTTTTGATAGTACCTTAATCAGTAGGCTGGCTGTGACAACTTGTGTGCTGATCTATATTGAGATTGCAGAAGAAACAATATATATGTTGGCTGTGGCGGTAGAAGATGAATGTTTATGCCAGGTGAATAAGGAACAATGGATGAATGAATGGGGATATTGGAGACTTGCTGGTATGCAATGCAGGGCTTGCTTGTGTTGTGTGTGTGGTCTTTGGCTTTAGTTTGCAGGGCCAAAGCAAGCATGAGTAGCTAGCTGGTTCTTTGCTTGAGGCCGGAGCTACGAAAGAATAAAGATCAATTGTCTGCTTCCTTCCTTCCTTTTCTTTTTCTTTGAATAAAGACCTGGGACTGGATTCCAAGCAGTATCAAAAGGCGTGCGGGAGTGACTCATAGATTTTCTTTTCTTCCCCTTTTTCATGAAAAACATAAAACATAACAGTGCCGCAAACAGCCGTGGAGGAAGTATATATATCCAGCAGTTTTGCAGACATAAGCCCAAATCTGCCATTTGTACTGAAAATACCACGATTATAAAGATCTCTAGTCCATTATACCGACCATGCTGCAGTGAAATCTCTAGTCGTTCTCTCTTCATTTTTGGGTTGCCTTGTCCGGCAGTTTTGTTTTGTTTTTCCACCGTAGCCCAGAAGATCATCCATCATGTAACATGAAAGGCGGGAGCCTCTCGACACGCTGCCGTCGAATGTAGAATAGGGAAGGAAGGATGCCATACCGTCGTTTCTAAAAGGAGATGAAAGCCTTTGGTAAGCTGAAGGAAGTTTTGGTTGGCTGATGCTGCACTCATGTGTAACTGCAAATTTTTGCAATTTTTGTTTACTGAATAATGTGTCAAGGAGGGAGAAGAAACAATTGTGTACATAGTTGAAATGAAAAGAAGAGATGTCATCATATACTGTATTGTTTGAATTTCAGCTAACATATCCTAGGATATGTTGCCAGAGACCCGCTTCGGTACAACTCCCCTCACAATACGTATAAAGGGTAAGATGGACTTTTCGCATCGCTGAAACATATACACAGTATGCGTAGAGAGGTGACAGCAACTGGGCCGGCCAACTCAACGGCACCGAAGTTAGATTGGTGCCAAAAAATAGTGATAAGAACGCTGTTGGAAAGTATCGAACTCGTGACCTGCACCTCGTACCTAAGTAAAGCTAGCCACTAGAGACAACGGCTGCTAGTGACAAAAACATGCGGAAGCTTTTTATGAATTAGCACTAGTAACGGCACATTCACTGTAGCAGCATTCCTTGCTGCACCGTACAGAATTTGAATTATTTACAAACGTTTTGGAAAACATGACCAGGTTTTCGAAAAAAAATATAAATAAAATTCGAAATGTATATATATTTTTTGAAAAAAGTGAAAATTATTGGAAAGTTCCAACATTTTTCAATAACAGCAACAGAATTTGAAAACTAGATCATTTTCCAATATAAATCATTTAAAATTCCTTGATTGTTTTTGCTGAAAATGATAACATTTTTTGAAATTCCCCAGACATTTTTGAAATTTTCGAACAATTTTTCAAACATTAATATTTTTTGAATTTAAATACAAATTTTAAAAACAAATATGTTTTTGAAAATTCCCAAACATTTTTCAAACTTCACAGAACATTCTTTTAAATTGTGAATAAATTTTAAACGCGAATATCCAAGCATTTGTTATTTTGAAATATTTTTATATAAGCGAACAATTTTAACATATCCATTTTTTTAGAAAATGGCAACATTTCTTAAATTTGGGACAAATACTTGAAAATGAAACATTTTTAAACTTTATGTTCAGTTTTTAAAAAGGATTAAACTTTAAGAAAAGGACTAAAATGTATGCCAAATTGTTTGGGTTTTCAACATGTTTTGCACTGTTTTGAAGTTTTCTTGGTGAAAAAAGACCGATAAATGGTCGGACGCGTCACAACATGTATACAGTGTGGGAAGTTGTTCAAACCTGACATGGACGTCTACCATGGGCATGTCCACCTTCTTGCAAAATTTGGGGTCATTTCAAGAATGTCCCTAGACCATGTTCAATGAAGGGGGTTCGGGTAGCCGAGAAGGGTCTGTCTAAGAGCACATTGCTCTTGACATCCTTTAAATGGCCCCAATTTTTTTCATGTCCTGGTATGACCAACTCAAGGTAGCATGTCAAATTGTTTTGGTTTTTGACAAACTTTGCATTTTTGAGGTTATCTCAGTCAAAAAGGCGAATAAATGGTCGGACGTGTCGCACCTTACATACGGTGTCGGAAATCTTTCAAACCTGACATGGATGTCTATCATTGGCATATCCACATGCTTGCAGAAGTTGGGTCATTTGAAGGATGTCCAAACATAGACCATGTTGAGCGGAGGGTAATAATTCTAATTTTTTTCATGACCTTGTATGACCAATTCAAGGCATAATAGACCGTGTTCAAAAACTTTTGCATTTTCTGAAGTTTCATGGTGAAAAGGGGCGACAAATGGCCGGACATCTCGCAAAGTGCAAAGGGTGTTAGAATTTGTTCATACCTGGCATGAATGCCTAACATGAGCATGCCCATCTCTTCCAAAATTGGGGTCATTTATCCATAGTTCAAAAGAAATACACCAATTGAGAGGAGTGTGGCGGACAAGGCCAGACGGGTGCATCCGTGAGCATATAGTTTTTCCAAATTTGAATGCTTCTGTTATTTGCAATTTTCGTCATTATCAAACATTTTCTTATGTCCTAACCATTTCTTGAAATTTATCAACAAGTTTGGAGTTTCAAATTGTGTATGAAATTTTACAAACTTGATCACTGTTTTAAAAGTTGTTAAAAAAATCCCAATGATAGAAGAAAAAATTTGATCACAAATTTAAGCCAAATACTTAAAAAAAGTATCAAGTTTTTATGAAATGCAAATATTTATTAAATTTGTGAATATAATTTTTTTGAAATTCTAGAATATTTTTTATAATTGAAAACAATATTTGAAAATCATCAATTTTGATTTTGTTCTGTAGATTTCGTAACAAATTTAACTAAAAAAGTTGGAAAAAAAGTTCACGAAATTGAGAAGGATTCAGAAATTTCATAAAAAATAACGAAGCTGTGTTTTTAATTTTAAAAAGTTCATGAATATGATAAACAATGGGAAAGAAAAAACAAAAAAAATAAAGTAAATAAAAATTAAAATAAATAAAATAAAAAAGAACAAAACCAGGTTTTAAAAAATAAAAATAAAAAAAAACCCGGAAAAACCAATGGGAAACTAGCTTTGCTCGCCTCAAGATTGTTGCGCCGTGCAACTCAACACAAATTGGATGTGAGGTCGAGTGGCTACCACCCTTTTCCATCATCCTAAAGGCCTGGGTTCGATCCTTGGCTACTCCACTTTATCTTCCTTTTTCTTTAAATTGTGCGCATCTAAATGGGCCGGCCCATTACTGTAGATGGAGGCTTCCTCCGTATATGCGGGCAATGTATTCTTGAGAAAGACCATCTTACCCTTTATTATGAAGGGGTATGGAGAGATCTTCACCGTTGATGTGTTTAAGGGGGTTGTACCGAAGAACAAGTGATGTTGCCAATATGTGTTGAATTTCAATTTTCGGCTGGATTTCGTTCCGTGTATCCACGTGGTGTTATCCGTGTCAGCAACAAAATGGCATCCTCTCTCTAAAACGAAACCCACCCACCCTCTGTTTCATCATTAAGCTGTGGGTATATTTTGAATTTTGTTTGGTGTGCCTGATGATGGTAGTATTTCAACAGGTCAGATTAACCAGGATCCTGACCGCAGGTTTCAGCAGCTGTCAGGTTCAGTACACAAGGTGGGGATGCTACTGGACTCGGTGCAAACCGATGTTGTTCAGTTAAACAGAGCCATGAAGGAGGCGCCGATTGATTGTAAGTTCTGCAAAACTAATACACTTATAATAGAAATTTTCAGTTAAACGAGAAAACTAACTTAAGTCGCTGGCTAGTTTGGTTTGAAGCTTTCAACAGTACCTATTAATAAAAACACACCTGTTGCAGTACTGCCAATAGTTAAAGGCCAATGTCCACTGAGTACTGTCTCTGAAAATAAGCATACCACTGAATTTACTGAACCTGCTTGAAGCTGCAGCTGACCTTGGATGTGCATGATTTATTTTTAATGCATGTGACAATTGTTCTACTCTTATTCTCTTTGATTCTTAATTTTGTCAGATATAATACAATTGTCTTGGATGTTATTGTCATAATAATAAGATGTGAGTATTTGTTACAACATCCATTGTTCATTTTATTATTGTGTTAGCCTCATAAGTTTTTATTAAGGTGTAAGGGAGTGGATTATTTTCCGTGTTAAGAAGGGCCAAAAGCCAACAAAAGTTTAGGAGGATAAAAAAATTTCAAATGAGGGGGGGGGGGGGGGGGGTGTCTGTTTGAATTAAAGTAAAAAATGAAAAGAAAAGCAAACGACGGTAGTCGGACAAAGCAAAAACGAGAGTTTTAGAGCTCCCGTGGAGCAGTATTACTACCTCATTACAATTGTTTTAAATAAATGGAGCCAACTCTTGATGTAGCGGTGATAACGATATCCCCAAGGTTAGACTTCTGCAAGTCTAAGCATTGGGTAGTAGCTAGGAGCCCATCCATGGATCTACGATGTGAACTAACATTTCATTGCCTCAGCTGTGTCTCAGAGAGAGTCGACGAAGTTTCGCATGTCGTATTCTCCCTCTCCTTCTTCCACATCATGGGACTGCACATCATCTTCGGGTTCACCTCCTTATTCTTCCACGTCTTCTGGCATCTCAGCTTTGGGGTTGGCCTCTTCATCCTCTCTATGCATATTACAACTGAAAATCCCATCCCCGAGGGAGAATAGGTTAGCCATAGGTGTCGACACTAAGTGGGAGACCTTAGGTATGCAAAGAAATGGTCTGCCGACCCTAACCACTACCATGCCAATTCGATGAATATCGAGGAATCATTTACCAATAGTGGACATAATTTTCAAAGTTGACCCCAAGTCGAGTTGCTAGAACAGTGAGATTCCTCCACAAGTGATATTTCCTTGGCATTCGCGTGATTAGCGGTGAAGGTGGAGCAGAAGCATGGCTCCCAAATTTGGCATCATGTTGGAGTGCGAGAACAGGACCTTTACGAGTATCATCTCTTCCTCATTTACTCTTGTATACTCCCCACATGCGTGCAATGTGTCACCAATAAAATAGAAAAAAGTAGCGGATAGATGGACATTATGTACCTCGTGCTTTTGGCATTGGACTCCAGATGCTGATTTGGCAGAAAAATTGCATGAGTGGAGGATTGATGTGGTCAGAGCTATAACAACGATAGCTATCATTGCTGGTGAGGCCAAAATGCTCACACCATTGATTGAGAAAGAGAGAGGTTAAAGTCTACATTCATAAGTCGAAACTTAATCATGTCGCTTCTTCCTTCGGTATGATCCAACGATGTGTGTCAGCGTGCTCAAGACCTCGAGCGTCAACCGGCAATAAGTATAGTGATCCTGCATAGAAGAGTGATATATGCCAACGACACTGCCACATAGCTATTCAAAATCGTTATCTATGCCCAGAACAGCCATAGTGTTACTTATGCCTAGCTACTTGGTTGACCTCACTTCACGGGATTTCAGTCATTTGTAATTTTCTTTTTCTCAGTGTCGAGGTTGATTTCGAGGAAGGAAGCTCTCCTTCTGTGATTTTTCCGAGTTTCTCCGGTGAAATGAAATGTGATATGTAGAAAGAAAGAGAGGAAACAATACCAGATCGAACATTTCTTCTTCAGTGGCAATCTCTAACCACTCTTTTATTAAATAATAAAACAAAACGAAACCACACACTTACTTTTATTCCGCATTGATTGCGTCCCATGAAGCACCGTTGTTTTCTGTCATTAGCTTGACCGCATTAGCATGTAGTTTGTATTCGACCATGGCTCACCCATGTGGCCATGCATACTTCCTAACTTCAAGTCAATTTCTCCAATGCTATACACTTTAATTTCTCTGCTGGTTGAATCCTTGGAAGTGCAGAAGAAGCTGAATATTCAGCTAAGAGGTTGCGTCCTCGGTCTCTAACAGTCTTGGGAAGTACAGAAGAAACTATTTATTCGGATTTGATAAACACTAATAGCTGCTGAGAATGGTGGGTCCAAAAGAGTGCGATAATTTGAAGGACGAACATATCAAGAACATATACAAGCTGTTGCATCTCAAATATTTGGCCCCCGGGAGATCTGTTAGGGAACTTTTCAGATAAAATGGAAAATCTACGTTGTTTAGAGACACTCGACTTGAGGAAGACAAACATAAAGGCACTGCCAGTGGAAGTCATCAGTCTGCCCCACCTAGTACACCTGTTCGGAATGATTAAGATTAACAAGTTCAGTAGCAGTAAGCTTACAAACTTTCTGTCACGAGAGTGTAACTTGGAGACTCTATCAGGAGTTGTTGTAGAAAGGAAGTCTCGATTCCCGGAACTGATGATTCATATGAAGCAACTGAAAAAGATCAAGATATGGTGCAGGAGAGCTAGCAAGGATAAGAACTACGACATACTCTTACACGACCTCGCCACCACATAGATCGCCTAATAGGGTCTTTGTCCTTGTTTTCGATTTTGGTGTCCTCGGAATTTACCATAGTTTTAAATAGCCCGCTATAGCCCCGCTATAGCCTTTCTATAGCCTTTTCAGCAGGGTGCCGCTAAATGGTCTCATGTACAAAATGCACGCTATAGCCCCGCTATAGCTATAGCTCCGCTATAGCCTTTTTGGAGGTCCGCCGCTATTTGCCATAGCCCGCTATTTAAAACATTGGAATTTACACAAAAACACCACGCAACACCGGCCCTATTTAAACATCTCGGAATTTACACGGAATGTTCGTGCACTATGGCAATTTTTTGCTGAATAATGCTGTTGATATGTAAAGAAGAGATGTCCTCATATATATTTTATGAATTTCAGCCGAGTCCCTGTGAGGAGATGGCCGGTGGAGTTTGGTGCACCTATACTATATATGTTGCCAACATTCTATTGAATCTGAAATTTCTTCTGGATTTCATGCCACCGTTCATATATCGATGTGGAGTTACACGTGGACTAGACAGACGAGTCAGCAGCAAACGGGCAGGGCATCCTGTGCTTTCTCTGAACACTAAGACTGAAACCATTTTTCGCCCGGGATGAGAAGATGAAGCTCAAGATGAACATCGCATGCGACCTCTGCTCTGCTGCTGAAACGTGCGCTAATTCTCTCAATTACGGATCCGCGCAAGCTCCCCTCCTCCCGTTGTTGCTACTGAATCTGTCCGTCCGTCCGTCCATGGATCCGGTGTGTGTTCTTTTTGTTCGTTCAGTTCCTAAACGCTACTGAATTGGTTCGGTGGAATCAAAAGTTCGAGCTTGGAAGCTCGGAATAATCCTGCCAACCTGGCTAGTATACGTGCTGCGAGGGATTCGGCCTGCACGACGACAGCGTCTCGTGCACAACGCGAACAAGAACCCAAGCAACAACCGGCACTCTCTTCCGCTGGAACCCCTCTCCTACAGAAACAGGATGTAAGCTCTCAAGCCTTTAACATTTCATACCAACTTCAGAACAACTATCTAGTTCATCTCATTCTCTGGGCATGCAAACTGGACTGGCGTGCGCTCTTATAGCAGAAAGTGCACAGGAAGCCCTGCCGTTTCGTATCTAGACTCCACCATCATTAAGCTGTCCGTATATTTTGTTTGGTCTGCCTGATGATGCTCGTATTTCAACAGGTCGGGTTAACAAGGACGCTGACCGCAGGTTTCAGCAGCTGGCAGGTTCAGTAGAAAAGGTACTTGACTCAGTGCAAACTGATGTTATTCAGTTAAGCAGAGCCGTGAAGGAGGCCTCGATATATTGTAAGTCCTGCAAAACCAGTACTGTCGACCATAATAGGAATTGCAGCAGCTTCTGTCATGCTCACAAATGTTCGCACTACTCTGGTTCTTTTCTTCTTTGACAACCTGTGCATCATGTAACTGAATCATATTTATTTGTTATGCCCAGTTGGTAGTGTTGGTGTACATCAAAAGGTTGATCTTCTAGAGGATTCACTTCAGAAAATTGTAAGCATAATTTAAGGAGGGTTGTGATAGGCCTGGCGAGCCAACGTAAAAACTAGCCAGTCCCATGGGTATGAAACTCATTTGACCGAGAGTAGTACTAGGATGGGTGACCTCCTGGAAAGTCCTCGTGGAAGGGTTTCATATCTAAGGGTTGTGATAGGCTTGGCGAGCCAACGTAAAAATTAGCCAGTCCTTTGGGTATGAAACCCATTTGGGCGAGAGTAGTACTAGGATGGGTGACCTCCTGGGAAGTCCTCGTGAAAGGGTTTCATACCTAGCCTACCCCAACTTGTTTGGGACAAAAGGCTTAGAAGAAGAAGAAGAAGAATTTATGTCTCAGTTCTTTCTCCTAGTACTAGTAATACTTTGTTGTTTGCTGACAACAAAGTTTGACACTATGTACCTATTCTAGCCTGCTGACACAGACACAGGCAAGGTCACGAGGAGTGCTGCTGTCGGCCACCGCTGGAAATTCGCTGGAATCAGTTAACGTTACGGTTCATCGAACCAAACAAGGTTTAATTTTCATGCATGTCGTTTACAGTGACGGTGTAGTCTCATCACGTTTACGTTTGCACCACTGCTCACGAACCAAACACCTCCTATATTTCAAACATGTTATCGCACATTAAAGGACAAAATGATCTCAAAGTACTTGCTGAAGGCAGCACGAAAAGCAACCCAGAATGTTCTCAGCTCTCGCACCAGCAAATTGAATGAGATGCATGTCTCTGATCGTATCAGTCTGCCCTGCCCAGAACAAGTGCAAGCGGATGTAAGGCAACTGCATGGTGACATATCTTCAGGGTTCTTACAAAGGATATGAAGCTACTTCTTCTGCTGCTATGATCTACCCCTAGCCGTGACCGTGATACATTTTCTCTTCACGCATCCATCCTATCACATGAAATTCAGCATTCTCAGTAGGTGCAGTGTTTAGTTTCTCTTTGGGATGGCTCAAAAAGCTCACAGTCCTGTCTATCCTTGCCACTCTTTTCAAGGACCAGTAGGTATTCATAGGTTTTTCCATCGGGCATGACATAGACATGCTGCGGCCTTTGTGCATAAGGGTCACAAATTATAAGGATGGGCTGATCTGGATGGAGACAAGCCTTTAGATTCGCTCGGGGACATGGCCGGATTAATCATTGATGAATTCTACTTCGAGAAGAAGCTGTTCAATACGAATCATCACCAACGCTGGGCTGAGAAACTGTGTGATGAGCGAATCGCGTATGCTTGCATGGATGCGTATGCATGCTTAGCCGTATGGAAACGGATCTACCTCATCGAGCAGGGCCGGCTAGAAGCAAAAGAGAGGCGAGTGATGAAGGGCCTTCAGGCGGAGGCCTCCGGTGGGCATGCAAAACTTTTTTTATATGTATGCATCTCGTCTCGCTGGACGCTGGCTGAGCTAATTCGCTGGGTACACTAATTATATAGTCGCTAGGAAAATCGCTAAAGACGCTGAGAAAAGAGGCCCGTTCGGGGCTGGTTAATAGGCCATTGAGTCAGGCTGGACGTGGCGAGCGGGCTTTTGGCCCGGCTCGCAGCCCGCTAAGGACCGGACCGGACAGTCCTGGCCCGGCAAAATAATCTGTCGGTCCGAGCTCAAGAATCAGGCCCGACAAAGCTTCGGTCCGGTCCTGTTTTTGACCGAGCCGACCGAGCGGACCGAGAATCCCACCGGCGACCGGCGCCTGGAATTCATATCGTCCAATTCACCCATGCTAAGGAGTAGTGGAGGAGCAGTGTAGGGAGGGCTGCACCTGCCCGCCGTCGTCTTCACCTGCCCGGAGTAGACTACCTCCTCCTCGTCTGGCTGCCGTCAACCATGTCAGTTTACGGCTGCTGTCGAACTTTCAGAAAATACAGTTTCGTCAGTTGTAGCCGTAAGGTGTTAGAATTCAGTTTCGTCAGAAAATACAGTTTCATGGCAACCATTTCAGCACATCACCCACGTAACGCAGGCCACCATCTAATCACGGGCCATCACCCCGAAGTTGCTAGATATTAATAGCGCCAACTATCTATAATCACGGGCCATCACCCCACGTTGCGGTTTCCTTTTATTCAGTTGAGCAGAAAACAAAAAACATGAGAGAAACACGGCTTGATCCAAAAAACATGGTGCCATTTGAGGAAGAACTTCACGTCAGATTTGATCCTCTAATCCCGAAAGACCCGCACACAGAAAATCGTGGCCGCATCCACATGCAATAGGGAAAACTGCTAATGAACAAATATGTCCACGTTCATGAATAACAGCCGCGCCGCCCGGCGCACACGTCGCCCACCTTCCCGCCGGCGCTCTCGCATGTCACCCACCTCGCCACAACACCCTCGCGCGTCGCACACCTCGCCGCTGTACCCGTGCAAGTCGCCGCCGGTGGTCGATGGCCGGTCCGCTCGGTCCGGCCCGGGCTTTGTCGTCGCCGGTCCGGTCCATGAAATCAGGACCGTCATGCTGCTCGGTCCGGTCCGGCTCGGACCGCCGGCGGCCGGTCCAAACGACGGCTCGGACCGGGACCGGACCGGCCCGGACCGTGTCCACTCCTACCATTGAGGTAGTTGGGCCACGAGCGGTTGAGCCAGCCCCCAACCAATGTTTTGGTTACCGAACGAGACAATTTTACCGAGGGTGGGCGGTAAACGTGGTTACCACGGTTACCGAGAAATACCGAGCATATTTCGAACGAAATTTACAAATGAAATTTGTATTCAAATTATTTGAAGATAGTATACAATGAGTATGAAGTAATATTTGTCAGGAAGGAGCTACTAGCCCAGTGGAAAGGAGTATACGTGCGTGCTATGACCTATGAGCTCCCGAGATCGACTCCTGGTTCTTTTTTTTTTTGACCTTTGTACTTACGTATTCTGAAAAAATACAAAAAAGTGCAATAGTGTAGTGGTTACTCGAACCCGTGATCACTCGATACAGGAAATACAGCGCTACCAACGCGCCAATACAGGGAGGCTTGAAATGACTGAGACGTTAGGGTACTTGATGACACCTTGGCGTTTAAATTCAAAAAATTCGGTATTTTTTGCTCGGTATGAGGGTTTACCAGGGGCAACGAAATACTCGGTAACTGCGTGAAATGTCGAAATTTCGTTCGGTAACCAAAACCTTGCCCCCAACACAACGAACGACGCATCGCACCTCGCACGCACAGGACGCACACGCCCCACTCGGCTACTCCCAAACCTAGCGCGGCGGCGGCGGCGGCGACGGCTGGCCAGGAGGACGACGGGACGGTCGACGACGGCTGGGGGCGTCGAGCAAGCGGGCGGCCGGGCGCTGCCGCGCAGGGCGCACTGCCCAGCGAGCGGCGGCTGAGGGTGGGGGCTAGCGGGCGGCGGCAGCGAGCGACGGCGCAGGGGCAGCCGGGCAGCGAGCTTCGCGTCCTTCACGGCCGGTGCAGCGTCGCGTTCGTCACCAAACTCACCAGGCAGATTGGCAGAAGATGGAGAGGAAAGGGAAGGGGCTTGCCCACCGGAGGCCTCCGCCACTGGGCAGAGGTATATTTCTAATTCTAGTATTATGTATAGGCTCTTGCAGGTTGTGCTGCTAGTCAGGGTGGACACGGTCCGGGCCGGTCCGGGCCCGGTCCGAGCCAACGTTTGGACCGGCCGCCGGCGGACCGGACCGGACCGGACCGAGCAGGGGAGCGGTCCTGTTTTCAGGGACCGGACCGGCGCCGGCGAAGCCCGAGCCAGACCGAATGGACCGAATGGACCGGCCAGCAACCACGCGCATGGATGTATTCCGGTGCAGAGGCGAGGTGGGCTACGTGCGCGAGTGATGTGACGAAGTGGACGACGTGCACGAGCGCGGACGTGCGCGAGAAATTAGCTAACATCTGCAACTTCAGAGAAACCAACAAACTGAATTTTCTGAACCTGACGAAACTGAACCAACGTAGCTCTCTCTTTCTATAACTACCAGTCCTAGTCTCTAGTGCATGATCGCACGAGCTTATCTTGATGAGTTTGTTATGGAGGTTGTTAGCGTAGTGGCCGCACCTGCGTGCTTCTCTTCTCTGTACATTTGTAACACTCGACAGATGAATGAACAGATGAGTTGTTTCTCTCCTGTTGCTCCTTCTTACACTGACGAAACTGACATGCGCAGGAATGCCTCCAAGTGCAGCAGCGGCATCACCTTCAGAACAGTCGGGATCATGCCCTGCGACGCTTATTCCTAGTGGTGCCGGCGAGGCTTTTGCCTACCTGGGGCAGCTGTTGGCCGGTGTACATGATGCCGCCATGGTAGGAATTGGAGCCACGTTTGGGGTCGACTCCATGGTCGAGAACTTCAGATGGGCGGCGGTGCACGCACGACAGCGATGGCGAGCGATGCAAAGAGGCTATGGCGCATCGGGACGTGAGGAAGGAATGATAGGGGAAGCTCGTGGACATGATGGTTCACACGGGGGCTGCCGGTGGCCACGACGACGAAGCACGGCGGCGACGGTGATTGCGTTTTCTCGGTCCGACCGAGCGGTTCGGTTAAAGACCGGACAGGACCGACATTTTCTCGGGCCGAAAATTGCAGCCCGGACCGACCAGTTTTTCCACCGGTCCAGGACCGTACGGTCCGGTCCTTAACGGGCCACGAGCGGGCCGAAAAGCCGAAAAGCCCGCTCGTTCCGTCCAGGCTGAGCTGCTAGTCCAGATATTGGAATCTATCTTATGTGCTAGCTAGATTGACTTGCTGGTTCATGGGGACTGCTATTTTTAGGATTTGGGAATCATCAGTGGGAGCCCAGATCACATAGCTGTTAGCGTCTCATAGTGTATTATGCAATTGTCATATGTAGACACTGGTCATATGCATTATGCAATTTTAGTGACAATTTGATGTTGTGAATTGCAATTTGACAAGATATTTTGAAGTACTTGGTAGTGACAGCAACCCTTGTGCCAGAGGGGAGGGGAAGCTTATATAGAGTGCGCTGCCCCTCATAAATGTCCGGCATCTAAGGGTCCGATCATGGCTATAAAGATGGACGTTACTGGTAACGTATGTAATAAATGCTACTTATGGTCTAGTCGAACGCCTGCCCGTTGGCCTCCCTGGGGTGGCTTCTGGTCTTCTGCGGTCGACTGTCTTCTGATTCTTCCGAGTGAAAGGTAGCCGTCGAGTGAAGGAAGAAATCTCCGAGTGGATGTTGTCGAGTGACTCATATGTCTTCGTGATTTCAGTCGGAGGCTTCCTTGTAGTCCTTAAGCTTTCTAAGGTAGTGTCCTTAGGTAGGGTACGTAGGTCAGGCCTATGACCCTACCCTAGGTACATATCCCCATCATTAGCCCCCGAATGGATCGGGGTTCGAGTGTAAAAAGGATCGATGCGGGTTCTGTTAAGACGCAAAAATTCCGAGTGCATTTTAGGGCTTCTCAGAAGTCTGCATCGATTGAAATCTTTGTCATTCACCCTGATCGATTCTTGTCTTGAAATGTATCCGAGTGAACTTCAGCGTGGAGTCAGGTCCGAGTGTTCAGCAGGATATTCTGATGCGACAGGTCGCTTCGTCAGGCCCGGATTTCACGGGATTCGAAAATTGGATAAGCGTGCGCCGAGCGAAGATGACGCAACGACTAAGGCAAGTGGGGGCATGACGCCTCGATTTTCGCGCCGTCATTACCGCCACGTACCGCTCCTCCTCTGAATTCGGGATACCCAGAGGTTTGGCGGGCCCGCAGGTCAGTGACTCACTCGGGCGGATATAAGAGGCGACCACGCCGGGGCCGGTACAGTGTTTCTCCCCCAAATCTTCTCTTCTCCTCCGCCTCCCCTGCTCCACGCGCACCGCTCAGCTCCGCCTCAACGACCGCCGCCGCAATGACGAAAGGCAAGACGGAGAAGCTCGAGCGTGCCAAGAAGGGAGGAGCCAAGGCGAAGAAGCCGTCTGGCGCCCGATTCTCGGTGCCGCCTAGGTGGATCCAGGTAGATTTTCTCCCGTCGACACTCACGACGGAGGATGTCCAGAATCTCATCGTCGACGGGCTGATAGCTGAAGGGTCCTGGAGGCTGTCGGAGGGCGAGGCTGAGCCGGAGCCGCGCGAGGGCGAGCGAGTCCTCCTCCTCACTCACGTCGAGCGAGGTTTTTCCATGCCCCCTCATCCATTCGTCCGCGGGTTTCTGAACTTTTTCGGGGCGCAACTCCACCATTTTCCTCCGAATACTATTTCGTATCTCTCTGCTTTCATCACCTTGTGCGAGTGTTTCTTGGGTTGTCCTCCACATTGGGGTTTGTTCAAACATATATTCTCCGTCCGATCCCAATGCGTCAAGAAAGCCAATCCTAGTGATAGCAAGACCAATGTCATCCAACTGTGTGGTGGCCTGGGAATCCAAAAGAGAGGTAGGAGTGCGTTTCCATCTATGACTTTTCCTGAATCTGTTCGGGGCTGGCAGTCGACATGGTTTTACTGCACAGATGTAGCATCGCCCAATATGTCGACTGGCCTTCCCCCCTTCACATTGGATCGACCTACCACTCCCAAAACACTGAACGTGACAAAGGGAGAGCAAGTCCAAGTAGGGATCCTAGTGAACGCAGTAGTTGATCTGATCCGCGGCGGAGTGACTGGTATGGATCTCCTTGAGACGTTTCTCAGTCGACGAATCCAGCCTCTTCAAGCTAGAGATCACACCATGTGGCACTATTCGGGGCCCGAAGATACCACTCGGACACATCCAGAGGAAGTCTCCGACGAGACTGTTGCTCAGTGGCTCAGAAGCATCACTGGAGCCTGTGATAATCCTCTGGGAGCCAAGCGAATCTTGCCCTTTTCTGCTTTGAACCCGCCGACGAACCTGGTGAGTTACAGTTCTGTCGAGTGCTTTCATATTCTGTCGAGTGATTGGATCTTCGGTCGACTGACTTTATAGTTTGTATCTTGCAGGAGTTTACGAACATGTACTCGCCCATGCCGAATGGAGAGCAGCCCGACGACGAAGAAGGGAGCGCGGACGGCAGCGCGGACGTCGACTACGCCGATGACAGCGAAGGCAGCGACGACGACCTAGAGGAAGGCGAGGTAGAGGCTCAGGCTCCTCCACGCATCGAGCGTCGTGTCAAGCAGCGTGAAGACCCGGAGGCCGCCCCAAGCAAAACTTTGGTGTCGAGCACCCGAAACCCGAAGCGCGACCGCGCCGCGACATCTGGGTCGACTGAAAAAGCTGCGAAACAGCCCAAGCCGGACGCGCCAAAGCCTCGGAAGGCCCTGCCTCGTATCAAGATCGTTGTGCCTGTCGCCTCAACGTGAGTGTTTATTTTCTTTTCCTGCTGTTGCGAACCTTCATGTCTTTGCTGACCGAGTGAAATTTATTCGCTAGAGCTGCTACCTCAGTGACGTCGCCTCTGCGGGATGAGGGGGATCACATGGAAGTGGACACTCCTGACGCGGCCACTTCTCAAAGAGGTATAATAAATCTTCACTGTAGGCTGATTTTCTGAAGGTAATTTGTCGAATGAACCATCTGACGTTGTCGATTGATAGTTGAAGACATCATCCATGTGGAGGACGACGAGGAGCCGCAGCCGGGTGCTGAAGGTGAAGTTGCTGCCATGGACACTCCACGCGTACGGACTCGGAGAACGTCATCAGAACAGGCACCACGTCTATCGACTGCCGCGTCTTCTCATGAGCTTGGTGATTCTTCCCGAGCCAGAACTCCTGTGGTTCCACTGTCGAGTGCTCCACCAGCATCTTCAACCCTTGTGGTTTCAGCGTCGATCGGGCAACCTCAAGCACCTCTCGTGACATCAACTGCAACACCGACTCATCTGGCGCCTGCATACCCTCTGTACCACGTCCCAGAAGACCAGACTGGAGCTGCCAAAGAAGCTATGATCCAGGCTGGGCAAATGATGCTGCGGACAAAGGAGGCGTATGAGGCCAGCAAGTTAGCCTATGATGCCAGCTCAGCACTTCAAGCTAACGTCCGAGTAAGTTCTATTGTAAGTTCATTTCCGATTGAATTCTTGTCCATCTTGTCCATCTTGACTTTACACCCACTGGGTGTTTTCTTCAGATGCATACTTGCTTGTTTTCCCCTCGAGTAGATCAGGTCTTAGTCGAGTGGTTTCTGGTCCAGTGGGGGCACGCTGAGTGCACCCACTGGGTGTAGTCCCCGAGACCGCTGTCGAATGGCGGTGACATCGGCAGGGGTCTTAGATTTGTTTTGATAGTCGCTTGTCACTCGACAGGCCGGACCTGGTCGAGTGATAGTAGGTCCAGTGGGGGCACGCTAAGTGCACCCACTAGGTGTAGTCCCCGAGACCGTCGTCGAGTGCTTGCATCGGCGGGGGTCTTATAGAGACAATGTTCGCTTGATTGTTTTTTTTATACTCGGACAGGGCAGACCTGGTCGAGTGGTTTCTTGTCCAGTGGGGGCACGCTGAGTGCACCCACTGGGTGTAGTCCCCGAGACTACTGTCGATCGTTTACGATGGGCAGTAGTCTTAAGAACTATTCTGCAGGTTTCATGGACATCATTTCCATCAACCATGATATGACGCTGTATAGGGGTGTGGGGTGGGGCGGCGGGCCGCCTTCCAGTGGACTGAACTTGTACCTTTCCACTCGGGAGTAGAGAAATATTCATGTCGACTACTGTCGATCGTTTACGATGGGCAGTAGTCTTAAGAACTTGGATTCGGAGTCCTTTTTCATACTTGGAGTACCCTTGTCACCTGTCCTCTTTGCTGATTTCAGAAAGCCTGTGGACTCGGGACCCAGTATGTCGAGCTGGAGAAGGAAAAGAATCAACTTCTGCTGGATCTGGAGCTGACGAATAACAACCTGGACCGTGCATAGACTGAACTGAAGACCTTGGGAGGTAATCCTTGTCGATCAATTACATTATTACTTTCACCTTCCATCCTTTGAACCGAGTGAATCCACTCGAACAGACGTACGTGATGAGAACCGCCGACTCCAAGCGCGACTCAACAATGCTATTTCTTTAGATACCATGAAGAAGGCGCTTGAAGACAAGGATAAGGCACTCGCCGACGCTCAGAAGGTGGCGAGGGAGAAAACTGAAGCTGCTGAGAAGAAACTTGCCGCAGCTAGCAAATTGGAAGAAGAGAATACCAAACTTAAGCATGAACAGGCGGATTGGATCAAAAAGCTCGAACTGCAGACCAAGATAAGAGCACTCTGGAGCAATACTTAGGAAACTTCGCGAAGAAAATGTTCGGCATGCTTGAAGGTAACTTTCTTCTGTCGAATGAATTTCCTTGATTTCTCCAGAACGGCAATGTGATCATCTTTTCGCTTTCTCTTCGCGCAGAATTCTGTCAAGATTTTGAGAAGGAAACTGAAGAGATCGAGCCAAATCCGGATCCCACCAAGTCACCTGTCGGGGACGCCGTGGCTATGGACATGTTTCGACTTGAAGCTCGTCTTAGGAATGTCCAAGGATATGTCATTCGACTGAGGGCTGCGTTGGAGAAGGTCGACAAGGAACTATGGCCCGAAGACTCCCTCCAGACTGACCTCGAGTCGATGATGAGCCGCCTCAACGAGATCCCTGGTCGAGTGCAAGCATGGAAAAAGTCTGATGCTCGCTGTGGAGCTGATGTGGCGCTTTCACTCGTCCGGGTCCATTGCAAGGAAGCGAGGGAGGACAAACTGAAGGCTCTACGGGTGATCAACACGAAGAAACTTCAATTCGAAGACTTCATGGAGACCTTCATCGAAGCACCACTCGGATCGCTGATGGAATTGACTTGGACACCTTCGTCGAGCCCTCGAGCCCTACTGGTGCTTGAAAAATATTTTGCTTGCATCTAAAACTTTATTTGCCTCGGTATGCCGAGTGATGGTGTAACCGATTAAAACTTCATTCGGGCCTTGGGCCTGAGTACTTTCCTTTGCGCGAATAACTTTTAACCGCGCTAGAGATTCAGGATTTATCTACATTTTGCCTTCTGATCTCTTGCTTGTTTAAGTTTACTCGTTACTCAGAAGGATTTTGAACTTAGGCGAAAACCGGATCGCGGCTAAGTCCCCGAGTGAAAGGGTTGCTCGTCACTCGGAGGAGTTTTGAACTTAGTTTCCGAGTGTATGGAATACTATCCACTCGGAAGGGTTTTTAGCTTAGGTGAAAACTGGTTCGCAGCTAAGCCTCCGAATGAGAGGATCGCTCGTCACTCGGAGAAGTTTTGAACTTAGACGAAGACTGGTTCGCAGCTAAGTTTCCGAGTGAATGGAATACTATCCACTCGGAAGGGTTTTTAACTTAGGCGAAAACTGGTTCGCAGCTAAGCCCCCGAGTGTGAGGATCGCTCATCACTCGGAGAAGTTTTGAACTTAGGCGAAGACTGGTTCGCAGCTAAGTTTCCGAGTGAATGGAATACTATCCACTCGGAAGGGTTTTTAACTTAGGCGAAAACTGGTTCGCAGCTAAGCCCCCGAGTGTGAGGATCGCTCATCACTTGGAGAAGTTCTTGAACTTAGGCGAAGACTGGTTCGCAGCTAAGTTTCCGAGTGAATGGAATACTATCCACTCGGAAGGGTTTTTTAACTTAGGCGAAAACTGGTTCGCAGCTAAGCCCCCGAGTGAGAGGATCGCTCTTCACTCGGAATAATTTTTTGAATGCGAAATTGTGCGATCGGAATCGACAATACACTGCGGAAGTCATAACTTAACAAACGACATTGTCTGGAGTACTCTCATTACATCAAAACAACTCAGTCATCAAGTATAAAAGCGTTGAAGCAAATCCGCGTTCCAGGCACGCGGCTCGTCGATATTTTTCTTGAGGTTGAAGAGGTGGTAGGCTCCGTTGTTCAGCACCTTGGCGACGACGAATGGGCCTTCCCACGCTGGGGCCAGCTTGTGAGGTCGCTGCTGATCCACTCGGAGCACCAGATCACCTTCGTGGAACGACCGACTCGTGACGAGCCTCGCATGGAAGCGGCGAAGATCTTATTGATATACAGTCGACCGAATCAGAGCCATCTCGCGTTCTTCCTCCAGGAGATCCACCCCGTCTTGTCGTGCTTGTTCAGCTTCATCCTCGGAGTAAAGGTCCACTCGGGGAGAATTGTGAAGGACGTCGCTTGGCAAAACGGCTTCGGCTCCATACACCAAAAAGAAAGGAGTGCGCCCGGTCGACCGGTTAGGAGTCGTCCTCAAGCCCCAGAGAACAGACGGCAATTCAGTGAACCAAGCTCCAGCTGCATGATCTAGATCTCGCATGAGTCGAGGTTTCAGCCCTTGAAGGATAAGGCCATTCGCTCGCTCAGCTTGACCATTGGTCTGGGGGTGCGCAACGGATGCATAATCCACCCGAGTGCCTTGAGAGGAGCAAAAGTGTCTGAACTCTTCCGAGTCGAAGTTGGAGCCATAGTCTGTAATGATACTATGGGGGACTCCATACCGGAATGTTAGCTCTTTCATTAATTTGATAGCAGTACAGGCGTTCAGCTTCTTTATGGGTTTAGCTTCAATCCATTTAGTGAACTTGTCGACTGCTACAAGCAAGTGAGTAAATCCACTCTGGCCTGTTCGAAGGGGTCCGACCATATCCAAACCCCAAACAGCAAATGGCCAGACGAGTGGAATAGTCTTCAAGGCGGATGCAGGCTTGTGCGACAAGTTTGAATAGAACTGGCACCCTTCACAGTGATCAACAATCTCCTTAGCCATCTCGTTGGCGCGCGGCCAGAAGAAACCAGCTCGGTATGCTTTGGCAACAATTGTCCTAGAGGACGCATGATGACCACAAGTTCCCGAGTGAATCTCCTCCAAAATCAGTCGACCTTCTTCAGGAGAAATACACTGCTGAGTCACGCCAGTTACACTTTCTCTGTAGAGCTGTCCATTCATAACAGTAAAAGCCTTGGATCTACGGACTATCTGCCGAGCTTCATCTTCATCATCTGGGAGTTCTCGCCTTAGAATATGTGCAATATAAGGTACTGTCCAGTCGGGCGTGATCACCAGAATCTCCATGACCAGATCTATGACCGCTGGGACATCAACTTCAGTCGGATCGGAGGCGCTCTTTGCTTGCGGGGGCTCTTCAGTGAAAGGATCTTCCTGTACTGAAGGAGAATATAGGTGCTCGAGAAACACATTACTGGGGACAGGCTTCCGAGTAAATCCTCGTCGCACCTCCGGTAGCGGCGACAACATCACGGGTGGCGGCGGCAGCGACAACATCACGAGCGGCGACGACGGCATTGCCTTGCCTGAAGAATGGAAGATCACATCGGAGCTGCTCTTCGGAAGGAAAAAACCTACACAGGTTAGTCAACCCACCCAGTTCCCTCATGAAGATTCCCTGGGAGAATCGCTCCGCCAGAGAGCAAAAGTTCTCCACCCAAGTTCTGCCTCTTAGACGGCGGCGAAAAGTCCCGAGAATTTTCTGTGATTTTTTATAGGGCAAATAGGATTTTATAGCCAAAGGACATCGGGAGACGAGCCACTAGGACCCCACATGGGCAGGTGGCGTGCCCGGGGGGAGTGGCCGTGCCACCTGGCCGTGTGGAGTCCTGGTGGGTCCCCCCTGGTATTTCTTTGCTCCATAGTTCATTATATATTCCAAACTAATTCTTCAAAAATCCACCCTTCATTTTGAGCTCCGGAGAATTGCTTTCTCTTTTGTTGCCATTTTAGGTCCATAATTCCAGCTGCCGGTAATCCCCTCTCTTTGTATATCTTGCATTTTAAGAGAGAAAATACATTAGAATTGCACCATAATGTGAAATATATCATTGAAATAGGATAAATTATAATAAGAAATAATGGTGCAAAATGGACGTATCATTCAATAAGTTCCTTCCCGGAGATTGTGCATTGGTATGCATTACAGCCTTGAAACTTGCCTCCTCTTCATCTGTCCAAGAAAGTGCAATCTCCTCGCCCATGCGATCGAATCCCCACCCGTAGAAAGCAAAACCGAACACATTCTACTGATCGCGGAAATTGGGTCAATGCAAATTGATGGTTTTCAGTTCTCGTCTTCCGGAGGCTAGAGTTTCGTGCCCAACCATTTCAAGGTTTTCATATCATCGTAATTTTCAGAGTATTTAACAAAAAACTACCACTTTAGGGGTTGGCGTCCCACAGAACTACCATTTTCAAAACGTCAACAAAAAACTACCACTTTAGGGGTTTCTCGTTGCTAAAAACAACGACTTTGAGTTGATGACCGTTTTACATGATTTAAACGCGTTTATGAAAGGTGGGACCCACCCGTCAGGGCTGACGTGGCAGGAAAGTCAACTCTTTCTATTTTGACTGTTAAGTTGACCGTTATGACTGGTGGGGCCCACACGTCAGCATCAACCTTCTTCTTCCTCCTCCTCACTTTCTCTTTTGGCATTTCAGATTTCAACAAACACCTTCTGTGCATGGGAGGGAAGTAGGTGAGCTCGAGCTCCGGCGACGCGCCACGCCGGCTAATGAAGACTCCCCCGCTGCTCCTGACCGAGGATGATGGTCCACAGGACCTCCCGCACCTCATGCCCGAGCGCACGGACGGCGCGACCACAGCAATATGGAGAAGTGCTCGTCCAATGCCACTGCCACCATGCCACTAGCGAACGCCGGCGCACCGCTGCTTGGAATGCTAGCCGCAACGGCTGCCACCATCGTGCTCCTTCTCGCGTGACTGCGGTGCCAGAGCAGCAAGAACACCGTGTCCAAGCGCTCCGGGCTGCCGCCGCGGCCCGCAGGGCTACCGGTGCTAGGCAACATGCACCAAATGCTCGCGAACAAGCCCGTCTTCCGATGGCTACACCGCTTGCTGGAGGACTACGGCGGACAGATTGTGTGCGTGCGCCTCGGCCCCGTGCGCGACGCTGTCGTGGCGTGCCCCTCGGTGGCCTGCGAAGTGCTGCACAAGAACGACGCCTTGTTCGCGGACCGGCCGTCCACGTTCGCGGCCGAGTCCTTCAGCGTGGGCTACCGAGGTCCTCACCGCCGAGGTCCCATACGGCGACCAGTGGAGGAAGATGCGGCACGTCCTCACCGCCGAGGTCCTCTCCCCGGCCACCGAGCACCGCCTCCGCGACGCCCGAGAGGAGGAGGCCGACCACATGGTGCGGTGGGTACTCGCCCAGTGCAATGCCGGCGGCGTCATCGGTGTCCCGCCCCCACCCAGCCCGCCGCCGTCAAGTCCAACGCCCAGCCCGCTACCAAGTCCAACGCCTAGCCAGTAGCCGGCGTGGCGTGTCGCCGGAGCTCACCTGCTTCCCTCCCATGCACAGAAGGTGTTTGTTGAAATGCCAAGAGAGAGAGAGAGAGAGGGGAGGAGGAGGAGGAGGAAGATTGATGCTGACGTGTGGGCCCCACCGGTCATAACGGTCAACTTAACAGTCAAAATAAACGGAGTTGACTTTCCTGCCAGAGTCAGCCCTGACGGGTGGGTCCCGCCTTTCATAAACGCGTTTAGAACGTCTAACACGGTCATCAACTAAAAGTGGTAGTTTTTAGCAACGAGAAACCCCTAAAGTTGTAGTTTTTTGTTGATGTTTTGAAAATGGTAGTTCTGTGGGACGCCAACCCCTAAAGTGGTAGTTTTTTTTTTGTTAAATACTCTAATTTTCAGGCAGAGCGCCAGTCCATTGTGGCACCTCTGCTTGATAGTTGGAGCTCACTAGTACTCTGTTCCTCTGCTGATTTGTAGAATGCCAACCATCAGAAGAGTTTAGCTGCTTCTTGCACTCATGCTTCAATTGTCCATTCAAACTGCTCTCCTGCTCTTTGACCATTGAGGATCCGTTCATATTCTCAACAATTGTTGTCAGCTTATTAGTATCCGCACCAGGATGTTGAGCCAGAAGTTGAAGCTTTTCAGTGCATTGGACATCAATTTTGGCACTGGTGGTACTCCTGCAGCACTTGCAACCCACTCCCTGCGCCAGCAGAAAAAACATTAGTTCAGCCATACGAGTGAGAAATATGTCAAATCAAGCTCTGTTCGTAAAGTTATGCCTGACCAATCACAGAGCAAAGCTTGTCATGTGGGGCAAAACTTACCATAGTCGAAGTAAGCATGCCTACTCAGTTGGATTAGCTAATTTTGGATTGGTTTCGCTAGAAAGATAAAGATTTTATAGCTATATTCAAAGAGGACTAGCATCTCTCTCCATTCCGCCCCCTTCCACCATCAACAGCAGGCAATATCCGGGTCCAAAGCCTCCCACTCTCCAACCGTTGCATTCCAATCCCCAGGGACGTTACAAGGTTGTTTAGGCTTAAACTCCTATATAGACGATATACATGATCAAATTTGTTTAATACGAAGTAAGTGCTCGATCGGTTCCCATTTCATAGTTATCTGAGACTTTGGCTACTGAGATACTCATGATCAGGCCACTTAAACTTAATACAAATGCCCAACGCGGAATGGTAAGGATCTAGATGAGATTGACCACTAAAGAGAGAAGAGCTTTTTGTTCCATTATATTCTCATTTTTTGCCGACGATATTTACAGAGAAGAGAGTGGAAAGGAATCTACAAGCCCAGGTCAACGGACGATTCATGGCACAAACATCAGGGAGCGAACATGACCCATTTTTAAGGATCTGGGGATCTAAGAATGAACTAACGTTACACTGTAGTTTTCACTTGTCCACAGTGTAATATGTAAGGAGGGTTAGACCAGATTTTGCCCTCTGATTCAGGCCCTCCAGAAGTTTTCACTCTGCTAGCAGCATCGAAATTAGAAAAAAAAAGGCAATGGCAGTGGGCCCTTTGCAGGGTTTCTGGCCAAACAAATAAGTTTGCAAGGGTGTTTAGGCCTCAGAGCATAACTGGAAAGACTGGCAAGCCCTGAAGCATGAATGTATTTTGTAACTTGAGACATGAATGAATGAATAGGCTACAAACATTAGAAGTGTAGTGTTCTGACTACAAGAATATAAGTACCATGCTGCTTAACAAGCATTACCAATTATAGATTATGCCCAATTCAGTTGTATGTTTACATACGCAATGATTCAACATGAAGATACCAAACATTTACGACAATAGAGCGCCGTTCGTCATGCTTGCGCTCGGAGCCCTCTTCCGGGCCACCACCAGCGCCACCGAGAAGTACCCATCCGCCAATCCGGCAGCCCTCCTCCGATACACTCTGGGCGAGCCCCCTCACCCAATCCTGTATCCTGTTTGTGTTAATAAAATAACAAGTGTCGATGACTCTGCTGTATAGTAGTAGGAGGAGGAGTAGTACAGAGCAGCATATTCGCAACCCAAGTGCTGTTTCATCAGTCTGGTGCTGTATCTCAGCGCTTTTAGGGATGCATTCAGTCCTTACAAAAAAAGGGATACGTTTAGTCAATTTGGCTGAAGGTTTAGGTGGCTAATAATTTGAAATCCACATGTTAGCATACATTTGGGGACGAACCGTGATCTGATCACCAGAGAAAAATATTGTCAGGTAGATAATGCTGGTCTACTGCAATACTCCCTTTGGTGATTATCCCGGCCATGTCCTCTTGAGCACCACCTGCTGATGCTGATGCTGCTGCCCCTTCCCGTTGCAGTCCATGGACGGCTCCACTCCATTGGCACCAGAGAGCAGCTCCTGCCTCTTCTCTTCGGACGGCGGCGGTTGCGCCTCTAGGAGCCTCTGAATCCTGCGGTGGTCGAGGGCGCCGAGGTGCTTGGCGTAGAGCAGCTTGACGGGCGCCACGAGGACGTCGGATCCGGTGGCTGCAGCCCAGAGGCCGGCGCAGACGGCGGTGAAATCTTATGCCTGCATTTTTTTTAAAAGAGAAAAAGTGGATGCATGTAGCTACAGACAACAATCCCATGACTGCATGCACAAAGATGAAATTGTATTTTCTTTTTCTTTGCATAAAGCAGGGCAGGGTTATACTATGTGGGAGCTTTCAAAGAAAGCTAGCTAGCACACAAATCATGACTCCTGCTCGGAGAGACGGTCTAAGCAGACGCATGCCAGCAGCTAGCTTCCAGTTGTAACAAACAAGACCACACACCACAACATCGTTTGATAGTCTTCCGCAAGCAACACTCGTCACACCGATGAGGCCCGTGCGGCTGTGCCACACACCACAGCCACAGGCACATCCCTTCTTATTACAATTACAAATGCAAACACAAACCAAACCACAATCTTGGGAAACAAACACTAACTTGAACCGTTGCGGCCACGGGCAGCAGTAAGGGCACGCCGTCATCTTGCACCACACCAAGCCTACACAGCACAACAGAGGCATGATGCAAGCATGCAACCGATATTAATGACGATAGGAATTAATTAGAATGCAAGACATGCATGAATAGTTAACCGTTGCTGTACATGTACACTCCGATCTACATGTAGAGTATTAATTCTTTTCAACTGAGATTATCATAGAGTAAATGCTAGTTTTTTTACGGTACATGCAAGCATGAAACAAGAAACAAAGGGAGAAGGTGATGAGCATGTGTACCTGAACGGTTGCATAGGTTCACCGGAGAACCGAGACTCTCTCCAGGGGCATCTTGTAATAAGACGAATGGCGCGGCTTGAAGAGGGAAGGATGGTGGCCAGCCTCCAGCCCGTCCCACTCGAGATTCTCCCACCAGTCCTTCTCGCAGTCCACAATGGGACGGTTGTTTCGGCTGACGGCTGGGAGGCGCCTAAGACCCCAGTATCCCCTGAGCCATACCCTCTCAAGCTTGGGAGCAAGCATCTTGACCTCACATATATGCTGCAACTTATAGAGCTCATACAGATGAATGTGCTTTAGACTTGGGAACTCAAGTACACCTACTCGAAAGTCGGGATGAACAGGAAACACCGTCTTTAGCTCACCACAGTTGACGATGTGGAGACTTTCTAAATTGTGCAAATATGATCCTTGAATACCCATCAACAATGGGAGCACAAATGTGAGCCTAGGGCAAGAGTATAGGTGTATGCCCTTCAGTTTCCCAAATGAAGTGTTGTCGGTATAAATGTAGCTTCTTCCTTTGCTCCAAATGCAGTGAGCATTCAAGAGATCAGCAGCCCAAAAGGTCTCTATTTCTTGAAAGAAGTAGTTATAGATATCATAGTTAGGGGTGAAGACTCTATGCATCTTGGGGCATCTCACCACATGGCACTGTTTTAGATGTTTCCATTCTAAATCCTTCCCATGTATGGACATCATATATTCAGGGATAACAGTGGTGATGGAAGAATTGTCGTGCACATGCAACGACTTGGCTTTGTTCATTGCAAAGATGATAGCCTTGATTGCTTGTTCAGTCTCCACTTTAGTGTTGCTAATTCCCTTGCCAATCTCAACGTGGCAGCCTGACGGCAGAAACTGCATTCCATTGTTGTAGTCGTGATCAACAATTATGTTGCCAACAGAAACATCCATGTAGGTGCTGTAAGTATTGGGGGTTAATGACTCTGGTTGAGGAGGACCCATTATTTTCCCACTATTACCAGGGCCCATCTTCTCCTTCATATAGTTTTGTCCCTTAACATTGGTGGTACAAGGGACACAAAGATTTAGATGGAACCTATTGCTCTTCCAACAGAATCGAACATTGATTTGTAATACCAAGGACTGAAAAAACCTCATGTCCATTATAGTAACATACACTTCATGTAATTTTGATTGAACTGGACAGACCGAGGAATCAATGTGCAGCACTGTCAGGGTTGGCAGACCCTTTTCTGGCCATAGAATGGCATGGAGGTGCATACACCCCAATAGAATAATTTGTTTGAGACATGGGACCTGCACCACCTGAGTTGTGAGGTTAAGTGTCTTGACTCTTGTGCCTGAGAGGTCCAGCTCCTCAAGGTTTGGAAGTGATCCACGCAGCTTGAAGTCAGATAATCTTGCACAGCTAGCCATGGAGATGTGGCTTATTTTGGCTTCCTTGGAATGATCTTCTACTACTCCTACATCCAAGCTGAATGATTCAAGTAATGGAGGGAGTGCTTCTGGTCCAAGGTGCTCCAACCCAACACAACCATCTAGAAACAAGGTCTTGAGGCTAGTTGCTTTTGACAGGCTTGGCAAAACTTGTAATGTGCTATTCCCAGTAAGGTCGAGGAAATCCATCTTCACTGTATCCATAAATTCATCCATTTTGCCTGTCTGCCAAGGGCTTGTAGGCTCAATCACTCGAAGCTTGTGAAGGTTCTGTAGTTGTCGCCATGAAAATTTTTGACACCAAATCCTTCCATTCTTTATATGAACTTCCCTAATGTTTGCAGCCATCTGCTCTATTATCTCTGGTGATGAAGACAGATCCCAATCTGTATTGCATATGTCTATCACCCATAGGCTCTGAAAAAATTCCATTGCTGGTCTATCTTGCTTCTCATCTTCTTCTGCTTGCTGATGCTTGCAGTCATCTAATCCGAGGAACCTTAAGCTATGGCAACAACAGAAAGGAGGTGAACAAAAACTAAAGGTGCAGCAGCATAACTTGAGCACACGAAGCTTGTTCGACTGATGAAACATATCATGAGGTAAGGGTCTTAATGGAGGATCGGATCCGCTTGCGACTGCAACAAGGAAAAATGATGTTGACTCTGGATGCACAAGAGAGCTGTCCTTGGACAATATCCACCGTTTCGGAGGAGTCTCCAGTTCATGACCAAAAGAGGGCAGTGCGTTAGATGAATAATCCTCTATATTTATATTGTCGTGCAGAGCAGCTGCAACCTCCCATGCTTCATCACCTTGACCTCCTTGTATAATCCCATCACAGACCCAATAGCTAGAAGCATGGGTGGCCCAGTCGTAGTCCATGATATTGCCTCCCAGAGAATTTAATGACAGCAGATACAAGCAACACTCTTCAACTGCTTTGCCAAGCTTATCTGTGTGCCCAACAATTTCTCTAGCCTCTTCTTTAAGCAAAAAATTCCACCCGTGAAGACTGGATGTATCATAAAGAAAAAGATGTGAATTATCCACCTTCTCACTAATTCCTGGGTTGAGCCGAAGCCTTCCTCAAAATGTCCACAATACTTGTGTTGCAAATACCGATAAAGGAGCACCAAAATCATCCAAGTCAGTTGTATTGTCGCTCCCATTATGGAAGACCACTAAACATCTGTGATCTTTTAAGACCCAATGGATCTTTGTCCCAACGTCCGGTATCTCATCTCTGGAGCCTTCATCTACCCCTCTGAAATCATCTTCTTCATCTTGCCTATCAAAAACATCCATTACCCGCTGAGGAAGCTTCAGTTCTTGTGCGATTGTCCTCTGGAGCGCTCTTCGGCTTTTCCACCTTGAGTAGTCGACATGGATGATCCTGTCGAATTTCTTCAGCAGAGATGGCGGAGGGTGTTTGGCTATGGCTCTAAGCACCGCCGAAGCAATAAGCCCACCCGTTCCATCAAAATAGATGGCCTTGTGTGCAGTATTGCTCATGTCCTCCAGATAAGGGATTATCCTTCGCACCGCTGTTTCGACGGTGTCCGCATACATCCTCTGCATAATTAGTTGAGATATAAATTAGTTGTCACTCACTTTAGCAGTTTTTGTCTAGTAAGATGCTACATCCAAGAGGTGCACCAACTTTTGGTGTTGTTATTATTAGGGTCAAGGCTAATGAATTAAACTGCTTGCATATGTGTGGGCACTCATACATGCTAACGGCAGGCCATGACCATGCAATTTCAGTGTGTGTGTGTGCGTGGGACGGACCTAGAGAAGATGAGAGGGCAATGCATAGAGCGGTGCGCAGCTCGATCGCGTGCACCTAAGGAGGATCGATCGCGTGTTTACTAGCGCACGTGCTAACAGACAAACCAACACACGATATGGCTTCATAGGGCTCTAGCCTATCCTCCAAACAATTGATTTTTTTTACTACTACTCTTCGTCTCAGCTAAGTCCAACAGCCCACACTAAAGCAACGAAGCCACGCACGCATCCACGGCTCCACGCACGCCGCACGCTCCAGGTCGAGGGCCCAGACCTAGCGTTGATCGGCGCTGGGGGCGGCCGGCGGCGGGCGAGGGAACCGGCGGACTGGCCGGAGCACCAGCTCCACGCACCGCTCACGCTCCAGGTCGAGGGCTCAGACCTGGTGTTGGTCGGCGTTGGGGGCGGCCGGCGGCGGACGAGGGAACCGGCGGAGGCGGCGGACTGGCCGGAGCACCGCGCCAGCAGCTAGGTGCGCGCGCTTCGCCGACGAGCCGAGGGCCCGTGGCGCCAACGGCCAACGGCCAACCCTGGCTGGCTGTTTGCCGCCGGCCTGTACCAAGCCTCGGATGCATACGACGCGGACTGGAGGAACTGCAGGGACTTGACAAACCATTGACAAACTACTTGCGATTGAATTCAGTTTCTTGTGATCCAGGGAGTTGAGGCGTTGAGCAAGGCAGTGGGCGTTGAGCCTTGAGGTGTGTGTGACTGGCTGCCGGGTCGCTGGGTAATTTTAGCCAGCAATTTTTGTACATTTCTAATTGCTAGTTCATGTTATGTTAGTTAATTTAGTGTCCTACTCCTGTGGCAATTATTTGCAGATTTGCGGAAATGAAGAGAAAAAATATGAGCATAAACAGTTTTTTTGCAAGTAGTTCAAGCACTCCTCGTGTCGAACCTGATCCTATCCCAGCCAGTCCACTAATCCCAGCAAATGTCAAGGTGGAGCTAGAGGTTTGCTTAAAAACATGGAATGCTTTGAATTTGTGTTCATCATGTTGTTCTTAATAAACTTGTTGAGCAACACAAATCATCTATCCCAAGCTTTGCAAAGAAAGAATCAAAATATTGTTGAAGCCATGCGTTTGATCTTGGATGTGAAAGAAAGCTTGCAGAACATGAGGGACAATGGGTGGGAGGCTTTACTTCTCCAAGCCAAGAACTTTTGTGAAACACATGCTATTGATGTGCCAAACATGGATGATCTTGTTGGAACTATGGGTCAATCTGTTCGCACTAAGAATAAGGTGACTCGACTTCACTACTACAAGGTTAGCATATTCAACGTTGCTAGTGATGCAACTATCACTGAGATGAATCACCGATTCAATGAAGTTTGCACCGAGTTATTGGATTGTATGTCTTGTCTTAATCCAGCAAACAACTTCTCAAAGTTTAACATTGACAAACTTATTCGGCTTGCTGAAATTTATGATGAGGACTTTACATAAACCGATCGGTTGTTGCTAAGAGTAGACCTTCCAAGATTCCTTATGAACATTAGAAGAAGTGAGGAATTTAATGGATGCCGGGATGTGTCCACACTTGCTCGGTTGATGGTTGAAACAACGAAACACACAACTTTTCAGTTGGTATATCGCCTTATTGAGTTGACACTCATTCTTCCTGTGGCTACTTCATCAGTTGAGCGGATATTTTCAGCAATGAAGATCATTAAGACAGATTTGCGCAACAAACTATCAGATGATTAGCTAAATGATTTGATGGTGTGCTACTGCGAGAAAGAGATATTTAGAAGCATTCATGATGATCAAATCATGATACAATTCCAGAAAATGAGAGATCGAAAAGGACATTTGCCTCATGAGTTTAATGTGATTCCTTAGAGGTATAGATCTCAGATTTGCTAGTTTTAATACTTAGTTGTGCATGACTTATTGTTGTATCACTAACAAATGTGCTAATTTGGACAGACGGCTTGCGGTTGGTGACTTGGGCACACATTTGGATAGACGGCTTGCGGTGTGGAGGTGTTCTGTAACCACAATATCCCTTGGTAAGAAGCAAACATATCATTTTTATGTGGACCTGATGTGTGTGTATCTATTATTATGACAACAGATTATTGGTACTAGTTTGATGCATCATTTTTCTGTCCAATCTAAGATGATTGCATGTAGTGATGCATATCGTTTTTGCATCATAAACGTAACATTCTATAAATGTAATATTTATGATCCAAAAAAGGAGTTGTAACCAGTGGTTGGTATTTGAAACATGTATGATCTAGTACTGTAATGTATGTTTAGAATTGCCTTCAAATGATGCCACTCCAGGTCTATCTCCTTCCATTACAACTTCATGAATTTGCACGTACCTATGTGCAATATATTTTCATATTCCCTGCCTATTTTCTTTTTTGTTGGTTAGTTGTCTAAATTTTTGATCTTGGCCTGATCTCTTTCTCAGTTTGGTTTTGAGTTAAGTTGTGTTCAAAAACATGTCTTACAACCATCACTAGTAGAAAACAGGGCTTTGGTCCAGCCATGAAAAGCCCATTAATCCCGGTTCATTCACGAACCGGGACCCATGGGGGCATCGGTCCCGGTTCGTGAGGCCAGGGTGCCGGCCGGGCCTCGTGGGCCATTGGTCCCGGTTCGTCTGACCCCTTTGGTCCCGGTTCCAGACACGAACCGGGACCAATGGTTGCCCATTGGTCCCGGTTCGTGTCTGGAACCGGGACCAAATGTTGTCCTTTAGTCCCGGTTCCAACCACAAACCGGGACCAATGGTTGGCCTATATATACCCCCTGCCCGCGAGGAGAGCAGTGCACTGCTCTGTTTTTTTGGTCGGCCGTTGGGAGAGCTTTGTGGTGCTCTAGCTCACCTCCTATGCACATGAGGTGTTCGATGAAATGCCCGAGCCACACTTAAGCTTTCTCCTCTCGAAGCTCCTTGTCCAAGCTCCATTTTCTTCAAGATTTGTCTAGGTTTGGCGGTCCGTCCTGTCCCGTCCCCGTCCTCACCGCCGTCGATCGCCCGCGCCCATCTCGCCGCCGGCACCACCGTGGTTAGCCTCTTCTTCTTATCTTCTTTCTAAAAGAAAAAAGTTCTTACTTGTATGATTTAGATAGATACTTGTGTAATTTTCTTACTTTTATTATTGTTTGTTATTATATAGTGCGATGGTTTTGGTATCCGCCTTCATCGGCCCTCGTCCTGTCTATGATTCGGATGTGGTATATATTATTTTTTATAACTATTTGTTTTATTTAGTGTTTATGACAATTATGCCGACCAACGTGACATAGATTTTTTAATCTAGGAGGTATGTGAACCGGAAATTCCAACCGACATAGAAATTCTTGTCAAGAAGTTAAATTTGGTTGAAAAAGAAAACAATTACTTGAAAGAAAAATTACAAAGAGTTGAAGAGGAGAAGATGAAGTTGGAGTTGCATGTTGCCGATGTCGTCGACGATCACAAGATCAAGATGGATGCAATGCGCTTGAAGATTAGAAAGATTAGAAAATATGCCATTCATACTAAGGCTTGGTATCATTATGTCGTTGGATCAATTGGTACCTTAGTTGCGGTTATGATCGCATTTGTTGTTGCATTTAAATTTTATAGTTTTAATGTATGTTTTAATTACATGCTCTAGAGAGCTATATGTTGTTCAATAATGAGAACTATGTATGAACGTTATGTTTTTATTTTGGTCACTACTGTACTTTGGCTTTAATGTGATGATGAACTTCTATTAATTTGGTTTTTAATACACTTTATTATATAACGCACGCAGATGAACCGGCAATGGATGTACGGTGACCGACGCACCTCCGAGTATACTAAGGGCCTGCATAATTTTCTCGAAGCGGCTGAGGCAAACAAGCATAATGGTTTTATGCATTGTCCATGTACTGTCTGTGAGAATACGAAGGCCTGCAGGAAGTCTGGGAAAGACAGTTTGTTTGTCGGAATTAAAAAAGAGCATGACTTCCCTGGAGTCGACCTGCTGCGTGTTGAATTTGTGGAGTTATTTCAATTGTACAATCAAAAGGCTCTGGACAAACAACTCATGACTTGCTACTGTCTGTAAGTATTACTTCTATAATTAAGTCTCTAGCTCAGCTCGTTCATTGCATGTATATATAATTATCCTCACTATAATATGCAGATTGAAGATGGTCGAATGCAAAAAAACAGGAATCTTCGACGTTGGGTTCATTAGCCCAAATACCGTACATAAATGGTCGGTACGAAAGGAGGCCAAAGATACCGAGAACAACTTGCTAGAAACGTTCCTTAGACATCAAAACAAAAGGGAAATACTCTTTCCTTACAACTTCAAGTGAGTGTTACTGTCTTCTGCATATTCGGTTTCGCTTACTCGTGGTTAAGTAATGTAATTGATGATTTATGCGTGCGCAGCTTTCACTATATTCTGCTATCCATTAACCTTGACGGGGCATTAGTAACTGTCTTAGACTCGCTCCGTAAAGATCCAAAGTATTATGCGGACATGACTGCAATGCTCCAAAAGTAAGTTCAATCAATACCGGGACCATATCGGCAACTTTCGTTCATTTCCTGATAACAAGTAATCATTTTCTTTGCCTGCCAGGGTTTGGAAAACGTTCACCGCTATGGTTCCGGGTCTGAAGAAGGAGCTGCGATTTACACACCCCAAAGTAAGTAGTACTAGCTAGTTCCGCGCATCTCTCATTGATTCTAGTTTCATCAATACCATTATCATGCTTGCTTATCAGTTTGATTGAACTCTATTCTCGTAAAGTGCTTGTTAGAGGCACCCAACACTCATTTATGTGGATACTATGTATGCGAGTTCATTCGCTACTATACCTCTGAACGGGCCTCCTCTGAGAAACAATTTGAAGTACGTAAACAATATTCACAATTTTATTTTATATATTACCATCAATTGTGTTGAGTTTCATTCAAATATATGTATTGACCCCCTTCTTTAAATTAGATCTGGTAGATGCGGGATGAACTCCTACTACATGATCGCATACGAGCAATTCAAGAGAAATTGGCGGGATTCTTTCTTGACCACGTCATACCTGAACACGGAGAATACCATGTGAAATTGAAATGGTTGTAAGGGATGTTATATATTGTACATATGTAGCAGCGTTGGATAGATATACGAAAACTTGTTGTTCGACCAAGCACGAAGAAAGAGATGTCACTTCTCTCTATATATGTTTATGACGATCTTGTGTAATTAATGGTTTCCTTTATTTGCTTACTAGCTAGCGTCGAGTTCTCTCTATATGTGTAGTAGCTAGTGTCGACCAAGCACGGAAAAAGAGAGGTCACTTCTCTCTATTAGCTCGCTAACACAATATGAAACCCCTAAATTAACCCTCCAAACCCCCCCCCCCCCTTCCAAAAAATAATAATTTCCCAGCGCCTGCGAGCTGCTGACGCGTGGCCGCCTTTTGGTCCCGGTTGGTGTTACCAACCGGGACTAAAGGTCCTCCTGCCTGGGCTCCCGCAGCGGCCACGTGGTGCCTCTTTGGTCCCGGTTCGTAAGCAAACCGGGACTAAAGGTTTTGGGCTTTAGTCCCGACCCTTTAGTCCCGGTTCCAGAACCGGGACAAATGGGCCTCTGAAACCGGGACAAATGGGCCTTTTTCTACTAGTGCATGGACCTATAGGATGGTTTACCCAATTATTAAACATGCGAAAGTCAGGTGGGGCGCGGGGCAGCCACACCCCTAATCTAGTTAATTCAATTTGTACGCCACCTGCAACGGGATGGAGGAAGTAGATATTTAGCGCCTACGTACGTGTTGCTGTTTGGTTGTTAGCGGCTGGGGAGGGTCCGTTCGATGATATATGTGTAGGTACTGTATTTGTTGGGTTTTTTAATCTTGTTACAAGTACAAGTACGCATTCCATCTGTACGCCATGCACATTAGCTAAGCACGCACGTGAGTTAATTAATTAGCTAGGTGTGTGGATCAGCCTAGGTAGGTGTTCAGCCGCACTGCAATGAGACGCGGGAACAAGTGTGTGTGTGCGTGGGTCCTATCCAGGTTTCTCAGCGGCTTCCCTCTAGTTCTTTGTCTTCCTTCGCTCCGGCGGTGCGACAGCGATGAGAGGAACGGACTTCAATGTAATTTTTGATTTCTCTAGGGTGGTTTCTGCAATTTGGGACAGCTGTCCCATATCTGGTTGCTTCCAGTATGTACGTTGTGTTATCCTTGCTTAATGAATCAGATATGGTAATTATATAAATAAAAAAACTGTGTGTGCATGGGTGTGTGTGTGTCCACTGATTGTATGTGTGTGTATGCGAGCTAATGAACATGTAAATCTTGAACGTATCATTTCTTTTATTCAAGAACAAATTAATACAAACAATCCCTGACATGCTTAATTGTTATATTTTGAACGAGAGCCATGTGTAGATCTATACAACCAAAAGAATTGAAACATTAGTACTAGTCTAGATAGTGAGAATTGCATGCACGTATATGTAGAAAAATACCAGTTTCGGCAGGATGACTAATATTTCAATGAAGGCCCGGTAAAGATACGAAGCTGCAGGTGTTAATCTAACCCATCTATCTGCACCTCCAGATGGATCTCTGATTATTTTGCTAGCACCTGCTGGATATCAGGAGAGCGTTAGAGTTAGTTATGTTTGTGCATGAACACACATTGTCAGTCGATGCATAACTAATACACTTTAATTTTGGAAACAAACTAAACTGTAACTAGAGCATAATTCACCTCCAGAGATGAATTATTTTGCTAGCTGCTATCACCTAGTACATAGGTAGTTACCAGAAGAGCGTAGGAATTAGTTATGTTTGTGCATCAACAAACATTATATCGCTGGTCGATGCATAATATACTGCTAGCGAGCAATTAACAAAAGATATCTAGATAGCAGAAGAATTAATCATGCATATGCAGCATTAGAAGAAGTACAGTACCTAAATTTGCAGCTGCAGACACTGCTTCGTTGGGCCAGAAGAAATTAAAGATGTTGATGTGAGGTGATTTGAAGGAGGAGCAACGAACGAATGAATGGGGATACTGGAGGGCAATTGTGGCTGGCTAGTTCTGCTGCATGGTAATGCAGTGCAGGGGGCTTTGCTTTTGCCAAAGCTGCAGCCTACGGGTTCTTTGCTTGCGGTTTGAGCTAAGCAAAGAACAAATTAAAGATGGATTTGTCCCCTAGTCTACTACTCCCTCCGTCCCACAATGTAAGATGTTTTTGCAAGCTATTTTAGCTTGCAAAAACGTCTTATATTATGGGACAGAGGGAGTAATTCTTTGCTTCTTCCTCCTTTTCCTTTCTGTTTGAATAAAATAAAGCAAAGGGACGGGGCAGGGTCCAGACTCTAGACCTTGGACCAGATTCTTTGTTCCCATTGATTTATGTATGTATGGAAGTGAAATTGCTTGCATCGTACCTGCCTACCATCGTACCCGCCTCCTACCTGCCTACATTTCAAAATCTGCATCTACCACAATAGCTGCACGAATGCTACTTCATTTATTCACCAACAGATTCAGTTATCTCACAGGAAAGTATACTTATCATCATGAGAGCAGTTCCTTAACGTGCTCACATCATACCAACGACAAGTGCATTATACAACCACTTTGGCCCTAATTGCTACAGCACGACACCCTACACAACATTTCCCGCTGGCCTGACAAAGGTGTTCTTCCTATGCCCAGCGACATCACACTTGCTGCACTTTGCTTCTTTCCTCTGAACTTTGGGAACGTCTCCTCTCTGCGGGCAGGTTGTTTGTTTGTGGCCTTGAATTTTGCAGATGCTACAGAATCTACTCCTCTTACTCATGCCTTCGTAAGGTTCCCGATCTCTAGCGTTTGTCGGCCTCCCTGCACTTCTCTTCTTCGACGGCGCATGCTTCTCCAGCTCCTCTACCTGATATCCCAGTGGGACTCGTATAGGATTTGCCCGAACTGCTCGAACATCGCACGGGTGTACACCTTGCTGGCGTGCATCTCATTTGATGAATTTGTCCGCAGGACCACACATGCCTGCACATCGCAAATGTTAGCTTTCAGAAACGGCAGTAATGCTTTTGTCTCGATGAAAATGCACTTACGATTTTAGTTCTCTTCTCCTCATAACTCTCGTCCGATTGGCGATCAAACTACAACCGCATGTACTGCCTCACAAACTTATGCATCGGAGAACCAGGGGGACACATAGTTCTTCAGCATATGGTTTGTACTCTCACTCATGTGGGTACTGGTGGTCATCTTTGCACATAAACCTTCCTTGAAATATGGCTTTGCCCACTTCTCCCTTATCTCGAAGAGCTGCGTCATGTACGAGTGTGTCTTCAGGTTGTACTTCTCCAGTAGGTGAGACCACGCTTCCTCAAACTCGTCCACTGTGAGCATATGGTTAATCACTGTATGAAACTCGTGCCTAAATTCATTTCTCTTCCCGTACAGAGCTCCCAAACTTTCTTTAGCCTTCTTCAAGACGTGCCACTTACACCACAGATGGACACGTCTCGCGCCGCAAAGCCCCTTATAGATTTTTCAAGGGCCCCCCATCCTAGCAGGGCAGGGCGTTCTTTCCGTAGGATTAACGCCCACACGGACTCTGCGTGAAAAACAACACACCGATAAAATCAGACACAAGCATTGACCGAATCAACCAGTACATGCAGAAACCAAAAATAAATAAAAAATCAACGGTGGGACTGCCCGTCGCTGACGAACATAGATGGCAGAAGCGCATCCAAAGAACAAACACTATCTCCTCCAAGCCGGGTGACGATACAGTACCACTAACACAAATCTTTTTATCTACTCTGTACATCTGTGGTGTAAGTGGCTTTGCGGTGCGAGACGGATACAGTCCATCTGTGGTGTGCCCATGAAAAATCTATAAGACGAAACTTTCTTTAGCCTTGCTTTTGTATTAGACAGTAGGGGTTTGCTGCGTTTGTGTGGTCTCTGTGGTTGGTTAAGCAATCCATGGGCACACCATTCAAGGGGCTGGTTAATCCAACTTGCTACTTATGGGATGAATCTTGCTCTTCTGCTAATAGACACAAAGAGGACCCCCAAAGTTGGGTATAATAATCTACTGTACACATCATGGATAATACAGAACAGAACAGACGCACTGCGGGGAAAAACTTCCGAGAAACTTGCTCCCCTGTACCTCTTAATCCAGCCCGGTGACCGCAGATCTAGCTTGACGGATGAATCCCACAGCACATCACCCCTGCTCCTAACCTCGCTCCCGTCATCTCGACATGGATCTGCTGGCCGCGGCGCCTCCTGGAAGATCGGCAACCTGCACACAAGGAGAAAAATACACGGGCACCGCCGAGGGTAAGGAGCAGGGCGATGCCCTACGGCCTACAGGAATACAGATGCAGTGGCGGGGTGGGGGCAACTAGCCTGCAAACCGGATCCACAGGGAAATCAGCGATCCCGCAGGTCTCCACCCGCCGGTGCCGGCGCCGATGCCGAATCCAACCTCTCAGTCGTCAGCCAAATCTCTTGCACAGGGGAGTGGGTAGGGAGGTGGCGCGGCGCTGACTACGTGGCAAAAGAAAAAAAATCTGGACGAGTCCAGGTACGAGGTTCTAAGACTACCCACGGTAACATAGGTAGTAACATAGATGCCACCTAAGCGAAAAACATGATGTGGCAGCTAATTAATTAGGAGAGAGACAAATTCATACGCCATACTCTACACACCATGCTTTTCTGCCTGACATACGCCATTTTTCACGGCTCACCCGCGGTTCATTAAATGCCCTTCCCACCTACCGATCCAGTCCATCCAACGGTCCAGATAATAATACCATATGCAGGTATGAGCCATATCGCCGCTTCCGCTTTCGCCCTGCTTTATAAATAAGGCAAACACCAAGTCCATCCAACAAGTCCATTTATAAATAAGGCAATCACCAAGTCCATCCAACAAGTCCATTTGTAAATAAGGCAATCACCAAGTCCATCCAACAAGTCCAAGTGTAGCAAGGTAAATAAAAATGTCTGCTGGGGCAACAGCACAAACATGCCCAAATAAAGAAAGAAGAAAAAAGGCCACCAAGTGGCCGGTAGCTGAGAGACTCTGAGGCGAGGCAAGGAGGAGCAGTGGACGAATGAATGTGGATACTGGAGGGCTTATGTTTTGGCGTTGCTTTTGCCAAAGCATCCATCCACCCAGACCAAATACAACTATGAAACAAAATGAGTTGGTAGTGAACTGGTGGCATGTGCCTGCCCACACGTTGTACCTTGCCGATGCTGAGGAGCCTGAGTACGTCCAGCAGTGAAGAATTACCCAGAGTGATACAATTCCTCGAGGTAGTTTCCTTGTGATGCCAGCGGTTTTAAGTTTGTCGGTCGATCCTTGTGGTTTTACTAGTAGTGTAAAGCTGGAGTCATCACCGGCGCGGCTATTTTTCTGTTCATATGAAGGAAATTAATATGCGATTTTCAAAATAGGGGAATCCAAATGAAACCCTTTTTTTGCTCAGTCTATCTGGAATGCTTTTGTATAATAGGGGGTTATCCTACGCTTGGAAGAAGAACTAGGAAAAGGAAAAAATACCCGAAGAGCTATATACTCTTTTTGCTGATCAAGGACGATCACAATGTCTGGCAATCTCGTCATATATTTGATCCCGCCGAGATACCTTTGTAAGGTAGATAAGTGGGTCAATCAAGTATCCAAATTCTAAAGAAAAATCATGAGAATTTAGAAGTCCGACGCTTTAAGAAAGAAAAGAATTCTGAATGGAATGATTTTGAATTTTTTTCTTTTTGAAGATTAAGAAAGATCCGAAATAGCTTGAAATAAATAAAATAATAATTGTTCTGAGAGAACCTTGTACTAAGAGTTGGCCATCTTTAAAAAAAAAGATAAGAAGCAAAGTTTCTCCCTTGAGTTTGAGTGAAAAAACGAAAATGCGAGAAAAATTGCAATCCCTACCGCGTACCCCAAAAGGAGATTTTAGTAAATAACCAAATATAACACTAGGACTAAGGGTCAAATTGGTAATTTTTCTTACATCTCCCCCCCAGGGGCCAGGTATCATATTTTTGATCCCTCTGATCCTGTTCTGGATCCAATGTGGAGACAAGGTATGTTCTCAAAATAAAAATAGATGTTTTACTACCAGTCACAAGCTTTATGTTAGGCGCAGCTAGCGGTGTAATTAAGCTGTGTGTAAAGCTGGAGTCGTCCCGCACAACTTTCTCTTCTTCTTGTGATAAAACGTACCTTTCCAGTTTTCTTTAAGATAAGAAGAAAAAACAAGTACTACTAATTGAAATTCAGTTCACAGTGGAACCCACCTTCTAACTGTGGGGTCTGGTTGGTTACTTGTGCTTAAAATTAATCTGCCTGTCGTCGGACAAAAACAACAAACTCTTCAAGATTTTTCCGCTGTTTGAATTTCCCCCTGCTGGACCGATTGTTCACTTGGTCCAGCCGGCAAGACGTCCCGACCTTGGTGCGGCCGGCTAGACCACGAGTGGAACCTGATCAACGCTCACCTCGCTTCCCAGGCAAGGCATGTCTCCGACCACGTCCCGCTGGTGTCTTCTTCCAGCGGCGGCTGGGCTTGGGCCTGGCACGCGTGGAGGCGGGGTCTGGGCCTTCTCTGCTCGGGTCACGTGGTGGTGGCGCCCCTGCTGTCCTCCGGTCAGGTCCGACCAGGCCTGGTCTGGACTTGACGTCGGCAGGGGGCGCGGGCTGTGTTCGGCAGGGGCTGGTGACCGCTACTGCGTGCCTGCGGTGGTGGTTCTCAGCGATGGTGGTTGCTCGGCCTTCGATCCCTCTACTCGTCATCCGGGCGCTACTTTCGTTGAAGGGTTGGCCCTCTCCCAGCTGCGGTCCATCGCTCGTCTCGCGCCTGGTGCAGCAGGACCGAGTTTGTCTCGCGCCCCGCAGCAGGACCGTGCTAGTCTCGCGCCCGGCGGCAGGACCGAGCTCGTCTCGCGTCCGGCAGCAAGACCGTGCTCGTCTCGCGCCCGGTGGCAGGACCGAGCTCGTCTCGCGCCCGGTGCTGCAGGACGGATCGATGGAGGCCAGTTTTGGCCGGCCTATTGGGTCTCGGCGCTGGGGCCGCCCAGGGGTGCGAAAGGCGGGGCCTTTCCGCTCATCTCTTTGGTTGGGGTAGCGGCGGGTCCCGGTGAGGTGGTGTCAAGGACTTGGATGCTGGGGCGGCGGCCCTGGTGGTGGTAGCGCGGTGCTCATGGGCAGAGCCCATGGCTCGGTGCTGCCCGGTGGCCATGGATGTGTGGGTGGCGTGGTAGCCGGGGTGTGGCGTTCGGTGGCGGTGAGCGTTAGCCTGGGTGAAAACCTGTTCTATCTTCGGACGGACTGGCGGCGGCGAAGCTCGTTCAATTCTTGAAGGCGTCGTCGCGGCTCTCATTGCCCGTCGTGTTGCACCAGGGGAAACTCTGATCCTCGGATCGGGCGGTGGCGGCGCTCCGGTGTCGTAACCTTCATGAAGACGCCGCCTTGGAGCCGACGGTTCGTCGTATGCGGCTTCATCTCTTCGCGGTGGCGTGTTCACGGTTGAAGCCCCCGGTTGCTTTTGTAGTGCTAGGGATGGTGTTGCTGCGCTTAGCGCCTATGTATCCTGCATTGGGTGTGTGCGTGTGTTGTGATGGCGTGCGTTTGTACCGGGTTGTTGATGATCGTTGCTTTATATATAAAGCAGGGCGAAAGCCTTTTTTGGTAAGTACGCACTCCATCTGCACGCCACACACATTAGCTAAGCACGCACGTGTGTGGATCAGTCCAGGTAGACGTTCAGCTGCACTGCATTGAGACGAGAGGGAACAACTGTGTGTTCGTGCGTGCGTGGGTGTGTGTCCACTGATTGTATGTGTGTGTTTGATCTATGCCACCATTGCTTCATCCTTGGATCGAGCAAATGAACATGTAAATCTTGAACGTATTTTTTTATTCTAGATTAAATTAATACAACCATCCTTGACATGCTTAATTGTTATATTATGAACAAGAGCCATGTGTAGATGTATACTACCACAAGAATTGAAATAGTAGTACCAGTCTAGATTGTGAGAATTGCATGCATGTATAGGTAGAAAAAATACCCATCCCAGTCCCAGTCCCAGTCGCAATCGTGGCATGATAACTAATATTTCAATGAAGGCCCGGTAATGACAGGAAAGCTCCACATGTCAATCTAACCCATCGATCTGCACCTCCAAATGCATCTCCGATTAGTTTGCTAGCGCCTGGTAGTTATCAGAAGAGCGTAGGAGTTAGTTATGTTTGTGCATGAACAAATATTATCAGTCGATGCATAATTAATACACTTTTATTTTGGAAACAAACTAAAAGTGCTAGTAACTAGAGCATAAGAAGCAAAACCATATAGTAGTAGCAGTAGTACGTACCTTACTTGGCTGGCAGACACACTGATCTTGTGTGCTGATGATGAATAACACAAGAATTAGTATATATCTGTCGATAACAGTTAACTACAAAAGAGGTAGTGGCACAAGAAGAAACATGTGTATGTAAGGTGATGTGAAGGAAGGAATGAATGTGGGTGGGGGGGGGGGGGGGGGGGGGGGGGGGGGCGGGGATATTGGAGATCCTTGTGGTTTTAAGTTTGTCGGTCGATCCTTGTGGTTTTACTAGTACTGTAAAGCTGAAGTCATCAGCGGCGCGGCTAGCTAGCGGTGTAATTAATTAAGCTGCGTGTAAAGCTGGGGTCGTCCCGCACAACTTTCTCTTCTTGTCTTGTGATAAAACGTAGACCGGGCTGTGGTCTAGGGAAAAACAAGTGATTAATGGGGCACGTACTACGTACCTTTCCAGTTTGCTTAAAATTAATGTTGGTTACTTTGTTGTTTTGTTGGTTACTTGTGCTTAAAATTAATCTGCCCTTTTCAACCACGAGTGGAACCTGGTCAACGCTCACCTCGCTTCCCAGGCAAGGCATGTCTCCGACCACGTCCCGCTGGTACCGGCGTCCCTACCGCCTGGTGTTTTCGCTTCGAGCCATGGTGGCTAAGGCTTCCGGGATGTGGTCGCTCATGCTTGGAACAGCACCTCCCCGCGCGCCGGTAGGAGCCATTGCGGCGAAGCTCAAAGCAGCGCGACGGTGGTGCGGTAGGACGCCATTGCGGCGAAGCTCAAAGCAGCGCGACGCTGGTGCGGTAGGAGCCATTAATTGCGGCGAAGCTCAAAGCAGTGCGCTCGGCCTGCAAGTCCTGGGCGAAGGCTTCGGGCCTGCTTTCTACCAGGTATATATTCAAGCCTCTTGTGCTGCCACAGCTGCTTGCCCTCGCCTCCAAATTCCATGCCGGGACAGTGGACCTTGAGCAGATCAACAGGGCGCATGTCGTTCTGCTCCCAAAAAAAAGGAAGGCGTGCTGGCTCCTGGCGCGTACAGCGGTACAGGCCAATCTCCCTCCAAAATGCTAATGTCAAGGGGCTCACAAAAGGGTTGACGTCCAGGCTGCAGGCTCAGATACCCGCTCTCCTCGACCTCTATCAAACTGGCTTCATCAAAGGAAGAAGGATCGCCGAAAACTTCTACGCATCCGAGATCACCCAAGTTTGTGACAAACGCAAAGCGCCCATGCTCATCGTCAAGCTTGACTTTGCAAAGGCCTTCGACTCCGTCATTTGGAGCAGCCTCTTCGACATCCTCGAGCTTCTTGGCTTCTCTCAGCGATGGATCAGCTGGGTTGCCCAAACACTCCTGTCGTCAAGCTTGACTTTGCAAAGGCCTTCGACTCCGTCATTTGGAGCAGCCTCTTCGACATCCTCGAGCTTCTTGGCTTCTCTCAGCGATGGATCAGATGGGTTGCCCAAACACTCCTGTCGTCAAGCTTGACTTTGCAAAGGCCTTCGACTCCGTCATTTGGAGCAGCCTCTTCGACATCCTCGAGCTTCTTGGCTTCTCTCAGCGATGGATCAGATGGGTTGCCCAAACACTCCAGTCGGCGCGCTCCGCCATACTCCTCAACGGCATCCCAGGGCGCTGGATGTCCTGCCAGTGAGGTCTCCGCCAGGGAGACCCCTTGTCGCCCTACCTCTTCATCCTGGTGGCGGACGTGTCGCAGCGGCTCATCCAGCGCATGTGTTGGGGCAAACTAACCCTCCTCGGCGACACACGCCGAGCGGCCTCCCGGCGACACAAACGCCGGATAGAGGTAGACGAAGGAGACACCACAATTTTCCCGGTGACGAACGCCGCGGCGCACGAACGCCTGTATCTTGGCTTTATTTCTCACAACGACTCGAATACATACATGAAGATACACACGCACACACGCAGTACTACCCAGAGGAGCTCTCCTGCCAACCGGACGCACACCTTTTTAACCTGGGCACAGCATGTGCCGGGACGGCGACCTCCAGCACCCTCTTCAAGAAGACATGCCTTACCTGGTGCTCCAGTACGCGGACGATACCCTCATCCTCATCCATGGGATCCCTGCCGCGGCAGCCAACCTTCGCTGCGCCCTCGACCTATTCTCCGCTGCCATTGGCCTGAAGATCAACTACATCAAGAGTACCATGGTGTCCATGCACATGTCGTGCGACGATGCGTGGGGTGCGACTCATGTCTTCGGCTGCAAGGTTGCCTCCTTCCCCCAGAGCTACCTCGGGCTGCCCTTCTCCACGCGCAAGCTTGGGAAGGGCGATTTCCGCCCCTTGATTGCTAAGGTGGACAAGTACCTGGCGGGCTGGAAGGCGATGTTGCTCTCCCCGGTAGGACGGCTCGTCCTTGTCAATGCTGTCATCGCCAACCTTCCAGCCTATGCCATGTCAGAGCTGTTGTTGCCGGTGGGGGTGCAAGAAGACATCGACAAGCTACGTCGCTCCTTCTTCTGGGTCCGGAGAGTCGTCCTGCTCTGGTGCACGCTACCTCGTGGCCTGGACGGATGTGTGCCGCCCTAAGGACATCGGCGGTTTGGGGCAGGGGCGGCGCTGGGGGTATTCCTTGGTATGCACATGAATACCAAAGAAATTACATAGCCAGTGTATACTGTAGCTACTCTGTAGCTATATTTGCTGTATATTGTTGGTATTCAGGGCCAAAAAAATTCAATGAATACCAAGCAGGTGATTCGTGCCGTCGCTACTGGTTTGGGGGCCTGGGACCTCGACGCACAAAACCGCAGCCTGCTACTAAAGCTTCTTCACCGGTTGCACCACCCCAACCAATCTGCTTGGGCAGTCTGGTTCTGGCGTGAGTACCATGGTGTCGACAACAAACGTGCACTCACCTCCGCTGTTTGGAAAGCTCTCGCCAAGCTTCTTCCTTTATACCGGGAGCTCACCTGCGTCGACCACGGTGGAGGTTCCAGGATGACCTTCTGGACTGATCAGTGGTGCCCCGGTGGTACCATGCAGTCCTGTTTCCCTCCTTGTTCACACATGCTCTCGACGCTGGGGCCACCGCTGCTGATGTATATGCCTCTGGAATCCGCCGACATCAGGTGCCCTGCAAGGTACGAAGCTAGTTCTTCCCCTGCATCTTCTTGTGCTCATGGGCAGATTGATTTTGTTCAGTAAACTATGCTAGGGTTCGATGGATTCTGGAGATTCATGGTGATTCGGTAAATAAATTCGTTCCAAGAACAAGATCAATTCCCCTGTGATGTGATTTAGGTTCAATCTATTTGAGTCAGGCGACCATGCTTGTGGAAATCCCGAAATCCCCATCTATTTTCTTCTTAGCCCTGAGAGAAACATCTCAGATCAGCCTTGGTACTTTGCTCTTTGCAATTGTGAAGAGAAAATTATGCTGATTAGCAGAACGTAGAGGAAATTATATAGGATTTAATGCTTCTATTTGCTATATAAGTCAAGTAGTGTTACAATTTAATTCTGACATAGATCTGTACATGCTAGCTTTGTTTTTGGTTTGCTAATGGCTAGGTGCAGATGCTAAATTCTTTTGCTAGTTGTACTACTAGTTGGTATATTATTAGACTAGCATAATCACAGGAATGCTGGTACTAGTAGTTCCTATATTAGGTGCAGATGTTGAATTCTTTTGCTAGACGAACTAGCCTTGTTCAGGAAACGTGGCTGCCATCAAGGTGTTTTGGTACTGAGTTAATTTGAACAGAGTTCTGCTTGTTATAACATCTATCTACATTGGTCAATTTGGTCCCTTGTGCTAGCAGCATATACTGATAAAGAAAGAGTGGTGCCAGTCTGCTGAAGGCAGCCATATTCGTGTTTTTTTTGTTTTGAGAAATGTCTGTTAGGATTAAGAACTTAGAACACTTGAACACTTTGCTTTCTTTCTATAGTTCTTTGGTAGTTCTGTGTATGCTATTTGCACATGAATATTATTCTTGCCATCCAAATTATAGCTCCATGTGTAGTTGTGTGCATAATTCTTATTACTTGATGTTTAAATTGTAGCTCAACTTGCAATATGCCACAATTGAGTTCCGATGAGTTCGAAGATGACACCGTTGACCCAACAGAAATTTTCTCTCTAGAAGACTACTTGGCACAACAGAATACTCTCAACAACTTTGCTACACAAATAGCCACAAACATTCATGATGCACTAGGAGCTCCAAGTACTAGGCGTCGGTCAGCCCCTAGGACATATATTCACAGGAAGAGAGAATTTTACAACGAACTTCTCATAGCAGATTATTTCTGTGATAATCCTACCTATCCTGATTACTACTTCCGTAGAAGGTTCCGCATGAGAAACCCCCTCTTTCTACGCATTGTTCAAGCTCTTGGTGAGTGGTCTCCCTACTTCACTCAAAGGGTAGATGCCCTAGGCCGTCCAGGTCTATCACCTTTACAGAAGTGCACAGCAGCCATGCACATGTTGGCGTATGGTGTTCCTGCTGACAAATCAGATGACCATGTAAGGCTTGGTGCATCTACGGCACTCGAGTGTCTTGAGAATTTTGCTCAGGGGGTCATTGCCAAGTTTGGTGGAGAATATTTGCGAAGGCCAACTGTTGAAGACATTCAACGTCTACTAGAAATTGGCGAAGCATGTGGTTTTCCTGGTATGCTAGGAAGCATAGACTGCATGCATTGGGAGTGGAAAAACTGTCCTGTTGGATGGAAGGGGCAGTTTACACGTGGTGACTACGGTGTCCGTACCATCATCCTTGAGGCTGTTGCATCCCACGATCTATGGATATGGCATGCCTTCTTTGGTGTTCCAGGATCCAACAATGACATCAATGTGTTCAATCAGTTGCCATTGTTCACTGAAACGTTGCAAGGGAATGCTCGTAGGGTAGACTACTATGTCAATGAGCAACAATACAAGAAGGGATATTATCTTGCAGATGGAATATATCCGGAGTGGGCTGTTTTTGTGAAAACCATTCGGCTGCCTCAAACTGAAAAGGACAAGTCATTTGTGAAGAAACAAGAAGGTGCGAGAAAGGATGTTGAACGTGCATTTGGAGTTCTACAACAATGCTTCAAAATTGTGGCAGAACCATCACGACTTTGGGATCCAATAGATATCTGCAACATAATGAAAGTGTGTGTGACCATGCACAACATGATACTTGAAGATGAGAAGGGCGTGGAGTTACCTTTCGACTTGAATGAAGATTTAGGATCATCCACTGCTCCGCCGCCGACAGCGATTAGTGGGGCTACACCTTTGTTCGCCGACGTGATTAGAAGAGATGTTGAGATACGTGACCAGTCCATGCACAATCGGCTCAAGCATGATTTGGAAGAAATTCGGCGAAGATACAAACAACTAGTTGTAATTTACATTACTTTTGCTGCTTTGGTGAACTTTATTTATGTGTGTGTGTGTGTGTGTGAGAGAGAGAGAGAGAGCAAGCAGTATGTGTTGTCAAGTGTTTTAAGACTATCTTTGAATTTACTGTACATTATGCATACTGACTTGTGTTCTGTCACTACTAGGGAAAGGCCTAGCAGTAGCGCGGGTATTATGTATAGCAGTAGCGCGGGTATTATGTATAGCAGTAGCGCGGGCACCCGCGCTACTGATACGGTGCTACAGCTAACCTATAGCAGTAGCGCGTGTTGGCCCGCGCTACTGCTATACATGCGTAGCAGCAGCGAGCTCCAAAACAGAGCGCTGCTGCTAATATCTGTAGCGCCTTGTATTAGACCGCGCTACTGGTAATGGCACGCTGCTGCTAACTTTACTCCACGCGCTACTGCTAACTTTATTAGTTTCTGATTATTATTTTTCTGCATATTTGTTTTGTATTTGAACAGGCTTTATACAATCTTTAGCACATACAAATGTCATCATCATACACATACAAATGGCTGCGAGACCACGAATGTAATCATAGCATATACATACAAATAGTCTCATCAAATCATGTCATCATCATAATCATCATCCAACACAAAGTGGTCTGTCGTCATTATCTCGAAAATAGCGATACAAGTCTCGAATACTTGCAACTACATCGTCATCCATCTAAACAATGATATATGCGAGAAGAGCTATCACTATGAGTGAGAGCGAAACTATGTAGTACATGAGGCGGCGGTTATGAGCCCTCTCTCGCGCTAGCGTGAGCCTCCTCACGTAAGTAGCTTCTGCTTCTTGTCTGCTTTTGAAGCCTTTATGGCTGGCGCCCGAGACCCCCTCCACTTGCGCCTGACACTCGGACCACTCGTCGTATACTCCCGGAACCTTTCCTTTGTACACGACATAGCACTGGTACTTCGCCATCAAGAATCTAGGTACCTGTTAGATCATATGCATCTTCATCAAGAGAATGTACAATCATATGCAACAAAATATACTTGAGCAACACAAAAAAGAAAGGGTTAGCAACTAGATGCAACATATAGTAAACATAAATAATCAATGCAGTTTCATCGTACGCAAACTAATTAACTAGAGGTACGCAGGTCATCGTACCCAAACTAACAAAGTAGCGTTACGCAAGTTCGGTAGGGACCGTGAACATCACAAAATTTCATCGCTATAGAAAGTATATACAAGTTCAACCGACACATATCATCATCATCGGCATCGTAAATCATTAGAACTTCCATCCTTCCAGATCATCGAGGATGGACCCTAGCTTCTTGAACGGCGTGAGGTCCTGACGTTGCATGCCTATGTAAGTTCGGACGTCAGCTCGTGATATAGGGCCGTGGTGGAACATCCCCTTCACTTCGACGACTTCTTTCATGATGATCGTCGCAATGTCCCTCTGGATGCGAAAGAAGTCATCTTTAAGTTTATAATCCGCTTCTCCTTGAGATTCTACCCAATTGCGGATATGATCATCGTTTCTGGTTGTCATGCGAAGCTTTTGGTGATCCCGTCTGAACTCCATCATGAGATGGAGGAGGTAGAATCCATCGTTCGTACTTGATTTTGGGACATGGATGCAGCAGAAGTTGGTTTTATGCGAGAAACCCGTCTTGCGGTTCCTTTGTTTCCTGATGTGCATGTGGCCACCCCTCAAGCTGAAGCCTTGGAGAGCATCATCTAGAATATTCATTACGTGGGTGTAGTCCTTCTTCTCGTTCTTTCTGGTAGGGTCGAAATACACGGTGTGGGAGTCTCACGGGTAAAGAACGATAAGGACGGCGCGACTGTTGCTGCGGGGAAAAAAACACCTCAAATTATTCTCCATATGAGCGAGAAGGAATGATTGAAATGTACGAAAGGGTTGTCCGGCACTGACTTACTTTGGATGATAAGGCAGGAGGACAATTTCCTGGTCCTTGTTCTGTACCATGAAGTTTTCGAGGTACTCCCTAGCAGTTTTACGCTCAAAGTCGCCGAGACTCAAGAAGGACTCGTGCATGTAGTATGGATCCGCCACACAGATTTGCGAGACTTCTTCTCTCTTCATGACGGAGCTCATATGTAGCGCAAAAAGGCGGACGATTGTACAATCGAGCCGCCTTGTCAGAAACATCTTGAAGATATGATCAAACCGCAGGAAGACCACCTCCGCGGGCCGTGTGTCGACGTAGCACTTCCCCTCAGGCACACGAGCCGCGTATGTCGGATATCCTGGATCCTTCGAGGCTAGTAGGCTTTTCTCAGTCGACAGCACATGGTCGTGCAGTCTCCTGAGATCCCCGTATATTGCCTCCAGCGGTTTCGGCGGTAGCATCGGCTCGCCCGTGACATGGAACATGGCCACCGTCTGGCTGCTATGTGCTCTGGCTTGTTTGTAGGTAGCTGAGCCTATCTTCCCCGATCTCTTCCTCTCCTTTTTCTTGGGCTGACCTTCTAGACCCTTCCTTAACCCCTGCCCCAGTGTTGTCGGGCTAAGCACTACTGTACGACCCCCTGCATTTTCAGGCGTTGTCCTGTGAGGATTGTATGAAGAGAGACTTCTTGCAATCCTTGCTAGGACGTTCCTGCCCGGGCAGATCATCCATATCCTCATTAGCATGCTGATAGCCCGAGTCGTCATATGGCTGACTCATCATATCTAAGTCACCGTCACAGGCGCCTGTATTGAGGAACCGAATAGGGTCCTCCTCCATCTCATCATCCATTCTTTGTTCTACGGGAGCGATTACATCAGCCACTATTGGACCCCCTTCATCACGTCGTCCGCCGCTCTCACCCGGCACTACAGGCGCTGGTAATTGCGTAGGCGGGGTGGTGGTGTCCATACCTACTTGTTGATGTGTGGTTATTGGTGTGCTCTCGGCCGGCTCCAGACGAAGAAGATTCTTCGGCCATAGCAGCACCCAACCCTTGCAGCTTCCAATCCGTGACGGGGTCTCGTCGTCCTCTCCCCCTAGCCGTACTGGAGGAGGCAAATCCTCGTGCCCCGATTTCACACTCGACAAGGTAACCCTGAAGTGCCCACCGGGCATCGGCTGGCCGTGGAACGTGAGTTCCAAGGGCTTCGTTATCACCCTCTTTCCCACGTCCACCTTCTGGCCTTTGATCAAGTAGAGTACGGTGCATGGGGTTTCGTCGGCCTGCAAACACATGTCTGCGGCATAAAACATCCGAAAGGCAACGAAAATGGAATATTCTAGATATATGTTGGTGCGACATGTAATTACCGTGAGGTCGTCGAGCTCAGCCAAAGACGAAGGCCCGCCTAGCGCGCCAGAGACTGAGGACAGGCTGCTATGAGCGGGTGCGGGTGCGGGTGCAGGAGCAGGGCCGGTTGCGTGAGCAGGTGATGGTGCGGTGGTGTTGTTCACCGAGTTGCTCCCGACGAAACTGGGCATGGGGAAATCATGTACCGTCTTGTCTGGATTTTCCTTCGTCCAGTTGATGATAGTCGGGATCAAGTTAGTAGCGAAATCATTTCTGCAGGCATGTACAGCTGCATCGACTGCCTGCTGTAGCAACTCATTTTTCTCCTCGGCTGCTTTTTCCACGTCCTCAGCTGCTTTTTTCTCGAACGCAAGCTTCACCTTCTCGTCGATGTCCGTCTGACTAAACTTCTTTTTCTGCTTCTTGGCCTCCGGGCCCTCGTTGTAAAACACCTTCCACGTGGCGCCGTCTCCGGCGCCGTGCACACGTCCATATTGCGGCCGCTGGCCCAAAGGGAGTCCCTTAAGTTCGTTCAAGGCCCGGTTGAGAGGGGTGTTCCACTTGGGCCTCATCGGCGAAGTAGGGCTTTCGGCTGCAAGCTGGTGTTGCTTCTCCTGCAGAAGGAACGTGAACCGTTTACGAATGTGTAGTCGACTTGATCAGAAGCTAAATGTAAGGTGGTAAAAGAATAATTACCAGTATTCTAATCAGTTTCCTCGTGATCTGGTCCGTGTAAAAAACCTTCATTTCCTTGTCCCACTTGTAGCGGGCCCTGATGAAGTCACGCTCCAAGGGGTTGGTGAACTTCGCGAAGGGGTCTAGGAGACCCGCGGCTTCACGTTCCGCGTCCTCCTTATCCCATATGGGCCTTTTGCCAAGGTAGCCACGGCTTCCGAGGCGATGCTTCCCCGTGTTCCTTTGCTGAAGGCTCTTGAATTTCGCAGCCTTAGCCTTGGATGCCTCGGTAGCGCAAGGGTCCTTGAACTTTTCGAACTCCTCTTCCGTAAGTGTCGGATTTTCCTCCATAATCTTGGACAGGGGTTCCTCGGCCTCAATAGCTCGTTTCACCCTCCCTTTCCAAGAGGCCAAATCATTGCTGAACATGCCCAGGGCGTGATTGTTAATCTTTTTCATCTTCTTATCATCCCACGGGTGTTCTATGGCGTCATCCCAGTTGGGGAACTTGAATCTCTTGTGCAGCTTCGTCAGGAGCAACTGCATCAAATGTTCTTTACACCTTATGTCATCGTCGTTGATGCTCGCGCATTCCCGTAGGATGCATCCTACTTGGTTCCCATAGCACTTGCGAGGTTCTTCCCGCTCTAATGGCTCAAACTTGCTAGGGGCCATCTTTGTGATCACCAGTCGTCCGATGCCGAGTTTGTTAGGTTTTCGTATCCTCTGCTTCTTCTTTTCGGTAGCGGCATCGGCGCCGGTACCTTCCCCGCCGGTATCTTCCCCGCCGGTACCTTCCCCACCGGTCTCGGCGCCGCCATCGGTGCCGGCGCCGTCGGTGTCGATGTCGGCATCAGTATCATCATCTAGGCCGACCTGCAAACCTTGACTGTGCTTAGCAGACAAAAAGTCGAGGTACTGTTGTTCACCCTCATAATCCATCTCGTCTGCATCTTGGTCAGAAGGCCCGGTTTCTTCGTTGTTCGACATGTTTCCTATGATTAAGTCTCCTCGTTTAATTCTAAAACTATAAAAAAAATGAGAAATGACATAAAAAAAAGATCTATGTTTGTCGGAATGCCGTTTCCCAGCAAATCCCGGCACTCGATATGCCTACTTTCTAGCACAAGTCATGCCAAAATTCACGGAAAATTTCGGCATGACCTTTGCTAGAAAGTGGACATATCGAGCGCCTGAAATTCACCGGAACGGAAATGAATCAACATTCCGGCGAAACATCGGCCACTCGGATCATTTACCCTGCACATAAACATCATTTTCCAAATATGACATGTCCAAAACATCACATGTCCAAATATGACATGTCCAAATTCCAAATATGACATGTCCAAATCACATGTCCACATATCACATGTCGACTTCAAATTTGCATATAAAAGGAAGAAAAATATAGAACTTGAAGAAAAATGCAAGAAGTCATTTTTCTTCACAATATTTGAAACTAAATAGCAACAATTGCTTTAACTAAAAAAATGCAAGAAACCTATATAATCAATTCTGTTTTTTCTTTTAACTACACCTAAAACACCTAACCCTAAATTTCTGTCCTAATTTGACGAAGAACCTAATTAACCTACTGCCCTAACTAACAAGGGTTCATACTAACTAGGGTTCCTAATATAGCCAGATTAACCTACTAGTTTGATAACTAGGGTTCATAACTAAATAGATAACCTAATTAACCTACTGCCCTAACTAAAACCTAAGTAAATTAACAGAAGAACCCTAGCTAGCAGAGAGAGGAGGAGCGGTGGGGGGCTTACAGAGGGCGCAGGGGCGAGGAGGCAAGCACGACAATGGCCGAGGTTGGGAGGGGAGGAAGCAGAGGACGGAGGCTTGGCGCGCCGGGGCCGGGGTCGGGGGCGAGGGCGAGGTCGCCGGGGTCGGGGGCAAGTGCCGGGGTCGGGGGCGAGCGCCGGGGTCGGGGGCGAGGGCAGGACTCCGGCGAGGTCGAGGGCGAGGGCAGGGCTCCGGCGCTTGAGGCAGGGGCGCGGCGAGGTCGAGGGCGAGACGCGCTCCGGCGGCGACGAGGGGGGAGAAGAGAGAGTGGGGATTTTGGGGGAAGAAGCAGAGGCGGGAAGCAGATTTGGGGGTTAAGTCAACATAGCAGTAGCGCGTTTCCTAAAAACTCGCTATAGCTAAGTTATCTATAGCGCGTTTCTCCAAGAAGCGCTACTACTATCACAGGTAGCTATAGCGCATTTCTCCAAACGGCGCTACTGCTATTTCGACTAGCTATAGCTCTTTTTCGGAAAAGCGCTACTGCTATAACCAGTACCTATAGCAGTTTTCCTGTTTGTTTCTTCTATTGTCTTTTCCTTTATTTTCTCTTCCTTTTCTTTTCTACTTTTTCTTTTCCTTTTTTCCAAGAGCAGGAACGAAGGGAGGGTGATACAATGTATATAACTAAGGCGATATATATTGCATCATTTGACGGTTAAGTATGTATACAAAATAGGAACATATAGATTACATCATTTAACCCATGCATAACGGTTAAGTGTGTACACAAAATAGGAACATATATATTACATCATTTGATCGATAACGGTTCCTCAACGTCGACGTTTTCATTTTTGACTGAGCTTCTTTACCTTCTTGTTCGTTGAAGAATAATTGAGCCCCTCATTGTGACTTTTCCTTTTCCATGGAGGACGATCTTTCTTAGGTAATGTAGTATTGATTCTTCTTTTGACGTATACTTCATCGTCATCGTCATCTTCCCTCATTGGGTTGCCGTACTGGTCATAGTCTTTCTCGTTGGCGACTCCATCCATTCCAATGATGTTCCTTTTGCCTCTCCTCACGACAACACGGCTGGGATTGCACGGGTCGGTTATGAAGAAGCATTGTGTCACGTGCTTAGCGTGTACCCATGGCTCGTTTTTTGCGATAGCGTTCATGGTACCGCTCTTGGCGTCGGGTATAGTCATGGTAGTGAAATACCGGTTTTCTCTTTCGACATTCTTAGCCCATCTGACACGGAACATCGTCGCGTTGTGCAGTCCAGAGTAGTCAAGCTCCCAGATCTCCTCGACCCTTCCGTAAAATCTCTCAGTTGCACCGTTGTCGCTGTCGGTCATGCATTCCATCGTCACCCCTGAGTTCTGATCATCACTGTCCATATCTTTGGCCTCCGTGTAGAATGTGTATCCGTTGATATCGTATGCCTGATAGGTGAGGAGGTTGGGCGAGGGGCCATGTGCTAAGGCGTATATGAGCAATCCGTCCTTAGAGCCCTCTTCCGGGGGATTAGCAATAAGATGCTCTTTGAACCAATGGAGGAAAGTGGAGTTGTGCTCTCTAGTAACTTCGGCGTCCGTCCTGCATACCCCCCGGTCACGATACTTCTTTGCGATAGTTTCTTTGTGCAGTGTCGCGAAAGGATCTACCTGGTGTAGGTGTTGTAGCACTACCAAGTTTGCTCTGTCAAAGTCGTTGCGTCGATCTGAGTAGGCCACATGCAGTTCCCTGCGACCGTTGGAGTGACCTTCTCCTTCGAGCCTCCCATCGTGCTTGTTAACGGGCAAACCAACACCAGGCGGCTGGTCTGCGCCATATAGAAAATTCTCGCAGAAAGAGATGCACTCTTGTGTCAGATAGCCCTGGACGATGCTTCCATCCGGACGGGACATGTTACGAACGAATCCTTTGATGATCCCATTCATCCTCTCAAACGGCATCATGTTGTGCAGGAATGACGGCCCCAGGTCTATTATGTCGTCCACAATATGGACACACAGATGCACCATGACGTCAAAGAACGCGTGCGGGAAGTACATCTCAAGCTCATTTAGTATGACAACGATCTCTTCCTGTAGCCTTCGGAGCTGCTTCACACTGATCGACTTTCGAGAGATGACGTCGAAAACGTTGCAGAGACCAATAAGCGTGTCACGGACGTGCTTGTCCATTATCCCTCTAAGGGCAACAGGTAGTATTTGCGTCATCATCACATGACAGTCATGGGACTTCATCCCGCTGAACCTTTTCTTCTTCGTGTCTAGATATCTGCTTATCTTGCCACAGTAACCGGAACTAACTTTGATTCCGGTAAGGCACTTGAAGAATTGATCGATCTCAGCCGGACTTAAGGTGAAGCGAGAAGGGGGGCAATAATCCTCTTCCTTTACTTTTTTGCCCTTCTTCTCCCGCGCCTCTGTCTCCGTCTCTGTCTCCTCTGACTTTTTACGGGGCGGCATGTGTAGATCTGCCCTGATCTCCAAATCTTGCAAGTCTTTTCTTGCGTTCGGCCCATCCTTGGTCTTATCCGGCATGTTCATCAGTGTCGCAAGGAAGCTCTCAAGGACATTCTTACAGATATGCATTTGATCAAGGCAATGAGGCGTGTCGAGTTTGTGCCAGTACTCCAAGTCCCGGAAAACAGACCTCGTCTTCCATACCTTCAGCAGCGGCTCCGGCGCCTTTTTCATCGTCTTTCCCGGCGCGGGGCACTGTTCCCAGTTTTTCAACAGCTCATCGATTTTGGCGCCGCTCCGCTTACGTGGAGGTCCTCGATGCTCAGCCTCACCATTGAATAGATCTCCACGGTTTCTCCACGGGTCATCCTTCTATAGCCATCTTCGATGGCCCATGTACACGATTTTCCCAGACCCGCCATCTTTCCTTGACGTTAGCTGCTGAGACGTCATATCATCCATGCACCGCGTGCATCCGCAATATCCATGGCACACCTGTCCTGCGACATATCCGTAACCGAGATAGTCGTGCACCGTCGTGATCAACGCGGCTCTCATATAGAAATACTCGCCTTTGCTGGCGTCCCATGTCTTGGCCGGTGTTTTCCATAACGTGTCTAACTCCTCTTGAAGTAGCCCCTGATACAGATTAATATTATTTCCCGGTTGTTTCGGCCCTTGAATCAGCATGCTCATGTGTATGTACCTCGACTTCATGCACAACCAGGGGAGAGGTTGTACATCCATACAAACACGGGCCATGTGCTATGGTTGGTGTTCTGGTTGCCAAACGGATTCATGCCATCGGTACACGCACCGAGCACGATGTTCCTTGCATCACATGCGAAATACCGATATTCGCCGTTGAACGCTCTCCACTGGCTTCCATCCACGACGTGTCTCAGCTTCAGATCATCTCCATCGTCGGGCTTCTTCCTCTTCGCGTGCCAGCGCATGAGCTTTGCTTCCTTGGGATCTACGAAATACCGCTGGACACGGGGAGTGATCGGTAAGTACCATACAACTTTCTGGGGACATTTCTTCCCGGCATTCTTGTATCGAGAAGCATTGCACACCGGACATCTTGTTTTTTTCCGCGTGCTCCTTCCGATAAATTATGCAATCGTTGATGCATGCATGGTATCTAACGTGCGGCAGATCAAGAGGGCACACGATCTTCTTGGCCTCATCCACACTAGTAGGACATAGATTCCCCGCAGGAAGAACATCCTTTAGGTACTTGAGAAGCTTATCGAGACTAGTGTCGGTCCATTTGTTTTTAGCCTTCGTCTTCAGGAGTTCGAGCGTGAAACTCAAGCGGGTCACCTCGGGATTGCAACCATGATACAATGGAGTGTTCGAGTCTACCACCAATTGCTGCAGCTTGGCCTCCTCTCTAGAAGCAGCTCTCTCAGTACTTGTCTCCTTATGAAGCAGTGCTTGAACATGAGGGTCCCGCACGATTGAACTTAGTACCGACGAATTCTGCGGCGTGGAGTCCACGTTTTCTCTGCCGCCATGTCCGGCCCCTTCTCCGCCGCCATGTCCGGCCTTTTCCCCGCCACCATGTCCGGCCCCTTCTCCGCCGCCATGTCCGACCCCTTCTCCGCTGCCATGTCCGGCCTCTTCCCTGCCGCCATGTCCGGCCCCTTCTCCGCCGCCGTTATCGATCATCTCTTCGTCTAGCCCCGTGTCGTCATTGCCTGCCCCGTCGGCGTCCTCAACATCATCATCCTCATCTTCAATTATCCACCGAGTATAGCCATCCATGAAACCAGTCATGAGCAGGTGCGCCATCACACGACCATCGTCATAGGGGTCGAGCCAAGCTCGTCCTTTGCATCTTCGACACGGACATAAAACCTCTGTCAGGTTATTTTCTTTCATGTCCTGCACCGCCGATCGCAACCACCTGTCCACCACCGTTCCACTGACCATCATGAATGCCTGAACGGTAATAATAAACAAATTGATTATAAAAATGCATGCATGCATCAAAGTCATATAAAAATTCGGCATGACCTTCCCTAAAAATAGGACATATAGAGTTTGCCCGGAATTCGCCGAAACGGAAATAAATCGACATTTCGGCAAAACATAGGCAACTCACAAGCACAATTCGGTGGAAACTCATGCCACACACACAATTTCCATCATATCGCCCGATTATGTCATATCGCACACATACACATATTTCCATTCTTGCAAAAGCATAAATTTTTAATCACCTATCTCGAGATCGAGCACAGTGATGATGATGTCGATAGGTGTCGCCACACACACCTATGGAATGATCAAAAGTGGACAAAGCTCTTCTTGACAAGGCTATAGATCTAGTTAGGGAGGTACATAGGTCACTTCACTAAATGCTAGCTAGATCTACCTAGCTTGCTAGTTTGGGAGGAGACAAGTTCAACTAGTGGAGGGGGAAGGAAAAAGAGAAAGGAGATGCATTAATGGAGGTTGGTGTAGTTAGCTAGGAGTAATAAAGAGAGAGAAAGATAGGTAGAAGAGGAGAGTAATGGGGGGGAGAAGTAGTGAGGAAGAAGCAAAGTGAGGGAGAGAGGAGGTGGGAGCTAGGGGGAAGTGAGGAAGAGAGGAGGGGAGGGGAGGGGAGGGGAGGGGAGGGGCTAGGGGGAGGAAAAAGGTGGTATGGCTGCGGCTTAGCAGTAGCGGTGGGATAAAAATGCGCTGCTGCTAATAATATAGTAGTAGCGCGCCTCTGTCACGCGCGCTACTGCTAAGAGGGGCCCGCCATGTGGCCAGTTTCAGAATTAGCAGTAGCGACATAAAAAAAAGCGCCCTACTACTATTACATTAGCAGTAGCGTGGTTATCGACGGTGCGCTACTGCTAAACCTAGCCTGGCGGGAACGATCGGTCAATTTTAGTAGCAGCGCGGTTCTACATAGACGCGCTGCTGCTAAGTTTATAGGAGCAGCGCGTGTCTATAGACCGCGCTACTGCTAAGTAGCAGTAGCGCCCCGTCCTGTCCCGCGCTGCTGCTAATATTCCGTGTATAAGGTTTTCCCTAGTAGTGTGTACTTGCTTGAATTTCATTTAGTACTTCAGTGAAGTGTGAACTGGGCATGTTAACTATCATGACAGCAAACATTAGTTTTTCTTTCAGCTGCAATGGAATACCGTCCTCCTAATGGTTTCATGAGCTTCCTTCAAGGCCAAAGTCATCCCACCTACACCTTGCCAGCCCCTCAACAGCTTGGTTTCCGATATCCGATGTTCTGCACGCAGCCGCCGTCACCACCAGCCAAGCACCACCCTCTTCCATCAACGTCTGATCCCAGGACCACAATTCCATCGAACAAGCGGAAACGAGTCACAATCGATGTGGAAGCAGATGATGAAGATTGACAGACGTTGTACTATACAAAAGATGAGGACATCAGATTGGTAAGCTCCCAAAATCCTCTTATTCTTGTCATGTAGACATCAAAGATATCTCATGTCTTTCTATCTAAGAATTTATTGAAGCTGGTTCTCCTAGTTTTATACTCTTGGACATTCATCTTGCCTTTTGTTTAGTCAAATTTAATAGTATGCTTACTTCCTTTGTGCAGGTGAGTGCTTGGTTGCGCAACTCTATGAATCCAATCGATGGGAATGTAAAGAAGGGAGAATACTACTGGAAGGAGGTTGCTGATACATACAACAACACAACCGAGAGTGACAGACAGAGGGATGTGAAGCACCTCAAGAACCATTGGTACAAAACAACAAAGAAGGTAACCTCTTTCAATGGCTGCTATAACCAGATGAGAGACACCTATGCGAGTGGCCTGTGTGATAAACCATTAATGCAGCAAGCTCTAGACCTGTACCAGAGCCGCAATGGACACCAATTCATGTATGTGCATTGGTGGGAATCTGTGAAAGACAGCCAAAAGTGGAAGATTCATGTATACACAGAAGGAGATGGAACAAAGAGGTCAGCACCAATACCAACTGAGAATGCTTAGCGTCTCCCAGGAACAAAGAGGGCGAAGAAAGCTACAGGAAAAGATAAGGAAGCCCCTACTGAGATGAATAACATGAAAGAACAGATTGAGGCCTTTCTACAAGCACAAGCTGACACTAAGGTGCAAACGAATGAGATGATGGAATTGCAGAGTCGTCTATCTGCTCAGAAGGTAGAAGCTAACTGACTTGCATATGAGTCAGCAAAGGAGAGGACAGTGGCGAAGTTAGCTGAGGAAAGAACCAAGTTGTTTGACAAGTTCACAGAGATGTTGAGTGCCGACACTACAACAATGGACCATGGGCAAAGGAGATGCATGTGAGGGCTGTCACAAGATTGGGGGATCAACTTTTTAAGGAGGGATAGAAGGTATGTAGTTCAACTTGTTCGTCTCTCTTTGGTTTAGATGGGTCAATCCACTCCATATATGGCTGGCATGAATCGGGAATGCTTGTGTAGAGATAAAGAAACTATTGAGCCAATTTATTCATTTTAGTTAGATTCTTTTATTTCCTTCAAACCAAACGTCCAACTTAGACAAAATGTTTGTATTTTTTTCCTCTGTTTTCCACACATGGCTGCACGGGAGCCTTCCTGTTTTTCTATAAATGCTCTAGCCACACATAGCTTTGCTTGTTATTACTATACTCTAACATATGTCTTGCTTGTTATGGATGTTCTGTAGATATGTGTGCAGCAAAGGAGGGTTTCATGTGCAAGGAAGCATAGAAGATGTCAGACCATTTTCTTTTGGATGAGAAGGATCAAAGGATACACCAACAAATTCAGTTTGAACTTCGAATAAATATGACATGAGTGTTTACAAATCTTCCCTTGTGTTTGGAAACTTAAGATTGTTCTATTACTGTGAGATTTCCCACATATACTTGTGGTAAGACTTTTCTATCGTTGTGGGATGTTTTGTGTCATGGACAAAACTTAATTGCTGATATTGTTTGGATATCAAGATTGCTGGTTTTTGTTTGGAAATCAAGTTTCTTGATAACTTTCAATGTGTATGCTTGGTCATATCGTTGATTCAAATGGTTGGTGGTAATGTTTAAATGTACTGGAGGTTTCATGTGTTGAAATGTAGCTGAGAAAGAAAAAGTAAGATGATGACATCGGAGAGAGTAGCTTCTGTTGGCTGATTGTGGCACACACTAGTAGTTTCATTTTAGTTTATCTATGTGGATGGCTGGGGCAGCACCTTGGTGCTGCCTCCATTGTACATGCCCTGATGAGAGCCGCTGCGAGCTCTGCAGAGACCACGGATCACCTGCTGTTCAACTGCCCCTGCGTTGGGCGTGTGTGGCGTGCTCTCGGCGTGGCCACCAAGCAAACCTGCCGCTCTGTGTGGAGCTGCACCCCTCCCCTGCCTACGCCCCAACGCCACTGGGCAACGGTGCGACTTCTTCTGCTGTGAAAAATCTGGAACCACCACCATGACGTCGTCTTCCATGGCAAACACCGTTTTAAATAGCGGGAGAAAGGATTTAGCGGCAGCCCAAAATGAGGAGAAATGCAACACTAAAAACCGCTATAGCGTCGATATATCCGCTAAATCGCACGTAGAAACAAATAGCGTGACCTTATGAAAACCGCTATAGCGCCGATATATCTCCGATATATCCCGCTATTTAAAACTATGATGGCAAACGACCGAAAATTGACCGTGCCGTCAAGGGCACAACAGCAACCCTGAAGCTCTGGTCTTACCGTGTCAATCCTGATGACAGAGGAGACCTCCTCTAGTGGAGCCCTTTCCTCTCTACTCTGAACTTGTAATCTGCCATCCTTTGCTCTTTGCAAAGGTTTTTGGCGGCCGCTTGTATCCCTGTGCTTTGGGTTTCCTGCTGAACTTTTCAGCACAATGAAGAAATGGAGATTTCTTAAAAAAAAAGGATACTCACTGCAGGCGGGACTCGCAAAAGGATGCAAATGGAAGTGAAATTGCTTGCATCGTCTCACATGGTAATACGGAACCGCTGTCAGTTTTTCTTTTACGGGGACGGAACCGTTGTCATTGTGCGTAGTACAAAAGTTATGAACAAGTTTTCAGAAAGTAAATTAATTGCGCTTACTTGGTTTACCCCCTGCTCTAGTATGCACTCATTAGTGGTCCCCTCCCAGCCCCGCCACCACTTCATCATAGCCGACACCAGGGACGGACAAACAAGTAAGTACCCTTCCAGTTTTCTTTCTGACAAAGAAAAAGAACAATTAATCAGTGTATGTACCAGCTTGCTAACTCGAACTATTATTCTTTCTAGAAATTAAGTTCCCAGTCGAACCCATTGTATGCGTAAATGGTATAATGGGTTTTGCGAACTGGGCATACCTCAGATGGCTAGGTTCCTTGTGGGGGAACCTGCCCACCCGGGTTCAAGTCCTAGACTTAACACTTATGTGGTCGCATTTTCCTGAATTTATTTCAGGCTTTCCGGCGCTTCTTTCAGCGGTATGGCGTGCCCGTCAACTACGAGGCGTCTGTGGCGACTTCATCAATCTCAAGATCTGTCAGCTCAGTCTATCGGAAATGCTCATAGGGATAGGGTGTGCGTGCGTACATTCATAGGAGTAAGTGTGCGTGCGTGTTTGTGAGCGTCTGCGTCAGTACCGTGCTTCTAAAAAAAAGGTATAATTGAGCTTGTGGTTAGCCACGATTTAATCTGCTTAGGTTGGAGGTCTGTTGAGATGTGGAAATGGGTGCTGAGTCTTAGAGGTTCCCTTTGCTTTATGGAGTGAGTATATGGAAGTGAAATTGCTTGCATGGTGTCACTTAGTAACAAGGAACCGTGTGGTACGTACAGAAATTATGAACGAGTTATTCAGAAAGTAAATTGCACTTAGTTGGGTTACCTCTGCTCTAGTATGCACTCATGAATTGTCCCCCTCCCACGGCCTCGGCACCTCCTCATTGGAGTCGACCCCACCCCCACCGTGGCGCCTACGGCTACGTTGAAGCCGAGCAGGGACATCCCTCCTCACACTCTGACAACGTTAATAACGTACACTACTCTGTGCGGGTAAGGTGGGCCGAAAATGGAGACACGCTGCAGTGAGTGAGTGAGCAGACGATAGAAGATTCCCGAAAAATTAAGGGTGGGATGTGCATAACGACGTACCTTGGTTGATCAGATACGGATTGTATGTATGCATGGTGGAGGCAGCAGTGGCTGGTTTTTTTTTTTTTGGACCTGGCTGTGCTGGTTTGCTTCTACTGGGCATTTGCTCGACCACCTGGTGGGCGTGCTACCAATCTCCCCCCCCCCCCCCGCCCCCCCGGGGCGCGCGCGTATCTTTCCATATCTATGTGTATGGGGAAATCTTGTCAGAGTCCGGCGACCACCAACCGCGCATGTTCGCCCGAGAGCGCGATTTCAAGTCTTCTGGTTGTGCTCATGGTGGAGGATGGAGACGAGAAGTCTCGGAGGGTAGGCTCGCCATTGCAGCGGCCATGGCTTTAGTTTTCTGGCCGGTGGGCTCTATTAGTTTTGGCAGCTCACATATGTCATATGTGACTGTGTAGGAGAGAATGATGAGCCGGAAGGGGTTTTGTCAACCGGGGGTGGTAGTTGCATATTTTTTTCAATATCACCATAGCTGCACATCCGACCCCTCGCGCTCAACTGGACCACCTTTTTCGATGCGCAAACCGGCGGGGTTTTTGTCATGGGGGGCGGCAGTTGCATTTCTTTTTCAATATCACCTGAGTTGCACATCCGACCCCTCGCGTGCAACGGAGCCACTTTTTTCCGATGTGCAAAACCAGCGGGTATTTTGTCACATGGGGCAGTAGTTCTATTTCTTTTTCAGTATCACCTCAGTTGCACATCTAACCCCTAGCGTATGATTGGACCACCTTTTTGTGATGTGCAAAACCGGCGGGTTTTTTGTCAACCGGGGGGGAGGGGGGGGGGGGGGGTGGATTAGTTGCATTTCTTTTTCAATATCACCTCTGTTGCACACGTGACCCCTCGCGCGCTACTGGACCACCTCTTCGACGCGCAAACCGGTGGTATTTTATCACGTAAGGCGGTAGCTGCATTTCTTTCAATATCACCGGAGTTGAACATCCGACACTTAGTGCTCATCTTGGCAACCTTTTCGAAGCGCAAACCTATGAGTTTTTGTCGAGGGGGGCTGGGGTTGTTTCATTTCTTTTTCAATATCACCTCAGTTGCATATCTGACCCCTCGTGCGCAACTCGACCAGCTTTTTTTGATGTGCAAGACCGGCAAGTTTTTTTGTCATGGGGGCCGGTAGTTGCATTTTTTTCAATATCAACCCAGTTGCACACCCGACCCTTAGCGCGCAACTGGGCCACTTTTTTCTAATGTGCAAAATTGGCGTGGATTTTTCGGGGGGGGGGGGGGGGGGGGTGGTTGGGGGGTGGGGGTAGTTGCATTTCTTTTTCAGTATCAGCTCAGTTGCACACCCACCGTTGGTGCGCAACTGGACCACTTTTTTTTATGTGCAAACCCAACGTGGTTTTTGTTATACCGGGGGGTAGTTGGATTTCATTTTCAATTTCACCTCAGTTTCACACCTGACCCCTAGCGCGCAACTGGACCACCTTTTTCTGATGTGCAAAACTAGCATGTTTTTTGTCACGGCGGAGTTGGGGGGGGGGGGGGGGGTCGTTGCATTTGTTTTTCAATATCACCTCAGTTGCAAACCCGACCCCTCGCGCAACTGGGCCACCTCTTTGATGCGCAAACTGGCATTGTTTTGTCACGTAGGGCGATAGATGCACTTCTTTTTCGATATCACCTCAGTGGCACATCTGATGCCTAGCGCGCAACTGGACCACCTTTTTGACCCGCAAACATGCAGGTTTTTGTCACTGGGGGGGGGTCATTATTTTTCAATATCACCTCAGATGCACATCCAGGTGGGGCGATAGTTGCATTTGTTTTTCAATATCACCTCAGTTCCACATCCGACCCCTAGTGCGCAACTGGACCACCTTTTCAGCGCGGAAACCGTTGGGTTTTTGTCCCCCCCCCCCGGGGGGGGGAGGGGGTAGTTTCATATATTTTTTAACATCACCTTAGTGGCACATCCGACCCCAAGCGCGGAACTGGACCGCCTTTCAACGTGGAAACCAGTGGGTTTTTGTCCAACCGCGGTGGGGGGGGGGGGTAGTTTCATATCTTTTTTAATATAACCTTAGTTGCACATCTGAGCCATAGCATGCAACTGGCCCACCTTTTTTCCTGTGGGGGGCGGGATTTTGTCATGGGGGGCGATAGTTGCATTTGTTTTTGAATATCACCTCAGTTGCAGACCCCGCCGCTCGCACGCAACCGGAGCATCTTTCTTGCTGCGCAAACCGGCAGGTATTTGTCATGGGTTTTTATCACATTTGAATACCATTTTTTGTCCATAAGTTTCAGTGGACCGGTTGCACATTTTAAATAACCTAGTTGGTGTTAGTAATGTGCAACTGGGTATTTTTTGTCGTAATGTTTTTTCTTGTTTTTCTGAACTTTTTTCGTTTTTGTGGCTCACGATGGTTGATGTTGATTCTTTTATTATTTTTCACAGTTTAAATACGATTGGTCCATAATGCATGTTTTTCTTTGCTCTTTTTAAATATTATTCACGGGTGCAGTTTTTGGTAGGTCGTAGCCATATAATTTTTTTTGCGTGACTTGCCATATCTAAAATATGTGACTTACTGGTTTAAGAGTATATTTATATATATTATTTTATATATTTCAAATATTACTAATCAATAGTGCATGTTTTTCTTTCCTCTTTATTTATTTATTGTTGCACTTTTTTTGATACACTAAAATTGCACATAATTCGTTTTGTGCAAACTGACCATATCTAAAATTAGTTTGTGTGTGCTAAAAACAATATTACATGCAAAAAAAAGGTAAGTAAATACCACAGATTTTTTTCTAGATTAATTAAGTCGCTGGAACAGTAGTTGTTGGAAAAAAAATTGGCTGGAACAACCCGCCGACACTAACACAAGAACTCATGAAAAATGATTTTTTTTCGTCTAGACGTCTAATAGACAAATCAAAAGTCTTGCGTTCAAAAAGGAGAAATCAAAAGTCAGACACAAAGAACCCCAAACTAGTAACGAGAGCAAAGATTTGGACAAAATCCACGTGTTGGGCCCTTAGTCCAGCAACATGGATGCTTGGTTCGTTGTTCACACGGGGGGAGTAGCAAGCTTGGCCCATTAAGATGTCAGACACAAGATACTGAGGCAAAGAACAACTGATCAGGGAGCAAACATTCGCGGACGAGTCGACGGAGAGCTAGTGACAAACACACAAGGACCAGCGATGAGAAACCCAAGCAGTACAGTACGTTTGAATAGAAGAAATCGACGGAAAAAACAGAGCAATGGCTACTGGTCACGGATGATGAGCTTGGCTTTGGCGTCTCCCTCGTGGATCCGGTACATATCGCCGAGGCCCATGTGTGCCATGAGGAACCAGACCATGGTGATGAGCTCGCCGCCGTGACTGAGCTGCCGGACGTGCGTGCTCTCACGGCACTTGTCCGCCGCGTACGTGAGCATCTCCCCCCCACCCTCGCCACCACCTCCCACGGGTGGGGATATATCTGGTGCACCGGAGCTTGTGGTGCTACCGGTGCACCGAGCTCACATTGTGTTTTTAAAATGTTCAAAAAATTCTGAAAAAAAATTAGCACACTCACACAATATAAATGTAGGTTGTTACAAAATCTCAAGTCAAAATTCGAAACATAACTCGACAAACAAAAATGACAAATTCAACACTGAATAGTACAGAACATAACTTGGGCTTTAGATTTGGCCCATTATCACACTTATGTCAAATTTGTCATTTTTATATCTCAAAAATATTTCAAATTTTTATACGAAATTTTGTGACATCGTACATTGATGTTGCGTTAAGGTGTTAGTTTTTTTTTTCAGATTTTTTAAAACATTTTATGGCATCCGGTGCACTGGTAGCACCACAAGTGCGGGTGCACCGGATATATTCCCGGCGTGATCCTTGCCAAGGCGCTGAGGGAACTGGGCAGGGACCTTATGTGGGAGGGCCGTCGAACAGCACTGACTTGCACCGGTCGCCCTTCACCGCCGATGGCTTCTCAGTCGTATTCACTTTCAGCAGCATCCTCCGCGCGTCGACATGGTTGGGGTCCCACGCCGCCGCCGACTCGAAGAACCGCTTGGCCTCCGCGCACGTGTCACGGTACCGGAGCTGCCCGATACCCGCCGTCGCTGACAGCATCTCCGGCTGCTTGATCAGAAGATACAGCATGTACTCCGAATGGTCTCGCTGATCAGCCTCATATCGCTCGCTGTCTTCGTCAACGCCGTAGCAGCACAGGTCCATCGCGATGTGCCACAGCAGCAGGGACTCGTCGAACTCCCTCTTCAAACTGTCCGTAATTACGACGAGCTTTTCATTCTCCTTGTTTTTTATGACCGCCTCTTCCTTTTCCTTAGGTGCGGCTTCTGGTGTTGCTTTCGTCAGCTTCTCCATGATCCGCTCATGAAGCTCCTTGCCCTCGAGGACTCCCTCTCCGCGGCAGCTGCACGCCTCCTTCATGCCTTCGTAGTCCATGTCCTTGGCTTCGATGGCCCTTTTTCTGAGCCCACGGAACAGGAAATCGAGGACGAGGATCTTCTCCTGCCCTTGGCCCTGTGTGCTGCGGAGGCGCTCGCGCCAGATGAAGATGAAATCGTCGAATATCTCCCGAACGCACATCTTCTCGGCAACCCTGGCGAGCCACCGGACCATCCGTGGGCCGCCCAAGCAGCGGCGGAGGCCGCCTCCGAAAGTGTCCGGCTTTCCCAGGCAGTAGCTGACGAGGTTCAGCTGCAAGGTCTTCTCTGACCAGCGCCGAAGCCGCATGGACCTGACGGCGAGCGAAAGCCACGCCAACCACCGCGTCTTCTCGAGGAAGACGAACATCTCTGACCAGCGCCGAAACCGTACGGACCTGAAACCGCACGGATCTGACATCTTCTCTGCGCGCGCGGCCTCACCTTCCTCAAGGCTGGCCAGGGCTTTCTTGGCCTCGTCGTTGTCACCGGCGAAGACGATCTCGACGACCAGTCCAGCCTGCTCCTTGGCATCGAACTCGGACATGAGCTTGGCGTAGTTGCAGTGGCGGAGCTTGGCCCAGAAAACTGGGCGGGCCGACTGTAGAAAGTAACTGCAGGAAATATTTTTCATGGCCCAAAACAAAGTATACAGTACATAAAATAGTAAGGGCTGAGTGGGCCACGGCCCATTCGGCCTTGCCGTAGACGCCGAAATACTAAGGTGGGATATGTGAATGAGGACGCACGTACCTTGGTTGATTACCAAACCAGTGTGGAGCACCAGTGGTTTGCTCTATTAGTCTGTCCCCGTCTTATTTTGGCAGCTCGCACGTACTCTGGAGCAAAGCAGGGCAGAGTACCCTAACCAGATATATAGATTCTGAACATCACGACCCGAACTTCAAGCCCCTGTTGCAGCTGGTTGCCTCAAACTCAGAGGCCTCCAACATATATAATGCAACATACTAATACGGAACCGTCGTTGTACATACAAAAGATATGAACAAGATATTCAGAGAGTAAATTGCACTTACTTGGTTTATCCCTGCTCTAGTATGTACTCGATCATGAATTTCCCCCTCCCACAGCCTCGCCACCACTTCACCGTAGTCGACCCCCACCCCCCGGCCTCCTGGGTGTAGAACAGCGCGGCAACGTTGAAGCCGAGCAGGGTCAGGACATCCGTCTTCACACCCTGATAACTCAGAACGTTAAGAACGTGCACTACTCTGTGTGCGGTTCATGATATATGCACGGAGACGCAGTGCGGACTGAGTGAGTGAGCAGACGATGGGAGATTCGTGAAAAATTAATATGGGTTGTGCATGAGGACGTACCTCGATTGATCGGATTCGGATTGTATGCATGCATGTATGTACGTATGTATTGTGGCAGCAGCAGCTTAATTTGGTTTGGCTGAGCTGGTTTGCTTCTACTAGGCCTTTTGCACGAGCGGAGCACCTGGTGTCAGGGTGGACGGCACGAGCAAGCTTTTCGGCCTGCTCGTGGCCCGTTAAGGACCGGACCGTACGGTCCAGGACCGGTAGGAAAACTGGTCGGTCCGGGCTGCAATTTTCGGCCCGAGAAAATGTCGGTCCGGTCCGGTTTTTAACCGAGCCGCTCGGTCGGACCGAGAAAACGTAGTCACCGCCGCCGCCGTGCCTCGTCGTCGTGGCCACCGGCAGCCCCCGTGTGAACCATCATGTCCCCGAGAATCCCTTCTCATTCCTTCCTCACCTCCCAGTGCGCCATAGCCTCTTGGCGCCACTCGCCATCGCTGCCGTGCGTGCACCGGCGCCGATCTGAAGTTCTTGACCATGGAGTCGACCCCAAACCTGGCACCAATTCCTGCCATGGCGACAGCACGTACACCGGCCACCAGCTGCCCCAGGTAGGCAAACGCCTCGCCGGCACGATCCGAACGCTCTGAAGGTGAAGCCACCGCTGCTGTTCGAGGAGTCCCTCTGTGCTCGTCGGGATTTCTCACGCACTTCAGTTTCGTCAGTGTAAGAAGGAGCAATAGGAGAGAAACAGCTCATATGTTCATGTATCTGTCGAGTCTTACAAATGTACAGAGAAGAGGAGCATGCAGGTGCGGCCACTACGCTAACAACCTCCGTAACAAACTCATCTAGATAAGCTCGTGCGATCATGCACTAGAGACTAGGACTGGTAGTTACGGAGAGAGAGAGAGCTACGTTGGTTCAGTTTTACTAGTACAAATGCCCGTGCGTTGCAACGGGCTATCGAAAAACCTGTTCCGTGTAATAGTAATCATATCTGTGTGTTGTATCGGGAGATTAAAAAAATCGTCGCACAGGTGCACAAAATGAGCTAACACTTGGCATGATGAGGTGTGAATTTACCTTTACGTACCTATCCGTGCCTAGCTTTTGATGATAAATTGTGAATTAATCTAACCTGCAAAATATGTCCATTTACTGAATATTTTTACGCTACAAAAAATATAATTTATTGAATATCATTTGATGGACATAGTATTTTACACAAAGCTAACTCTTCTTTTTCACTAACTTATGGGCCTCATATTGGGGAGCATAATAAGACTTACGCACCATGCAGCTTTTATATACAGAGGCTACTTATGCAAGTATATCTTCATATCAAACAACTTGTTGATTCCCGACTTGGCTTGCCTCAAGGCTTCTTGTCAACGTATATAAACAGGCGGGGGTCGTTTTACAGGAGCAAGGTGGGACTATAACGTTAGTTGTATGAGCAATCAGAGGTCAGCAGCGAAGGCCCGGCCTAGGTCGACCTCCACCTTGTCGCTTCGTTGGAGATGCTCACATCCACATGCAGTCTTCCCATCAATCCTAACCTAGCGCCGCCACCCGAGCCTGCTTGCCCGCTCCAGCGCCTCTGCTAGTCCCTTCCACGCCTCTTCTCATTTCTTCCCCGTCCTTTCCGACGACCTCAGCGGCTCCCATGGCTCCGCCTCCGTGCCGCCGACTCCTTGAGCGGCCACCACTAGTAGGAAAACCCCCATTTGTCCCGGTTCGTAAGGGCCTTTTGTCCCGGTTCTGGAACCGGGACTAAAGGGTCGGGACTAAAGCCCAAAACCTTTAGTCCCGGTTCGCTTACGAACCGGGACCAAAGGCCGTCCACGTGGCCGCCGCGGGGAGCCCGGGCAGGAGGACCTTTAGTCCCGGTTTGTAACACCAACCGGGACCAAAAGGCACTGGGGTTTTTGTTTTTTTTTTGAAAGGGGGGTTTAGGGGGGGGGGGGGGGGGTTGTAGGGTTAATTGAGGTGTTTCATATTATGTTAGCTAGCTAATAGAGAGAAGTGTCCTCTCTTTCTCCGTGCTTGGTCGACGCTAGCTACTATAGAGAGAACTCGACACGCTAGCTAGTAAGCAAATGAAGGAACCATTAAGTACACAAGATCGTCATGAACATATACACAGAGAAGTGATCGACCTCTCTTTCTCCGAGAGATTGGTCGAACAACAAGTTTTTGTATATCTATCCGACGCTACTAGCTACATATATACAATATAAGAGCTCTTACAATCCCTAACATCTAATGTCAAATTCCAGATGGTATTCTCCGGCTTTATTTATGACGTGGTCAAGAAAGAATCCCGCCAAATCCTCTTGAATTGCTCGTATGCGATCATGTGGTAGGAGTTCATCCCACATCTGCCACGTCTAATTTGAAGAAGGGGGTCAATACATATATATGAATGAAACTCAACACAAATCATGGTAATAAAATAAAGTTGTGAATATTATTGCTTACGCACTTGAAATTGTTTTTCAGAGTAGCCCCGCTTAGGGGTCGTCGCGTTGTAGATGAACTCGCAAACGTAGTATCCACAAAAATCATTCCCTTTTTCCTGCCACAAGCACTTTACGAGAAATAGAGTTCAATCAAACTGATAATCAAGCATGATAAATGGTATTGATGGAACTAGAATCAATGGGAGATGCGCGGAACTAGCTAGTAGTACTTACTTTCGGGTATGTAAATCGCAGCTCCCTCGGCAGTGCCGGAACAATTGCGGTGAACTCTTTCCAAACCCTGCCAGACAAACAAAATAATTACTTGATATCAGGAAATGAACAAAGTTGCCGATATGACGCGATAATGATCGATTGAACTTACTTCTGGAGCATTTCAGTTATGCCCGCATATTCCTGGGGATCTTTTCGTTTCGAGTCTAAGACGATTACTACTCCCTGCTCAAGCTTAATCTCTAGCAGAATAAAGTGGTACCTGCGCACGCATGCATAACTCATCAATTACATTACTATAACCTCGAGTAATAAGGGAAACCGAATATGCACAAGACAGTAACACTCACATGCAGTTATAAGGAAAGAGTATTGTCCCTTTGTTTTGATTTTTAAGCAACGATTGTAGCAAGTTGTCCTCGGTGTCTGTGACATTGTTTTTAACCGTATACTCATGTATGATATCTGGGTTAATGAACCCAATGTCATACATTTGTGCTTTTCTGCATTCGACGATCTTCAATCTGCATAATATAGTGAGGATAATTATATATACATGCAATGAAAGAGCTGAGCTATATATAGAGAGACTTAATTACAGAAGTAGTACTTACAGACAGTAGCAAGTCACGATTGTTTTGTCGATGGCCTTTTGATTGTATAACTGGAATATCTCCTCAAAATCAACATTCAACTGATCCATTCCAACAAGGTCGTGCTCCTCTTTAATCATCAGCGTCAAAGAATCCCTCCCTGACTCGCGGCAGGTTTTCATGTACCATTCATGCAATGTTCGCATCATCGTTGTTAGAGGAGGATGATCAGGTTTCACGAGAGGATGCCCGTACCGGTACTTGAATTCGTCCACCTCCAACGGCTCAAACTGTACATCATCGCTCAGGTAATCACCAGGATTGGTACCGGGCAGCATCCCCGGATGATTAGCGACGATATCGCTAGACACCTTGAGCGGGGGGCACGATTGGTTCGCCTGTTCGCCGAGCTGGGGAATTTTTTTCCCACTTCTTCGTTTTGCTAACCTTGCATCACTGGAAGTACTTCCCGACCGCCGTGCGTCTTGATATATCTTTTGAACACAGCGGTCATAGTTGGAATCCGGCGGCGGCGGTGGTGGTCGCTTCAGGGCATCGATAGTGCGCATCACTTTCACCGGATCTAGCTTCTCCTTCGGAGGTGGATTTTTCTTTGCAAAATGGGCCCTCAATTCGGCCTGACATATCTCCTCGTTTTCAGACTCGGTCCTCTCATATGGTAACTTTTCCATAGGCTTGAGAGATGGACCGTATCTGTATCCCCTCCCGCCTCTTCTTGTACTGCTAGCCGCCGGAGCGGCGGCGTCTCTCTTCCGTCGTTGCTTACGAGGCGGAGCAGGAGGCGGAGTGCTCCGACGCGCCGGAGGAGCCGGAGCGGCGGCGTCTGTCTTCTGCCGTTGCCGACGAGGCTGAGGAGGAGGCGTACTGCTCTGACGTGCCGGAGTAGGCGAAGGAGGAGGCGGAGTGCCCTCACGCGTCGGAGTAGGCGAAGGAGGAGGCGGAGTACAACCCTTTTTTGTGATCCTCTAACATGCGATCGAACTTCAACTTCTCCCTTTCACTTTCGCATTCTCTCTGTGCATCAACAATGACCCGGCGAAGATCATCATCGGGCAGATCGTCTGGTTCCTCTTGATCTTCAGCTTCCCCCATTGCAGCATCACCGTATTCAGGGGGCGGGTAGTTGTCGTCATCCTCTTCTTCTTCGTTGTCTTCCATCATAACCCCTCTTTCTCCGTGCTTGGTCCAAACATTAAAGTGTGGCATAAAACCCTTCTGAAGCAGGTGGAAGTGAAGAGTTTTATAGTTGGAGAAAGCCTTCGTATTCTCACAGACAGTACATGGACAATGCATAAAACCATTCTGCTTGTTTGCCTCAGCCGCTTCGAGAAAATTATGTAGGCCCTCAATATACTCGGAGGTGCGTCGGTCACCGTACATCCATTGCCGGTTCATCTGCGTGCATATCATGAATAGAGAAGTGACCAAATTAATAGAAATTCATCTACACATTAAAGCCAAAGTACAGTAGTGACCAAAATAAATACATAACGTTCATACATAGTTCTCATTATTGAACAACATATAGCTCTCTAGAGCATATTTTCTAATCTTTCTAATCTTCAAGCGCATTGCATCCATCTTGATCTTGTGATCGGCGACGACATCGGCAACATGCAACTCCAACTTCATCTTCTCCTCTTCAAGTCTTTGTAATTTTTCTTTCAAGTAATTGTTTTCTTTTTCAACCAAATTTAACTTCTCGACAAGAATTTCTATGTCGGTTGGAATTTCCGATTCACATACCTCCTAGATTAAAAAATCTATGTCACGTTGGTCGGCATAATTGTCATAAACACTAAATAAAACAAATAGTTATAAAAGATAATATATACCACATCCGAATCATAGACCGGACGAGGGCAAATGAATAGAGAAGTGAATAGAGAAGTGATCAAATGTTATTATTGAAAATAAATACATAAAGTTCACACATAGTTCTCATAGAACAACATACAGCTCTCTAGAGCATCTAATTAAAACATAAATTGAAACTAACATACAACTATGTAAAACATTTAAATGCAACAACAAATGCGATCATAATGGCAACTAAGGTAACAATTGATCCAACAGCATAATGATACCAAGCCTCATTATCAATGGCATATTTTCTTATCTTTCTAATCTTCAAGCGCATTGCATCCATCTTGATCTTGTGGTCATCGACGACATCGGCAACATGCAACTCCAATTTCATCTTCTCCTCCTCAATTCTTTTCAATTTTTCTTTCAAATCCTCGTTTTCTTTTTCAACTAAATTTAACCTCTCGACAAGAGGGTCGGTTGGAATTTCCGGTTCACATACCTCCTAGATTAAAAAATCTATGTCACGTTGGTCGGCATAATTGTCATAAACACTAAATAAAACAAATAGTTATAAAAGATAATATATACCACATCCGAATCATAGACCGGACGAGGGCCGACGTGGGCGGATACCATGACCATGGCACTATATAATAACAAACAATAATAAAAGTAAGAAAATTACACAAGTATATATCTAAATGATACAAGTAAGAACTTTTTTCTTTTAGAAAGAAGATAAGAATAAGAGGCTAACCACGGTGGTGCCGGTGCCGAGATGGACGCGGGCGATCGACGGCGGTGAGGACGGGGAAGGGACAGGACGGACCGCCAAACCTAAACAAATCTTGAGAAAAATGGAGCTTGGACAAGGAGCTTCGAGAGCAGAAAGCTTAAGTGTGGCTCGGGCATTTCATCGAACACCTCATGTGCATAGGAGGTGAGCTAGAGCACCACAAAGCTCCCCCCTCGCCGGCCAGAAAAACAGAGCAGTGTGGAGTGCTCTGCTCGCTGGCGAGGGGGTATATATAGGCATCTCATTGGTCCCGGTTCGTGGCTGGAACCGGGACTAAAGGATCCCCTTTGGTCCCGGTTCCAGCCACGAACCGGGACCAATGGTTGTGGGCCAGGAGCGAGGCCCATTGGTCCCGGTTCGTGTCTGGAACCGGGACCAAAGGGGTCATACGAACCGGGACCAATGCCCCACGAGGCCCGGCCGGCCCCCTGGCCTCACGAACCGGGACCAATGCCCCCATTGGTCCCGGTTCGTTAGTGAACCGGGACTAATGGGCTGGCCCGGCCTGGACCAATGCCCTGTTATGTACTAGTGCACGCCCGTCGTTGCGGACGTCCTCGACAACCTCCGCTTCGCCATGGCAAGCGTCTTCGCACATCAACTACCACATTCATGTCGCCCTTCTTACCTCCATGCTCTTGTGCGAGTGCGCCCCCGATGCCGTCCCAGCCACACCCGCATGCCTCAACCGCCTCTAGCGTGCTGGCTGCTCCTGCCCCAAAGCTCTCTCCTTATGAGCTCAGCGTCACCGGCCTCTGCCCGACCTCTCCACGGCACATGTTCCGCCGCCCCGCTTCGCGTTAGCCCCCTGTCCGCGTGTTCACGCACCTCGCCTGGACGCCCCGCCGGCCAACGGCGGCGGCCGACTGTCTCGTGCCTTGCGTCACATAGCTCGTGTAATACAGTCGGGAGAGAAGAAAGAAAAACGAACCGGTATGCAAGACCAAACGTTTTTAACTTACAATAGTACTGCGGTTTAATTACTCAAAAAACAAAAGGACTTTTTTGAAAAACATACGCGACCGTGAAGCCGACGGAAGCAATAGCCACTTTATTATTAGGGAAAGATCAGGTTCAGAAAATTCAGTTTGTTGGTTTCGCCGAAGTTTCAGTTGTTAGCTAATTTCTCGCGCACGTAGGCGCTCGCACACGTCGTCCACTTCATCACATCAGTCGTGCACGTAGCCCACCTCGCCGCTGCACCCGCACACATGGACGCCGGTGATTCTTGGCCGGTCCATTCGGTCTAGTCGGTCTGGCTCGGGCTTCGTCAGCGCCGGTCCGGTCCCCGAAAACAGGACCGCTCGCCTGCTCGGTCCGGTCCGGTCCGGTCCGCCGGCGGCCGGTCCAAACGACGGCTCGGACCGGGACCGGACCAGCCCGGACCGTGTCCACCCTGAACCTGGTGGGCGTGTCCCCCATATGCGTACGGGAAATTAACCAACCTACTGGAGTCCGGCGACCACCCAGCAGTTGCGAGCGACCGAGAGTGGAGCTTTCTTTTGGGGTGCTAATGGAGGATGGAGGAAGAGATCTCGGTGTTGACGCTCAAAAGTGGCACAATCGTAAAGGTTGCTTAAAGCTATGTCAAGATTAATTCGAACTTATGATTGGAAATCACCATCGGATGGCTCTCTTCGAGAAGATCAAGATGGATACGAAGATGGTCCAAAACGGAGCTCGGATGCAAAAGTTATGACGATTCAGAGATGCTTGTGTTGACATCAGATTAAAGAATGGCCAAAAACTCAATTAAGATGGCCTCGGATGGAAAAAGTTTCAACATGAAAGTTGTGCGTCTCGTCGAAGCAGTTGATTTTGATATACAAATCGTCTTAATCCAAGGTCGGATGCAACCTGGGGAGTCAAAACAAGGTCAGGGACAGAAACTGCAGAGTCACTTCGGACCGACCGAGTTGATTTGACTCGGTGAGACCGAGTTGATTTGATTCGGTGAGACCGAGTTGATGTCAGAAGATTACAGAAAGTTGGTCACGTTCACTCGGTGGGACCGAAGCAAACCACTCGGTGAGACCGAGTTGATGTTAGAAGATTACAGAGAGTTGGCCACGTTCACTCGATGGGAGCGAAGCAAACCACTCGGTGGCTCCGAGTTGATCCGGAAAATTGCCAAAGATTCCTGTCCGAGTTAGGTTAGGGTTTTTGGTGTTTTGGACGGAATTTTTAGTCATTTTCTTGTACGGGAAGTCCAGCCGCCTCATAAATAGATGAGAGGTGACGGCCGATAGAACAACACACAATCGACAAATCAATATACTACTTTTTACCCTAGTTTTTACATCTCTCCCTTGTTCTTTCTTTCTCGTTCTTCGTTCTTCGTGTTGAAGGGCAACGATCCTCGAGGCTCTAGGGGCGAGCGAATCGACCTAGGGCAGCCCATAGCTGCCGCGCATCCAGACGGGGTCCCTCCCGGGCGCGTGGGGTTTCGGGTCCTCAAAAGCACCCGCCGGATTGCTTGCGTACCGCGCTTCCGGACGGGTCTCCTTCGACGTGAGCTGCGGTGCATCACCCTCGGCGTTGGAGGTACACGGTGACGTGTTCGTGTGCGAACACACTTTTTGGTGACTCCGCTGGGGAAGAAAGATCAAGAATCATCATCAACCATGTCAGATCTCCCCAAGCCCTCAGAAGTTAGCGTCGATAACATCATCAAGCCCGGTCTTGATGAACTATCGGATGAACATCGCCAGGCCTACGCAGCGCCCAAGAAGCAGCGTGAAGAGGCTTTTGAGGCGCTCAAGAAGAAGCGCGAGGAGGAGGATTTGGAGGTGTTTCTTTCAAGTTTCAAGAAGGACCGTCATGGCAACATCACTCCGGGAGGAAACATTAATTTCCCTCCTCTCTTTGACGAACAAGATGAAATCACTGTGAGTAAAGTTTTTTCTTCTGAGCAAGTGGCTGTGATTGAAAGTCTTGTTACTAAGGGTAATGTGATGACGTACAATTCTTTCGTGGCAAATACTAACGCTAAGAAAAATATGCCTCCGTCATCTAGTGGTACTGTTGGTATATCTGAAAACCCTAGTCCAACTTTACCTATTTCATCAGCACCTCCTATACAACAACAATATAATATGCCGTTGAATTTTTACCCTAGTCAAACCAACCAGCTTGTGGCTGCACCTACATACCCTAATCCTATTATGAGTGTGCCCAATTCGGCATCTACGCCGACTCACTTTGTCACACCACCCATAGGCACAAGCATGTTTGGTCTTCCGCCGAATTATGTTTCGGCGCCTACTCCACAAGTTGCATCACTAGCTAGTATCCAAGTTGCTCCTATGTCATTGACACAAGCATCGTCATCTACCTCAGATCCAATTTTAGCCAAATTGAGGGAGGATTTGCATAAGATGTTTCAAGAAACTCTCGAAAACGAGCCAAAAGTAAAGAGTCGTGTGTACCAAAAGCCCTATCCTAAACACTTTGATGCAGTTTTGTACCCTCAAGGTTACAAGGTTCTTGATTTTGTTAAATTTAGTGGAGAGGGCACGAAAACAACTTGGGAGCATGTGAGTCAGTATCTAGCACAGTTGGGTGAAGCAGGTTCCATAGAAGAGTTGAAAGTGTGTTGATTTCCCTTATCTTTAACTGGCACCGCATTTTCATGGTTTGCTGCTTTACCACATGGCTCAATTCTCTTATGGTCACAATTAGAGCAAAAGTTTCATGATCATTTTTATAGTGGCGATAATGAGCTTAAGTTGTCACATCTTACATCGGTTAGGCAAAAACATGATGAATCGGTCACCGATTATGTCAAGAGATTTAGAGATATAAAAAAAGTGATGTTATAGCTTAGTGATAACTGAGAGAGACTTGGCGGATCTTGTTCTTAATGGTTTAAAAACTCACATTAAAGAGAGGCTAGAAAGTTATGAGTTTTTGAATATTAACCAAGTCTTACAAAAAGCTTTGGCTCAAGAGAGTCGAAGTAAAGATGTTCATAGGTCTACAACCGATCATCCTAGAATGCATATGGTTGAATACAATGATGATAATTCGGACGATGAGGTTGATGTCTATAGTACTGAATTTGTTTGGTCCTCAAAGGCCAAACCCTATACATGCAATGCTCTTAAGCCGATTCGCAAGAATCGTGATGAGGAGATGAAGTTTACTTTTGATATATCTAAGTGTGATAAAATATTTGATGCTCTCTTGCAAGATAAGATGATTAGAATATCACACACCATACCGCCGTTTGAGGAGCTGAAACGGCGTGCTTATTGCAAGTATCATAATTCATTTTCTCATGCTACTAACGATTGCAATGTTTTTCGACGACAGATACAATCGGTCATTAATGACGGACGATTGAATTAATTGGCTATTGGGCAGTCAAAATTGTGACAGGTGTACCTGACGTTATTCCGGTAATAGGATCGCCCTTTCCCGAGCCCATACGTGTTTCCGTGGGTCTTAGTGTAACCGGTTTGTCGGGAAATATACGTACCCATATTTTTCCACCACGACGTGCATATCGTGTTATTGCTCTTCGTCCTGCTTCTATCTGTCTCGCCGTGATCCAAGCGGGTTTTGCTGAGATGCAAGTTGATAAACAACCCTTCCCGATAAACACCATGGACTTGGAAGGGAAGAAAATGTTGATTTGGCCTAACATAGCCGAATTTGCTAATAAAGATAATGTTGTTATTGGTGAACCTAGGAAAGGCAAGGAGGGTGAAAAAGTCTTGGGAAGAGAGGTTGTCCTTGATAAGCAACCCGATGGCAAGGAGGTATTGAAGATCACCATAAAAAATCCTACACTCGGGGGGCAGCCGCAAGTGCAAGAGGATACTCATGTTAAATTTATCAAGCCCAAGAATTTAGAAGTTGGCAAGTGTAAAAAGAGTGAAGCTAAGCGCAAGCGAATCAAGCCAACTTTTGATATGTTGCTATCCAAATATGCAAGTCAAGCGGCCGGTTCTAGCTCTAATCAGCCATCACATTCAAAGCGTTCAAGATCACCTCCGAAGCAAGAGTTTCGACGCTATGCAAGGCCATATGGGTCATGGGCACCGCACCATGGATGCCACCACCCCCTATGCGCCATATTACATGGGAGACTTCAATGGAGGATGGGGTCAGCCCCCAATGGCTCTTTATGCTTTTCATATGGGGTGGGCAGCACCTAGAAGGCCTGCTCATGGAAGGTTTTATTATCCCACACAAGGCCGTTCGAGCCATGGTGCTAATCGGCCAACAGAAATTTCTCCAAGCAAGGTCAATAAAAAAGTGTGGCGTGTTAAGTCACCTAATGCGGAAATTCCAGAATGCGACAAGCAATAGGAGATCAAAGAGCCGATTGTTGGTAATCCGGCTAATTCTAATGGTGATATTCTTATTGTTCAGCAGGGTTCCATGGCTAATGATCATGAGGCTAGCACAAGCAAGGCCAAACATAGGGATCCCAAATATACTCAACCTAGGTGGTGTCCTCCAGGTTTAACTAAGACCATGAAAAGGAGATTACAATGCATGAGGAACCACGAGAAGGTAGAGCGCCAAGATGAGAAGCAAAGGGATGAATTATTCAATGAAATTTGGCCCATGGCGCTCACAAAACAAATGTGGAGGCCTAAACAAAAAGAAAACGCAGATGCTTCTACATTGGCTACGGCAACACCTACACCACGAAAAGAGGATGATGCAACCCTTATTACATCATCCACACCACCTGAAACATCCCCTTCAATTGAGGAAACTTCGAGTCCAATATACACATTGGGAGATGAAGATGAGATGGTGGATTACGAATCTACGCCGGTTCGGGAAGGTATGGATATTAATATGGTGTATTACGTACCTGCCGAGTGTCGTGCTATAGGTGAAGAAGGGGAGGTGGCCCAGCTGGATTTTGGTCCTAAGAATGCTATCTTCGAGAAGCCAAAAGAACCGGTGAAGCACTTGAAGCCATTGTACCTCAAAGGTCATATTAACGGATCGGCGATTGCTAGAATGCTCATTGATGGTGGTGCTGTGGTAAATCTTATGCCCTATTCGGTCTTCAAGAAGTTGGGATTACATGATGATGCATTGATGAAGACCAATTTGGTAATTAACGGATTTGAGGGTAAAGAAAAGACAGAGGCCAAAGGTGTGATGTGCATGGAACTCACCGTGGGAAGCAAAACTTTGGCCACCACATTCTTCATCACCGAGGTGCAAGGTAACTATAATGTTATATTAGTCCGCGATTGGGTTCATGCTAAACAATGCGTGCCATCTACCATGCATCAATTCTTAATACAATGGGTCGATGATGAAGTAGAAGTCATTCACGCGGATAATTCGGCTTGTGTTGCTTTGGTCGATGCATCGGTGGATTGGAATCATCCCGATGTTACTCTTGCTTAACGGGGCGTGATCTCTCGGGGTTTGATTTCCTTAGTGCTACAAGGAACAGGTTCATTCCCATCTCTTTAAAGCCGATTGGTGGTAATCGGCTCCAAGGTATGATGTAAACAAAAATTTAAAAGCAATGGCCGATAGAGAATTATCGTCCTAAGCATAAACATGGCCGATACAAAATTATCGCCCGAAGCACATATAAATGGCCGATGGAGTGTTGACATCGTCCTTAGAATAAACATGATACAAGTTATTTTTCGGCACGCTAGCTTTGCCGAAAAACAGGGGGGCATGTGTTGACGCTCAAAAGTGGCACAATCGTAAAGGTTGCTTAAAGCTATGTCAAGATTAATTCGAACTTATGATTGAAAGCCACCATCGGATGGCTCTCTTCAAAAAGATCAAGATGGATACGAAGATGGTCCAAGACGGAGCTCGGATGCAAAAGTTATGACGATTCATAGATGCTTGTGTTGACATCAGATTAAAGAATGGCCAAAAACTCAATTAAGATGGCATCGGATGGAAAAAGTTTCAACATGAAAGTTGTGCGTCTCGTCGAAGCAGTTGATTTTGATATAAAAATCGTCTTAATCCGAGGTCGTATGCAACCTGGGGAGTCAAAACAAGGCCAGGAACAGAAACTGCAGAGTCACTTCGGACCGACCGAGTTGATTTGACTCGGTGAGACCGAGTTGATGTCAGAAGATTACAGAAAGTTGGTCACGTTCACTCGGTGGGACCGAAGCAAACCACTCAGTGAGACCGAGTTGATGTCAGAAGATTACAGAGAGTTGGTCACGTTCACTCGGTGGGACCGAAGCAAACCACTCGGTGGCTCCGAGTTGATCCGGAAAATTGCCAAAGATTCCTCTCCGAGTTAGGTTAGGGTTTTTGGTGTTTTGGATGGATTTTTTAGTCCTTTTCTTGTACGGAAAGTCCAGCCGCCTCATAAATAGATGAGAGGTGACGGCCGATAGAACAACACACAATCGACAAATCAATATACTACTTTTTACCCTAGTTTTTACATCTCTCCCTTGTTCTTTCTTTCTCGTTTTTCGTTCGTTCTTCGTGTTGAAGGGCAGCGATCCTCGAGGCTCTAGGGGCGAGCGAATCGACCTAGGGCAGCTCATAGTCGCCGCGCGTCCAGACGGGGTCCCTCCCGGGCGCGTGGGGTTTCGTGTCCTCAAAAGCACCCGCCGGATTGATTGTGTACCGCGCTTCCGGACGGGTCTCCTTCGACGTGAGCTGCGGTGCATCACCCTCGGTGTTGAAGGTACACGGTGACGTGTTCGTGTGCGAACACTCGGGTAGGGGTAGGCTTTGCGATTGCGGCAGCCATGGCTCAGCCTCGTCGTGACAAGGGATACGACATTTTTTTGTTCCGCAAAAGAGATCCGTCTTTGATTTCAATAACGTAGCTTGGAAACCACAATAACAACACGGACGTCTCACATGCATGCATGTTTTCTTTGGGGTGCTGGGAATTAATGGGGCCGGCTTTTTAAAAGCACAACTAATCATGATCTGCTCCGCTCCAGGACCATGCAAATGCACACGGTGCTGAATAATAAACTCTTGGTGGATTACATCAAGCGAAATGCATGCCGCTGAATCAATCGCACACAGATCATGTTTGATGTTTCACTGTTTTTGGCAACAGCTTATAATAGCAGACCAATGGGGTTGTGTGGCCGTGGTAGACACATCACACCCTCCTTATTACAAGCACACTCATAATAGCAGACCAAACCAAACCACACACAGATGATACGACGTATCGTACCTCACCAGAAAACAATTAAGCAGGTGCGCACACACACACACGCAGCATCAAACTAGCACCAGTTTATACTTGGGAAAACACACCAATGCAATCTTGGCAGGCAAACACCTGGGCTTGTTGCGGCAACGGCAGCAGTCTACAGTAGCAAGACGTTGTCGTCGTCTTGCAACAACCAAACCTACACAGAACAGGTAATGATGATACAACTGATTAATGGAAGCAGAATGGATGAAGTAACAAGATCAAGCAATCTGGCACACGGGAGGGGGAGGGATGAACTTGGTTGTTGCTCTACCTATATGTGTATGCAATTTTTTTCAATTATTAAGATAGTACGTAGCAGAGTATTTAATCACCCAAGGTTTATGTGTGTGTACCATGCATACACTATGATAGATGCGTGAAACAAGATCGAAAATAGGAGAGAACGCATGAGTGTGTATACCTTAATAGTGTTTGGTCGGCTCACTGGAGAACTGAGACTCTAGGCAGGGGCTTCTTGTAGTACGCCGAGTGGTGCGGTTCAAAGAGGGAAGGGTCGTGGCCGGCCTCCAGCCCGTCCCACTCCAGCTTCTCCCACCAGTCCTTCTCACAGTCCACGGTGGGGCGGCTGCCTCGACCGACGGCCGGGAAGCGCCTAAGACCCCAACATCCCCTGACCCTGATGGTCTCAAGCTTGGGAGCAAACATCTTGGCTTCACATATATGTTGCAGCTTGAAGAGCTGATGCAAGTAGATATGCTTCAGGTTTGGGAGTTCCAGTACACCTTTATGGTTTGTAGCTATTCTTGTCAGAATCTCTGGCTCCACGGGGAACAATAGCCTTAGATCACCACAGAAGGCGATGTGGAGGGTCTCCAAGCTTCTCAAGGTGTATAACTTGCAGAACACGAGGACAAATGTGAGCCTCGGGCAGGAAAACAGGTGTATGCTCTGCAGTTTCCCAAATGACCAATTGTCTCTAAAATCCGACGTCCTTTGTTTGCTCCAAATGCAATGGGCCATCAGGAGATCAGACACCCAAATGTCCACTAGTTCATCAAAGTTGGAGTAGCTATACATAGTACCGAAGACTGTATGCATCTTGGGGCATCTCACCACGTGACATCATTTCAGATGTTGCCATCTAAGCATCTTCTTTTCTATGGACATCATATGTTCAGGGATGACAGTGGTGATGGAAGAATTGTCATGCACATGCAGCGACTCAGCCTTGTCTAGCACAAAGATGATAGCCTTCATTTCTCGTGTGCTCTCCATTCTAGTGAAACTAATTCCATCACTTGCAATCCCTTGCACTACTGCTACTTCCCGACCGCTGCTGTGGATCTCTATATGACTTTACAATAGAGCGATCATAGTTTGATAGCAGCGGAGGCGGCGGTGGTTTTGTAAGGTTTTCCAGAAAGCGCCTCGCTTTTACCGGATCTATTTTCTCTGTTGGATCTGGACGGGTCGGTGCAAGCTGGCGTTTCACGTCAGTAGCCACGATCTCCTTGGTTTCCTCCTCAGTCATGTCGTATGGTAACTTGGCAGGAGCCTTGTTGACGCTACCTGCTCTGGATTTTTTTGCTGTTGTACTACTAGCCGCCGGAGCGGCGGCGGATCTCTTCCACCGGTGCTGAGGCGGCGGAGGAGGCGGAGTCAGCTGACGCGGCGGATTCTGCTGAGGGGCCTCCTCCGGCGGAGTCCGCTGACATGGCGGAGACAGCTGAGGCGACTGAGTGTGCTGACACGGTGGAGACGGCTGAGGCAGCGGAGACGGCTGAAGCAGCCGAGATAGAGTTGGACTGTGAGGAGTCTGCTGAGGGGCCTCCTCCGGCAGATTCTGCTGACGCGGCGTCCAGTGTGGACGCACGATGTGTTCCTTTCTCCATAGAATGGTAGTCCTTATGGCATCTTCCAGATGAGTCTCCCCTTCACCTGTAGGGTACTCAAGCTCCAGCTGCTCAAATCCGTTGGTAACTTCATCCACCCCGACAACAGCATAGCCATCTGGAATCGGAGAGCAATGGTAAGTTCTATCAGGTACACGAGGTAAGGCATAGCCGACCGCCACCTTCAAGGTTATGTTAATGCATTTCGCATGTAGCTCACAATGTTCCCTCTCCGTGATATCATCCACGGGGTAGTGATCAGGAGCCATGATATCATCTATGGGTGGCCGACCGAGCTCCGTGGAAGCCACGCTGCTCTTCTGGTGAGATGGTGGGGTAGCTTCGTGGGAAGTATCGAATGAAGGATCTTCGTCGTGCCGCTGAGATGATGGGCCGGTAGCTCGCTGGCTGGTAAGTGCCTCTATTTGCTTCTACTACAAAGCTACAATTTCTTCTACCTTCTGCAGCCGGTCTGCTTCCTCTTTCTTCTTTCTCCCTCGACTTCTATAAGTGTCTCTGCTGTCGGGAAACCCATCCTTCCATGGAACGGAGCCTGATGTGCCTCGTGTTCGTCTAGGGTGTTCAGGATTCCCGAGGGCGCGTGACAGCTCGTCCTTCTCTCTGCCGGGATGGAACTTCCCTTCCTGCACGGCCTGGAGTGCATCCTGAATGTTTTTGACGGGTGTTACAAGTTGAGCTTTCGTATAAACACACTTCCCTGTTTCTGGGTGCAAAGTTCCCCCATGCCCGAAGAACCAAGTCCTTGCCCGTTCGGGCCAGTTCAATGTGTGTGGATGGATCCCTTTATCAAGCAGGTCGTTCTCAGCTTTGTCCCACGTAGGCCGGGCAACCTTGTAGCCACCTCACCCCGTAACATGGTGATATTCCTTCTTTGCTGCATTTTGCTTATTTATCAGTGACTTTTCTTACCTTTCTCCGATGTCTTGTACGCCACAAATGCGGGCCAGTGATCTTTCATCTTCTCATATTGACCGGTGAATGTTGGAGTCTTCTCTGTCAGGACAAAATTTTCGTGCAATCTTTTCTTCCAGTTCTTGAATTGTTCGGCCATCTTCTTAAGAGCCCACGCCTTGACTTTTCGCTCTACAACATTGCTATTTGGATCCACCTCTGGCGGTAGGCTGAAATTTGTCTTGAGCATATTCCAAAGCTCATCTTTGGATCTATCATCGACATAAGAAACTCCATCGTCCGCCTTTGGCTTATTCCATTCTTGAATGCTGATCGGGATGCTCTCCCTAACAAAAACTCCGCACTGACTTATAAATCGGTCTGCGGTCCGCTTGGGAGCAGTCGGTTTGCCATCTGCAGTGATTTCTTCGATCGTGAACCTTTCATTCTAGCCCAACCTTTTCTTTGGGCCTCGTCTCTTTACAGAAGTTTGGCTCGATCCGGAGGGCTAAAAGAAGAAAGAAGCGTTAATATATGTACATAGAAATCAATTAATGCATCTAGTCAGCAGGCTTAATTAATATACCTCGCCAGACTTTGCAACAGTTAAGGCTCCAACACCGCCGGAGCCGTCATCTTCTCCCTCCATTCGATCACCGGAGCCGTAAATTCCCTCACTGGAGTCGTTCAGATAACGTGAGGTGATATCATCATCTCCGTCGCAGATTATTTCCTCCAACATGTTTTCTTGTTCTTCGTCTCTGGCGTGTTCCGGATCCAGAGTTTCTGCAATCACTTGTATGTTATTTCATATGCATTTTATACAGTTTTAGTATTCTGGACAGAACAGCAAGTTTATTTATTTTAACATGTATGATGATGGCAAAACATAACCTACAAGAGAAATCGAAACAAATGCATATAAAGAACGTCTCGATCGGGAACTCCTCCGGCGATCGTCGGGGACTCCTCCGGCAACCCAAAATATCGGGAAGGAAACGGTGAGGACTCTTCACCAGCGATCATCGGGGACTCCTCCGGCGATCATCGGGACTCCACCGGCAATCTCCTCCGGCGATCGTCGGGGAGTCCTTCCGCTTAAATTCTTTTGAACTAAATTATGCCAGCAAGAAGTGGGTTTGGCGTCGGGGGTCCGGGACTCTTTTCACCGGTGATCGTTGGGTACTCCAACAGGGATCGTTGGGGACTCGTCACCGGCGATCGTCGCGGCCTCCTCCGGCGATCGTCGCGGACTCCTCACCGGCGATCGTCGGGGACGACTCCCCCGGCGATCGTCGGGGGCTCCTCACCGGCGATCGTCGGGGACTCCTCCGGCGATCGTTGGGGACTCGTCACCGGCGATCGTCGGGGACTCACCGGCACAGTTGCTAAGAGCAATCACAACATTTTTCCAAATTCCACCGTTCCATGTACTAAGCATCTACATACATATATATACATCTTATCCAAATTCCACCGTAAATCTACATATACATACATACATATACATCTACATACTAAGCATGTACAGGACAGAAAAAAAAGATGAACAAATTAATAAACAAATAAGTATGGGGAATTGATTATTAAACAAAAAGATGAACAGCATTAATAAACAGAAAAGATGAACAAATTTCTCTGTTCTTGATTTTTTTTCTGTCTAGACAATGCATCGGTGGCGGCGGTTCACACAGCGGGGGCGGCATTGTCGGGGAGCGGGGGCGGCGAGGGCTCGGGGAGGAGGGCGAGGAGGTCTGGCCGGCGACGAGGACGGGCTCGGGGGCGGCGATGCTCGGGGAGGAGGGCGCGCGAGGAGGTCCCGCGACGAGGAGCTAGCGGGCTCGGGGGCGGCGATGCACAGGGAGGAGGGCGAGGAGGTCCGGTGACGGTCAGCGGGCTCGGGGACGGCTCGGAGGCGACGACGATCTCCGGCAGCCTGGCGGCGTCATGGTGTGGTTCGGCGTCAGAGGAGGGAGTGGAAAGGAAGATTGGGGGGGGAGGGAGAAGGCGCGGTTAAATACCCCAGCCTTTAGTCCCGGTTGGTGCCCCCAACCGGGACTAAAGGCCTACCTTTAGTCCCGGTCCGAGCCACCAACCGGGACTAAAGCTATATTTTAGCAGCCCAAAGGGTGCGAAACCCATGCCTTTAGTCCCGGTTGGTGGCTCGGACCGGGACTAAAGGTAGGCCTTTAGTCCCGCTTGGGGGGACCAACCGGGACTAAATCTGTTTTTCCTATTTTTGGTTTTAGACCTTTTGAGGATATTTTAGTTTTAGTTTTCTTTTAAACAGATTCAAAAACAGTAGCAATGCCTAGTTTTCATTTAATTCTTTTTGCTATTAAATTTTTTAACAAAAAATACTTAATGAAAATTTTAGTTGCATAATTTTTTTATAATTTTAAGTTAATATTATTTTGATCATAACTAGAGTTTTATAAAAGCTTTTTAGTTGATTCTTTTTGCTATTGAGGAATATTATAGTTTTGTTTTAGTTGATCATAACTAGAATTTTATATAACTTTATTTGATGATATAGATTTTCATCAGATAGTGACAAATAGTTCTATCAAGTTATTTTTCATAGGTACCATTGCCGCAACATTTTGCATTGAAGGGCCAGCATCAGGTTTGTCAATATGTTTTTGAAAATATGACACAAGGCGATCAATGCTGTCAAAATCTTTCTTCCGGAATCTAAAGCCCTTTGAGTATAACCCAACATACTCATGATGTGGTTTGTACTCCTGATGTAAGATAATGTAAAGGTGTCTGCATGTTCATGAGATATGCCAAAACAATAGACTATTCTCGAGAATGGCCATCTGATATGTTGTCCTCAGTTTCACCAGAAAGCAACCAGAGAACTCCTCATCTGGACCTCCAACTTTATGTCATACAACGTTTCTCTCTTATCATCTCTGATGCTTCTGTTGTATTCATCTATGTCAAGACATTTAAGCCATGTCTATATTAACCTTGTTATTTTATATGGAGCCACCAACCGGGACTAACTGCGTATGATCAACCTTGCAAAACTTGGGACTGAAATCACTACAACTGGTGAGGGTGTGTATGGCCTATGCCTGTCAACCTCAAGCGACTTATCTGGAATGCTCAGAAGACATTCATATTTTGTTTGGAAATAATTGCATTGATTAACTCCTCTGTATAATTAAAATACTAAAAGGACAGGAATAATTGAAAATTCATAACTTAATAAATAATTATTCAAAAATCATGTTTCAAATGCCAAAATGCCTTAGCTCATACAAAGATTCCCTCCGGTTTGTCCGAAGTGGGACTTTCCAGCTATAAGTCCGGAAACTCACTAGAGAGAAAGTCTTCACTTTTTCTTCGCGTGTGTCCCTTGCTTATTGCGCCGTAACCATGGATAATCTTCATCATTTAACAGGATGCTTGGGTCAGTCTTCACTGTGAAGGGAGGAATTTCATGAAACTTTTTATAATCTTCTGACATGTCTGTCTTGTCCTCCACTCCCATGATGTTTTTTTTCCTGAAAGAACTATGTGGCGCTTTGGCTTATCGTATGATGTATTCGCTTCCTTATCTTTTCTTTTTCTCGGTTTGGTAGACATGTCCTTCACATAGAAAACCTGCGCCACATCATTGGCTAGGACGAATGGTTCGTCTGTGTACCCAAGATTGTTGAGATCCACTGTTGTCATTCCGTACTGCGGGTCTACCTGTACCCCGCCTCCTGTCAGATTGACCCATTTGCACCGAAACAAAGGGACCTTAAAATCACGTCCATAGTCAAGTTCCCATATCTCCTCTATGTAACCATAATATGTGTCCTTTGCCCTATTGGTGTTTGCTGCATCAAAGCGGGCACCACTGTTTTGGTTGATGCTCTTTTTATCTTGGGCCATAGTGTAAAATGTATTCCCATTTATCTCGTACCCTTGGAAAGTCAATACAGTCGAAGATGGTGTCCTGGCCAACAAGTACAGCTCATCTCCAACAGTGGTGTTACCCATGAGATGTGTTTGCAACCAACTGCCGAAAGTCCCCATGTGTTCACGTGTAATCCAGTCGTCAGACTGCTCCGGGTGTTTGGAGCGTAAAATATTCTTGTGTTCATTGATATACGGGGCCACCAAGGTAGAATTTTGTAGAACTGTGTAGTGTGCTTGCACCCAAGAATGCCCGTCCCTACATATTATTGATTTCGGTCCTAGCGTGCCTTTTCCACCCAGTCTCCCCTCATGCCACGATTCAGGAACACCAATCGGCTTAAGGTCAGGAATAAAGTCAACACAAAACTCAATGACCTCCTCTGTTTCGTGGCCCTTGGAGATGCTTCCTTCTAGCCTAGCACGGTTATGAACATATTTCTTTAAGACTCCCATGAACCTCTCAACGGAGAACATATTGTGTAGAAATACAGGACCCAGAATTGCAATCTCGTCGACTAGGTGAACTAGGACGTGCGTCATAATATTGAAGAAGGATGGTGGGAACACCAACTCGAAACTGACAAGACATTGGACCAAATCATTCTGTACCCTTGGTAGGATTTCTGGATCGATTACCTTCTGAGAAATTGCATTGAGGAATGCACATAGCTTCACAATGGCTAACCGAACATTTTTTGGTAGAAGCCCCCTCAATGCAACCGGAAGCAATTGCGACATAATCACGTGGCAGTCATGAGACTTTAGGTTCTGGAATTTTTTCTCTGCCATTTTTATTATTCCCTTTATATTCGACGAGAAGCCAGACGGGACCTTGATACTGAGCAGGCATTCAAAAAAGATTTCCTTCTCTGCTTTGGTAAGAGCGTAGCTGGCAGGACCTTCATACTGCTTTGGATGCATGCCATCTTTTTCGTTCATACGTTGCTGGTCCTCCCGTGCCTTCGGTGTATCTTTTGTCTTCCCACACACGCCCAAGAAGCGTAGCAGGTTCACGCAAAGATTCTTCTTCACGTGCATCACGTCGATTGCAGAGCGGACCTCTAGGACTTTCCAATAAGGTAGGTCCCAAAATATAGATTTCTTCTTCCACTTGGGTGCGTGTCCGTCAGCGTCATTCGGAACAGATTGTCCGCCAGGACCCTTTCCAAAGATTGCTTTTAAATCCTTGACCATATCAAATATATCATCACCAGTACGGGGGACAGGCGTCTTCTGGTGATCCGCCTCACCTTTGAAATGCTTGCCTTTCTTTCATAAGGCATGCTTGGTCGCAAGAAATCGATGATGTCCCAGGTACACATTCTTCTTACATTTGTCCAAATATATACTTTCAGTCTCATCTAAATAGTGCGTGCATGCGTTGTATCCCTTGTTTGTCTGTCCTGAAAGGTTACTAAGAGCAGGCCAATGATTGATGGTTACAAACAGCAACGCTCGTAGGTCAAATTCCTCCTGTTTGTGCTCATCCCACACACATACACCTTTTATATTCCACAGCTGTAAAAGTTCTTCAACTAATGGCCTTAGGTACACATCAATGTCGTTGCTGGGTTGCTTAGGGCCTTGGATGAGCACTGGCATCATAATGAACTTCCGTTTCATGCACAACCAAGGAGGAAGGTTATAGATACATAGAGTCACAGGCCAGATGCTATGATTGCTGCTCTGCTCCCCAAAAGGATTAATGCCATCTGCACTTATACCAAACCATAAGTTTCTTGCGTCACCTGCAAACTCCGGCCACTTTCTGTCGATTTTTCTCCACTGCGACCCATCAGCGGGTACTCTCAACATCCCGTCTTTCTTACGGTCTTCTTTGTGCCATCGCAACAACTTGGCATGCTCTTTGTTTCTGAACAGACGTTTCAACCGTGGTATTATAGTAGCATACCACATCACCTTGGTAGGAACCCTCTTCCTGGGGCACACGCCCTCAACATCACCAGGGTCATCTCGTCTGATCTTATACCGCAATGCACAGCATACCGGGCATGTATTCAAATTCTCGTACTCCTCACCGCGGTAGAGGATGTAGTCATTAGGGCATGCATGTATCTTCTGCACCTCTAATCCTAGAGGGCAGAGAACCTTCTTTGCTTCGTACGTACTGTCAGGCAATTCGTTATCCTTTGGAAGCTTCTTCTTCATTATTTTCAGTAGCTTCCCAAATCCCTTGTCGGATAAACCATTCTCTGCCTTCCATTGCAGCAATTCCAGTGTGGTACCGAGCTTTGTTTTGCCATCTTCGCAATTTGGGTACAACCGTTTTTTGTGATCCTCTAACATGCGATCGAACTTCAACTTCTCCCTTTCACTTTCGCATTCTCTCTGTGCATCAACAATGACCCGGAGAAGATCATCAGCGGGCACATCTGGTGCCTCTTGATCTTCAGCTTCCCCCGTTGCAGTATCACCGTATTCAGGGAACATAGGATAGTTGTCATCATCCTCTTCTTCTTCATTGTCTTCCATCATAACCCCTCTTTCTCCGTGCTTGGTCCAACAATTATAGTGGGGCATGAAACCCTTCTCAAGCAGGTGGAAGTGAAGGGTTTTCGAGGAAGAGTAATCCTTCGTATTCTCACAGACAACACATGAACAGTACATAAAACCATTCTGCTTGTTTGCCTCAGCCACATCGATAAAATTATGCAGGCCCGTAATGTACTCAGAAGTGCGTCGGTCACCGTACATCTATTGCCGGTTCATCTGCATTATGTAATTAAGTATATCAAAAACCATTACAGAACATCATGAATAGAGAAATGACCAAATTAATATAAGTTCATCATCACATTAAAACCAAAGTACAGTAGTGATCAAATGTTATTACTGCAAAAATAAATACATAAATTTCATACATAGTTCTCATAAAACAACATACAACTATGTAAAACATTTAAATGCAACAACAAATGCGATCAAAATCGCAACTAAGGTAACAATTGATCCAACAGCATAATGATACCAAGCCTCTTTATCAATGGCATATTTTCTAATCTTTCTAATCTTCAAGCGCATTGCATCCATCTGGATCTTGTGTAGATCGACGACATCGGCAACATGCAACTCCAATTTCATCTTGTCTTCTTCAATTCTTTTCTATTTTTCTTTCAAATAATTGTTTTCTTTTTCAACTAAATTTAACCTCTCGACAGGAGGGTCGGTTGGAATTTCCGGTTCACATACCTCCTAGATAAAAACATCTATGTCAAGTTGGTCGGCATAATTGTCATAAACACTAAATAAAACAAATAGTTATAAAAAATAATATACCACATCCGAATCATAGACCGGACGAGAGCCGACGGGGGCGGATACCAAAACCATGGAACTATATAATAACAAACAATAATACAAGTTAGAAAATTATACAAGTAGCTATCTAAATCATACAAGTAAGAATTTGTTCTTTTAAAAAAAGATAAGAACAAGAGGCTCACCACGGTGGTGCCGGCGAAGAGATCGGCGCGGGCGATCGACGGCGGTGAGGATGGGGACGGGGACGGGACGGCACCCTACACATTGTCAAATTGTGCATCTAAATCAAATAAACTCCCACATACACTCCTCAACTAAAACCCACAAACCACTCTACTTCTAGAGCATATGAAATGAGCTAAACTAGCAATGAGAGATGAAAGGATGAAGTTGCTAACCTTTTATAACACTTGGATAGTTGGTGCACCGCCAAATCTTGGGGAAAATAGAGCTTGGTGGTCGAGCTTGGAGGAAGAACAGAGGAGAAAGCTTAAGTGTGGCTCGGGCATTTCATCGAACACCTCATGTGCATAGGCAAAAAACAGAGTAGCCCACACACCGCCCACCTTCTACGGCCAAAAAACAGAGGAGAGGGGGGGGGGCGTGGATATATATAGGCAGAACTTTAGTCCCGGATGGTGTCTACAACCGGGACTAAAGACCTACCCTTTAGTCCCGGTTCCAGACACCAACCGGGACTAAAGGGCAGCAACCCCTTTAGTCCCGGTTGGTGTCTGGAACCGGGACTAAAGGTCCCAGCCGAACCGGGACTGATGCCTGCCGAGGCCCGGCTGGCGTCCTAGCCGCTCGAACCGGGACTGATGTTCACATTAGTCCCGGTTCGTCACACGACCGGGACTATTGCTCTGATCTGGCCAGAACCAAAGCCCTGTTTTCTACTAGTGTAGGAATATATTTTACTGTTTATTATTCCACACGTGCATATGAGTTTTCCTCCGAGCCTCGTGGTTATTGTAGACTCAAGAACCATAGCATTTATAGCACGAAATATAAACTTAATTACGAACATGGAGATAAATAATAAAATTTATTATTGCCTCTAGGGCATATCTCCTACAGTTTTCTCTTTCTTTTTCCTACTACAAGCGATGTTTTTTGAGTTTAAGGGTCATGCTGCCAACCGGTTGACGGACTTACAGAAGCATGGAATAAATAGTATGGAAAAAAACTTGTAGATCACAAGATCCTCATAAACATGTCATAAACTCTAGAACTTTCTGTTTGCTTGTATTTAAATCATACACTCGAAACTTGTATTGGGATCTATTTTACATCGCATGTTTCATGGATCCCAGTTGAAGTATTTAAGGATATTAAATTATGCACAAATAGAAAAGAGAGATACACATCATATATTTGTATAATGTTTGAAGCACGACAAAAATTACTATACTATTTTTGAACAATGAATATTTCAACCATATACAAGAGAATGATACAACACAATTTCCTTTGATTATGTATACGAATTAAACTAAGCAACATGCAAAAATAATGTTTTATACTACATTTCAATAAATCAAAGTGTAAAAGTTTGCTATAAATTTTTAATGAGCCCCAAAACAATTGGCTAGATGAAGTTTGATATAAATGTGGAGTGGCGAATCATTTAAAAACATCCAAAACATCATGCTTCGGGGCAGCAGGACCACATTCAACTTAACAAAGAGACCTTTTGTGGAGAGACCGCAACCATGCATGCTATCAATAAGGTCCAGAAAGAATGGAATGATTGTCATCATCCATGGTGAAGTATGTGTTATTCGGATTCGAAATGAAGAGGCGGTCACTAGGGATGGCATGCAGTAGCGGGCTCCTCTTGAAGTAGTCGATTGCGTTCTCCACTTCCGAATCTCGACTTCCGAGTCGACATAGAACCTTTCACCGTTGATGTCACTGCAAAAAAAATTGCATGTTATTCAGTGATAATCATGTAAAAGCACAATGTACATCATAGATTAAAAGTGTCCCATATTGTTCCACTGATTTAACAATTGAATATAGCTTAGAAGCAAAGCAATGCCATAAATGGTTAATGGCCTAATAGTTAACATGATCCTTCCCTTCCCTCTCCCCCCTGTCCTAGCTACACTCATTTGCATCCACCTCCTTGTCCTCCCCTGTCGTACACTCATTTGCATCCACTTGAAATGGATGGATATCCCCGAAGTACTACTCAGTGCCACTGCTACTGTAGTAGCTGGATTTTATGACCCATGCCAACCACCAAATTAGCAGGTGCACATGATGACAGAGAGGTAAGCTCATGACAGCATATTTGTAAAAGGTGAAGCCAATAGCATTGTTTATGCCTAAATAAAAGGTGAAGCCAGTAGCATTGTAAAAGGTGTAGACCGAAGCTGAATGCTCAATAAAACGTACACTACATATTTATTTTACCATGGATTAACAGGAACTATTTTCAGCAATATTCAGACCATTTTCACAGCAATTCTCATCAAATAATTAGACTGAGTATGCATATTTGACAAGGACGTTGCAAGGAGGTTGGAACTTTTAATGTGATCATGATCGTTGCAAGGAAGTTTTGAACTGCTCGATCGTTTTATTACTTGTATGGCACAAGATTTTGATTCGACCAAGCGATTAGCTAATTGTTCTAAGGAATGACAGGTATGTAAATTTGCTTGGTACATGTTTCATGGATCCCAGTTGAAGTATTTAAGGATGTACAAATACAAAAGAGAGATACACACCATATATTTGTATAATGTTTGAAGCACGACGATAATTATTATACTATTTTTGAACAATGAATATTTCAACTGTATACAAGAGAATGATACAACACAATTTCCTTTGATTACGTATACTAATTAAACTAAGCAACATGCAAAAATAATATTTTATATTACATTTTAATAAATTAAATCAAAGTGTAAAAGTTTGGTATAATTTTTTAATGAGCCCAAAACAATTTTACAGATGAAGTTTGGTATAAATGTGGAGTGGCGAAGCATTTAAATATATCCATATTCTCTGAGTTAACACAGTTCTCCGGTGGGGATTGTTCGAGTTCAATCTAAGCCCGAACCTAATAAACTGGATTAATAGATCGGGTAGCTGTTTCAAAAACCCAAAATTAATTCAGGTAATTCAGGTCCTAGGCCACGATACCCCAAATTCCCGAATAACCCAAAATATTTCACCAGCCTAGTAAAACTCCCGCGTAAGGCCCAACCCAAAATCCACTCGCCCCTTGGCCCTCTCTGCATCCCCACAAAACCTAGGTCTCCTAGTGACCACCGACCACTAGTGTAGAAAAGTCTAGCTATGGCGTGGCAAAAATGGCCTTGCTGGTGTGGACACCCGACGCCACCAATATGGCGTCATTGTTATGAAATAGTGGTGGCGTTGGAGGCCACGTCAGCAGTATTTTGGAGAGTAATGGCGTGCCACGTGATCAACGCCAGCAGTAATATTCATCAGTAGTGGCATTCCATGTTGTGGCGACGCCAATAATTTGATTTTCAGATTTGAAATAGAAGCTATAGAGCAGCAATCCCAACCAAAATGACAGCATATTCCAGTTTAAGAATAATAATTAAATCAACATTTAATAGTACTAAATAGACGCAATAACAGGATTTAAGTTCAACAATGTACTTATTGACATTGTTCAACAAAGTAGGCAAGTAACACATGAGATCTTCCATGCATGCCAACTAGCTAACTAGACTTTTCGGCGGACGGACTCAGGGTCATAGTCTGGAATAAGTGAACCATCATCGCTGCTTGCAGGCTTGTAGTAGACCATGATCTCGTCATGATCGTAGTCGAGGTAGAACGTGGCTCTCTCCCCAGCTTCCATCTCGTAAGCAGTTGCAAGGGCTCTCCAACCAGGGCAACCGAAATAGGTACGGTTTGGCTCGTTTGTGACAAAACAATTGAAGTGTTGGGCCATCAGCATCTTCATGAGGGTGCACTGGAATGTGATGGTGGCATCAAGCGGAACTCGAAACTTCTCTAAGAAGTCACGCCTTGCCCCGCAAGGGATGACTTGAGCAAAATTGAATGAACGAACTAGTTAGACAATTTTGGACTCAACCGTATACCATATGAAACTCAATCAGAACATGTTCAACTAAAACATACCGTCCTAGTGAGGAAGTCATTCGGAAGATCTATGAAGTCATCTTGATTCCCGTCAGCTTCGGCACCGGTGGCGTAGCTGCCGGATCGAACGGACGTCGCGCTGCAGCGGGATGATTCGCCAGACAAGGACGGCTGCATTGGCCGTGGCGACCTCATGCCGTAGCCAACGGGGCCAGCGAAGTGCTTGGACAAGGCGGCGGAGTCCCAAACTTTCGACACGCTCCGCCGACGTGGGCTCGCACGCGGGATCATGCCGAATCAACAAGCTCCGGTGGGTCCATTAATTACCACGCAACTTAGCTAGCTAAGAGGACAAAAACAAAGAGGAGCTAGCTAGTTAGGGAGTAGAATTTTGTGGAGAATGGAAGTGAATGTGTTTGAGAAACAAAGGGCTACCAAAACTCATATATATAGGCAAAACTTAGTGCTGGCGTTTCAATAAATGGTACGACAGCACTAGATCTTTAATCTATGGTGTGCGTAGAGATCCCACGCCAGTAGTATCTTCGAACTAGTCAGCGCAGCTGGGCCCACATATTGGCGGCGTCTAACAAAATATCCACGCCAACACTAATCTCTTATGGCATACAGATTTGGCCGACGCCAGCACTATTTGAAAAAAATAGTGCTAGCGTTAGTTGAAAATGGCGCGCCACCAACGAAAGTTGTGTCTAGCACTTTTTCCACTAGTGGACCCGTCTCCCACTCCCTGTCTCCCCCACTCATCCTCTCGGCTCTCGTCACAAGGCTAGGTCTCTACTATCCAGAAACCCCACCCGCAAGTCGTCGTGGCGCCGCCAACCCAATGCAGCAGGTCGGCAGCGCAACAGTGTGCCAGCTCCCAGTCGCTGCCCCATCTCACCGGTGATTGAACTATTGAACTGTGGGTTGTGCATGTTCTCATTTGTGGTTTTGTGCCAAGGATTTGTGGTCTTGTAGCAATGTATTTGTGGATTGTTCCGCACCGCAGTGATAAAATTATAAGTGATTGAAGTAACTTGTTGTCCACCTTCTCATTCTATAGATGTAGTGTTATAGATGTGCTTGTAGGTTGTAGCCTTGTACCGTTAACGTGAGAAAATGAGTGCTTGAAGTGAACTGCGAGTGTGAGAGGTGCTGCTGTAATGTGTTTGAACTGAAAATGAGTGTTGTTATAAAATCGTGTTGATGTAATTTGTTTGAACTGTGAGAAAATGAGTGTGATGTAATGTGTTTGACCAGAAATTGATACTTCAGTTTGTTGTTCTTATGTTATGAGATTAATGTTATTATATATATGTGTGTGTATATATATCTGTCTGTGTGTGTGTGTACAATTGTACATGTACTGATGTAATGTGTTTGACCCGAAATTGATACTTCAATTTGCTGTTCTTAATTCTTATATTATATACTTGTTGTTCTGTCGATAACATTTGGTTGTGTACTTGTCTTACAGATGTCTGAATCTGATGAATTGGGCAATGAAACGGGTCTTCAAAATTCACAGCCATCAACAGAGCAATCTTCACATGCACAAACGGCACAACCATCAACACAGCAAGATAGTGAACATGTTGTTGCTTGTGTGGAGAACAAGGAACATGAGAAAGAAGAGGGAAGGAAGTAGATGGCACCAAGGTCATAGTATTGGCAGCACTTCATCACGCTATATGATAGTACTAAAATGGTGAGGGCTGATAAATGCAAATATTGCTCACATGAAATAAAGGCTGAATCAAGGGGACATGGTACATCATATTTGAAGAGGCACTTTGAAGTGTGCAAGTGCAATCCTCACAAGCTCAATGGTCATCGATATCGCATCTTGGTTCACTTGGCACGTGATGTGCTTCCTATACCCATCCCATCGGTAGCTTCGGAGTCGGCCTTTAGCACAAGTGGCTCAGCCACACGGGCCTGCACACGACACCCACATGGGGCGAACAGGGCACCGTGCTCGTCCACGCCCATAATTGCCCAAGCAGCGGCCACGACAACCTACACACCGACCGATTCGGCCAACGCCTGAGACAAGCCAGGTTGCGAGCTCCTCGAGCTCGGACTGATTGATGGCCCTCCTTGTGGCCTCCTCGGCTTCTTCATCCTCCACCTCCACCACCGGCTTTGGTGGTGGAGTGGTGCACGGGGCACACCCTCGAAGCATGACCGACGACGCTGGTGATGCTTGTCGGTGAACCACGTGTCCTAGTGCGGCGAGTCCGCCGGGTCCTCACGGAGGTTGGCTGGGAGTTGAGCGCGGCAGCACCCCCTCCTCTCCTCTCTTGTCGACGACCTCCGCCGTCGCTGTGTTATCTGGCTCCTCGCCCGGGAAGGCAAGAGGAGGAGATGAAGGTCAGGATCAACAATGCCCGCGACCTCCGCGCCATGTCCCTCCTCCCGCTCCCGCCCCGATAACCAACTCCTCCCATTTCCCCAGCCCAGCTGCAGAAATGCGCTCTGATGATCGTCGCAGTCGAAGGCCTCTGTCGGCAATAGCCTTCACCAACCCAGTAGGAGGTCTCGTACGCTCCTCCTCCCCATTGTTGGCACTGAATTCACTGACTGCGTTTTCGTTGGTTCAGTTCCTCAAGGCTACCTACTGAATTTGCTCAGGGCCTAACTCTAGCAGCGCTTGCGACGAATAACCTACCTACCTCTGATGATGATGATGATTCATACGTGGAATAAACAGTTCGAATCTTTTTCGATCTTCAATACAACAATCTCCCCTGAGATCCATTATGTAATCTTCTTAAATCAAGAATATCTGGCTTAACTCAAGAACCTTTTCCATTATATCCATGTCCAGAATATCTGGCCTAAATCCAACTCCGCTTCCAGTGCTAAGGTGAGGCCCTGAAGTTAGGTTCGGTAAGCAGCATGAGAAAGCCCACAAATTGGAGACAGGTGGATCTCTATTCTCCATAATGGAGAATCAGGGGCTATCCTGTTTTATGATATTTTACCTTAGAGAGAGTAGCAGGTCGTTAATTGTACTCATCATGTGCTAAGAACAATTAGCTAGTGTTGGTTATGACTATGATAAGGATGAGGAGTTGTTATTATTATTATGATGATGAGTTATGTGCTAGAATGTGCTAGAATGATGAGTTGTTATATGACTATGAGGATGAGGAGGAGGACTTGTTATGATGATGATGATGATGATGATGATGATGATGATGATGATGATGATGATAATGATGATGATGAGTTTTTATTATTATTATGATGATGATGAGTTGTTATTATGATCATGAAGAGTTATTATATCAGTGGGTGAAAGAAACGCATATTAGATTCAAGTGGATGGATCCAAAGTGAGCAAGTTTGGATTAGTAGGTACTAATCCAAACTTGGTCACTTTGGATCCAACCAATCCAAACTTGGTCACTTTGGATCCATCCACTTGAATCTAATCCGCGTTTACTAATCAAAACTTGGTCACTTTGGATCCATCCACTTGAATCTAATCCGCGTTTCTTCCACCCACCTACTTGTAAAATCAACAAAATGTTGCACCTCCAGATTGCTAAACTTGAACAACTATTATTTTGTCTTAGCTTCAAATTAATGTATGAGGAGCATCAGATTACTTTGTTGGATTGGATTGTGTAAGCATGTCTGGTCGCAGGCAGCTTCTGCTTTTCTTGCAGGCTGAAAGAAAAGCTGGGGAGGGACTCTCGTCACACCCATGGGGGCCACACACCAGGCACATCCCTTCCCTTATTATTACAATCACAACTACAAACACAAACCAATCCACACATAGACGGCACACCGCCTCAGTTGTACCGGAAATAATCAATCTGGTGCACACACACACGCAACACACACCTAGCACCTTTTATTCTTCAGAAAAAACACAACAACAATCTTGGGAAACAAACACTAACTTGAACCGTTGCGGCCACGGGCAGAAGTCGGAAGCAGTAAGGCCACACCGTCATCTTGCACCACCAAGCCTAGATAGCACAACAGAGGCATGACGCAAGCATGCAATGGATATTAACGAGAGTAGAATGCATAAGCAAGCGGACGATACGAAGAATTAATTAGAACGCAAGACATTCATGGATAATTAACTTGTTGTTATACATGGACACTGCAATCTACATGTAGAGTATTAATTCTTTTGAAATTCAGATTATCATAGAGTAAATGCTAGTTTCTATTTACGGTAGACGCAAGCATGAAACAAGAAACAAAGGGAGAAGGTGATGTGCCCGGTGTACCTGAAGGGTTGCATAGGTTCACCGGAGAACCGAGACTCTCCAGGGGCATCTTGTAATAAGACAAGTGTTACGGATCGAAGAAGGAAGGATGGTGACCGGCCTCCAGCCCGTCCCACTCCAACTTCTCCCACCAGTCCTTCTCGCAGTCCACGACGAGACGGCAGCTATCTCGGCCAACGGCTGGGAGGCGCCTGAGACCCCAACAGCCCCTAAGCCATACCCTCTCAAGCTTGGGAGCAAGTATCTTGACCTCACATATATGCTCCAACTTATGGAGCTCATATAGGTGGATGTGCTTCAGGCTTGGGAACTCAAGTACACCTATTCGGAGGTGGGGATGGACAGGGAATACCATCTTTAGATCACCACAGTTGACAATGTGGAGACTTTCTAAGTTTTGCAAATATGGTCCTTGAATACCCTACAATAATGGAAGCACAAATGCGAGCCTTGGGCAAGAGTACATGTGTATGCTCTTCAGTTTGGCAAAGCAAATAGTTTCCGTGTAACCGAAGGTCCTTCCTTTGCTCCAAATGCAATGTGCCATTGGTAGATCAGCTGCCCAAAATGTCTCCATTTCTTTAAAGGGGTAGCTATCATAATTAGCATTTTTTTTGGATTTGTATTGTGATAGCTATGAAACTAGGAAGTTGACACTGAGTTTTTCTGGGGTTAGAAACTGAATTTCAGTCCCCACCTGTGTAGTTTCTTTTGACAACTTAAAACTTTATTTCTCATATGACAGAATCATTTACAAGAAGGTGAGAAAAAAAGTCTGGAAACTAGTTGCAGCAATAAAATAACTTGTTTCGTCCACATAGCTTTACTATAGTGCATCTTGTGCTTAATCACTTGTTTCGTCCACATAACATTACTGTTGCGTTTTGGTGGGGCATGTACATAGGAAAGGATAGGATAGAACGTTCATGTGCGGCACAGTTGGTCGCTGAATATTCAGTTTGTCACTACATTGCTTCTCTGAATTTATCTTGAAGATTCAGACTAAATTTTAACTTGGAGTACTTGCTTAAACTGATGTTCAGGAAGCAGCTAGCACACCGGCGGTATCGGTTGGAAATAGCCGGACTAAAAAACTCGACCCAAGGGGCCGGAGAGAAATCCCGAAGGCATTATATTGTAAGGTCGAGAAAAGGCCCCGAACGAGGGGCCTTTTTTTTGTGAGAACCAGGATTTGAACCCTGGTTGGTAGCCCCAACCCAGGAGGTCTCTACCACCGTGCGCTAGGTGGAGAACCAGGAAATAGCCGGACTAAAGTTACTAGGTGGAGTACTTCTCTGCTTACAAAAATCTTCTGTGACCAAAGTTGCAGAATCATTAAGAAAACTGCATGTTACTAGGTGGATATTCTCTGCTTACACAAAACTGCATGTATATAATGGAGGATTGCTAATTAAAAAAAATGACAAAACTGCATTCTGGAATTGATTGTTTCCAAAATGACAAAATTGCGTATTTCTTTTGGAATTGATTGTTTCCAAAATTGATAACACTGGAGTATATATATATACTGGAGGATTATATTTCTAAATTGTTTCCAAAATTGATAACACCTGACGAGTACTGAATGCATCAATTGTCTGATATTGGATGATTTGCACCACCACAATTAAACATTTAACATTTGAAATTGGATCATCTGCACAGGTGCTGGTCGAACTGGCCGGCTCGGGCAATCATGGCCGCGGCTACCATGGGTCGCTGGAGCAGGGGAAGGAGGGAAGATCACCTTGGGCGATGTCCTGGAGGTGCCGCGGAAGTCAACGGAGAGGCCGGGGAAGCACCTTGGGCGATGTCCCGGGGGTGCCGCCGAATTTGAGTGCGGACGGCGACGTACAGTAGCAGGAAAAGAGGAAGCGGGTGATGGCTAGAAAGCCTTCTGCACCGATTCGTCGCGTGGGAAGACGAAGCAGACCACCACGGAGCCGTAAGGCATGGCGGCGGTGGCGCGCCGACAGTGGCCGCGCGGTGGATGGTCGCTTCCATGGGCGGTGGTGGGTGAGGTGCGCAAAAGGGCGGCGATGGTTGAGCTGCACAGGTAGGCGGCGGCGGCGCAGGTGCTTGGCGGGGGCGTAGGTGCTCGGCGGCGGTGCAGGTGGGCGGTGCTGGACCCGACGGTGCCTCGCGGGCGACGGGAGAGGAGGAAGGAAGGAGACGGGGTGAACTTGCAAGGGGATTGAATATATGAGGGGGGTTTGGAAAACATCACGATGAACTACGCCCGTGACAATCTTTTCCGGACGGAGGGAGTATGCATTAGTCCAGTAAAATTTCCTCGAAACTTGTTTTTTAAAACTCCCGTGGCAACGCACGGGCAATTACCTAGTATTGCAAAAGAAGTGGATCACGTGCTATGCCGTCGATTGTAAAAGGAGATGAAAGCCTTTGGTAGGACATGAGGCTAGGGTAGTTTTGGTTGGCTGATGATGCACTAATGCGTAACTGGAAATTTTCGCAAATTTTATTGGCTGAATTAGTGTCAAGGAAGGAAGGGAGAACCCACAGTTGTGTACGCAGTTGAAATGAAATGAAACGATGTCTGTATTGTAGCCAACATAACCCCTGTGAGGATATGTTGTGAATGTGTATCCAATTTGGATTTTCGTCTGGATTTCGATTTCGTGCCGTGTATCCATGTGGCGTTACACGTGGAGGAGATGAGATGAGTCAGCAGAAAAAGGGCAGGGCTTCCTCTGCTTTCTCTGAAAGACTAAGGGCCAGTTCTTTTGTAGCTTATTTTGGACTTCTAGAATAAGCTGCCCTCCACCCAGCTTATTCTACAAGCCCAAACTAAAATATTATTTTAGAAGCCTACTAGTTGACCTTTAACTAGTAGGCTTCTAAAATAAAATTTAAGTTTGGGCTTCTAGAATAAGCTGGGTAGGGGGCAGCTTATTTCCACAGCTCCAAATAAGCTGCAAAAGAACTCGCCCTAAAACCCACACATCCTCTGTTTAAAATTTTGGGGTGCTCCGCTGCTCCTCGCTCGCCGCCAGTTCTCGTATGCAACCGCACCCCCCTCCTTCCCGCTGTTTTTGTGTTATGTGCTTGGTTCACTTCCTCCACGCGACCGAATTACTTCCGTGGGTAATTCCAGCAGCGTACGTGCAATCAACAGTTCGAATTTGTGTAAGCCGATAGATTATTATCTTGCTGGAAACAGATTAGTGCATGTTCCAACAGAAATTGGTGCTGTTCCAACAGATTTTTTTTTAAAAGGAGGATTACCCCCGGCCTCTGCATCAATAAGATGCATGCAGCCATATTATTAAGCAAATATCCAACAAGGTCTGTAGTTAAGTACAAGCTCGCATAAGGAGCTGAAAAGCAAAAAAGATAAAAGGTGCCACAACCGGCAAAAATAGGACAAGATGACTAAACACCTAGCCTATTATTGGATTTCCATCCAAACTGATAGTACGTATTCCGTGCTACCATCTCCCAACGGTTGCACCCAATAGTCATATGCTCCTTGGCCTCCGCATGACTGAGTGACGACCACGTACGGACCCAAGCAGTTTGTCTGTTAAAGATCACATCGTTTCGGCAGTTCCAAATGGTCCAAAGTAATGCGCATACTCTGATTTGAACATGTGCCGCAATTTTGGGCTCTACTCCATTTAGCCACATCTCAAATAATGTGTTTATACTATCTGGTGGAGTGACGTTGAAGGCCACGTGTATCGTATGCCGTAAGAGCTTGGCGAGTGGGTAGTAATTAACAAGGGGAACGAAGCGGTCGAGGAACTAATAATTTTAAACAAGAAGCAATCAAATACCCAATCCAATTCCAATCGATGGCTCATTCTGCGGCAAAGGCACGCCTATCGACGGAACAAGGGGGCGGATGGAATCGCAGGATAAGGGGGCCTGGTCATATATTTGTGAGATATATCAGTCTGCTTCCACCGATAACCATACACGGAGAGAGAGGAGGCTTTCGTATCCGATTCGCTTACGGCGAGAAAAGAAGAGGAAGACGGGGATAGCAAGACTCAATCCCTCTCGGAATGATGACGGCGGCGACCTTGGCAGATAGGCTCTGCGTCTGGGCCGGCTGCCGGCGAGCGAGAAGACAAGAGGTGGTGGGAAAGGAGAAGGAAGGAAGGAAGGGACATGCGGTCGGCGTCGGTTTCCTCCCAACCAAGGAAAAGGAACCCAAACCACTTTGCTTTACTTTACTTTACTTTGTCCAAACAACTTACTTGCAACACATGTTCGTTTAGTTTGAGTTCGAATTTGAATTTGATTTGATTTGAGCTCAGACTCTCTCAACCTACTTGGGAGTTGGATTATTCGAGCCCTTTTTTCCTATAAATAAAAATCCAACATGTGTACAAAATAAAATATTCATGAGAAGCATGTAATACAATATGGGTAATACAGTGTTGGAGGCCTCGAGAACGTGGAGCTCTTAGATGGACGGTATCACCATGGGAATTTTCATTATCATCGAAAACGTCTTCTCCCACATGAAGAGCAAACCACATTGATGGGATAGTCACATCCCGAACCTAGAGTCTGGTCCATCGCGGGGTTCGGGTAAAACCACCCCAACGACATCAGACACCGGTGGCCGCCCAACCAATGGCCATGAAAGCACGGTATATCGCCAATGCGACAAGATAATCCATCTTACCAAGAATAACTAGATCTGCGTGGTTTACATATGAATTAAAGTAAGAAGCACAAAGATAACACGTAGTTTTCTCTTTCTGTTCGCTATTACAAGCGGTGTTTTTTGAGTTTCATGGTCATGCTGCCAACCGGTTGACGGACTTATGGAAGTATGCAATAAATAATATGGAAAAAAAAACTTGTAGATCACAAGATCCTCATAAACATGTCATAAACTCTAGAACTTTCTGTTTGCTTGTATCTAAATCATACACTCGAAACTTGTATTGGGATCTATTTTACATCGCATGTTTCATGGATCCTAGTTGAAGTATTTATGGATATTAAATTATGCACAAATACAAAAGATAGATACACATCATATATTCGTATAATGTTTGAAGCACGGCAAAAATTATTATACTATTTTTAAACAATGAATATTTCAACCGTATACAAGAGAATGATACAACACAATTTCATTTGATTACGTATACTAATTAAACTAAGCAACATGCAAAAATAATGTTTCATATTACATTTTTATAAATTAAATCAAAGTGTAAAAGTTTGGTATAAATTTTTAATGAGCCCCAAAACAATTTGCCAGATGAAGTTTGATATAAATGTGGAGTGGTGAAGCATTTAAATACATCCCGATTCTCTGAGTTAACACATTGTATATCATAGATTAAAAGTGTCCCATATTGTTCCACTGATTTAACAATAGAATATAGCTTAGAAGCAAAGCAATGCCATAAATGGTTGATGGCCTAACAATTAACATGATCCTTCCCTTCCCTCTCCTCCCATGTCCTACCTACACTCATTTGCATCCACCTCCCTGTCCTCCCTTGTCGTACACTCATTTGGATCCACTTGAAATGGATGGATATGCCCGGAGTACTACTCAGTGCCACTGCTACTATAGTAGTTGGATTTTATGACCCATGCTAACCACTAAACAAGCAGGTGCACATGATGACAGAGAGGTAAGCTCATGACAGCATATTTGTAAAAGGTGAAGCCAATAGCATTGTTAATGCCTAAATAAAAGGTGAAGCCAGTAGCATTATAAAAGGTGTAGACTGAAGCTGAATGCACAATAAAATGTACACTACATATTTATTTTACTGTGGATTAACAGGAACTATTTTCAGCAATATTCAGACCATTTAAACAGCAATCCACATCAAATAATTAGACCGAGTATGCATATTTGACAAGTACGTTGCAAGGAGGTTGGAACTTTTAATGTGATCATGGTCGTTGCAAGGAAGTTTTGAACTGCTCGATTGTTTTATTATTTTTACGGCGCAAGATTCTGATTCGACCAAGCGATTAGCTAATTGTACTAAGGAATGACAGGTATGTAAATTTGCTTGGTACATGTTACATGGATCCCAGTTGAAGTATTTAAGCATATTAAATTATGCACAAATACAAAAGAGATATACACATCATATATTTGTATAATGTTTGAGGCACGGTGAAAATTATTATACTATTTTTGAACAATGAATATTTCAACCGTATACAAGAGAATGATACAACACAATTTCCTTTGATTACTTATAATAATTAAACTAAGCAACATACAAAAATAATGTTTTATATTACATTTTAATAAATTAAATCAAAGTGTAAAAGTTTGGTACAAATTTTTAATGAGCCCCAAAACAATTTGCCAGATGAAGTTTGATATAAATTTGTAGTGGCGAACCATTTAAATACATCCATATTCTCTGAGTAAACATAGTTCTCCAGTGGGGGTTGTCCAAGTTAAATCCAGGCATAAAACCAGAAGCCCGAACCCGACAAACCCGATCACTAGATCGGGTAGCATTTTCGAAAACCCGAAATTACATCAGGTAATTCGGGTTACAGACCACGCTACCCGAAATTCTTGAATAACCGAAAATATTTCACCAGCCCAGTAAAACTCCCGCATAAGGCCCAACCCAAAATCATCTGCACAAAACCTAGGTCTCCTAGTGACCACCAATCCGTCTCTGACTCCCAGTCTCCCCCACTCATCCTCTCGGGTCGTCACAACCCTAGGTCACTAGTGGAAAATGGCCCATTAATCCCGGTTCCAGAGGGCCTTTAGTCCCGGTTCTGGAACCGGGACTAAAGGGTCGGGACTAAAGCCCAAAACCTTTAGTCCCGGTTGGCTTACGAACCAGGACTAAAGGGGCTCCACGTGGCCGCTGTCTGGAGCGGGGCTATTACCAACCGGGACTAAAGGATTTTTTTTGAATTTTTTTTTTGCTTTTTTTTGAAAAAAAAAATTATTTGAATTTTTTTCGAAATTTTTATTTGAATTTTTTTCTGATTTTCAAATTTCTGAATTATTTGACAATTTAATCTCTAATGACCCCTCCTCACTGCTTCAGAATTTAATCTCTAATCTCTAATCAGCACTCATTCCAAATCGTCTAACTTTCTGGCCGGTCACCCATCCTCTCACTAGTCCAGCCCCAGCACGCTTAACTTTCAGGTTCTATCTCCCCTAGTTTCCAAGTCTGCACTTGTTGTTTTTCTGACAATTGTAAGCTATCAATCCTGTTAACCCTTAGGTCTTGATGTCACATGATTTAATTTTTTGAATTCCAAAAAATTATTAAAATAAACAAAATAAGTAATAATAATATTGAATTTCAATGAAAATAAAATAAGTAATAATAATATTTTATTCATTTTTTGCCATTTATTCATTTAATATGGCATAATTAATATCTTTAAATCTGTAAATCGAAATTCGACAAATAATATATCCATTATTATCAGAAAAATGTGAGGAATCCGACAAATTAATTTTTAAAATTATTAAAATTATTATTTTTGATTTTGTAGGAAAAAAATCTTCTTTTTGAAATAACTTTTTTTACTTTTGAAATTTTGAGAATCTGAGAAACTTCACCGGGTAAACCCGGGTGAAATCGAGTCCCAATTTTTCTCTAGTTTTTTTTGATATATAAAACTTTTGTTTTCGACGTCGTATGCAAAGGTTATGGCCGTTTTACATTTTTTTCTGTTTTTTTGCAAAAATGGTCAAAATTTATATTTCAAAATTTCTATACCAACTAGACACTAAAACCTAACTACATCTCAAAGGATTTTATTTTTTGAATATTTTATCATTTTTGTTTATTTTCTACAAAACTAAAAAGGCGGTCCACCGGGGGGGTGGGGGGTAGAGTTTGAAAATTTCAGAACACCTTTAGTCCGGGTTGGTGTCCATCCAATCATACCGTCGACTACATCTGCTAGCACCGTCCCAGCCAGAGTCACAACTAAGGTTAACCAAGGCAGATTCAACCCTTTCTAACTTCATTTGCTATGTTTCATGCATTTAATGATTTTTTTGAGCTAAATGACCCTGAAATTGAGAAGCACTACAAATAAACTCTGAAAAGGTTGAAACTTGGCATGGTATCACCATTTCACCCACATAACTTGTGCTAAAAAGTTGAGAGGGTTACGGCAAAAACTGGATGCACTTCGTGTACAAACTGGACCATCTCCTTCGAAGTATCAAGGTTTCGGACGAAAACCCATCTGTTGCAAAGGCATTTCATTTTTTAAACTTATTTTAACGCCAGGCTTTTTGTGCATTCAATATGCACCATTCAAAGCCACATACTCAAATTTCAACCCTTTCTAAATTCATTTGCTATTTTTATGCATTTAATGATTTTTTTGAGCTAAATGACCCTGAAATTGAAAAGCCCTACAAATGAACTCTGAAAAGGTTGAAACTTGGCATGGTATCATCATTTCACCCACATAGCATGTGCTACAAAGTTGAGAGGGTTACGGCAAAAACTGGATGCACTTCGTGTACAAACTGGACCATCTCCTTCGAAGTATCAAGGTTTCGGACGAAAACTCGTCTGTTACAAAGGCATTTCATTTTTTAAACTTATTTCAACTCCAGACTTTTTGTACATTCAATATGCACCATACTACAACATGTTAAAATCTCAAGAAAGAACTAACTAAAAATAATAAAAAACAACAATTAAATGACTAAAACAACTATATAAGCAAAACAGTACTGTTTTTAATTAAAATCCTAATTTAAATTATTCTAAAAATAACCAAATAAATGTTACTGTGACAACAATCTAACACGTGACTATGAGCAAAAAGAATTAATTTAAAAACTATTTGTAAACTCAAGTTATTCACAATCTAGGGTTTGAAGCAAATTTGAACAAATTCAAATTTAAACCATTCAAACTTGAAAACTAATGGTACAAACAGAAACTAGACAAAATTTTGAATCTAATGCAAAAAGAATCACTCAAAAACATCAAATATCCTAAAAGATATAAGCAATTTAAAACAGAAACTAAAAACAGAAAACAAATGGAAAAATAGAAAAAAAAACTTTAATCCCGGTTGGAGACACCAACCGGGACTAAAGCCTCAACCCCTTTAGTCCCGGTTGGTGTCTCCAACCGGGACTAAAGGTCCCATTTGAACCGGGACTGATGCTCGACCGGCGCCCTAGCCGCTCGAACCGGGACTAATGCTCACATTAGTCCCGGTTCGTAATGCAACCGGGACTAATGTGTAGATCGAGCTGGGACGAAAGCCCTGTTTTCTACTAGTGGGTCTCCACTATCCAGAAACCCCACCCGCAAGCCGTCGCGGTGCCGCTAACCCAATGCGGCAGGTCGGCAGCGTAACAGTGCGTCAACGCCCAATCGCCGCCCCATCCCACCAGTGATTGAACTATTGAACTGTGGGTTGTGCATGTTCTCATTTGTGGTTTTGTGCCAAGGATTTGTGGTCTTGTAGCAATGTATTTGTGGATTGTTGTGCACCGCAGTGATAAAATTATAAGTGATTGAAGTAACTTGTTGCCCACCTTGTCATTCTATAGATGTACTGTTATAGATGTGCTTGTAGGTTGTAGCCTTGTACCGTGAACGTGAGAAAATGAGTGCTTGAAGTGAACTTCGAGTGTGAGAGGTGCTGATGTAATGTGTTTGACCTGAAAATGAGTGCTGTTATAAAATTGTGCTGATGTAATGTGTTTGAACTGTGAGAAAATGAGTGTGATGTAATGTGTTTGACATAAATTGATACTTCAGTTTGTTGTTCTTATGTTATGAGATTATTACACACACACACACACACATACTGTGTGTGTGTGTGTGTGTACACACACACACATACACATATTGTACATGTACTGATGTAATGTGTTTGACCCGAAATTGATACTTCAATTTGCTGTTCTTAATTCTTATATTATGTACTTGTTGTTATGTTGTACATGTGTTCGATAACATTTGGTTGTCTACTTGTCTTATAGATGTCTGAATCTGATGAATTGGGCAATGAAACGGGTCTTGAAAATTCACAGCCATCAACAGAGCAATCTTCACATGCACAAACGGCACAACCATCAACACATCAAGATAGTGAACATGTCGTTACTGATATGGAGAACAAGGAACATGAGAAAGAAGAGGGAAAGAAGGAGATGGCACCATGGTCAGAGTATTGGCAGCACTTCATCAAGCTATATGATAGTAATAAAATGGTGAGGGCTGGTAAATGCAAATATTGCTCACATGAAATCAAGGCTGAATCAAGGGGACATGGTATATCAGCTTTGAAGAGGCACTTTGAAGTGTGCAAGCGCAATCCTCACAAGTTCAACAAAGATCAAAAGCAAGGAACTTTGCAAGGAACTCATGAGGAAGGCATTGGGACATGGAAATTTTATGCCGCAGCTCTTAGGGAAAGCTGCCATTCTGTTTTCGTGAGAAGGCAGGCTTTAGGAAGTTTATGTCCAAAGCCTTCACATGTTTCATTGCGCCATCTAGAAGAACCTGCACTCGAGACGTTTTTCGACTTTTCTTCAAAGAGAAAATCAAGTTGAAGAAAATTTTCAAGGTTCTTGTCAAAGAGTTTGTTTAACAAGAGATTGTTGGCCATCTTAGTAGCTAGATGGATATATGTCTGTGCTAAAGAGTTTCACTAATGAAAAGTGGAATCTGCACAAGAAAATTATCAATTTCTTCTTGGTTAAGGGACACAACAGTGAAGATATTGGAAAAAAACTTGGTTAAGTGTATGGTTGAATGGGGTATTGAGAGAGTAATGGCTATAACCGTTGATAATGCAAGTGCAACTGACGGTGATGTTTGGTTCTTGAGGAAGCAACCGAATAAAACATCTAGCAACATAACAAAGGGAAAGTATTTGCTCATGAGGTGTGCTGCACACATCTTAACTGTCGTGGGAACAAGCCTGACAGTAGAAGGTAGGGGTACGAAAGGAGAGGGCAGATTCTTAGCTACGGCGAGATTGTACACAAGAATGTATGAGTTCAGGCCCCTCTCGTGGAGGTAACAGCCCTACGTCTCAGGTGCTCGGGAGCTTCTTGTCGAGTGAAATGTATGTGTTGTTACAGGGGGTGCGAACCCTTGTGCCAGAGGGGAGGAGCGGCTTATATAGAGTGCGCTGCCCCTCATAAGTGTCCGGCATCCAAGGGTTAAATCGTGGTCATAAAGAGGTGTACGTTACAGGTAACGTACACAATAAATGCTATTAAAGGTCTTGATGAATGCTTGTCCGTTAGCCTCCCTGGGGTGACTTCTGGACTCCTGTGGTCGACTGTCTTCTAGTCATTCCGAGTGAAAAGGTAAGCGTCGTGTGAAAGATACCTCCGAGTGTATATTGTCGAGTGACTTATGCTTCTTGGCGATTTCAGTCGGAGACTTCCTCATAGCCTTTAAGCTTTCTGGGGCAGTGTCCTTAGGTAGGGTATGTAGGTCAGGCCTATGACCCTATCCTAGGTACATATCCCCATCATTAGCCCCCGAATGGATCGGGGTTTGAGGGTAAAAGGTGTCAATGCAGGTTCAGACGAGACATAAAAATTCCGAGTGTATTTTGAGGCTTCCCAGAAATCTGCGTCGATTGAAACCTTAATCGTTTGCCCTGATCAATTCTGTCTTGAAGTGTGTCCGAGTAAAACTGAATTTGAAAACTGGTTCGAGTGAAACTGAGCTCAAAGTCAGGTTCGAGTGATCTTGCAGAATCTTCTGACGAGACGGTTTGCTCCATCGGGTCCGAGTCTCACGGGTTTTGAAATTTGGATAAGAGCGCGCGCGCGGAGCGGAGATGGCGTAACTGCTAAGGCAAGTGCAGGAACGACGCCTCGATTATTGCGCCGCCCATATCGCCCCGTATCGCTCCTCCTCTGATTTCGGGATATCCAGAGATCCGGCGGGCCCGCAAGTCAGTGGTTCACACGAGCGGGTATAAGAGGCGACGACGCCGGTGTTGGTACAGTATTCTTCCCCCAAATCTACTCTTCTCCTCCTCTTCCTCCGCCCTGCTCTGCTTCACTGACCGCCGCCGCCATGACGAAGGGCAAGACGGAGAAGCTCGATCGCGCCAAGAAGGGAGGAGCCAAGGTGAAGAAGCCGTCGGGCGCCCGGTCGACGATGCCGCCAGGGTGGATCCAGGGGGATTTTCTCCAATCGACGGTCACGGCGGAAGATGTGAACAACCTCGTCGTCGACGGGTTGATAGCTGCAGATTCCTGGAGGTTGCCGAAAGGGGAGGTCGAGCCGGAGCCACGCGACGGCGAGCGAGTTCTGCTTCTCACCCACATCGAGCGTGGTTTCTCCATGCCTCCCCAACCGTTCATCCGTGCTTTCTTGAACTATTTTGGAGCGCAACTCCACCACCTTCCTCCGAATGCAATTGCCTATCTTTCCTGCTTCGTAACCTTGTGCGAATGTTTCCTGGGCTGTCCCCCACATTGGGGTTTGTTCAAGCACATATTCTCTGTCAGATCCCAAGCCGTCAAGAAAGCCAATCCCAAAGATAGAAAAACCCATGTGATCCAACTGTGTGGTGGCTTAGGGATCCAGAAGAGAGGTAGGAGTGCGTTCCCCTCTATGACCTTTCCCGACTCTGTTCGGGGTTGGCAGTCGACCTGGTTTTATTGCAAAGATGTTGCATCACCAAATATGTCGACTGGACTTCCTCGTTTCACCCTGGATCGACCTATTACTCCCAAACCGCTGTACGTGACAAAGATAGAGAAAATCCAGGTAGGGATCCTAGTGAATGCTGTATCTGAACTGATCCGCGGTGGAGTGACTGGCTTGGACCTCCTTCAAACGTTTCTTAGTCAACGAATTCAGCCTCTCCAAGCTCGGGATCACACCATGTGGCATTATTCGGGCCCTGAGGATACCACTCGGACTCATCCTGAGGAAGTTTCCGATCAGACTGTTTCTCAGTGGCTCAGAAGCATCACTGGAGCCTGCGATAACCCAGAAGGATCCAAACGAATTCCGCCTTTCTCCGCTTTGAACCCGCCAAAGAACTTGGTGAGTTATATATTCGTCGACTGTTTTAATATTTTGCCGAGTAACTGAATTTTCAGTCGACTGAATTGGAAGCTTGAATCTCGCAGGAATTTACGAACATGTACTCGCCCGTACCCAATGGAGAACATCCTGATGAAGAGGAAGGGAGCGTCGACGGCAGCGCAGACGGCGATTATGCCGACGACAGCGAAAGCAGCGACGATGACCTGGATGAAGACGAGGTGGAGACTCAGGCCCCTTCGTGCGCCGAGTGTCGAGCCAAGCAGCAGAACGACCCGGAGGTCACCCCGAGCAAAACTGTGGCGTCAAGCACAAGGAACCCGAAACGTGACCGTGTCGCGACATCGGGGTCGACTGAAAAGGCTGCGAAACAGCTCAAGCTGGACGCGCCAAAGCCTCGGAAGGCCCTGCCTCGAATCAAGATAACCGTGCCTGTTGCCTCCACGTGAGTGTCCATTTTCCTTATTCTGTTGTTGAAGAACTTCATGTTGATGTTGACCGAGTGAAATTTATTTACCAGAGCTGCTACCTCCGTGACGTCGCCCCATCGGGATGATGGAGACCATATGGAAGTAGACACTCCTGATGCGGCCACCTCCCAACGAGGTATAACAATTCCACACTCTACTCTGTTTGTTGAAGAATAATTGTCGAGTGTCTCGATTAAAATTGTCGACTGCAGCTGACGAAGTCATCGAACTGGAAGATGATGAGGATCCGCAGCGGGGAGCGGAGGGTGAAACTGTGCTTCCGGAGGCTCCACGCGTGCGCACTCGGAGACCAGCGTCCGACCAGACGCCCCGTGGGACGACTGCTACGACACCTGCAACTCTTGTAACTCCGCTGTCGAGTGCTCCGCCAGCCACTTCTACTCTGGTGGCTTCAACACCCATTGGACAATCTCAAGCACCTCCTGCTGCTCCATTGACTGCACCAACTCACTCGACGCCTGCATATCCTCTGTATCACGGCCCGGAGGACCAAACCGGAGCTGCCAAGGAAGCCATGATCCAGGCTGGGCAGATGATGTTGCGAACAAAGGAAGCGTATGATGCCAGCAAGTTAGCCTATGATGCCAGCTCAGCACTTCAGGCCAACGTCCGAGTAAGTGGTATTGTAAGTTCATTTCCTATTGAATTCCTGTCCGTCTTGATTTTACACCCACTGGGGTGTTTTCTTCGCCAGTAGACCAAGCAGTTTCTGGTCCAGTGGGGGCACGCTGAGTGCACCCACTGGGTGTAGTCCCCGAGACCGCTGTCGAATGACGAAGGCATCGGCGGGGGTCTTAAAATTGTTTCCATTCAACAGGACGGACCTTGTCGAGTAAAAGTAAGTCCAGTGGGGGCATGCTGAGTGCACCCACAGGGTGTAGTCCCCGAGACCGCCGTCGAGTGCTTGCTTTGGCGGGGGTCTGATAGAGATGATGTTCGCTTGCTTGCTATCTTCTTTTATACTCTGACAGGACAGACCTGGTTGAGTGTGTTTGTATCCAGTGGGGGCACGCTGAGTGCACCCACTGGGTGTAGTCCCCGAGACTACTGTCGATCGTTGACGATGGGCAGTAGTCTTTAGAACCATTCTGCAGGTTTCATGGACATCATTTCCATCAACCATGATATGACGCTTTTATAGGGTTGTGGGGTGGGGCGGCGGGCCGCCTTTCAGTCGGCTGCAGTTGAACTTTTCCACTCGGGAGTAGAGAAATTCTTATGTCGACCGAACCCTCATTTTTGCTGATTTCAGAAAGCCTGTGGGCTCGGGACCAAGTACGTCGAGCTGGAGAAGGAAAAGAATCGACTTCTGCTGGATCTGGAGCTGACGAACAACAACCTGGACCGTGCACAGACCGAACTGAAGACTTTGGGAGGTAATCTTTGTTGATCAATTGTATTATCGCCTTCATCTTCCATCCTTTGAACCGAGTGAATCCACTCGAACAGACGTACGTGATGAGAACCGTCGTCTCCGAGCGCGCCTCAACAATGCTATTTCTTTAGATACTATGAAGAAGGCGCTCGAGGACAAGGAAAAATCACTTGCTGATGCTCAGAAGGAAGCAAAGGAGAAAACTGAGGCTGCTGAGAAGAAACTTGCAGCAGTCAGTAGACTGGAAGAAGAGAACACCAAACTCAAGCAGGAACGATCTGAATGGTTCAAAAAACTCGAAGTGCAGGCCAAGAGTAAGACCGCTCTGGAGAAACACTTGGGAGACTTCGCGAAGAAAATGTTCAGCATGCTAGAAGGTAACCTTCGTCTGTCGAATGAATTTCTTTGGTTTTTCCAGAATGGTATTGTGATCACCTTTTCGCTTTCTCCTCATGCAGAATTTTGTCAAGACTTCGAGAAAGAAACTGAAGAGCTTGAACCCAATTTGGACCCCACGAAATCTCTCGTCGGAGATGCCGTAGCCATGGATATGTTTCGTCTCGAAGCTCGTCTTAAGAGTGTCCAAGCATTCATCACTCGGCTGAGGGCTGCATTTGAGAAGGTCGACAAGGAATTGTGGCCTGAAGATCCTCTCCAGACTGACCTCGAGTCAATGATGACTCGGCTCAATGAGATTCCCAGTCGAGTGCAAGCGTGGAAGAAGTCTGCCGCCCGCTGTGGTGCTGACGTGGCACTTTCACTCGTCCGGGTTCATTGCAAGGAAGCTAGAGAGGACAAACTGAAGGATCTCCGAGTGACCAACACGAAGAAACTCAAATTTGAAGAGTTCATGGAGACTTTCATCGAAGCTGCCACTCGGATCGCTGACGGAATCGACCTGGATACTTTCGTTGAGCCCTCAAGTCCTACCGGAGCTTGAATTGGTACTTTGCTTGCGGTAAAAGCTTTATTTGCCTCGGTATGCCGAGTGATGGTGTAACCGAGTAAACTTCGTTCGGGCCTTAAGCCTGAGAACTTCCCTTTGCGCGAACAAGTTTTTGCTACGCCAGAGATTATAGTCTTACTCGCATTTCGCTTTCCGACATTTAGCTTGGCTGAATTTATTTAATTCTCTAATGGAACAGGCGTTCGGCGCTCGAAAGAATTTAGGGCTTAGGCGAAGACTGGTTCGCGCTAAGTCTCCGAGTGTACTGAATGTCATACACTCGGAAAGATCTTGAACTTAGGCGAAATGGATTCGCAGCTAAGTCCTCGAGAGAGAGGATCGCTCTTCACTAGGAGTAATTTTTTTGAACTTAGGCGAAAACTGGCTCGCAGCTAAGTCTCCAAGTGTACTGAATGTCATACACTCGGAAAGGTTTTGAACTTAGGCGAAACGGATTCGCAGCTAAGCCCCCGAGAGAGAGGATCGCTCTTCACTCGGAGTAATTTTAGACTTAGACGAAGACTGTCTCGCAGCTAAGCCCCCGAGAGAGAGGATCGCTCTTCACTCGGAGTAATTTTGGACTTAGACGAGGACTGGCTCGCAGCTAAATCCCCGAGTGTACGGAATGTCATACACTCGAAAAGGTTTTGAACTTAGGCAAAACGGATTTGCTGCTAAGCCCCCGAGAGAAAGGGTCGCTCTTCACTCGGAGTAATTTTGAACTTAGGCGAGGACTGGCTCGCAGCTAAGACTCCGAGTGTATTGAATGTCATACACTCGGAAAGGCTTTGAACTTAGGCGAAACGGATTCGCAGCTAAGCCCCCGAGAGAGAGGATCGCTCTTCACTCGGAGTAATTTTGTACTTAGATGAGGACTGGCTCGCAGCTAAATCCCCGAGTGTACTGAATGTCATACACTCGGAAAGGTTTTGAACTTAGGCGAAATGGATTCGTAGCTAAGCCCCCGAGAGAGAGGGTCGCTCTTCACTCGGAGTAATTTTGAACTTAGGCGAGGACTGGCTCGCAGCTAGGACTCCGAGTGTATTGAATGTCATACACTCGGAAAGGCTTTGAACTTAGGCAAAACGGATTCGCAGCTAAGCCCCCGAGAGAGAGGATCGCTCTTCACTCGGAGTAATTTTGAACTTAGGCGAGGACTGGCTCGCAGCTAAGACTCCGAGTGTATTGAATGTCATACACTTGGAAAGGTTTTGAACTTAGGCGAAACGGATTCGCAGCTAAGCCCCCGAGAGAGAGGATCGCTCTTCACTCGGAGTAATTTGGAACTTAGGCGAGGACTGGCTCGCAGCTAAGACTCCGAGTGTATTGAATGTCATACAGTTGGAAAGGTTTTGAACTTAGGCGAAACGGATTCGCAGCTAAGCCCCCGAGAGAGAGGGTCGCTCTTCACTCGGAGTAATTTTGAACTTAGGCGAGGACTGGCTCGCAGCTAAGACTCCGAGTGTATTGAATGTCATACACTCGGAAAGGTTTTGAACTTAGGCGAAACGGATTCGCAGCTAAGCCCCCGAGAGAGAGGGTCGCTCTTCACTCGGAGTAATTTTGAACTTAGGAGAGGACTGGCTCGCAGCAAAGACTCCGAGTGTATTGAATGTCATACTCTCGGAAAGGCTTTGAACTTAGGCGAAACGGATTCGCAGCTAAGCCTCCGAGAGAGTGGATCGCTCTTCACTCGGAGTAATTTTTTTGAACTTAGGCGAAAACTGGCTCGCAGCTAAGTCTCCAAGTGTACTAAATGTCATACACTCGGAAAGGTTTTGAACTTAGGCGAAACGGATTCGCAGCTAAGCCCCCGAGAGAGAGGGTCGCTCTTCACTCAGAGTAATTTTAGACTTAGACGAAGACTGTCTCGCAGCTAAGCCCCCGAGAGAGAGGATCGCTCTTCACTCGGAGTAATTTTGGACTTAGACGAGGACTGGCTCGCAGCTAAATCCCCGAGTGTACTGAATGTCATACACTCGGAAAGGTTTTGAACTTAGGCGAAACGGATTCGCAGCTAAGCCCCTGAGAGAGAGGGTCGCTCTTCACTCGGAGTAATTTTGAACTTAGGCGAGGACTGGCTCGCAGCTAAGACTCCGAGTGTATTGAATGTCATACACTCGGAAAGGCTTTGAACTTAGGCGAAACGGATTCGCAGCTAAGCCCCCGAGAGAGAGGATCGCTCTTCACTCGGAGTAATTTTGAACTTAGGCGAGGACTGGCTCGCAGCTAAGACTCCGAGTGTATTGAATGTCATACACTCGGAAAGGTTTTGAACTTAGGCGAAACGGATTCGCAGCTAAGCCCCCGAGAGAGCGGGTCGCTCTTCACTCGGAGTAATTTTTGAATGCAAAAATGTGCAATCGGAATCGACAATAGATTGCGGAAGTCATCACTTAACAAACAACATTGTCTGGGATACTCTTATTACATCAAAGCAACTCAGTTATCAAGAATAAAAACGTCGAAGCAAGTCCGCATTCCAGGCGCGTGGCTCGTCAATATTCTTCTTCAAGTTGAAAAGATGGTACGCCCCGTTGTTAAGCACCTTGGTGATGACGAATGGGCCTTCCCATGCTGGGGCCAACTTATGAGGTCGCTGCTGATCCACTCGGAGCACCAAATCACCTTCATGGAACGAACGGTTCTTGACATGTCTTGCATGAAAGCGGCGAAGGTCTTGTTGATATGCAGTTGATCGGATCAGAGCCATCTCACGCTCTTCCTCTAGGAGATCCACCCCGTCTTGTCTTGCTTGCTCAGCTTCGTCTTCAGAGTAAAGATCCACTCGAGGAGAATTGTGAAGGACGTCACTTGGCAAAACGGCCTCAGCTCCATACACAAGGAAGAAAGGAGTGCGTCCAGTCGACCTGTTGGGAGTCGTCCTCAAGCCCCACAGAACAGACGGTAATTCAGTGACCCAAGCTCCAGCAGCATGATCAAGATCTCGCATGAGCCGAGGTTTCAATCCTTGGAGGATAAGGCCATTTGCTCGCTCAGCTTGACCGTTTGACTGGGGGTGCGCAACGGAAGCGTAATCCACCCGAGTGCCTTGAGAAGAGCAAAAGTACTTGAACTCTTCCGAGTCAAAGTTTGAACCATTGTCTGTAATGATACTGTGGGGGACTCCATACCGGAACGTTATCTCTTTTATGAATTTGATAGCAGTGCGGGCGTTCAGCTTCTTGATGGGCTTAGCTTCGATCCACTTAGTGAACTTGTCGACTGCAACCAGTAAATGAGTAAACCCACTCTGACCTGTTCTAAGGGGTCCAACCATATCCAAGCCCCACACAGCAAACGGCCATCCGAGTGGAATGGTCTTCAAGGCAGACGCAGGTTTGTGTGACAGGTTCGAGTAAAACTGACATCCTTCGCAGTGATCGACAATATCTTTAGCCATCTCATTGGCGCGTGGCCAGAAGTAACCAGCCCGGTAAGCTTTGGCAACAATCGTCCTAGAGGACGCATGATGACCACAAGTTCCCGAGTGAATCTCCTCCAGAATCAGTCGACCTTCTTCAGGAGAAATGCATCGCTGAGCTACGCCAGTCACACTTTCTCTGTAGAGTTGTCCATTTATAACAGTAAAAGCCTTGGATCTGCGGACTATCTGTCGAGCCTCATCTTCATCATCTGGGAGTTCTCTTCTGAGAATGTACGCAATATATGGCACAGTCCAGTCGGGCGTGATTACCAAAATCTCCATGACCAGATCGATGACAGCTGGGCCATCAACTTCAGTCGGATCAGAGGCGCTTTTTGCTTGCGGGGGCTCTTCAGTGAAAGGGTCTTCCTGCACCGAAGGAGAATGAATGTGCTCGAGAAACACATTGCTGGGGACAGGTTTCCGAGTGGATCCAATCTTTGCCAGCTCATCAGCTGCTTGATTCTTCACTCGGGGAACATGATGGAGTTCCAAACCTTCGAATCTCTTCTCAAGTTTCCTTACTGCATTGCAGTATCCAGTCATAGCGGGGTTCCTGACATCCCACTCTTTCATCACTTGATTAACCACCAAATCAGAGTCGCCATACACCATCAAGCGTCGGACGCCGAGTGAAATGGCCATACGCAATCCATACAAAAGCGCTTCATATTCAGCTTCATTGTTGGAGGAATCAAAGTGAATCTGTAAGACATAACTGAGTTTATCACCTTTTGGGGATACCAGTACGACGCCAGCTCCAAACCCATTAAGCATCTTTGAACCATCAAAGAACATGGTCCAGTGTGCCGAGTGAAGTTGGATTGGCTGCTGCTGCTCGATCCACTCGGCGACGAAATCAGCAAGCGCTTGAGACTTGATTGCTTTCTTCGCTTCAAATTTGATATCCAGATAAAGGAGCTCAATAGCCCATTTGGCTACTCGACCAGTCGCATCTCGATTATTGAGAATTTCAGATAACGGAGCATCACTGATGACTGAAATTGAGTGATCCTGAAAGTAGTGTGCCACCTTCTTTGCAGTCAGATATATACCATATACGAGCTTCTGGTAATGTGGATATCTTTGCATCGACGGAGTCAACACTTCAGAAATATAATAGACCGGGCGTTGAACTTTGTAAGCCTTGCCTTCCTCTTCCCGCTCGACAGTTAGCATTGTACTGACGACCTGATTAGTGGCCGCGATGTACAATAGCAGTGGCTCTTTGCTGTGCGGAGCAGCAAGCACCGGCTGGGTGGTAAGCAGGGCTTTGAGCTCGACAAACGCTGCTTCGGCTTCTGGAGTCCACTCAAATGTATCAGACTTCTTCATCAGTCGGTATAAAGGCAGTGCCTTCTCACCAAGACGAGAAATCTATCGACTCAATGCTGCCAAGCAACCTGTGAGCTTCTGGACATCGTGCACACGCTCAGGGCTTTTCATTCGGACGATGGCGCCGATCTTTTCAGGGTTAACGTCGATTCCTTTTTCGGAAACGAGAAAACCGAGTAATTTGCCACTGGGAACGCCGAAAGTGCACTTAGTCGGATTTAACTTAATATCATACCTCCTCAAATTGGCGAATGTTTCAGCCAAGTCAGACAACAGGTCGGAACCTTTGCGAGACTTGACTACGATATCATCCATATACGCTTCAATGTTCCGAGGGATCTGATCGAGCAAACACTTCTGAATCATGCGCATGAAAGTAGCGCCAGCATTCTTCAAACCAAAAGGCATGGTGATATAACAGAAACACCTGAAAGGGGTGATGAAGGCTGTCTTTATTTCATCCGGACCAAACAGACGGATCTGATGGTAGCCAGAATAAGCATCAAGAAAAGATAGACGCTCGCATCCCGCAGTTGAGTCGACAATCTGATCAATGCGGGGGAGCGGGAAATGATCTTTCGGGCAGACCCGATTGATATGTTTGAAATCAATACACATGCGGAGTGACTTGTCCTTCTTTGGGACCATGATGACGTTCGATAACCACTCGGAGTGGTAAATCTCACGTATAAACTTGGCTGTCAAGAGACGAGCCACCTCTTCGCCGATTGCTCTTCGCTTCTCTGTTGCCGACCGACGCAAGTGCTCCTTCACAGGCTTGGCCTTCGGATCAACTCTCAAAAAGTGCTCAGCCAGTTCCCTGGGTACACCAGGCATGTCAGCGGGCTTCCATGCGAAGATGTCCCAGTTCTCACGGAGGAACTGGATGAGCTCGGCTTCCTATTTGCTGTCGAGTGTTGTTGAAATGTTGGTCGGGGCAGCAGTTGGATCCGTCGGGTGAATGTTCACTTTCTTCACATCTCCTGCCGACTGAAAAGCTGACTCAGAAGCGGGCTTCTTAGCACGCAACAGATCGGCAGGATCAGCGTTTTTCTTGTATTCTTCCAACTCAACCATAGCCATCTGCTAGTCGGCGATCTTGGAGCCCTGCTGGAGGCACTCCTCAGCCCTCTGTCGGTTGCCAGTGACTGTGATCACACCCTTTGGTCCAGGCATCTTCAACTTGAGATACACGTAACATGGTCGGGCCATGAAACGGGCATAAGCTGGTCGACCAAGGATGGCGTGGTACGCGCTCTGGAAGTCTACCACTTCAAACGTCAGTTTTTGTTTACGAAAATGCTTGTCGTCACCAAACACCACATCCAACGCTATCTGACCGAGTGAACGAGCCTTCTTTCCAAGGATTACTCCATGAAACTGCATGTTGCTTTCACTGAGCCGGGACATCGGAATGCCCATCCCCTTAAGGGTATCTGCGTACAGGATGTTCAGACCGCTCCCGCCATCCATCAAAAGTTTGCGGAGTCGAGTGTCCCCTACAACTGGGTCCACCACCAGCGCTTGCCGCCCGGGGGTAGCAATATGCGCAGGGTGATCTGACTGATCAAAAGTGATAGCAGTCTGAGACCACTTGAGATATGCAGGGGTAGAGGGAACCGCCATGTTAACCTCTCTGTTGATAACTTTCAGTCGACTCTTGCTCTCAACATCAGCAAAAATCAATAGAGTGGCATTGACATCAGGGAACTCTTCTTGTTCTTCTTCAGTTTCTTTTTCAGGGTCTTTCTCACTCGACTAGCTCTCTTTGAATGACTGGATCAACAAACGGCATTGTCGAGTGGTATGCTTTGGCAATATTAAATTGCCCTCTTCATCTTTCCTCGTGTGGATTGCACACGGCAAATCCAAAACATCAGTACCCGACTGATTCTTTGACTTCTTGGGGGTGAACTTAGCCTTGGATTTTCCTTTACTCTTGCCTTGCGCCGCCAGGGCGGCCGCTTCTGCCTGAGCAGGAGGATCAGCTTTGCGCTTCTGTTTCCGACTGGAATTCCCACCTGCATCATTGTCGACTATTTTGGCTTTACCGCTTCGGAGGCGGTCTTCTTCTTCTCCATTGGCGTACCGAGTGGCAATCTCCATCATCTTGCTCAGAGAAATGTCGCCCGTGCGACCAAACTTCAGATAGAGCTCTCTGTATCTAACACCAGCCTTAAAGGCACAAACAGCCTGATGTTCGGAAACATTCTCCACCGTGTGATGCAGGGTGGACCAGCGCTGAATGTAGTCTCGCAAGGTCTCATTGGGCTTCTGCACACAGTGCTGCAAATCAATCAAGCCAGCCGGACGTTTACAGGTGCCTTCAAAGGTTCTGATAAACACTCGGGCCAAATCCTCCCAGCAATAGATGCTAGAGGGAGCCAAACGATTCAACCAAGCTCTAGCCGAACCATCCAACATCAGGGACAAATGCTTCATGGCTATGTTTTCGTTACCTCCACCAATCTGCACAGCCACTCGGTAATCATCCAACCATGTTTCGGGCTTTGACTCGCCAGAAAACTTGCTAATCCCAGCAGCCAACCTGAAGTTGGGGGGAATCTCTGCAGAACGAATCGCTCTGCTAAAACACTCGGGCCCAGAAACAACAGCACTGCTTCCACTCGGATAGTCTCCGTTAAAACCATCTCTGTGGGCTCTGCCTCTGTCGACCCGCCTTTGAGCAAGGACATCTCTTGCGTCAAATCCAGGATTCCGCCCATCGCCGAACGGGCGCCTATCATCATTGTGCCGGGGCACATATGAACCGCTCCGCGGAGGAGAAAACACTCGACGGTGGTCATCACGGTGATAACGGGGAGCAAAGTGATCTCGCCCCTGATATCTGTACCGATCATCACGGTAACCTCCGCCTCCGCGACGCGAAGGTGACCCAGGACTATGGGCTGACTGAACTGTTTCTGACCTGGGAGAGTTGCCGTGTAACCTGTTCTGCGACTGAGAAACAGCCGCATTCTGGTGCTGTGCTGCCTCAAGCAATGTCTTGATCTGCTGCAAACCTCTACCAGCCTCCGATCGTGACGGTTGGATAGAATCTGCAATCCTAGCAGCCGCTGCAACATTCAGCACTGGAGTACGAAATACCTCGACGTTATTTCGAGATCCACTCGGAAACAACTGTCGCTGATGTCGATTGGGCCGTGGTGGATGCTGCCTAGCACGCTCGTCGAGTGCCTCCTGCATCTCTTTGAGCCGAAGGCGTGTAGCCTCCATGGCCTGGGCCTCAGCAGTCGTACCGACGATGGGAGTATGGAGAACATCCCCATCCCAGCGCTGTTGTTCATTCGACGTTCCACCAACCTCGCGCCTAGTGTGGTTGAAGCCAGGCGGCGAACTCTGATGAGAGCCAGCCATAAAAACTTCTGCCGCAGGGTCGCAGCTCTCGCACTCGGAAGGAATGTCGGACCGGTCCGACGCCGAGTCGAACACGCCGCGAAGTGACTCGGCGGGCTCGATGGCTGCAATCTGCGGGGACGAAACCTGGCGTGCCGCCGCATGTCGCACCCAACGCTGTAGCCGCGAGCGACCGGATCGCTTGCGGCGACGAACAGCAGGAAGGGCCGACACATACGGAGTCGACGGCTGAAGGAGAAGAACACCGCAGGAGCTTGCACAGAAGTGCGTCGCCCCGCGAATCGGGAGCGCCTCAACGTCCAGAGGCGCTTCCTGGAGCCATGCCGAATCGTCGGCGATGAAGGTGAGCGCTCCGAGACGGATCTCGCGGCCCAGGAAAAAATCACCGCCGGAAGACATGACGAAGGAGAAAATACGCAACCTCGCCGGAAGTCGCTTAGACGCCTGCCCCACGGTGGGCGCCAACTGTCGTGGGAACAAGCCTGACAGTAGAAGGTAGGGGTACGAAAGGAGAGGGCAGAGTCTTAGCTACGGCGAGATTGTACACAAGAATGTATGAGTTCAGGCCCCTCTCGTGGAGGTAACAGCCCTACGTCTCAGGTGCTCGGGAGCTTCTTGTCGAGTGAAATGTATGTGTTGTTACAGGGGGTGCGAACCCTTGTGCCAGAGGGGAGGAGCGGCTTATATAGAGTGCGCTGCCCCTCATATGTGTCCGGCATCCAAGGGTTAAATCGTGGTCATAAAGAGGTGTACGTTACAGGCAACGTACACAATAAATGCTATTAAAGGTCTTGATGAATGCTTGTCCGTTAGCCTCCCTGGGGTGACTTCTGGACTCCTGTGGTCGACTGTCTTCTAGTCATTCCGAGTGAAAAGGTAAGCGTCGAGTGAAAGATACCTCCGAGTGTATATTGTCGAGTGACTTATGCTTCTTGGCGATTTCAGTCGGAGACTTCCTCATAGCCTTTAAGCTTTCTGGGGCAGTGTCCTTAGGTAGGGTATGTAGGTCAGGCCTATGACCCTATCCTAGGTACATATCCCCATCATTGACCTCATTGTGCAAGATGGTTAGAAGGAAGTGGACATGTCAATAAAGCATTTGAGAGTCGTTGTTAGATATATTAGAAATGGTGGCCAAGATTGGTGAAGTTAAGGAAATTGCTGATGAAGAAAAGGTGGACAACAAAACATTTCTACAGATTGATGTCCCAACGAGATGGAACTCCACTTATGTCATGCTCAAATCCGCAAATGTTCGCCGAGCATTGTGTCGTAAGCCGAGTGCATCTCCGCTGCAACTTTGGCTTACCTTGAGGTACGTCGTGTCCTTTATTTAAGCCGAGTGCCGACGCGCTGGTTTCACGGCGTACATTGATGTAAGAATTTGTCGTTCTTGGGCTCGTTGGATTCATATGATCGACGCCGATCCATTTATGGTCGTAGATCTTGATTTGGGGTAATTTGGAAAAATGACTTTTTCCGACCTCCGAATTGGCTAAGTCTGACCCCTCGCTGACTCCGTATCAATCTCCTCCTTGGTTCTTTCATCGTGCTTGGTCCTAGGTTGCTCCCAAAACACCTATAGACACAAGAAAACAAAGAAAACTAATAAAAACCAAATAAAACACTAAATGTGCAATGCTCACAATGAAAAGTGTAAATACCAGTAAACATGCATAATGGACAACTATTTGGTTCAATGGGACATGATATATGAAGAGAACATGCGACAAATGAGCTCTTAAAATGCGTAAAATATAGAGCCATCACTGGCGCGTGTCTCGCGCGGGTTCGTTGGCGACCGCACGGGCGACTGGGTCTGCTATCGCGACTGGCGCTGATCCCGGCGTAGATTGCCTGCGCTGCTCCTGCAGCGATCCCGAGGAGGATTTGTCCCCCACGCTATGACACATAAAATATGGCACGTTGGGACTGATTTCTTCACCATTTTCTTTGCCATTTTGCTCGCTGCTTTCACCTGTAACATCACAAGCCTCATGGACGTGGTTAAGAGGATTACTCAACACTGGATCATCACAATTATTCCCCCTTGATAAAGGCCGGTAAGTTGAGGTGGTAGAAGGATTTCTTTGAGGAGTAAGGCGCCGGAGTTTGGATGGAGATCAGCAAAGGGGAACTTCGTCTCGTAAAAAACAACATCTCTAGAGATGTAGACATGGCCAGTGGAGATGTCAAGGCATTTTACACCTTTGTGAAGTGCACTATACCCACGAAAAGCGCACTATTTTGAACGAAACATGATCTTACGATTGTTGTATGGTCTAAGATTCGGCCAACATGCACACCCAAACACACGAAGAGATTTGTAATCAGGCTTGGTGTGGAGGAGTCTTTCTACTGGAGTTTCATTATTGATGACACGGCTAGGAAGCATGTTGATAATGTGGACAGCAGTAAGAAAGGCTTCATCCCAGAATTTTAGGGGTATGGAGGCACCAGCTAAGAGAGATAGCCCTACTTCAACAATGTGTCTGTGTTTACGTTCAGCGGAACCATTTTGTTGGTGAGCATGAGGACATGACATGTGATGAGATATGCCAAGATTTTGTAAGAAGGAGTTCAACTTTTCGTATTCTCCTCCCTAATCAGATTGAACAATAATGATTTTGCTGTCAAACTTGTGCTCAACTAGAGCTTGGAAGTTTTGGAAAACTTGAAAAACGTCGGATCATTTCTTAAGAAGATAGATCCACGAATATTTGCTATAGTCATCAATAAAACTCACGTAATATGTGTGTCTCCCAACAGAACTAGGGGCAGGACCCCAAACATCAGAGAACATCAATTGTAATGGTTTGGTAGAAACACTAGTAGAAATTGGATACGGTAATTGATGACTCTTAGCACGTTGACATGAATCACAAATTGTTTCAACATTGTGCTCACCAACAAAGGGGAGCTTATTTTTCCTAAGCAATCTTTCAACTAAAGAAAAAGAGGCAGGTCCTAATCGATCGTGCCATCGTGTTGACGAGAGTTTGGCAACACCATAAGCTCTTTTATTGAATCTTGTACATTCCAAAATCAATGGGTCGAGCCCACGATAGAGAATTTTCTTGGTTGCCTGATCCTTGATCAAAAAGAAGAAATGATGAAACTCAGGAATACATGATTATCAATGGCAATTCTATGAACAGAAAAAAGATTCATGCTAGCACGAGGAACATGCAAAATTTTCCTAAGGTGAAGTTTGCGATGAGGGGTTTAAATAATTGTATGACCAATGTGATGGATCCTCATACCTGCACCACTAGCGGTGTGGAATTGATCCTTGCCACGGTATTTTCCCCGCATGGTCACCTTCTCGAGTTCGCTGGTGATGTGCTCGGTGGCGCCGCTGTCGACGTACCAATTGGTGTCCGCACCGTAGGATCCATCCGCAGCAGCAACAACTTTGTCCTCATCTTGGGAGGAGGAGTCGTCTTCATCGTAGCGGTACCAACAGTCCTTGTCAGTGTGCCCAAGATTGGCAGAGATCTGGCAGCGAGGAGTATCAGGGCGCGATCGGTTGGAGCTGCCGCCGCCGCGGCGGCGGCGACCCTTGTTGTTGGTGGAGGAGGGTCGCCCGGCGCGAGGGTTGTTGTTGTTGGAGTTGGTCCCGCTGCCACCAGACCTGTTCTGGCCGCGTAAAGGGCCGCGGTGGCGCCCATCGCGGCCACGAGAAGCGGCGTTCGTGGAGGACTTGAAGCCGCCCGATCCCTGGTACAGAGTGACATGTTGATCGAAGTTATTCAGCATAGCGAATAGCTCATCGAGGGAGACAGGAGCGGTGTGTGCGTCGAGGGCCGAAACCAGAGGCTGATACTCCATGTCGATGGTGTGGATGATGTAGGAGATGATCTCGTCGTCTTGCAGGGGTTTGCCGGCCGTGGCGAGTTCATCGGCGAGGCCGCGCATGTAGGCGAAGAAGGTGGCGATCGACTGATTTCCCTTCTGCGCGTGCAGCAGGGTAGTGCGGATGTTGTTGACGCGACTCAAGCACTGCGAGGAGAACATGGCCGCCAGGGTCGTCCAGAGCGCGTTCGCCGTGGTGATCGCGGTCACCTGCACCAACACCTCCTTGGAGAGATTGTTGAGCAGATACCCAAGCACTTTTTGATCCTCCCAGACCCAAATTGGGTGGAGAGGGTTGGGCTGAGAGGAATCATTCCCGTCCTTGTCCTTGCCGGGAAGAAACTTGGCAGGCTACGGTGTGCTGCCATCGGCATAGCCGAAGACACCGGCTCCCCGCAGTTGCGGCATGATCTGGGCGCGCCACAAGACGTAATTGGTGCAGGAGAGCTTCTCCGTGACCTGGCTGCTGAGGCCTGTCTGGGAGGAACCGGAGGAAGACATGGCTGGGCACTAATGAATTTTTGTGAGCTAGATGATTTGGGAAGAGGAGGCTCTGATTACCATGTGTTTTTTTTTTTAGAAAAGGAGGTCACCCCCGGCCTCTGCATCAAAATGATGCATACGGCCATATTATTAATAAGCAAAAAGTGTAACAAAATCTCCAAGTCTCCGAAAAAAGTGCTCAAAAATAAAGAAAGCGGGATAGCCACAACCGGCAGTATAAAAGAAGATAGGAAACTAAACTCCTATCCTATTACATGACCGCCATCCAAACCGGTTGAAGATAGCCCGAGCTACCATCTCCCACCGGATAGACCCAGTAACCATACGCTCCCTGGCATCCGTCGGAGTGAATAGCGACCACATACGGATCAGCGAAGTGGCCCGAAAGATAACGTGCAAGAAATTAACATTTGTTGCTCTGTTAAAAACCATATCATTCCTGCATTTCCATATAGCCCATTATAAAGCACATACGCCTACACGGATGTGTCTCGCTGTTTCTATCTCAACTCCATTTAGCCACGTCCCAAACAACGTGTTAATACTACTAGGAGGAGCAATGTTAAAGGCTATATGTATGGACCGCCATAAAACTTTGGCCATCGGACAATCGAGAAAGAGGTGTTTGATAGATTCGTCCTGGTCAGAGAAGCTACATCTTCTAGATCCAGTCCAGTTACGTTGGCCAAGTTGTCCTTAGTGAGAATCACTTGCTTGTGGACAAACCACATGAACACTTTAATCCGTAGGGGCACTTTGACCTTCCAAATATGCAAAGATCGAGGGAGGGAAACCGAATTGATCAAATCCAAGTACATGGATTTCACTGAAAACACTCCATTCTTGGTTAGTTTCCAATGTAATTGATCTGGCTGTTGAGAAAGGTGGACATCCATCAATCTTCTCACAAGATGGAGCCACGCTTCCCAACGGTCTCCCGCTAGCGTCCTTCTGAATTGAATGTTTGGAGGGTTTGACTATAATACTGTTGCAACATATGCATCTCTACGCTGAACAATATTATAGAGAGAAGGATATTGGATAGCAAGGGGCGTCTCCCCTAGCCATGTATCCTCCCAGAATCTCGTGGAATTACCATTACCAACGATAAACTTTGTCCTATTGAAAAAGGCTAATTTCACTCTCATTAGTCCTTTCCAAAAAGGCGAATCAGTTGGTCTGACCGTCACTTCTGCTAAGGTCTTAGAGTGAAGGTACTTATTATGAAGAATCTGGGCCCATGTAGCCTGGGTCTCTGCAGATAGCTTAGACAGCCACTTGCTGAGTAAGCATCTATTCTTCACCTCAATGTTTTCAATCCCAAGACCACCTTGATCTTTAGGTCTACAAATAACATCCCATCTAGCGAGTCGGTATTTCCGCTTTAACTCGTCGCTCTGCCAAAAGAAGCGCGATCGATAGAAGTCCAATCTTTTTCGTACCCCTACTGGGATCTCAAAGAAGGATAGTAGAAACATTGGCATACTCGTGAGCACCGAATTAATGAGAATTAGTCGGCCTCCGTATGACATGAGCTTGCCCTTCCAGCAACTTAGTTTCTTTTCAAATCGATCTTCAATGCACTTCCATTCTTTATTAGATAGCTTGCGATGGTAAATCGGTATGCCTAGGTATGTGAAAGGCAACGAGCCTATCTCACATCCAAACAGTTGCTTGTAAGCTTCTTGTTCATCTTTAGCTCTCCCAAAGCAGAACAATTCACTTTTATGGAAGTTAATCTTTAACCCCGACAACTGCTCAAATAAGCATAACAAAAGCTTCATATTTCTTGCTTTCGCCATATCGTGCTCCATGAAGATGATAGTATCATCAGCGTACTGTAGAATAGACAGTCCACGATCCACTAGATGCGGAACAAGCCCACCTACTTGGCCATTCTCTTTAGCTCTTCCTATCAGAATCATCAACATGTCTACCACGATGTTGAATAGGATAGGTGACATCGGGTCTCCCTGTCTTAAACCCTTGTGTGTATGGAAATAGTGACCAATATCATCATTCACCTTTATTCCGACACTGCCTTTTTGCATGAAAGAATCTACCTGCTTTCTCCAGGATTGATCAAAACCTTTCATCCGTAAGGTTTGCTGAAGAAAAGGCCATTTAACCTTATCATACGCTTTCTCAAAATCCACCTTCAAAACCACCCCATCTAGTTTTTTCTTGTGGATCTCATGGAGCGTTTCATGAAGGACCACAACCCCTACAAGGATGTTTCTGTCCGGCATGAAAGCTATTTGAGAGGGCTGCACCACACTGCGCAATCTGCGTCAGCCTGTTCGTCCCCACCTTCGTAAAGATTTTGAAGCTGACATTAAGAAGACATATGGGTCGGAACTGCTCAATCCGAACCGCCTCTGACTTCTTAGGAAGTAAAGTTATCGTGCCAAAGTTTAAGTGAAATAGCTGCAAATGCCCAGCGAATAGATCGTTGAACATTGGAAGCAGATCACCCTTAATAATATGCCAGCACCGTTTATAAAACTCAGCCGGGAAACCATCCGGTCCAGGAGCTTTATTATTCTTCATCTGTGAAATCGCCTCAAACACCTCTTTCTCCGAGAACGGGGCGGATAAGATCTCATTCTCATCCGTCGCTAGTTGAGGAACATCCTCAACCCGCGACTCGTCTAAGGACACAAAGCTCTCCTCAGGAGCCCCAAAAAGCTGCTTATAATAGTTTGTGATATATAATTTTAGGTTCTCCCGCCCTAAAGTCGTCCCCTCATCCTGCTCTAGCTGAAAAATTCTTTTCTTGCGATGCTTGCCATTGGCTATCAAATGAAAGAATTGCGTGCTATCATCTCCTCGGACCACTTGTCGCACCTTAGCTCTAAGTGCCCACTTCAATTCTTCTTCACGCAACAATTCTTTCAATCTCAATTCCGCCTCCACTTTAGTCTCCAGTTCTCTGGAGTGTGATAGGCGGAAAGCGTTTTACCTCATCGAGAGGGGACGCCGTACGTGTTTATAGGGCAGGGGCGCACCTCCCTGATAGCGGATACAGTTGGAGAGATTACAACTTGAGGAGAAAGATAGGTAGAGATAAGGGTTATGGTTACAAGATGAGATATCCCTCTAACTACCTAGTACATGCGCACAAGTAATCTCCTAGTCTCCTGTCACGCTAAGGGCTACCACGTACATATTATGTTTGACACCCTGGTCAGCTGAATGTTCTCAGCTCTCGCACTAGCAAATTGAATGAGATGTCTCTGATCGTATCAGTCTGCTCAGAACAAGTGCAAGCGGGTGTAAGCAACTGCATGGTGACATCTTCAGGGTTCTTACAAAGGATATGAAGGTACTTCTTCTGCTGCTATGATCTACCGCTCGCTAGCCGTGATACATTTTTTTCTGATTCATTTGTCTTGGAATTATATATCCTGATGGCTGGCATGTGCAAATAAGTAACTCATGTACCAGTATCTCAAGTTCTCTATTAACTCCATATGTGTGGGCTCAGTTACATTCATATAAACATATAAGTTTTCCTAAATCTCTTCACGCATCCATCCTATCACATGACATTCAGCATTGTCAGTACGTGCTAGTGTTTACTTTCTCTTCGAGATGGCTCAAAAACCTCACAGTCCATGCCACTCTTTTCATACTGAAGAAATCTGCATATAAAACCCTCTTCCTGGTGTGGTGGTGATTTCTCTAATCCAACTTTTTCAACTGCATAATGGAAGCAATGATATGGTTACCACAAAGGCTTAGATACACCATCCACATGTACAAATCAACAAGACAACAATGGATAGAAGTTCGGAAAAGCAACGATGGGTAGCCAAACAAAATAGAAAAGTCAGTTTGTAATACAATCAAGGAAACCACGCTCATACATTTCCAGAGAAGAGCATTGTTGGCACCGTTGGAGCACTTGGTGATGTTACGGCACTGTAAAATTACAGTGAGATACTATTGGATGAAGCCTGCTGCAAATTAGTCATTGGGTTTCTTTTATGTATCTGTTTTCACCAGCTCAGTTATATTACAAAATTTCACCTGCTGCAAAATTACAAATCTGCAAGTATATATTGGTCGTCAAGTTGTTGGCGCAAAACAACTGACGCCAGCAATTGTAAGTTTGTCGGTTGATCCTTGTGATTGCTTCGTTCGTGTACTAGTGTAAAGCTGGCGTATGTCACCAGCTATAACGATACGATGTAATTAAGCTGTGCGTGTTTTGGTATTCAGGATTTCCCTTGTAATAATAAAACTACTAAACTAGACCGGGCTTAGCTGTGGTCATGGGGAAAACGAGCAAGTAAAGTACCCTTCCAGTTTCCTGATGTTATGAACAAGTTATGAACGAGTTATATATTCTCAACTTGAAGCCCGGCCAGCTGCTGCTGGTTGCCTGAAACTTAATTAGAGGCAACACATATGATGCAATATACTGCGTTCTTCCACTGCACTACTGAAACCACATGCTGGGATACGTCTCTGATTTCAATAACGTAGGAAACCACAATAGCAACACGTACGGCCGGAGAAACAAATATATTTTCTTTGAGATGATACTACACTTGGAATGCAGCCAACTTGTTGAAAAGCACAACTACTCATGATTCGCTCCACTTCAGAACTATGTAAATGCATGTCAACAGTCATCACACTTGCAGTTAACCTCTCGATGTGTTAAAATACGTTGCCTAGTCCTTTGCATCGGTTCGAACTTTTGAGAGACTTGACTAGCGCATCAGTTCAATACGACGCATACATAGGACAACAACAAATTAAGCGCATGCATGATGCTGAATGGTGAAACCACCAGATAAATCAATTATTGATTGATTACATCAAGCAAAACGCATGCTGCATGTTGGAATTAACCACGAGTCCTTGTCCGGCTTGGACAGGAACAAGTCACGTACAGGACTAGGACTAGAAGTAGTAAACCGACTAGGTTAGCTTTGCTAGTTCTAACTACTATATATACTTATGTGTCCCCTGTATTGTTAACCCAGAAAGAGCAATACAAAGAAATAATCGGGAGCAATCCAATTCCTCTCGTGTCGTCGCGTGCGTGCGTGCTCAGTAGCCGGCGAGATTAACTTATCTCGGCGTAATCAGCTAGCCTAGCTAATACGTGACAGCTATCTAGCACCGAGAAATCGATCCAGCAGCCTGCTAGGCAGCTTCGGTGTATGCGTGCACCTCGTTTACGTCTACGTCTCCAACTGGTTAGCTCGGAAAGCTCGGAAAGTACTCGAGCTAGTCTCGTACGATGCGTCTCGCCGGAAAGTAGACGGCGTCTACAATCTCTCTGTTGAAGAATCCAGTGCATCATGGCAAGCACACCGATACAAGGTATTGTTATCTAAGGGAGTGCGTGGAAGAAAGCAAGATTGACGTCAACTATGTTTGCACGGATGACCAGCTTGCAGATATCCTAACCAGATCTTTGGGACGACAGAAGTTTGCAAAGATGCGGGAAAGGATCGGTGTCCAAGCTGTAAAGTGATGACATCGTGTTTAGGGGGGTGATTGTTGGAATTAACCACGATGTAGTGGTCCGTGTCCGGCTTGTACACGTTCACAGTCACCTAATAGTAGTAGGATTAGAAATCCTAACCTGTCTAGGTTAGCTTGTCTTGATCCTAACTACTTCCTCCGTTCCTAAATATAAGTCTTTTTAGAGATTCCACTACAAACTACATACAAATGTATATGGACATATTTTATAGTGTAGATTCACTCATTTTTCTCCGCATGTAGTCCATAGTGGAATCTCTAGAGAGAATTATATTTAGGAACGGAGGGAGTATTATATATAGCTAGCCATACGCCTTGTAACTTGTACCCAGATCAAAGCAATTAACGGGAGCGACACGCTCCCGTGGCCATAACTCGGCGTGTCCCGTGTTCTCGTGTGCGTGCGTGTGTCTCGGCCAGTTAGCGGCTTCGAGCAATCAAGCCGGCGGCCTGAGAGGAATCGATCCAGCAGCCGGCGGCCATCGTCTACGTCTACGTCTTCAAATGGTTAGCTCGGAAAGCTCGGGAAGTACTCGAGCTAGTCTCGTACGCGTGTATCGCCGGAAAGTACTCGGCTACAGCGGCGTTGAGGTCGGGCCTGTGCCAACACTGCATGCTGAATCAATCACACAAAAATTAACTACGTTGTTGTTTCTCTGGCTTTGGCAAGCAAGCAGCACTCTCATCACACTCGCACCAAATGGCCGGGGTTGTGTGGCCGTTCGTGGTAGACACAACACACCCACGGGCACACCAAACCCTCCTTATTACAAGCACACTCATAACAGCAGACCAAATCTAACCACACACAGATGATACGCAGTATCATTCTTCAACGCAAAACAATTTATCAGGTGCACACACGCAGCGTCAAACCAGCACCAATTTATTCCTGGGAAAACACACCAGCACAATCTTGGCAAGCAAACACCTGAACCGTTGCGGCCAGTAACCGCAACCGTCGCCGTCATCTCGCAAGTAAGTTGCAACAACCAAACCTACACAACCAGGCAATGATGATAAAATTGATTAAATGGAAGCTGGATGAATGAAGCAAGCAGTTTGACCACGTAACAGAGTATTTAGTCACCCAAGGTCTCTAATCTGTGTGTACCATGCATATACTATGACCGAAGGATGAAACAAGATCGAAAATAAGAGAGAACGCATGAGTGTGTGTACCTGAATAGTGTCTGGTCGGCTCACCAGAGAACCGATACTCTAGGCAGGGGCTTCTTGTAATACGCCGAGTGGCGCGGCTCAAAGAGGGAAGAGTCGTGGCCTGCCTCCAGCCCATCCCACTCCAGCTTCTCCCACCAGTCCTTCTCACAGTCCACAGCGGGACGGCTGTCTCGGCCAACGGATGGGAGCCGCCTGAGACCCCAACATCCCCTTACCCTGATGGTCTCAAGCTTGGGAGCAAACATCTTGGCCTCGCATATCTGTTCCAGCTTGAAGAGCTGATGCAAGTATATATGCTTCAGGTTTGGGAATTCCAGTACACCTTTATGGTATCTAGCTATTCGTGTCAGAATATCTGGCTCCACGGGGAACACCTGCCTTAGATCACCACAGAAGGTTATGTGGAGGGTCTCCAGGCTACTCAAGATGTCTAAACTGGACCACTGGAGGGCAAATGTGAGCCTCGGGCAGGAGAACAGGTGTATGCTCTGCAGTTTCGCAAAGGAACGAGTGTCCTCAATATCCAACGCCCTTTGTTTGCTCCAAATGCAATGGGTCGACAGGAGATCAGCTGCCCAAAAGTTCACTAGTTCTCTAAATTTGATGAATCCCGAGACAACATTGAAGACTGTATGCATCTTGGGGCATCTCAACACGTGACAAGATTTCAGATGTCTCCATAGAAGTTTCTCAGTTTCTATGGACATCATATGTTCAGGGATGACAGTGGTGATGGAAGAATTGTCATGCACATGCAACGGTTTGGCTTCCTTCATAGCAAAGATGACAGCCTTGATTGCTTCTCTGTGCTCCATACTAGCGTTGCTAATTCCCTTACCAACCTCAACATGGCAGCCCGATGGCTGAAACTGCATTCCATTGTCGTAGCCGTGATCAATAATTATGTTGCCAAGAGAGATATCAATGTAGGTGGAGTATGTATTGCGGGTTAATGACTTTGGTATAGGCGGAGCCGTTATATGCCCACTATTACCAGGGCCCATCTTCTTCTTCATATGACCTTGTCCCTTAACATCAGTGGTACAAGGTACACAAAGATTTAGATGGAACCTATTGCTCTTCCAACAGAATCGAACATTGCATTGTAATACCAAGGACTGAAAAAACCTTATATCCATTATAGTGACATACACTTCTTGTAGTTTTGTTTGAACAGGATTGGCCGTGTAATCAATGTGCAGCACTGTCAGTGTTGGTAGACCTTCTTCTGGCCATAAAATGGCATGGAGCTGCATACATCCCAATAGAATGATTTGTTGAAGGCATGGGGCCTGCACCACCTAAGTTGTGAGGTCAAGTGTCTTGACTCTTGTGCCTGAGAGGTCAAGCTCCTCGAGGTTTGGAAGTGATCCACGCAATGTGAAGTTAGACAATCTTGCAGCCAGCCATGGAGATATGGCTTATTTTGGCTTCTTGTAACCATCCTTCCTTGGTCCTGCATCTAAGCTAAATGACTCAAGTGATGGAGGTAGTCCTTCAACATGCTCCAACCCAGTACAACCATCTAGAACCAGGATCTTGACTCTTGTTGCCCCTGATAGGCATGGCAAAACTTGTATTGTACTATTCCCAGATAGGTCGAGGTACTCCATCTTCACCATATCTGTAAATCCGTCCATTTCACATGTCTGCCAAGGGGATGTGGGCTCAATCACTCGAAGCTTGTGAAGGTTCTGCAGCTGTCGCCATGCAAAACTGTGGCACCAAATCCTTCCTTTCTTTATATGTACCTCCCTAATATTTGCAGCCATCTGCTCTGTGATGTTTGCTGATAAATCCAAATCCCAATCTGTGTGGCATATGTCTAGAACCCATAGGCTATGAAAAAATTCCATTGCTGGTCTATCTTGCTTCTCATCTTCTTCTACTGTTGATCCTTGCAGCCATCTAATTCGAGGAACTTTAAGTGGCGGCAACAACAGAAAGGAGGTGCAGAAAAGTTGAAGGAGCAGCGGCATAACTTGAGGACACGAAGTTTGTCCGATTGATGAAACATGCCATTAGGTAAGGGTATTAATGGTGGATCTGATCCGCTTCCGACTGCAACAAGGAAAACAGACGTTGACCCTGGTTGCACAACAGAGTTGTCCTTGGACAATATCCATCGTTTGGGAGGAGTCTCCAATTGATGACCAAAAGAGGTCAAGGTATTAGATGAATAATCCTCCATATCTATATGTTGATGCAGAGCAGCAGCAACCTTCCATGCTTCATCACCTTGACCTCCCTGTATAATCCCATCACAAACCCAATAGTTGGAAGAATCGGTGGCCCAGTTGTAGTCCATGATGTTGCCTCCCTGACAATTTAATGATAGTAGATACAAGCAACACTCTTGAACTGCTGCACCAAGATTATCCGTGTACCCAGCAATTTCTCTAGCCTCATTTTGCAGCAAATCATTCCAATTTTTATTCCACCAGTCATTGAAAATGAATAAATGAGAACTATCCACCTTTTCACTAATTCCTGAGTTGAGCCGAAGCCTTCCTCGAAATGTCCACAATACCTTAGTATCAAAAAGTTTTCCTTGAAGAATGCCATAATCACTTATATTAACCATATCATTGCTTCCATTATGAAAAATCACTAAACATCTTTGGCCCATAAGGATGAAGGATCTCTCTCCCAACTAATTCTATCTCAACTCTGGACCCTTCATCTATCCCTCTGAAATCATCTTCTTCATCTTGTCTATCAAAAATATCCATTACCCATTGAGGAAGCTTGAGTTCTTGTGCGATTGTCCTCTGGAGTGCTCTTTGGCTTTTCCACGTCGAGCAATCGACGTGGATGATCTTGTCGAATTTCTTCAGCAGACATGTTGGAGGGTCTTCAGCAATGGCTCTAAGCACCGCTGAAGCAGCCAGCCCATGCCATCCATCATAATAGATGGCCTTGTGTGCAGTACTGCTCGTATCCTCCAGATAAGGGATTATCATTTGCACAGCTTCTTCGACGGTTTCTGGAGCAATGGCCTGTATTAGTTGAGGTAACTCACTTTAGCATTTTTGTCTAGTAACTGTATGCAAACGGTGCACCTACTTTATTTTGTTATTACTAGGGTCAGCGCTAATTAACTAAAATGCATTTTGGCCGACACTCCTCATACACGCTCACGGCAAGCCACCATCATACAATTTCAGTATTGTTTCTGTGTCGGTAGGACCTAGAGAAGATGAGAGGGTGCGTAGGTCGCATGCACTCGGGAAGGAGAAAGAAGAAGGTGGCGGCCGGTGTGTACTCTGTGATTAGCAGGTGCCATGCATATGATGTGAAAAAAAAAAAAAGAGGTGCCATGCATATGGTGGTCAGTGGTGCAGACACCCGTACGTGTCTTCATTAGCAGGTGGCAACGACGAGCCAGTGTAAAGCTGGCTGTGCTCACCTAATAATAATAATAATAATAATAAGCCAACTAATGAAACAAACACGCAGCCATTTTTGTCTTATTTACGGGAAAATTGCCACCGAAGGCCCCTTTGCCTTGGCCTCCCCTTTCAGTGTCTATATATGTGTTAATCGGACGGACCACGCGTGGCCAGGGCAGGCGGCGGATCAGGTCATCACTAAGGCGCGACCTAGCGTCGAGTGTCCGGGCAGCCGGCCCAATCCAAATCGGAGTAAACCACAATCTCCGTGGATGTGGAAGATGACAGGAGGAGACCATAGGTGGAGGTGCCACGAACATACCGCAAGATGTGCTTGACAAGGGTGAGATGTCACGTGGGTCATGCATGTGTAGACATGCCTGCTGAACTGCATAGGCCAAGTCAGGGCGCGTCATGGTGAGGTACTGAAGCCCTCCAGCGAGGCTGCGGTACTCGGACGGATCATCCACCGGGGAGCCGGCATCGGCAGCAACCTTGGGTGATGTGTCAATGGGAGTGGATGCAGGGTGACATTGAGACATGCCGACTCGTTGAAGTAGATCGTCGGCGTATTGGGCCTGGTTGAGGAAGAACCCACGCGACGTGCGATGAACCCGGATTCCAAGGAAGTAGTGACCCATGTCCGTCATGGCGAACTCGTGCTGGAGCTGATCGACAATGTGGCGGAGAAGTGTCGTCGATGAAGTGGCGAGGACGATGTCATCGACGTACAACAGTAGGTAAGCAGTATCGTTGCCCCGCCGCAGTATGAAGAGTGAGGCGTCGGTGCGGGATGTGATGAACGCGATGGTGGCGGCGAAGGTGGTGAAGCGGTGGAACCAAGCCTGCAGTGCCTGCTTGAGGCCATACAACGACTTGGAGAGTCGACAAACATGATCACGACGAGCGGCGTCAATGAAACCGGACGGCTGGTAGCTGTAGACCTGCTCATCAAGAACGCCACGGTGGAGGAAAGCATTTGTCACGTCAAGCTGGTGGACGGGCTAGCCGCGTGAGCACGCCAATGTGAGCACGGTGCGAATCGTGCAGGTTTAACCACCGGAGAAAAGGTTTCCCCAAAGTCGATGCCCGGACGTTGAGCGAAGCCACGAACAACCCAACGGGCTTTATAGCGATCCAGCGAACCGTTGGCTTTGGTTTTGACATGGAAGATCCACTTGCCGGACACGATCTTAGTGCAAGGCGGCCGTGGTACAATGGTCCAGGTGGAGTTAGCCATGAGAGCATCGTATTCCGCCTACATAGCCGCGCGCCAATTAGGATCTTTATAAGTGCGGCGCGGACAGAGGATGGAAGCGGAGAGATGCCGGAAACGGAAAACATCCTAAAAAGGAATAGATTACTTTTCGTGTCGTCCAAACATGCTAAAAAGAAACTGCTAATCAATCACCCACATAGTCTCTCATCACGTGCTCGATGCCCGCATGCCTTCTTCCATTGTTGTGTATTAATTTAGGATTTTTGATTTTTTTTTAAAGTCATATCTTTCAAACCGCACGTCGGAATTCAAATCCGTTTTCATCATTGGAATTCTCGCGACGTGCTCTTCAAAACTAGATACCGCATAGGTATGTTTCGACAAACTTTTTTGTGAGCAATTTAGTCCCCGTTTGGTGCAATTGTGTAGCACTCGATGTGCAACTAGCTAACAATCGACATGCAACTTTCTCCCTACTAGTGGATGTGCAGTTTTCACTAATGCAAACAGGTGTGAACGCATTTAGTTTTGGTTTTTATTTTTCTAAAAAAGTCATAATTTCTGAACTGAACATCAAAATTAAGATCCAATTCCGTCGTAGAAATCCACGCAACGTGCTCTTCGAACTAGATCCCGCATAGTTATGTTTTGACAAACTTTTGTGTGTGCAATTTAGTCCTCAATATGTGCAACTCCCTAGGGGTCGATATGCAACTACCTGACAGTCGATGTGCAACTTTCTGCCTACCCGTGGACGTGTAGTTTCCACTGATGGCACCTCCACCCCAAACTACCACCTACCAGTGAGATGTGCAATTTCATCTATTACCCGACCAACTGTCTAGCAATTGATGTTCAGGCGGCGCCCATGTAGGGGAGTCATGATCAACGTAGTCTGCGGAAACGGGATCGGCTGGGCTTTCTGTTGAGATAGAGGACGGATCGGGCAGCGTTTTAAAAGGGTAGACAGACTCCACAAACGTAACATTCCTAGAAAAAATGATATGCCACGAGATTGGATCGTAGCAGCGATAGCCTTTGCAATCATCTGGGTAGCCAAGAAATACACAAGCAACAAAACGGGGGGAGAGTTTGTGGGGTGTCGTGGCGAGTATATTTGGATAGCATAGACATCCGAACATGCGTAAATGACGGAACTCAGGTATGCGGCCAAATAGGAACTCAAACGGTGTGGTAATGAGGCAAGGTTTGCATGGGTTTAGAAGATAGGAAGAAGTGGCTAGGGCTTCAGCACAGCAACATGGCGGCATGGTGGCATGGAGAAGAAGGGTACGAATGCGCTCGGCCTTGCCGTTTTGTTGGGAAGTGTATGGGCATGTGAGGCGTAGGAGGGTGCCGTGGGACGTGAAAAGAGTACAGTTGGCTTTGTTGTCGAATTTGTGGCCATTGTCGGCTTGAAAAGCGAGTATGGGGCGAGAAAATTGAGTTTGGACATAGGCATAGAAGATAACGAGAAGGCGATGAACTTCGGACTTGCGACGAATGGGAAAGGTCCACACATAATGAGTAAAATCATCAAGAATAACTAAATAGTATTGATAACCGGATACACTCAAGATGGGACTCGTCCATAAATCACAATGACAAAGTTCGAGGGAAAATTTGTTTGTGAAGTAGAGGAAACAAATGGGAGCCTAGTGGGTTTGCCTAGACAACAAGCATCGGAGTGGGGCGTCGAGCTTTTATTGTTGGTGAACTTGAAATAGGTGGAGGCCTTGGCAAGGACGGCGGCGCCGGGGTGTCCAAGGCGCTGGTGCCATATGTCGGTGGTGATGGTGGCGGCAAGGCAGTGGCGTGGAGGCGCGAACGTGTAGAGGTCGCCGGCGGAGTCACATCGGAGAAGCACCATCTTGGTGGCCAGGTCCTTGATAGAGAAACCAGAGGGATCAAATTCCACCGAAACAGAATTATCGCGAGTAAAAGCGTGAACAGAAACTATATTTTTGATAAGGGAGGGAGAGATGAGGATTTCTAGAAGAGAGAGGGGCCGGGAGGGAGTGGGGATGGAGGCAGAACCAAGGCCTACGATGGGAAGGATGGAACCATCGCCTACCACGATGGAGGAAGGAGAGGTTGAGGTGGGAGATGAGAAGGGTATACCAGCGACTGAACTCATGTGTGACGATGCACCGCTGTCGAAGACCCAGTCGCCACCGGGGGTGGAGGGCGGCTGCACAGACATCTGGTGAAGCACCGCGTGAGAGTGGCCTGGTCCCACTACGGAGATGAGGCCGCGCTGGACGTGGCCTGGAGCACGTGCGGGGGCGCGGGAGTAGGGGGCGCGCGCCGAGGATGCCGTGAAACGTCTCGGCAACAGTGGTGGGAGGGCGCAACCCGGCACCGTGGTGACCCGGGGCGGGGACGCCCCCGCCGGAGGAGGAGCCGGCGCCCTGAGAGGGGTTTTGCTTGCGCTTCTTGCGACCGCGCAACCCGGGAGAGCCAGCGGAGGGGCCGGCACCTGTAGATGGGAGGCCCGGCGGCGCCATGCTGAGGAAGGGGGCCAGCATTGGTGCGGGCAGGGGCGGGCGCGCGGCATAGAGTGCGCGGGCCTGTGCCATGAGCATGGAGCGGGCGAGCCACTACTCCTCAAGCTGAATGGCGGGCGCGCGGCGTAGAGCGCGCGTGCCTGTGCCATGAGCGTGGAGTGGGCGAGCCGCTACTCCTCAAGCTAGAGCTGAAGGAAGGCGCGGAGTTTGATGAAGGTGGGAAGGCGACCGCAGGTCATGTGGGGCACGGAGTGCTGGAAGCGGTCATCGAGGCCGCGCAGGACGTTGTGGACGAGATGCCCATCCTTGACGTGGTGCCCAAGGTCTCTGAGAGTGTCCGCCAGCTGCTTGAGCTTGGAGGTGTAGTCGACGACGGAGAGCTCGCCCTGGATGAAGCCATGGAATTCGTCGAGGAGGTAGGTGATGCGAGCGTCCCGGTTGCTGTGGAAGAGGGAGCAGAGGGACCTCCAGAGCGTGTACGACGTGTCCTTGCGGTCCGCGACGATCTCCAGAGTGGAGGGAGTCGCGGTGGCGTTGTAGCACGAGAGGATGGCAAAGTCAGTGAGCACCCAGTCGGAGGAGGCCCGCGCCGGCGAGCCATCGACATGGTGAGTGAGCCCGAACTTGGCGAGGGCGTCGAGTAACTGACGACGGCAGAGGCCACAGTTCTCCTCGAAGTCGAGGGTGACCAAGACGTGGTCGCTGATGCGAAGGCTCTGGATCTGGACAGTGGGGAGAGTCTGGGTGGCCATGAGAGGAGACTCGTGGAATTCTCACTGTATTGATTGATTCAGAGATTACACCATATAATACATGTGTACATGCCTAACCATACTCACAAAGCTAGCCTTAAGACTCGGGCCACTTGGGCCTAACCCGTGACTAACACACGTACGTACGTGCACACATACGTACGCTAACAAGCAGCTCTTGTAACATTATTAAGCCTCAAGGTTTGAAGAGTAAATTAATTTCAGGAAGAATTGCATCCTGTATTAATTCCAGCTCTGTAAGCCCCAAGGTTTAAAGCGTTAATTAATTTCGGGAGATCTTTGCCACCGTTGCTTGATCCTTGGAGCTAGCTAGCTAATCAACACGTAATTAAATCTTGAATGTATCACAAACAATTTTATTTCAAGAACCAATTAAGACAGCCATCTCTCACATATAGTATAACATACCACCAGAAGAAAGTAATACTAGCTAGTGTCTACATTGTTAGAATAGCATGTGTGTGCGTAGTGTACGCAGAAAATTACCCGTCGAGGCATGATGACTAGTATATTTCAATGAAGGCCCGGCAAAGACAGGAAGCTCCAGAAATCAATCTAACCCATCGAGATCGATCTGCACCTCCAGATGAATTAATTTGCTACTAGTTTGCACCTAGTCTCAACAAGAGATTAGTAGGTATTAGTTATCTCCGTGCCTTAGCAAACATTGTTAGTAAATGCATAACTAAAATACTTATTCTTTTGGAAAGAAAGAAACTGCAAGCAATTAAGAATCGTATTAATAGTTTTGATAGTAGTGTACCTTAATAACTGGCACAACTTGTGTGCTGATCTATGATGAGCGAGGCTGCAGAAGGAATAATATGCCAGGTACGGTGAAGGAGGAACAATGGATGAATGAATGGAGACTTAATGTGGTTGCTTGTGTTTGGTCTTTGGCTTTAGTTATGGCCAAAGCATCCGTAGCTGGCTGGTTCTTTGCTTCAGGCTAGCTGTCTGCTTCTTGCTCCTTTTCTTTTTCTTTTTCTTTTTCCTTTTTCATTGAATAAAGCAGGGCCTAGACCTTGAATTGGATTCCAAGCAGTATCAAAAGGTGTCACTGCTCTGCCGTCGTCCGAATGTAGCACAGCAATATAGAGTTTCTTCTTCCGTCACATTTACCTTGTGTAAGAAAGAATTCATCCGTTGTAAGGCAAGGGGACGTAGGTAGAGGCTTTGGTAGGAGGCTGCTAGGCTAGGTAGTTGCTGCAGGCAATTTTTGGCTTGATGGTGATGATGCATTCACCTGTAGCTGCAAGATTTTTTACTGAATAATAATGTACGTAGTTGATATATGAAAAATAAGAGAATAGAGATGCCACCGTCCATATATCCAGGTGGCGTTGCACGTGGATGATAACAGATGAGTCAGCAGCAGCAGGGCAGGGCAGGGCATCCTCTGCTTTCTCTGAAATCTTTCTCCCAGCCGGTTCAAGTTTTCGGCTGCTCCCCTCCCGTCAGGTAGGTAGCTTATTCTTACACATTGTGCCTTCCTTATAGCAGGAGTGACAGACACCATTATTAATTATAGAGGTAATATCACCGGAAGTCATAGAATTTGCGCTGGAAGTTCAGTTTGGTGCTACAACTTTGAAAATACGGATTTATAGTCATCTAACTTGATGTCCGGTGCAAATACGATGCTTTCTACTGTATCCGGTGGTACACCCTGTGCCAGCGCGGCAGTGGCTAGGATTTTGAGTCCGGTGCAAATACGGTGCTTTCTACTGTATCCGGTGGTACACCCTGTGCCAGCGCGGCAGTGGCTAGGATTTTGAGTCCGGTGCAAACACGGTGCTTTCTACTGTATCCGGTGGTACACCCTATGCCAGAGGGCCAAAATCACTGTTCTGACCTTATACGGAAATCATAGCACAAAATGAACTCGGAACGAAACTATTTCACAATCTGACCCTTTTAGAAACGCCAGAGCCCGTGGCGTTGCTGCTCCGCATAGATACGCCGAGCTACCTCGCATTGCTGCCCTGGCCTCACGGTCAGGCCCAGCTGTTGCTGCTCGCTGACGTGGCAGGCCAGAAACGCCGAGCCATCTTGCGTTTCTGGAAACGCTAGAGGCTGAGGCGTTGCTACCCTCCATGGAAACGCCATGGGTTGTGGCGTTTCTGGCCCAGATATTTAAGTGGCCGTGGGCCTTTCACCCAGCACTCACCATCCACTCTCTTCTCCCCCCACTGGTCCCCCCGAGCTCAACCCTTTTTCCCCTTTGTCCCCCTCACTCAAAACCCCCTCAAATCCTTACAAATCAATTGTGTTGGTCCGTGGATCCGGTGTCATTTCCGTTCCTCGAGGTAATCTCCTTCATCTCACAATTTTTTATTGGTTGGATTTGTCAATTTGGATGGTTTTGTTCATGTGGATCCTAACCCTAGTTTTGAACATTGTTCCATAATATGATGTTTGTAGTGTTTAGTAATGAGTATGGTTGGTCCAGTACTGTTGATTTGTGATGTGGATGAACAAACCTTAGGGTTTGTGTTATGCTTAATGTTAGGATTTAGGGTTAGGGTTAGGGTTTGGGTAATGCTTAATTTGGATGGACATTGTTGTTCTTAGAGGTTTTGTATGCAATGTGTTATACTTTGCATTGTTCCCAAAGTGTGATTTATGAATGTTTCATACTCCCCTTTTTTAGATGGACAAGATTGTGAATATTCATTATGTTGACAAAGTGGGATTTATGAATGTTGATATTGTTGACAAGTATGAGGAAGTGTTGATATTTCTTGAGAGTTCTAGTTATGAAGAGGTTGTGCAAGAAACACGGATAAGATTAAAGTGGGTGGATGCAAGTGACCAAGTTGAATTAGTAGGAAGATATGATGTTGGGTCGGCACACAAGTGTCGAATGAAGACAATGCCTATCAAGTCCAATTTGCATTGGGGTGCATATAAGGAGGTTGTTGCATCCTCGGAAGTCAAATCACTCGAAGTGTTTGCAAGTAAGGTGGTCAAGGCTCCTCTCTTTTATCTTGACTTGAACCAAACCTTAGTAGATGATGTGAGCCCGATTGTTGAGCAAAAAGTTAAAGTGGTAGCCAATGCAATGAGCCAACCTCATGTTAGCCAATCAAATGAAGTTGAGGTGAAAGATATTAAACATGACAACGAACAAGTTGATTATGTCAATGAGTATCCCCAATATGAGTTCGGAGGCAGTGCACCGATCAATGATGATGGTCATGACTCCGACGAAGAGTATGAGAGGCACCAGAACATTGTTGGTGACGTAGAGGCTGAAGTAAGGCATAAGGACATGGATCCTGACATTATCTATCAGCGTGCTTGTGTGGATGACTCGGATGATGAAGGCCCGGTGAATGAGTTGGACGAGGATGGCTTCACTGAGAAAGAAGCAGAGTGGTACACAAAAATCACCGGTAGGGATCACAAAGTCCCCTTGTTTTGTGATGTTAACCTTGCAGATAAGGCTATAGTCGACGGTGGCATGAGCAAGACAATTGAGGCTAGACAGTTCCCAAGTAGTACACCCGACGAGATTTCTATGTCTTACCTAAGGAAAGGTTTGATGTTCGAGCACATGCTAGAATTCAAGATGTGGCTCTGTGAGTATGCTGTCAAACACCACAATCCTTTCATAGTTGTTCACTCGGACTGCAACAAGCGATACACCGTGAAATGTGAGGTTGAAAGATGCAAATGGAAAGTCAATGGAAGACTCACGAAAGATGGTTGGTGGAAGATAACTAGTTGCAAAGCCACTCACCAATGCACACCGCCGAGCTTAGAAGCACGGACGACACACCGTCAGCTAACCTCGGAATTCATCGGTTATAAATACCAGAAACATATAGCGGAGGATCCAACCATTAAAGTGAAGTTGTTGATGAGTTGGGTTGAAGATAAGTTTGGATATAAAGTCAAGTACGGGAAGACATGGAAGGCCAAGCAAGTCGCTCTGAGAATGTTGTATGGTGGATGGGAAGAGGCGTACAACATGCTACCCAGGTTGTTGGGAGCGATGTCCTATAGAAACCCAGGAATGTACCACTATGTCCAAGATATTGAAGGAGTGTTCCGTCGTGCCTTTTGGACGTTTGGCCCATGCATTGCAGCAAGGCATATTGAAGGCCGTGGATATTCACATTCCAGGGCATGCGAGGCTTCACCACCGATGGTGTACGAGGCACTTCGTTGCAAACTTTTACAGGGCTTGTAAGAATAAGGATCTTTGCAAGGATCTTAACTCCGCATGTGTAGCCTTCTCCGTTAAGTCGTTCATGACACGCTTGGACAAAATCTATGAGAAGGAAAACGAAGGTGGGAATGAATTCCTACAAAGGAATATTGATGAGAGATACAAGTGGTCACGGGCATGTGACGAAGGAGGCATGAGATATGGTGACATGACAAGCAATCTTGTTAAGTGCTTCAACTTTGTCTTGAAGGGTGCCCGTCAGTTGCCGGTGACAGCAACGGAATATACCTTTTACAAGCTAAATGAGTATTTTCTGAAGCACTCCGATGAAATCGACAAGTTGATTGCCGATAGTGAGAAGCCTCCCAATGAGATTTATCCGAAGAAGGTTGCCGAGTGGCTAGACTATCAGAAAGACAAGTCAGCCATCCAGCGAGCCACTTGTTTCGATAATGTTGAAATGAAATACCAAGTGAATGAGCCAGGTGGGACAACGAGAGATGGAGAATCATATGGTGGTCGCTCATTTAAGGTGGCTCTTCGGACACGGCATTGCACTTGTGAGCGGCCTAGTAAGTACCACTGGCCATGCTCGCACATGATGACGGCGGCCCGCATGAGGAATTTGCCCGTCTCTGATGGAGTAGTTGTGAGGTTGCATGAATTCAACTTGCAAACTCATAAGTTAACATGGGCGTCTAGATTCCACCCTTTTCTGGACGCATCACAGTGGCCAGAGTATCACGGCCCTAACATTAGGCCGGATACGGAGATGATGGTACAACCCAAGGGTAGAAGGAGAACAAAGCGATACAGGAATGATATGGATGAACTCATGAGCACCAGAGAGTTTGGTAGTGGACATTTCATGGAGCCACGTGATAGGAACCAATGCGGTGATAGCAATGAAACGACACACAACAAGAGGACTTGCAAAACAAACAAAACTTCAAAAGGGCGCAATGCTTCTACTAGTGATGCCGGTGGCAGAGGTGGTTCAACTGGTGGTCTTGGTGGTGGCCGAGGATCCGGTGGTGGTCTTGGTGGTGGCCGGGGATCCGGTGGTGGTCTTGGTGGTGGCCGAGGATCCGGTGGTGCTCTTGGTGGTGGCCGAGGATCCGGTGGTGCTCTTGGTGGTGGCCGAGGTTCCGGTGGTGGACTTGGTGGTGGCCGTGGTATAAGCGCTGGTGGTCGTGGTATAGGCCGAGTTACCGGTGGTGGTGCTCGTGGCAGAGGTAGAGGTTCGGGTGGTGGTAGAGGAGGTTTCATGGGTAGAGGCCGTGGTCGTGCTAGAGGAATGGTTGGATACCTAGATGGACCATTTCCGTACGTGGTTGCATTTCAATATTATTTCCATGTTGTACAATATTTTTTTTCATGTTCTTTTTGTCCTTACTAACTAATGTCTTGCAATTTTTCGTAGATATGGCGGCTTCTCAACCACCAAGACAAGATTTCGGCTTACTTCTCATACATGCTCCGTCCAACTGCACATTTGTACACACGTTAAACGATCACACGCAAACATCTATTTCATAAAACGGAAATGCATCATATTAAGCATTACCTGACGGTACAGGAAGGCTAGTGCCGCGGACCCGCAACTCCACTTAACATCCCAGTTACGAAGAGGGTCCAAGAACATCCAGGAGGCTGTGTCCCCCGTGCCATCCGGAAACACCACTTGGGTCAAGAGATTCCATAAGTAAGCCCTGGCGTACTGCTCCACAACCGCCGGACTGGCATTCTTTGGGCACTCGTAAAAATGTTCTCGTATCCACGAGAACACACCGGATGGCGTAGGATCCTTCTTGGTTTCATTAAGCTACGGTAGTGGTTCAACACCATCCAATCCTGCAACCCGTTGTCGCCACCCCTCACACTTCACCTTCCCGGTCAGAGCCCTGCCCTCGATCGAAAGCCCGGAGATCATCGCAATATCCTCCAAAGTGATGGTCATCTCACCAAGAGCAAGGTGGAAAGAGTGCATCTCCGGCCTCCAACGGTCCGTAAGGGTGGTAATGGCCGTCGAGTTCAGCCATGGTGGTGTGCCTTTAAAGTTGAGCACAAACTGAAGAAGATCCATTCTTCTAAAATAAGGCTCGTAGCGAAGGTCATATTTGAGAGATTCACGCGGGTTGTGGCCCCTCAACCGAAGTACTGGAGGAACCTAAAAAAACAAACGCACAATTTTGTTACTTCTCTCAACAAGTCACAATATGAAAATCAAACAATGTAGATACATAATTACCTCCCCTCTTTTCACTAGCACAGCACGATGCTTGCTCTCGTAATAATCATCAAGACCGGGATATTTATCCGGCTCAAACATCCTACATGATACATTATAGACTAGTTAATATGAATGCTTAAAACTTTGAACACGTTATAAAATACTCTCTAAATCCACTTGCATTTTACACAATGCTTATCACCACATTCACATACATACATACACAATCATACATACATAATACACATTTGAAATTCTATCTAAAGTCACAAGCATTTAAAATTCTATCTAAAGTCACAAGCATATTTTAAAAAAAAGACACTTTCAACCAAACTTATCACAAAGAATTTATTCAAACTTATTAGGAACAAAAAATCTTAGGATTCAACCTAATACAATTTTTTCCCTATCTCTAAATCCAATACTGAACAATAGCAAGTGCTTCAACACAACTACTATATCTTCCTTCTAAACAAAATCTAATCCAAACAATGTTGAAATAAATCACAAAAAATGGATCTTAGGGTTCCACCATGTTGCAAATAATGCATCTAAAATAGGCAATATTGACTGAAAAAAATGGAGGAATAGGGGGAGAATACCTCAAGCAACTTGGGGATGATCCGATCCACGAGTTCTAATGCCCAAAATTGAAGATTTGGGAGGGATTTGGAGGAGAGGAGAGAGGGGCGAAACCTCTGTTCTTCGTCCTGGTGGCTGGAGGAGGCGGGGCTGCGAGTGGGCTGGGTCTCACCAGCGGCCCCGCGGGGGTAACTTAATTCAGGCCAGAAACGCCACAGTCCATGGCGTTTCAAAGGTGGCCATAAACGCCAGACGTACTTGGCGTTTCCAGAAACGCTATCTGGCTTGGCGTTTCTGGCCTGCCACGTCAGCAGGGAAGCAACGTGAGGTGCCTCGGTATTTCTATGTGAAGCAGTAACGCCGCGGGTTGTGGCGTTTCAAAAAGGGTCAGATTGTGAAATACTTTCCTGTCGAGTTCATTTTGTGCAATTCTTTGCGTATAAGGTCAGAACAGTGATTTCGGCCGTGCCAGCGCGGCAGTGGCTAGGATTTTGACTACACATAAAAGCCCAGGCGGGACCCACCTGTCAGTAAACAGCACAGGAAAAAAAAATATAAACGCTCGTCGGGGCGGAGGGTAGGCGGCTGCTAGGCTAGGTAGCTGCTGCATGCACTAGTAGAAAAACGACTTTACGTTCGCATCATTAGTCCCGGTTTGACTACGGCCCGGGACTAATGTGACCATTAGTCCCGGTTCCAATGGCTAGGGGCAGGGGAATCATTAGTCCCGGTTCGTGTTGAACCTTTAGTCCCGCTTTGTGACACGAACTGGGACTAAAGGTGTGGTGTTAGGCTGGGGCCCCACGATCACCTTTAGTCCCGGTTCGTGTCACAAACCGGGACAAGAGGTTAACCTTTAGTCCCGGTTCGTGACACAAACCGGGACTAAAGGTCTGGTGGCAGGCTGGTGTCAGGCTGGGGCCCCACGATCCCCTTTAGTCCCGGTTCGTGTCACAAACCGGGACTAGAGGTTAACCTTTTGTCCCGGTTTGTTACATGAACCGGGACTAAAGGTGTCACTATATAAACCCTTCGTCCAGCCCGAGCCGAAGCTCTCTGTTTTTCCCCTTTCCTCTCCTCTCTGTTCTTCCCCTCTTGCTCGAGCTCATCCTCCATTTTTGCAAAAATTTGTCAAGATTTGAAGGCACCCCATCAATCCAAGTGTTCACAAAGGTTAGCAACTTTGTTCTTTCATCTCTCATTGCTAGATTAGCTCTTGCAATGCTCTATAAGTATAGTGATTTGTGGGTTTTAGTTTGGGAGTAATTATATGTGGGAGTTTATTTGATTTATATGCAATTTGAGCTCAAATTAACTTCTTAGTTTGCATGTGTAGGTGTGGTTTACTTAGTGCCTTCCCGTCCCCGTCCTAACCATCGTCGATCGCCCGCACCATCCCGTCGCCAGCACCACCTTGGTGAGCCTCTTGTTCTTATCCTTTTTATAAAAAAAAATCTTATTTGTATGATTTAGATAGTTAATTGTATAATTTTCTTACATGTATGATTGTTTGTTATACATAGTGCCATGACTTTGATATCCGTCCCCGTCGGCCCTCGTCCGGTTTATGATTCAGATGTGGTATATATATTCTCTTTTATAACTATTTGTTGCATTTCGCGTTTATGACAATTATGCCCATCAAGTTGACGTAGATATTTTTATTTAGGAGGTATGTGAACCAGAAATTGCAACCGACCCTCTTGTCGAGAAGTTAAATTTAGTTGAAAAATAAAATGAGTATTTGAAAGAAAAATTGAAAAGAATTGAAGAAGAGAAGATGAAACTGGAGTTGTATGTTGCCGATGTCGTCGATGATCACAAGATCAAGATGGATGCAATGCGCTTGAAGATTAGAAAATTTAAAAAATATGCCGTTAATCAAGAGGCTTGGTATCACTATGCTGTTGGATCAATTGTTACCTTAGTTGCGATCTTGATCGCATTTGTTGTTGCATTTAAATGTTTTAGCTAGAGAGTTTGTATGTTGTTTTATGAGAATAAGTGTGTATGAACTATATGTATGAACTTGTATTAATTTGGTCTTTTCGGTGTTGTGTAATGAAGATGAGCCGGCAATGGATGTACGATGACCGATGCTCTCCCCAGTTCATTAATGGCGTGCGTACTTTTCTGGTTGCGGCTGAGGCAAACAAGCGGGCGGATGGTTTTATGTGTTGTCCATGTGCTGTCTGTAAGAATGATCACAATTACTCTAACTCAAGAACCATTCACGTCCACCTGTTTACGTCCGGTTTCATGTCCGGCTATAACTGTTGGACCAAGCACGGAGAAAGAGGGGTCCTAATGGAAGAGAATGAAGAAGAAGAGGATGATGACAGCTATCCTGGCCATGGGTTCCCTGAATACGATGGTACAACAATGGGGGAAGAAGCTGAGCCGGCAATGGGGGAAGAATCTGAAGAAGAGGCATCAGATGAGCCCGCTGATGATCTTGGTCGGGCCATTGCCGATGCAAAGAGAAACTGTGCAAGTGAAAAGGGGAAGCTGAAGTTGCAGCGCATGTTAGAGGATCATAAGAAATTGTTGTACCCAAATTGCGAAGATGACAAGAAAAAACTGGGTACCACACTGGAATTGCTGCAATGGAAGGCAGAGAATGGTGTATCTCACAAGGGATTTGAAAAGTTGCTGATAATGTTAAAGAAGATGCTTCCAAAGGACAACGAATTGCCTGACAGTACGTACGAAGCAAAGAAGGCTGTCTGCCCTCTAGGATTAGAGGTGCAGAAGATACATGCATACCCTAATGACTGCATCCTCTACCGCGGTGAGTACGAGGATTTGAATGCATGCCCGGTATGCGGTGCATTGCGCTATAAGATCAGCCGCGATGACCCTGGTGATGTTGAGGGCGAGCGCCCCAGAAAGAAGATTCCTGCCAAGGTGATGTGGTATGCTCCTATAATACCAAGGTTGAAACGTTTGTTCCAAAACAAAGAGCATGCCAAGTTGATGCGATGGCACAAACAAGACCATAAGAAAGACGGGAAGTTGAGAGTACCCGTTGATGGATCGCAGTGGAGAAAAATCGAGAGAAAGTGGAAGGACTTTGCAGATGACGCAAGGAACGTATGGTTATGTTTAAGTGCAGATGGCATTAATCCTTTTGGGGAGCAGAGCAGCAATCATAGCACCTGGCATGTGACTCTATGTATCTATAACCTTCCTCCTTGGTTGTGCATGAAGCAGAAGTTCATTATGATGCCAGTGCTCATCCAAGGCCCCAAGCAACCCGGCAACGACATTGATGTGTACCTAAGGCCATTGGTTGAAGAACTTTTACAGCTGTGGAGTATAGAAGGTGTACGTGTGTGGGATGAGCACAAACAGCAGGAATTTGACCTGCGAGCGTTGCTATTTGTAACCATCAATGATTGGCCTGCTCTTAGTAACCTTTCAGGACAAACAAACAAGGGATACCACGCATGCACGCACTGTTTAGATGATACCGACAGTATATATTTGTACAAATGTAAGAAGAATGTGTACCTGGGACATCGTCAATTTCTTCAGATCAATCATGTCTTAAGAAAGAAAGGCAAGCATTTCAAAGGTGAGGCAGATCACCGGAAGAAGCCTCTCCACCGTACTGGTGATGATATACTTGATATGGTCAAGGATTTAAAAGTAATCTTTGGAAAGGGTCCTGGCGGACAATCTGTTCCGAATGATGCTGACGGACACGCACCCATATGGAAGAAGAAATCTATATTTTGGGACCTACCATATTGGAAAGAACTAGAGGTCCGCTCTGCAATCGACGTGATGCATGTGACGAAGAATCTTTGCGTGAACCTGCTAGGCTTCTTGGGCGTGTATGGGAAGACAAAAGATACACCGGAGGCACGGGAGGACCAACAACGTATGCACGAAAAAGACGGCATGCATCCAAAGCAGTATCAGGGTCCTGCCAGCTACGCTCTTACCAAAGAAGAGAAGGAAATCTTCTTTGAATGCCTGCTCAGTATGAAGGTCCCGTCTGGCTTCTCGTCGAATATAAAGGGAATAATAAATATGGCAGAGAAAAATTTCCAGAACCTAAAGTCCCATGACTGCCACGTGATTATGACGCAATTGCTTCCGGTTGCATTGAGGGGGCTTCTACCGGACAACGTTCGATTAGCCATTGTGAAGCTATGTGCATCCCTCAATGCAATCTCTCAGAAGGTAATCGATCCAGAAATCCTACCAAGGTTACAAAATGATTTGGTGCAATGTCTTATCAGTTTCGAGTTGGTGTTCCCACCATCCTTCTTCAATATCATGACGCACGTCCTAGTTCACCTAGTCGAAGAGATTGCCATTCTGGGTCCTGTATTTCTACACAATATGATCCCGTTTGAGAGGTTCATGGGAGTCTTAAAGAAATATGTTCATAACCGTGCTAGGCCAGAAGGAAGCATCTCCAAGGGCCATGAAACAGAGGAGGTCATTGAGTTTTGTGTTGACTTTATTCCTGACCTTAAGCCGATTGGTGTTCCCGAATCGCGCCATGAGGGCAGACTTGGTGGAAAAGGCACGCTAGGAAAGGACCAAGTAATATGTATGGACGGGCATTCTTGGGCGCAAGCACACTACACAGTTCTACAAAATTCCAGCTTGGTGGGTCCGTATATCGACGAACACAAGAATATTCTACGCTCCAAACACCCAGAGCAGTCTGACGACTGGATTACACGTGAACACACGGGGACTTTCGGCGGTTGGTTGCAGACACGTCTCATGCATGACGACAGTGTTGGAGATGAGCTGTACTTGCTGTCCAAGTTACCATCTTCGACTATATTGACTTTCAAAGGGTACGAGATAAATGGGAATACATTTTACACGATCGCCCAAGATAAAAAGAGCACCAACCAAAACAGTGGTGTCCGCTTTGATGCAGCAAACACCAATAGGCCAAAGGACACATATTATGGTTACATAGAGGAGATATGGGAACTTGACTATGGACGTGAATTGAAGGTCCCTTTGTTTCGCTGCAAATGGGTCAATTTGTCAGGAGGCGGCGTAAAGGAAGACCCGTGGTATGGAATGACAACAGTGGATCTCAACAATCTTGGGTACGCAGACGAACCATTCGTCCTAGACAATGATGTGGCGCAGGTGTTCTATGTGAAGGACATGTCTACCAAGCCGAGAAAAAGAAAAGATAAGGAAACGAATACATCATACGATGAGCCAAAGCGCCACATATTTCTTTCAGGGAAAAGAAATATCGTGAGAGTGGAGGACAAGACAGACATGTCAGAAGATTATGAAAAGTTTAATGAAATTGCTCCCTTCACAGTGAAGATTGACCCAAGCATCCTGTTAAATGATGAAGATTGTCCATGGTTACGGCGCAAAGGGACACACGCGAAGAAAAAGTTTTATACCCAAAGATCCCACTCTGGGATGTGACCGGCTTCACCGTCATCACTTTCTTCTCTAGTGAGTTTCCGGACTTATCTCGAAAGTCCCACTTCGGACAAACCGGATGGAATCTTTGTAATAGTTAGGGTATATATGTGTTTTGGCATTTGAAAGGCGAAGAAATATATCTTTAAGGACTGGATGCAATTTTCAACCATTTCTGACTTCATTCGCTTTTTTCATGCATTTAATGAAATTTTGGAGCTAAATGACCCTGAAATTGAAAAACACTACAAATGAACTCTGAAAAGGTTGAAAGTTGGCATGGTATCATCATTTCACCCACATAGCATGTGCTAAAAAGTTGAGAGGGTTACGGCAAAAACTGGATGCACTTCGTGTACAAAATGTACAATCTCTTTCGAAGTATCAGGGTTTCGGACAAAAACTCATCTGTTACAAAGGCATTTCATTTTTTTAACTTATTTCAACTCCAGACATTTTGTGAGTTCAACATGCACCATTCAAAGCCACATCATCAATTCTCAACCCTTTCTGACGTCATTCGCTATTTTTCATGCATTTAATGAATTTTTGGAGCTAAATGACCCTGAAATTGAAAAACACTACAAATGAACTCTGAAAAGGTTGAAAGTTGGCATGGTATCATCATTTCACCCACATAGCATGTGCTAAAAAGTTGAGAGGGTTACGGCAAAAACTAGATGCACTTCGTGTACAAAATGAACAATCTCTTTCGAAGTATCAGGGTTTCAAACAAAAACTCATCTGTTACAAAGGCATTTCATTTTTTTTAACTTATTTCAACTCCAGACATTTTGTGAGTTCAACATACACCATTCAAAGCCACATCATCAATTTTCAACCGTTTCTGACTTCATTCGCTATTTTTCATGCATTTAATGCATTTTTTGAGCTAAATGACCATGAAATTGAAAAGCACTACAAATGAACTCCGAAAAGGTTGAAAGTTGGCATGGTATCATCATTTCACCCACATAGTATGTGCTAAAAAGTTGAGAGGGTTACGGCAAAAACTGGATGCACTTCGCGTACAAAATGGACAATCTCTTTCGAAGTATCAGGGTTTCGGACGAAAACTCATCTGTTACAAAGGCATTTTCATTTTTTTAAATAACCTAAGAATTACCAAATTGAATATAATGATAAAACACACTAATATTAAATAGCAGAAAAAAGAATCACTGATAAATCTATTTTTAAAGTAAAGTTATTCACAAACTAGTTATTCACACAAATTTCAAATAATTCAAATTTAAACTATTCAAAATTTAAAAGTACTGGCACTAATAGAAAGGTTATAATTTTTGTGACCTAAAGCAAAAAGATTCACTCAGAAACTCTAAATATTTGGCTATAAGTAGAAACAAAAGAAAATAAATAAAGCAAAAAAAAATGGAAAAAAAAAAACCCGCCTACTGGGCCGCCACGGCCTGCATACGACTAGAAACCCAACCTCTAGTTGGACCAGGATGCAGGCCCGCACGGCCCAATAGGCCCCACAGGGAAGCACAAGTTCGGTAGGCCCACAAAGGCCTGCTTAGAGAGGAGCTCGACACGGTAGCCGTGGCGGGGCTTATAAACCGTTGTGAGCTCCTCTCAACTAGCGAGGTGGGACTAAACATTCGACACGGGAAGCCAGGCCTTTAGTCCCGGTTGGTGGCTCCAACCGCGACTACAGGCCCCCTTTAGTCCCGGTTGGAGCCACCAACCGGGACTAAAGGCCTGGCTTCCCGCCGCTTGGCCTGGGTGAATTTCACCTTTAGTCCCGGTTGGTGGCTCCAACCGCGACTAAAGGGGGGCCTTTAGTCGCGGTTGGATCCACCAACCGGGACTAAAGGCTTTCATATATAAGCGGCACTTACGAATCTATCCTCTCCATTCTCTCGACGCCAAACACAGAGACGCCGCCGCCTGCCCCGACGCCGGCCGCCCGCGCCTCCTCCCCGACGCCGCCCGCGCCTCTCCTCTCCGACGCCGCCCCTGACGCCGGCCGCCCGCACCTCCTCCCCGACGCCACCCGCGCCTCTCCTCTCCGACGCCGCCCCTGACGTCGGCCGCCCGCGCCTCCTCCCCGACGCCGCCCGCGCCTCTTCCCCGATCGACGCCACCCGTGCCTCTCCTCTCCGACGCCGCCCGCGCCCGCCGGCCTCGACCTCGCCGTCGCCGGCCTCGATCGACCTCGCCGTCGCCGGCCTCGACCTCGCCCGCTGTGAGCTCGTGCCGCCCCCTCCGGCGATTTTTTTTTCACTAGATATGTTTTAGATTATTATTAACTAGTATACAATGTATGTATATATGTATATATGTATGTATGTTTTGATGTTTTAGATGATTATTTTTTCACTATATGTATATGTATGTTTTAGTTTTTTTTTCACTAGTTTTTTTTATACAATGTATGTATATATGTATATGTAGATGAACGGTGGAATTTGCATAGATTTTCTGTTTTTTAGTTTTTTATACTTATAGAAAAAAGTTGCATAGGAAAAAGTTGCATAGAAAAAAGTTGACCATGTATTAATAATATTTTAATGTTAATATATATCTTAATGTTGTATTTGCAAAAGTTTGTCATGTATTTGCAAAATCAAGTGAAAAAGAATTACAAAAATCACAATCAAGCATTTAAAAAATGTTAAATTTGCATAGAATTTGTTCTCGACGTCTACGATGCCCAGCCCGCATCCTCGTCGTCGACTCGGTGACGAGAACCTGCTTGAGAGGTGCCATGTCCGGGACTGGGCTCCGCCGGGCTGGCACTGGGAGGTGCTACCTTCCGGGGGGCGCAGCTTGGTAAGGAACCGGACTCCCGTCGTCGACCAGGAGCTTTTTGGTGGCGGTTGCGTGGGCCACTTTTGGTGCAGAGGCAGCCGGCCCCCGCGGAGGTGGTACCTCGCCGTGTCAGGGAGGAGGACGAGCACGTCCGTCGCTACATGGTTGCGTTGGACGTCAGGTTCTCCAATACCTGGCAGGTTCTTCAGGGATCTCACCCAAGCTATGATCATGTGATGGTTCCTTCTCTTTGGGTGTCCACCGCCCGCGCCTCAGGAACCGCGAGTGAACTAGATTCTTCGATAATATTCGATCTGTATTAGCTAGTGATGTTATATGATAATATTCAAGATGTATTAGTGATAATTAATACTCAAGATGTATTCGAGATTATATTCGATAATATTCGAGATGATGTATTCGAGATTATATTCGATGATGCATATTATCTGGATTATTCGAGATGCATATTATCTACTATGATTCAGTTTTTCCTTATTGATTGCATTCTAATTTGAATACTAAATTGATTTGTCTTTCTTCTGGATTAGTTAATATAAGCTATGGACAATACCGGCAGAGACGGAGAAGAGACCATGTTCGACATCATACGCTCCCCGAGCCCAGATGAGAATGAACTCGAAGATGACGGCTCGCAATATCTTAATAATTCCGGTGAGGGAGTATTAATATTTGATGAAGACGAACGAAGAGACGAAGGCCACAACAATGATGACGAAGGAAATGTTCTTCAAATAACAAAGACCGGCGAGGTATATATATATAAGGCCTCTGGTGATCATTACATGTATTAATTGATTTATATATATTAACGAATCGATCTTTCTTCTTTTAGCCCTCCGGATCGAGCAAATATTCTACAAGCAGGGCAGTACGAGGCCCGGCCAGAAGGTTGCAGGCTGGCATAAAGTACAACATCGATGCCATCAAAGAATATGGCGAACCTCTTGCTCCTAAAAAGAATGCGGACAAATTTACTCGTCAATGCGGAGTTATTGTCAGGGACCAAATCCCGATCTCCGTTCAAGAATGGAATAAGCCAGCAAAGGGATATCAAGGAGTTACTTTTGTCGACGGAAGAGCAAAAGATCTGCTTTGGGAATCGCTCATGGCACATTTCACCCTACCAGATCATTTGACAGATGAAGAACGGGAGAAAGTCAAGAAGAGTGCTCTTAAGAAGATGGCGATAGCATTCAACAACCACAAGAAAAGAATATGGGCCAAGTACCAAGCAGACGGAAAGAAGACTCCAGCATTCAAGGGAACACTGGAGAAGGCAAAAGATCACTGGGACGATTTTGTGCAGTTCAAGGAATCGGAAGAAGCTAAGGAACGGTCGAGAATAAACAAGATTAATGCTGCGAAAAAAAAGTGGCACCATACTCTGGGGCCAGGCGGCTACCAGGTCGGCCGGCCTAAGTGGGATCTCGCTGAGGAACAGATGATTGTTGCAGGGGTCACTCCAGTTACATTGAGTTGGCCCTCCAGGTGCAGGACTTGGTTTTATGCGCTTGGGAGGAAGTTGGACCCAGAGACAGGGCTGGTTATGGAGCGGGCAAGTCTTAAAGAAGCCTCCGACGCTTTACTTGTTGCAATACAAGATGCTCGAATGGGAAAGTACAAGCCCGACAGAGAGAATGATGAGCTTACACGCGCCCTGAACAATCCTAAATACCCGGGACGAACACGAGGCAAAGGCATTGTTCCGTGGTTTGAGGGGTTTGCGGATTGGAACACCACTTACAGAAGCCGTGCGAGAAAGAAGCAGCAGGAGGAGGAGCAGAGGAAGCAGCAGGAGGAGCAGAGGAAGCAGGCAGCAGAACGCCTTCAACTGGTAGAATCAAAGCACGCTGAGTTGGAACGCGCTTACCTAGGGCAGCAGGAGCAGATCGACTCACTTAGCCAGGAAAGGGCGTCTCAGCGGCAGCAGCAAGCAGATCCAGCATTGGATACAACCGTCCCATCTATGCCGAAAAGCAGCGTGGGTTCCACCCCGGCCGATGATGCACTGCTGGATAGATACCCTGTGGATGATATCAAAGATACGACACCTTGTGAGCTACACATGAAAGTGAAGAACATATCCATGAAGGTGGCGGATGGCTATGCTTTAACAAATCCCCCTGAAGCAAACTTCCATTGCAATCCGATTCTAGCTGGCTATGCTCGTGTCGGGGTTGATGAAGTGATGTCAGGATATTACGAGCTAGAGCTTGACATTCCTGGAGGTGACGAGGAGCGCACACTGGGAGAGGCCATACATCGTATCATTCTATGGAGAAAGGATTGCATCGTCTTTCCAAGGCCACCGACTCCTCCAAGTCTGCCACCGCGTCAGCCGACTCCAACCCTGCCCGAGACGCAACGCGGCGCTAGTCCGCCACCGCGTCAGCCGTCTCCACAACCCCACCCCGAGACGGAGCCCATCACCGTGAGTCCGCCATATCGATCTCGGGTGCGTCAGCCTTCTCCAAAGGGGAAGAGAGCACCAAGCAAGAAAGCCTCTCCTCCTGCCAAAAAGAAGTTGGCTTACGAGATGACTATCGAGGAAAACAAGGCCGAAGTGGCTGCCCAAGTGAAGGCCCATTTTGCACGGAAACAGCCCCCGCCGAAGGAGAAAATACCTAATGAAGTCATACAACACTTTATTGAAGAGGACGGACTCAGACTATGAGCGTTGTATTAAGAAGTTATATGTGGCACAAAAAGATAAGGAGTCGAGCTCGAGCCAAGCAAGGAGTAGTAAATGCGGGAAAACTGTTCCCCAGCTGGGAGAACAGGCAGTGCAATCGATCCCCCCGCTCATTGTACAATCACATGGTGTGAGTACCGCCGATCAGCCGGTAATAACCGACGCTCATAGACAGATGGCTAGAGAGGCCGGTGTCACTGTTGAACAACTCCTAGGCATCGAGGAGCTCCCCAAGATTCAAGATCACGAAGTAGCATGGAAATATGTCCCCGGCCAAGATCTGGTCAGGGAGGTCGATAACATATCAACAAGAATGCGCAATTTGCATGACTGGTACCTGAGAGAAGTCAAGAAGGGGCAAGATTCCCTCATGGTGAAAGTCAAGGAAGAGCATTACTTCGATGCAAAAGATTTGTGGGTTGAGTTTGAAGAAATGTTTCAGTTATTCAATCAAGACGCACTCGACAAATCTCTCGTCAGTTGCTATTGTCTGTAAGTGATTTCTTTCTGTAATTTAAGTCTCTAGCTGTGCTCGTTCGTTGCCTGTAATTATCCTCACTATATTCTTTTCTGCGGTATTATGCAGAATGAAGATTTATGAAATGAAAAGAGATGGACGCTATGGCATTGGGTTCATTGACCCAAATACCATTAATGAAGAGGTGTGGTCACGTCACCCAAAAGAGACAGAGAAGAACTTGCTACAGTTTTTGAAGCAACTAAATACCTCACCAGAAATAGTATTTCCTTACAACTTCGGGTGAGTGTTACTGTCTTGTACTACAAATTCTATTTTGCTTACTAGATGTTAATAAGTGTAGTTGATGAGTTATGCACATGCCCGCTTAATTATACAAACGTGTGCGCATGCAGTTTCCACTGGATCCTGCTAATCATTGAAGTTGACGAGGGAAAAGTTAAAGTACTGGACTCACTACTTAAAGAACCTAAATACTACTTAATCGTGAAGGGGAATGTCGACAGGTAATTTCAATCATTATCGCACTATGTCAGCCTCTTTAGTTCATTTCCTGATATCAACTAATTAATAACTCCTTTATTCATTTTCTTTGCCGAGTAGGGTTTGGCAAAGCTTCATCAAACAGGTCCCAGGCGCATGGAAACAAGAGCTAAAATGGGTGCAACCCAGGGTACGTAATTAAGTAGTACTAGCTACGTGTCCGCTCATCACTTTAATTCTAGTTTCAATATCATTATCATGCTTGATTAATTATTATCTCATTGAATTCTATTCTCGTAAAGTGCATGAGCCAGGCGCTGGGGAATAATTTATGTGCATACTACGTTTACGAGAACATTCACATTATAACGTCCGAAAGGAGCAGATCTGAAAGACAACTTTGGGTACGTTTGCCAGAACACTATCCACAATTTTTTTATCATCATCTAATATATACACACACAACTAATATATTCATCTTGATCTCCTTCTTTAAAGCTGAAGGAGATGCAGGACAAGCTCCTACCAACGGACCGCATACGAGCACTTCAAAAGGAAATTGCGGGATTTTTGGTTGACCAGGTCATAGATCCCAAAGGAGTATACCATTACTCCTATTAATGTGCCTGCATGTAATTATCTGCAAATTGTAGGAGAAATTGTATATATGTACCAAATTGTATATATATATGTGTATGTGCATGCATATGGTCGTACGAGAAATTTTATGATATATATATGATTGGTTCTAGGAGAAATTCTATTTATATATGCATGACGTGTACAGTATGTATGTAGTAGCGTAAAATATGTTTGAAATGAAAAAGAATTAAATGGAAAACACAAAATTAAAAGGAAAAATAAAGCATAAACCCCTAAACCCCTATACCCTTTAGTCCCGGTTGGTGTAGCCACCAAGCCCCCGGCGCGGGCTCGTGCCACGTGGTTCCTTTTAGTCCCGGTTGGTGTTACCAATCGGGACTAAAGGCCACCAAGCCCCCGGCGCGGGCTCGTGCCACGTGGTGGGCCTTTGGTCCCGGGCTGTGACGAACCGGGACTAAAGCGGGGGGGGGGGGGGGGGGGGGGCTTTAGTCCCCACCCTTTAGTGCCGGTTGTTGAACCGGGACTATAGGCCCTTACGAACCAGGACTAAAGGCTGATTCTGCATTAGTGATGCAATTTTTGGCTGGATGGTGATGATGCATTTACCTGTAACTGCATAATTTTTTACTGAATAACAATGTTTATTTGATATGAAAAGAAGAGAATAGGAATTGCAGCAGCTTCTGCTTTGCTCATGAACTTTGCACTTAGAGTGTTCTTCTTCTTCGACAACTGGTGCTTCATATAACTGAATCGTATTTATCTGTTATGTGCACCTGGTAACGTGCAGCAAAAGGTTGATCATAATAGTTGATGCCTCGGTTCTTTCTGTTAGTACTATTCCGTGATTTATTCAAAACATGTTTATCGCAGATTAAAGCACAAAATGTTCTCAAAGTACCAGCATGAGAAGCAACCCAGATCAGCTGAATGTTCTCAACACTCGCACCAGCAAATTTAATGATCGTTCTTACAAAGGATATGGTGGTACTTCTCTGCTGCCATGATCTGCCCCTAGCTGTGATACGTTTTTTTTGGGTTCATTTGTCTTTAGGAATTATCCTGATGGTTGGCATGTGCATTTAAATGTGGGTTTAGTAATATATAAGCATATAGGTTTCCATAAGTTTCTTCTTGTATCCAGAATCTTGAAATAACATCCTTTTTCTTGTATACTCCTGTCACATAACATTCAACATTAATTCTCAGTAGGTTGTGCCCCAAAAAAAACATTCTCAGCAGGTGCTAGTGTTTACTTTCTCTCTGAGATGGCTCAAAAGCAGAGTCCTGTCTGTCAAGTAGCATGTCGCAGAGCCCACGACCCCTCCTTCCCGCACCCGCTCGAGCCCCGCGTCGCTCGCAGTGGCGGCTCGGGGGAACCCTAGTCCCGCCGGCCGCCGACCCTCCCCTCCAGCCCCTCTCCCTCGCCGCCGCCGAGGGTCTCTGCTGGGCTTCACCCGGCAGTGCTGGTGGCGGCGGGGCCTTCCATGGGTGCAGCCGCTCGAGCCCGGCCAGGCGCCGCCCCGGACGGGACCCCATGGCGCAGCCGCTCGAGCCCAACCAGGCGCCGCAATGCTCTGGACCTGCACCGCGCCATCACCCAAACCGCCGTCCCGCGTCGCGCGGCATCGAGCGTGGAGTATAAAGAGTGCCGCCGCCGCCTACACTGACCGGGCTTTGCCCGGTGACGCGCGCCGAGGAGAGGGCCTTGCCCCAGCGGCTAGGGTTCGCCCCCTCGGTCGCTCGCGGAAGCGACGCGAAGGGGTAAGCGAGGGCAAAAAATGAGGGAGAATTTCACTTCCCGGCCTCCTTCAAATCACCTGGCATCAACATCTACGGTAAAAAAAAAAAAGAATCCAATCAGTGATTGCCTTGCGTATTCGGTCGTTGAAGAATCCATGGGTGAAAGAGAACTCGAGGTATCAATTTGTAGTTTTGTACGAATTACTAATTAAGGAGCACTCTTTGCAAAGGTCGCTCTCACCTTTCCACACACAAAAACGAGCGGCAAAAAAAAAATAAACAAGCGGCCAAAAAAAACGAAGGCACAAGATCAGCCACGAGGCCCACGACCCCTCCTTCCTGCACCCGCTCGTCCCCTTCCCCATCACGATCTATCTCTGGCGGATGATAGAACCGCCGTCTCCCAGTCCCATCACATTGTAGGTGCCAATTGAATTCCCTCCCTTCGTTCTTTTCACCCGTCACAGGATTTTTAGAGGTACGATCCAGTCCTCGCTCTCATCCACGCCACCACAGATCGCGTCCCGGCCTTATGTTCGTAAACGAGCTCGGCGGCGAAATAGGATTAGTGCTCGTAAGCAGCGTGTGGCCGGGTGCTATGCTGCTGGTCGGATGGAGATCTTGGCGCGGCTGCGTAGCAAGCTGGTGTGTAGCGGCACGGAGGGGGAGCTGCAACGCGGTCGGCTGATCTGCGGGGGCGCGGAAGTAGAGCTGGAAAGAAGCACGACGGGGCCGGGTTGCTCTGTGGTGGGTCACAGGTAGAGCTTGGTAAGGCTCTAAGAGAGGGAGGAACTGAGGAAGGAGCTCTACTGGCTTAGGCATATGTTTGGTCTTATATGACTTTGCTATTCACCGGCGGGTTTTTTTTTTTTTATGGGTTGGTGTTGGGTGTGTGCATCCTAGCTATGCAGAGGCCGGGTGTGTGCTCACTTTAATTGTATTCGCTTGATGCTTCATTTTGAGTAATAAATTCCACCCTTTGTCGAAAAAAAACTGCCTCGTGCATGGCATCATGATCAGGTAAGCTTCTTATTGCACTTAGTCTTTTGCTTTCAGAGCCTGAAAATGAGTTTGTCTTGATTGGTGATCTTGAATTGGTCGTGATGTTTATTCTGCCGTGAATTGCTCATGTGTTCGCCTGGTTTATCTAGCTACTGGTGGTAATGTGTAGAAATACCATCTTATCCGTCCTACACTTTTACCATGCATAGTGCCAAAAGATTTGATGCTACAGAAAAAGTAAATAATGTGAGATGTTGTGTGCCTTCGTTATTCGTAGTACAAGTATTATAAACTTCCCCGTATGATAATGTATCCCTGCTACATTAAACAAATAATGTATTTTTTTTATTGATTGGTATGCAAACAGTTGTTAACAAATGCGTTTTGTTTATACAGGGTCCGCTAACATGCTTGGTGGTTCTTATCAAGGTAACTAGAGTAGAGACTCTAGACTAGAGTTGCTTGAGATTATGTCTTTGCATTATCGTTCTCCAACAACACATTTTTTTGTTGTTTAATACCTGTCTATAACTAAGTGAGAAGAATGGAATGTTTCTGATGATTTACACCTGCTGCGGGGAATCTTTGTGAAAGTGCCATTCTTGGGAGCAATTTCTTGAAATAGGCTTTCGCACCGCTTTGTAAATAAAGCCACATGGCTGAAATTACCTAGCCGACAGGTGCTACGCTGTGTCATGCCTGGTCGGCAGGTGCTACGCACGACAGATCTTTCAGAATCTTCGTGTCTGGATGGACGAGCGCGGGGCGGTGGCGCCATTGGGCGCCGTGGTGGCGTCGACGGATGGACGGACTGGCAAGGATGATGCGGATCTTTCTCCTGAAGATGGGTCAGCGGTCCGATGATGACGGCGGCGTCTAAAACATGTGCATGTGGTGTACGCTTTAGGTCTCCCGCACCGGCTGTTCGTTCCGATACGTTATGTGGATGGATCGGCGACGACACCGGTTTTAGATATGTGGAGTGAGAGCACTCCACATTATCGAGTTTTGTAGGTGTGAGTGGTGGCTTCGGGTGGCTTGATGTATGTTCTTGTTAGACCTTTGTTGAATAATAAATAAAGATGGCCGTATGCATTGATTGATGCAGAGGCCGGGGGTCTTAACCTCCTTTTCAAAAAAAAAAACATGGCTGAAATTACGCTGATAGTTAAACTAATTAAGACCTTACCATAGCAGTATCCCCATTTTGTATTGTGTTTTTTTTCTTCTTTGTGCTATTTACACCATCAGTTTCCCTATCATTGCTTTGGACAAGATATTCTTGTGAGCGCAGCTATCTGTAGTATCCAATGTCTTTCATTGTAAGTGCCATATTAAGTGATATCTGGTGATGAGCTTTCAGGGTATTGCACTGATAGTTACTGTTCCCAAAATTGTCGAGTACCTAACCTCAAGACAATACAACTGCTGTTCAGTTTTACTATTTGATTTTAGCATGGTGTTCAGATTTGGTACGATTCCCTTTACAATTTTTTCGGCATATGTTTTGCTTACTTTATCGCCATGAACAGGTCGGTTCAGTTCTTCTTAGTTGTGCATTTTGGTATGACATTACTGCTATTCATCTCCAATACTCTCTTTCATGAGAGTTATGAGGGTGGTACTTGTTATGGAAGGGCTATAAATATTATTCGGTCCTTTGTATCTGGTCTTCCTATTTACGATGGGCTTGTCATAGGTTGTGCCTGGTCATAACACTGACTAAAATTGTGTGTCCATGCTGCTAAAATTGCATATATGTTCGGTTCATATGCAGATACGATATCATTGGCTTTGACTAGATCCTTCTTCCCAGGCTGTTCATTGCATTTATTTTGAGGTTAGTTTGCCAAAGGGTTTAGTCGTTCTTTTGTGTGAAGAAGAGCTTTTTCCAATAATTGTTTTACCATGCCGTGGTGTGCACTATATATGTAGTTACCAAGCTCATCATCCAGTTTCAATTCATTGTGTTGCAGGTACAATTGGGATACCAAGAGCTTGCGATCTGGTTAATTTTTGTGGTTAGCATTGGCCTATAAGTGTGTTTACGATGCACCTCTGCCCAGGGAAAACAGAAACCATAACGTTTTGGTAATAATTTTTGGTTCGTTACTAATGCTCCATAAAGTTTTGAGTCTTTATATCACATGACTTGGGAAATGTGACTCATGAGCCATGATGAATTATATTTGCATATTTCTCAGGCATTGTACGAGCCATGCATTGACCGAACCGCATTATTTAATGGATGTTTAGTAGTATTCAACCTACATATTGTAAGTACCATACTCTTCTGTCCAAAGCATATATGTTAATCTTTATTTGAATTACTCAAGGCTGGGGGGATAGTTTTTTTTACCAAGAGGGTGTTTTTATTTATCAAAATGCAGTAGAGTGAGGATCTGGTGACCACAGGGTGTGGTGTCCCACAATTATGGAACGTTGGATCCAAATCCAACGCTGTGGTGGTAAAGACAGGTTAGCATGCATAACAGAGTGAAATTAGGAAAAGGAGCTGTGGCCGCAGTACGCTGTGGAAGGAGAGCGTACACCTTCTGTACGACACCATAAGTTAGATGGGGGATATCGATTGCTGGTGCTGCCAGTCAGGTATTGGTCGCGGGCTGCGCAGGAACTCCTGCCACATTTTGCAATTTTTTCGCGCAAATTTGCAAGTTTGTTTAGAGAGGGAAAGAAATGTGTCAGGATTCTGAAGAACATTTAATGCAACCACTACAGGATTCTTAGGTGAAGCATGTTCGACGGATGGAAAGTAAGTCCACGTGAAGAAGCCGACCATTTTTATCCACGAAGCTCGCTAATTGCAAAGAAAAACTGTAGCAAGGAATAAATGCTTTCTCGCTGGCTCCCTTTTGTCCTTGACATGTTATTTACCTCCATGCAGGCTTACCGGCCATGCAGTCTCTTTACTGAATTCAGACGCTGACCCAGCTGATATGGCCATCAAGAACAACAAAATTGAATCTCTTGAAGTGCCCAAGGTGTACGTCCAAGTCTTTTTTTTTTTTTTTTTTTTGCGGGGTGAAAGGAGATTTTCATTACTCAAGGAGGCTTGTCAGCCTTCGATAAGTTTACAACAAAGTCCATCCCCGAGCGCAACCACACTGCAGTGCGGGGGGTACTACAGCCGTACGCGGCCAACTCATGACTAACTTTATTCTGCGATTGACTACAATGAGTAAAAGAAATCTCCCTATTCTCGGCAGTGACTATCCTCCGGATCTCATCAACTAGAACCCGGTGCTGTGAGCGGTCCATCTCCTGTGCTGCAAGCTTCGCGACCACTTCCACACTATCCAGCTCCACCACGATGGGTAGGTTAGTCTGATGCAAAGCCAATTCCAAACCCTCTCGACATGCTGCAAGTTCCGCATGCAGGCTGTTATCACATGTGCGTATCTCCCTACACGCACTGAAAATGATCTCTCCGCAGTCATCGCGGAGGACCATGCCCCCTCCTGCAGCGCCTGTAGCTGGGACGTAACTTCCGTCAGTATTTAACTTCGTCCAGCCCGACTTGGGTGGTGACCAATGCAGCTCCAGCTTGGGTTCAGTACGTAGTGTTGTGGCCGGCTGGGTAGCATGCAGGACCATCTTCCCTTTCTCCACGTCCCCATTTGGGTATTGATGAAGGCATAGAAGCGAATTAATGTACCCGTTGAGGAAGCGGCGGGATACTTCAGTTGGGGGTGGCTTCTTCCCATGAGTAATCTCATTGCGTACGTACCAGGATCTCCACATAATCATGAGGGTAACCAGGCGCGTCGTTCCGTCCAGAGGTTCCAGGAGGGAAAGTAGCCACTCCGGGCCGGAGTTACACATTGCCTCGAGCTTTGGGATTGGCCAGTCCGCCTCCATATTCCGCCACAGCTCTCTAGCAAGTGGGCATCTGCATAGTGCGTGGAAACCGTCCTCTCGTTCCACACCACAAAGAGGACATATATCAGTAAGTTCAAGATGGCGAGAGAATTTGTTGGCCCAGGTAGCCAAGGAGTTGGTCACCACTCTCCATGCAAACACGCGTACCTTAGGGGGAGCAGGGCACCCCCATATGATCTTCCAGATGGCGCGACGACCATCCGGTGCCCTGCTCGTGGCAGTAGCCGATGGACGTTCGCGCTCGTCCATGGCGAAGCGGTAGGCGGATCGAACAGTGAAGATACCGTTCTTCTCCGGCGCCCATGCGATAATGTCGTCGGTGGTGCGGGGCGAGGTGCGGATGCTGGTGATCGCGTCGATGTCCGCCGGGAGGAAGTGGCGGCGGAGCAAGTCCAAACGCCACGTCCTGGCGCCATCCAGAAGATCCGCCACACGCCTCAGCCGGCAGGTGCCTTGCTGGGTAATGGGCTGGCGTGAGGGCTCCCGGGGCACCCAGCGGTCACGCTAGATGCGAATGTTCTGACCATTCCCGACACGCCAGATGATGCCCTTCTTCAGGAGCTCGAGGCCATGCTGGATGGCCTGCCAAGTAGGAGAAGCATTCCCCACGAAAACCGTGTCCCCAAGGCATCCATCTGGATAGTATCGAGCCTTCAGCACCTGCGCACATAAACTATCAGGCTTAGTAAGCAAGCGCCACGCCTGTCTCGCGAGCAGGGCTTGGTTGAACACCCGGAAGTCCTTAAATCCCAAACCGCCCGAAGATTTATGCGCCAGAATTTTTGGCCATGCCAACCAGTGAGTTTTCCTCTTGCCCTCTGAAGAACCCCACCAAAAATTCCGCACCATTCTGTTCAGATCATCACACACTGACATAGGCAATTTAAAGATTCCCATAATATAAGTTGGAATGGCCTGTGCGACAGCTTTAATCATAGTCTCCTTGCCAGCAAGAGAAAGAGTGTCACCCCAAGCAATGATCCTCTTCATGAGCCGTGACTGCAAATTCTGGAATTTACCTCGCGTAATACGGCCGTCAGGCGTTGGAAGTCCTAGGTACTTCTCTTCAAAAGAGCTCATACCAATATGAAGGACAGACCGAATAGTGTCCTGTATGTCCACGGCACATGATGGGCCAAAGAGAGCGCTGCACTTATCTGGATTAATAAACTGCCCAGTTGCTCGTTCATATATATTTAGAACTTCCTGAACCTTTTTTGCTTGTTCCTCTTCCGCTTTAAAGAACAACAAAGTATCATCTGCAAATAGTAAGTGCGACACACCCGGAGCTCTGCGACAGATTTTCAGCGGTGTGTAATCACCTTTCTCCTCTCCATCTTTCAACAAAGCAGAAAGACCATCAGCCACTAGTAGGAACAAAAAAGGGGAGAGAGGATCACCTTGCCGCAGCCCTCGCGACGGTGCGAACGAATCCAAGAGGGTTCCATTAAATTTAACAGTGTATCTCACCGAGGTGACGCAAGTCATAATCCAGTCCACCCATCGGCGAGCGAAGCCCATCTTTTGCATCATTCGCTCCAAGAAGATCCAGTCCACCCTGTCATATGCTTTGGACATATCCAACTTATAGGCACAAAAGCTTTTGTTAGGGTCTTTTTCATGCTGAATAGAGTGAAAGCACTCAAAAGCTATCAAGGCATTATCGGTGATCATCCGCCCAGGGACAAAGGCACTTTGTTCCGGTGATATGATCTCGTCCAAGTCTATTTACTGCCAATGTCCTTTTTCTCCTTCTGTCTCTCTCTCTCAAAAAGAATGCTCACTCAACTAAAAAAATGCACTCCCTCAAAAAAAAAAGACTAAAAAAGTGCACAGTTGCACACAAAAATTCAAAATTGCAACTTATTCTTCCCTCTTATTTTTTTTCTTGTCCTTGTTTTCCTTTCTTCTTGTTTTTCTTTTTATTCTTCTCAGATTTAATTTGTCCTACTCCTCCTCCTACTCTTCTTCTTTCCTCTTTGCTTCTTGTCCCCGTGCACAAGAGCTGCATGCATGCCCGTACACAACAGAGAAGGGTAAAAGAAAGAGCGCACTAGGATTGCAGTTTGTCTGGGGGAATCTTGAACCTACGCAGAGTACAGGGTGCAGGCGCGAGATTCGCTGAAACTGTAGCGAAAAACTTGTTGCAGTTTTGCGTAGCCGTGGCGCGAGATGCTTGCTTCGACGCTCGTACGAGCGGCAGGATCCCTTTTGGTGTTATGCGTACTGCTGCGGCAGGATGCACTCCAGGCCGTGCAGGAAGGGAAGTTCCACCCTGACAGAGAGAAGGACGTGCTGTCACGCGCCCTCGGAAATCCTGAACACCCTGGACGAACAAGAGGCACATCAGGCTCCGTTCCGTGGAAGCTTGGGTTTCCCGACAGCAGTGACACTTACACAAGCCGAGTGAGAAAGAAGAAAGAGAATGCAGACCGGCTGCAGAAGGTAGAAGAAATAGTAGCGTTGCAGCAGAAGCAAATAGAGGCACTTACCAGCCAGCGAGCTACCGGCCCATCATCTCAGCGGCACGAAGATCCTTCATTCGATACTGCCCACGGAGCTACCCCACCATCTCAGCGAAAAAAGCAGCGTGGCTTCCACGGAGCTCGTTCGGCCTGATATCACGGCTACTCGCTACCCCGTGGATGATATCACGAAGAGGGAACATTGTGATCTACATGCGAAATGCATGAACATAGCCTTGAAGGTGGCGGTCGGCAGACTCCTCACGGTTCAGCTCTATCTCCGCTGCCTCAGCCGTCTCTGCCGCGTCAGCACACTCCGTCGCCTCAGCTGTCTCCGCCGCGTCAGCGGACTCCGCCGGAGGAGGCCCCTCAGCAGAATCCGCCGCGTCAGCTGACTCCGCCTCCTCCGTCGCCTGATCAGCACCGGCGGAAGAGATCCGCCGCCGCTCCGGCGGCTAGTAGTACAACAGCGAAGAAATCCAGAGCAGGTAGCGTCAAGAAGGCTCCTGTCAAGTTACCATACGACATGACTGAGAAGGAAACCAAGGAGACCGTGGCTGCCGACGTGAAACGCCAGCTTGCACCGACCCGTCCAGATCCAACGAAGAAAATAGATCCGGTAAAAGCGAGGCGCTTGTTGGAAAACCTTACAAAACAACCGCCGCCTCCGCTGCTATCAAACTATGACCGCTCTATTGTAAAGTCATATAGAGATCCACATCAGCGGTCGGGAAGTAGCAGTAGTGCAAGGGGGAAAACAATTCCCCAGCTCGGTGAACAGAAAAACCAATCGTGCCCCCGCTCAAGGTGTTTACCGATATCGCTAATGATCCGGGGGTAGCGGCCGCTGATCCTGGTTTCACTCTTGGTGATTACTTAGGCGATGAGGTACAGTTCAAAATGGCTGAGTTAGCCTTTAAATTCGAGCACGGGAAGCCTTTTGTCAGACCTGAGGAGCTCCCGCTTCTACCAACGATGATGCGAAGATTGCATGACTGGTACTTGGAAGCCTCAAAGCAAGGGAGCAACTATATCATTGCGGGAATTAAAGATGAGCATTACTTCAATGGAGACGAGCAGATTTTCATTGAATTTGAAGAATTATTTCAGTTATACAATCAAGACGCCATCGACAAATCTATCATCAGTTGCTATTGTTTGTAAGTATCATTTCTGTAATTAAGTCTCTAGCTCAGCTCGTTCATTGCATGTATAATTATCCTCACTATATATATTATGCAGAAAGAAGATCCTCGAATGCAAAATAGGACAAATCTATGACATTGGGTTCATTAACCCAAATACTATTCATGAAGGTACGGTAAAATGGAACGCCAAGGATATAGAGAAGATCTTGCTAAGGGCGTTAATTAAACAACAAACCAAAAGGGAAATACTATTTCCTTACAACTTCCGGTGAGTGTTATACTGTCTTGTACACATCATTCTGTTTCGCTTACTCGATGTTAAGTGTAATTGATGAGTTATGCTGCGTGCGCAGGTTCCACTTTATTCTGCTAGTCATTCGGGTTGACTCAGGAAGCGTGCTTGTCATAGACTCGCTACGTAAAGACCCTCAGATGTGGGCGGACCTGCGTGATATGCTCGAGAGGTAATTTCAATCATTATCGCACTATATCGGCAACTTTCGTTTATTTCCTGATATCAAGTAATTAATAACTCCTTTGTTTATTTTCTTTACCGGGCAGGGTTTGAAAACGGTTCACCAAGATATTGTGTGTGTGTGGGGGGGGGGGGGGGGGGGGGGGGATGATGCTCTACAACTAATCAGAAAGGCAGTAGCTGATGGTGCAATGTACAGGGTAGTTATATTGGATTAAAAAAGGGCATGTCAGCGCTGGAACTCCTGCCACATTTTGCAATTTTTTCGCGCAAATTTGCAAGTTTGTTTAGAGAGGGAAAGAAATGTGTCAGGATTCTGAAGTACATTTAATGCAACCACTACAGGATTCTTAGGTGAAGCATGTTCGACGGATGGAAAGTAAGTCCACGTGAAGAAGCCGACCATTTTTATCCACGAAGCTCGCTAATTGCAAAGAAAAACTGTAGCAAGGAATAAATGCTTTCTCGCTGGCTCCCTTTTGTCCTTGACATGTTATTTACCTCCATGCAGGCTTACCGGCCATGCAGTCTCTTTACTGAATTCAGACGCTGACCCAGCTGATATGGCCATCAAGAACAACAAAATTGAATCTCTTGAAGTGCCCAAGGTGTACGTCCAATTCTATTTACTGCCAATGTCCTTTTTCTCCCTCTGTCTCTCTCTCAAAAAGAATGCTCACTCAACTAAAAAAATGCACAGTTGCACAAAAAAATTCAAAATTGTAACTTATTCTTCCCTCTTATTTTTGTTCTTGTCCTTGTTTTCCTTTCTTCTTTTCTTCTTGTTTTTCTTTTTATTCTTCTCATATTTAATTTGTCCTACTCTTCTTCTTTTCTCTTTGCTTCTTGTCCCCGTGCACAAGAGCTGCATGCATGCCCGTACACAACAGAGAAGGGTAAAGAAAGAGCGCACTAGGATTGCAGTTTACTGGGGGAATCTTGAACCTACGCAGAGTACAGGGTGCAGGCGCGAGATTCGCTGAAACCTTAACGAAAAACTTGTTGCAGTTTTGCGTAGCCGTGGCGCGAGATGCTTGCTTCGATGCCGCTCGTACCTTTTGGTGTCATGCGTACTGCTGTGCGGCCTGTGTAGCTGTGTTATGCGTACTGCTGCGGCAGAGTATGGTGAACAACCGTTGGATCACTTGAGGAGAATGGAAGTCGGATGGAGGGATGGCGCAGTGCACCGGTGGGCACCGAATAGTTACCGTTCTTGCTAACATATATTCTCAAGTGTTACCTCATATATTGTTTCTCTATGCTATGAGAGGAATTGAAATTTGATTGAATTTTGAATTTGACCAAAATATGGCATCTTGTGAATATTTTTTCTTTCGACGGTGCGTGCTCCATCTGCTTGCTCTGGGGGTAAGGAGGCAATGACGAGCCTAAAGCGGCCAAATCACCATCTTCATCATCTAGGAGCTCCAAATATGGTATCTCGGCGTCAAAGAATTAAGACCATGGGCATTGGAGTTTCAACATGACACCAACGATGGGGAGAGGAAGAGAGGACTGACATGCATCAGAAACGATAAAACGAGTAGGTTGATGGTGTGGCATCTTGACACAGTACAAGCAAGATGTAGTTTCCTTACTTCCTTATACATGTTTGTTTTGACCGGGGCCATACTAGAGTATAGCTGACATGGATTTTATTTATTATGTAGAATGTATAGTAAAATTATGGATTTAATGATTGCTAGCTTTGCAACACTTAGGCTATGTTTGGTAGTAAAGTATTGTAAAAACCAAAGTATCCAAAACTACAGTAATTTATCCAGTGGGTATCAAATACCATGGTTTTGACATAACGAAGTATTTTAGACTATTCACAATACTGAGAACCTGTTTGGAGCAGCGACAAAAAAGAGAACTAGCCAGCTGTTAGCTAGCATACACGTCCGTTTTACCAGCGGGGTTAGCAGCTGCATGCACCAACTAATCAGCCTAAGAACGGCATGTACACGGCGATAGAGCAGCCATTTTTCAAGCTAGCTAGCCGTTGCCATCCGGATGCATAAGAACGGAAGCTAGCACAAAGTCCACTGAACGCCTGCGCTCACGGCTTGCAGGTTGACACTCGGTGGCGTAGCTCGCGACAACTTCACCGCGTCATAGAGCTGCGCCTGAACTGTAACCGCACGGCCAAGCTTGACGCAGCACACTGGATCCTTGAAACACCATTCTTCTCCGTTGCTCAGTTTTAAAAAAAGAGGTCTGGGGTTCTTTTTTTTATACAGAGAAAAAACTACAGTTTGGCTAATACTGTAGTATTAAAATCACTGTTTTGAGAGGCAACCAAACAGCTCATTGTAAATAAAACTGTGGTAATCTCAAAAACTGCAGTATTCACAAAATACTTAAAAAATACTTCGCTATCAAACAGGGCCTTAGTTAGATTAGGGTAGTAGTAGTTTTTTTTCATGGTCAGAGGTGCACTTGGTTGAGTGGCCATGGGGAGAATGAGAGTAGTGTGTGAGGTGTCCAGCGATGGGACATGCTAGGTTTGTACCAACAATGTGCTACAGTAAAATGTGTGCTTAGGGAGAAGTTCAAGAAATAGGGACAAGATCTAGGAAACAAAGTTCACATATATAACCTTATGGACATCTGAATACTATCAAGCAATACAATTTTCCAAGTTCACATTTATAACCAAGATCTAGGAAACAAAGTGTGATTGACGGATACTGTTTGCAGGCAAGAAAAATATCTTTGACATATTATTGTAACAAGTTCAATGACTAACAAAACACGCTAACTCTTTTTGACCTTGTGGATGGCCAATGGAAAAGCACTACAAATAAAACCGCACAACAACACGCGCGACTGCTTCTACTGTTAATTGATCCTAACAGAAAGGAAGAGCATACACGCCTGACAGACTCGATTGCAGAAGCTTAGTATATGGGTGATGGTCCCAACACCGAGCTGTCAGTGTGGAGCGTTTGCCTATTTACAACTATACTATCTACATTCAGTTGGTAATAACCCCTTCATTTCGTCAAAAAGCCAGGGGATGCACCGCGGGCAGGATATTGTGTGTCTGTGGGGGGGGGGGGGGGGGGCATTGGCCCCCTTACCCCCAATGATGCTCTACAACTAATAAGAAAGGCAGTAGCTGATGGTGCAATGTACAGGGTAGTTATATTGGATTAAAAAAGGGCATGTCGGTGTCCTACTCCGTCCGTAGTTAATTATATTGCAAGTTTTCCCAAACAATTTAGTATCCCGTTAAATTAAATTTCTCAATTTTTTCAGTTTACATCTTTTTATCCGGGAAAGCAAGATGGTATTTGAGGATGGAATCCTCACCAAGTAGGCTCACGGTGACAGTCGGCCCAGCTAAAGACCCAGGCCCATAGGCGATAAGGCCCAGCATAACAGTGCCATAGATTGATGTCAGTCAATAGTGGATCAACTAGGCAGATCAAATAGCATATCAAGGGGCACGAAGCCCCACATGAACACCGATTTCTATGTACTCCTCCAACTTCTCCTTGAGTTTCTTGCTTGACTTAGTCTTGCTTGACGACAGTGGAGGTGGAAGAAGCATTGAAAGCCGCATCAACGATGATCGATGGCGTGTCCCGGGTGTTGCCCCGGTCTAATTCGTTCAACGACAATGGCTTCATTTTTGGTGAGCCACCTTGGAGGTCCACAAAGCTGCATATCAGCGATGGAGCCGCGTCGAGCTCAGGTGAGGAAGTGATCCGTCATTTTTTTCTTCGGTGGCTGCTGTGGTGGTGCCGGAGGTAGGTGACTTACGTGACTTGTACTTTGATCTTTATGATATGAATAGGACACGTATTACCATGCAAAAAAAAAGGTTCGTTCATTCCAAGACTTGAAAACCAAGTCGATCAGAAGCGCCACTTGGTCGTCTTTGTGGTTGCCGTTCAGTTCATCGTTCGTTTCAGCTAACGATGACAGAAGCGCCAGTTGGTCGTCTTTGTCGTTGCCGTTCAGTTCATCGTTCGTTTGAGCTAACGATGACAGAATGAGAGGAGAGGTGCTAGTGTTGGTGCATATACGCTGTTGCTGTCCAGGAAGGAAGCAGAGCAGAGCAGGTGGATGCTGGCCGGCTGCCGGACTATTTGCTGGTGAGATGAGCCGTGCTGCTTGTCTTTTCTGCCAGAGACGTACTGCAACCACTAGTAGAAAAAGGGCCTTTAGCCCCGGTTCGTAAGGGTCTTTAGTTCCGGTTGTGCAACCGGGACTAAGGAGTCGGGACTAAAGACCCCTTTTTAGTTCCGGTTGTGTTACGAACCGGGACTAAAGGGGCTTCATGTGGCCGTTCGTGGGCGCTCAGGCAGGAGGACCTTTAGTCCCGGTTCGTAACATCAACCGGGACTAAAGGCCACCACGCGTCAGGCGCTGCAAAGCGCTGGGGTTTAGGGTTTTGGAGGGTTTTAGAGAGGTTTAGGGGTTTCATTTTGTGTTTCCCTTTTATTTTTGTGTTTACCATTTAATTTTTTTTCATTTAGGGTTTTCATTTTTATTTTATGTTTTCCATTCAACTCGACGCTACTACATATAGCAATGAAGGAACCATTACACAACATCGTCATGAATATAGAGAAGTGACCACTTTTTCTGTGCTTGGTTGAACAACAAGTTTTCGTATATATATTCGACGCTACTACATATAGTACACGTTCATGCATATATACAATATAATATCTTTTACGATCCCTAATATCTAATTTCCAAAATTCCCTTCCAATTCCCGATGGTATTCTCCGGTTTTAGATATGACCTCTTCAAGTAAGAATCCCGCCAATTCCTCTTGAATTGCTCGTACGCGATCCTTTGGTAGGAGATCGTCCCGTATCCGTTCGATCTAATTTAAAGAAGGGGGTCAATATATATGAATGAAACTCAACACAATTGATGGTAATAAAATAAAATTGTGAATATTGTTTACGTACTTCAAGTTTTTCTAAAATTCTGCCCTTCTCACAGGTCGTCTGGCGAATGAACTCGCAAACGTAGTATCCACATAAATTATCCCCGTCTCCCTGCCTCAAGCACTTTACGAGAATAGAGTTCAATCAAAATAATAATCAAGCATGATAATGGTATTGAAACTAGAATCAAAGAGATGCGCGGATCTAGTTAGTACTACTTACATTGAGTTGTCGAAATTGCAGCTCCTTTTTCCATTCACCCCTAACCTTCTTGGTGAACCGTTTCCAAACCCTGCCCGGCAAAGAAAATGAATAAAGGAGTTATTAATTACTTGATATCAGGAAATGAACGAAAGTTGTCAATATAGTGCGATAATGATTGAAATTACCTCTGGAGCAGTTCACTCAGGTCCGCCCACATCTTAGGGTCTTTACGTTTCGAGTCCATGACAAGTACTACTCCTGCGTCAACCTGAATGACTAGCAGAATAAAGTGGAACCTGCGCACGCATAACTCATCAATTACACTTAACATCAAGTAAGCGAAACAGAATGTGTACAAGACTGTAATACTCACTTGAAGTTGTAAGGAAATGGTATTTCCCTTCTGATTTGTTGTTCAATTAACGCCCTTAGCAAGTTATCCTTTGTTTCCTTGGCGTTGTGTTGTACCGTATATTCATGTATGTTATTTGGGTTAATGAACCCAATGTCATAGATTTGTCCTGTTTTGCATTCGAGAATCTTCATTCTGCATAATATAGTGAGGATAATTATACATGCAATGAACGAGCTGAGCTAGATACTTAATTACAGAAATAATACTTACAGACAATTGCAACTGACGATAGATTTGTCGATGGCGTCTTGATTGTATAACTGAAATAATTCCTCAAATTCAATGTACATCTCCTCGTCTCCATTGAAGTAATGCTCATCTCTAATTCCCACCATGAGATAGTTGCTCCCTTCCTTTGAGGCTTCCATGTACCACTCATGCAATCTTCACATTTGTGTTGGTAGAAGCCGGACCTCCTCAGGTCTGACAAGAGGCTTCCCGTGCTGGTATCTGTATGCTAAATCAGCCATGGGGAATCCTAACTGCTTGCCTAAGTATTGACCAAGAGTGGCCGCTACCTCCGGATCATAATCGGTATCGGAAAACAATTTGAGTGGGGGGCACGATTGTTTTTTCTGTTCTCCGAGCTGGGAAATTGTTTTCCCCCTTGCACTACTACTTCCCGACCGCTGCCGATGTTCTTTATGTGACTTAATAATAGAGCGGTCATAGTTTGATGGCAGCGAAGGCGGTGGTCGCGTAAGGTTTTCCAGAAACTGCTTCACTTTTGTCGGATCTATTTTCTCCTTTGGCTCGGGCCGTTTCGGTGCAAGCTGGCATTTCACATCAGCATCCACGACCTTCTTGGTTTCCTCATCAGTCAGTTCGTATGGTAACTTGGCAGGAGCCTCCTTGACGCTGTTCCTTGTACCTGCTCTGGATTTCTTATCAGTTGTAGTACTAGCCGCCGGAGCGGCGGTTCTCTTCCGTATATCCACCCGGGGCTAAGGCAGCGGAGGCAGCGGCGGAGGCGGCGGAGTGTGCTGACGCGGCGGAGACGGCTGAGGCGGCGGAGGCGGCGGAGTCTGCTGAGGCGGCGGAGACGGCTGAGGCGGCGGAGATAGAGCTGGATTGCTACTCTGAGGAGTCGATAGCCTTGGCGTCCAATGTGGAAGCACGATTTGTTCCTTTTTCCATAGAATGGTACTTTTTCTGGCATCTTCCAGTTCAGTCTCCCCTTCACCTGTAGGGAAGTCAAGCTCTAGCTACTCAAATCCCTTGATAACTTCATCCACCCCGACAACAGCAAAGCCATCTGGAATCGGAGAGTAATGGTAAGTTCCATTACGTACAGGAGGTAAGGCAAAGCCGACCGCCACCTTCACGGATATGTTCATGTATTTCACATGTAGCTCACAATTTTCCCTCTGCGTGATATCATCCACTGGGTAGCGAGGAGCCGTGATATCATCTATGGGCCGAACGAGCTCCGTGGAAACCACGCTGCTTTTCCGCTGAGATGATGGGCCGGCAGTATCGAATGCAGGATCTTCGTGCCGCTGAGATGGGCCGGTAGCTTGCTGGCTGGTAAGTGCCTCTATTTGCTTCTCCTGCCATTCTAATTTTTCTTCTATCTTCTTCAGCCGGTCTGCATCATGTTTCTTTTTTCTCCCTCGGCTTCTATAAGTGTCACTGCAGTCGGGAAACCCAACCTTCCACGGAACGGAGCCTGATGTGCCTCGTGTTTGTCCACTGTGTTCAGCATTCCCAAGGGCGCGTGTCAGCTCATCGTTCTCTCTGTCGGGATTGAACTTCCCGTCCTGCACGTCCTTCATTGCAGCTTGAAGGGCTTTGAGGGGTGTTGTAAGTTGATCTTTTGTATAAATACACTTTCCTGTTTTTGGGTCCAACTTTCCCCCATGACCGTAGAACCAAGCCTTTGCCCGTTCGGTCCACTCCAATGTCTCTGGATCGATCCCTTTATCAATCAGGTCGTTCTCAGTTTTCTCCCACTTAGGCCTGGCAACCTTGTAGCCACCTGACCCCATAACATGGTGATATTCCTTCTTTGCAGCATTTTGCTTATTTATTTTTGACATTTTCTTAGCTTCATCCGATGTCTTGTACTTCACAAATGCGGGCCAGTGATCTTTTATCTTCTCATTTGCTCCGGTGAATGTTGGAGTGTTGTTTTTCAGGACATAGTCTTGGTGCAATCTTTTCTTCCAGTTGCAGAATTGTGCGGCCATCTTCTTAAGAGTCCACGCCTTGACTTTTTGCTCTATAACTTTGTTATTTGGATCCACCTCTGGCGGTAGGGTGAAATTTGTCATGAGCGTATTCCAAAGCATTTCTTTGGATCTATCGTCGATATAAGTAACTCCATCCACCTTTGGCTTATTCCATTCTTGAATGCTGATCAGGATGCTGTCCCTAACAATAACTCCGCACTGACCTATAAATCGGTTTGCATTCTGTGCGGGACGAATCGGTTTGCCATCTGCATCGACTTCTTCGATCTTGAACCTTTCATTATCGCCCAACCTTTTTTTCGGGCCTCGTTTCTTTATAGAAGATTGGCTCGATCCGGAGAGCTAAAAGAAGAAAGAAGCGTTAATATATGTATATACAAATCAAATAATGCATCTAGTCAGCAGAGGCTTAATTAATATACCTTGCCGGACTTTGTAATAACTAAGGTTCCAACACCGGAGCCGTCATCTTCTCCCTCCATTCCCTCACCGGAGCTGTCATCTTCTCCCTAAATTCCCTCACCGGAGTCGTTCAGAAACTATGAGGTGATATCATCTCCGTCGTGGATTTTTTCGCCCAACATGTCTTCTTGTTCTTCGTCTCTGCCGTGTTACATAGTTTCTGCAAAGACTTGCAAGTTATTTCAATGCTATAAGCAAATTATTAAAACAAATTCACATTTCCTCGTGGACTCTTCACCGGCGATCGTCGGGGACTCCTCACCGGTGATCGTCGGGGACTCCTCCGGCGATCGTCGGGGACTCCTCACCGGCGATCGTCCGGGACTCCTCCGGCGATCGTCCGGGCCTCCTCACCGGTGATCGTCGGGGACTCCTCCGGCGATCGTCGGGGACTCCTCCGGCGATCGTCGGGGACTCCTCACCGGCGATCGTCAGGGACTCCTCACCGACGATCGTCGGGGACTCCTCCGGAGATCGTCGGGGACTCCTCACCGGCGATGGTCGGGGACTCATCACCGGCGATCGTCGGGGACTCCTCCGGCGATCGTCGGAGACTCCTCACCGGCGATCGTCGGGACCTCCTCATCGGCGATCGTCGGGGACTCCTCCGGCGATCGTCGGGGACTCCTCACCGGCGATCGTCGGGGACTCCTCCGGCGATCGTCGGGGACTCCTCACCGGCGATCGTCGGGGACTCCTCCGGCAATCATCGGGGCCTCCTCACCGGCGATCGTCAGATACTCCTCCCCGGCGATCGTCGGGGACTCCTCCCCGGCGATCGTCGGGGACTCCTCACCGGCGATCGTCGGGGACTCCTCCGGCGATCGTCGGGGCCTCCTCACCGGCGATTCATACACATTGTACATTTTTGTATACATCTAAATTAAACATTTTATACACATCCAATTTTATTCATACACATTTTATACACATTTTGTACATGCTTGCAGAAGGAAAGGGGCCAAAGCTCACCGCGGGGAGGGGGCTCGGTCGTCGGGGAGGGGGGCCGGGCGTGGAGGAGCGCCGGCGTCGGGGATGGGCTCGTCGGGGCGGGGGGAGGACTTGGGGCGCCGGCGCGGGCTCGGAGGAGGTACGGGCGACGGCGCGCGCGTGGAGGAGCGCCGGCGTGGTGGAGCGGCGCGGGCTCGGGCGGCGCGCGTGGAGGAGAGCGGCGCCGACAGGGGCGCGCAGGGGCACGACGTCGAGGCGGGTGCGCGCACGTGGAGGAGCGGCGGCGGGAGCGGACGCGTCGACGGCGCGGTCGGGCAGCCTGACGGCGTCGCGAGAGGCAAATGAAGGAAGATTGGGGGAGGGAGAAGGGGGCCTTAAATACCGCGAGCCCTTTAGTCCCGGTTGCGTCCACCAACCGGGACGAAAGGGTCTTTAGTCCCGGTTTGTGGCTCCAACCGGGACTAAAGGTAGGCCTTTAGTCCCGGTTGGAGCCACCAACCGGGACTAAAGCTATTTTTGGCCGCAGCCGAAAGGGCGCGAAATGCTAGGCCTTTAGCCCCGGTTGGATCCACCAACCGGGACTAACCTAATTTATAAAATTATTTTAGTTTTGTTTTAAACAGATTAAAAAGCAGTAGCATACATGCCTAGTTTTGATTTAATTATTTTTGCTATTAAAGTTTTTAACAAAAAGTACTTTATGAAAATTTTAGTTGGATAAATTTTACTTTCTATTAACTTTACTTTAGATCAGAAACAATTTGTATTATTAGTTGAATTTTTTATATTTAATTCTAAGTTAATATTATTTTGATCAAAACTAGAGTTTTATAAAAGCTTTTTAGTTGATTCTTTTTGCTATTGAAGAATATTATAAAATACTTTTTGTTAACCTAATAATGTTATATTTTCTTTTCTGTTAAGTTATTAGTTTAGTATTTTTCTTTGCTGCTAAGTTTTATTTAGGAAAAAAACTATTTTTGTTATTTGTAGTTAAGTCGTACAGTTCCCTTAGGAGTTTTTATTTGGATTTCCTTGAAGTTTTGTTTTGCTTTCTATTTGGTTTTTCAATATGTTTATAAAATTATTTTAGTTTTTGTCAATATGTTTTTGAAAATATGACACAAGGCGATCAATGCTGTCAAAATCTTTCTTCCGGAATCTAAAGCCCTTTGGGTATAACCCAACATACTCATGATGTGGGTTTGTACTCCTGATGTATGATAATATAAAGGTGACTGGATGTTCATGAGATATGCCAAAACAATAGACTATTCTCATAGGATTCTCTGATTTCTCAGCCCTCAACATATCATCAACTTCCCCTTTTAACCCTTTCCTGAATTTGCGATAAGAGAGCATGCTATTCAGGTGGCCTACCAATGGATCCACATATCTGTCTATTACCTACATATTTGTACAAGGAAAGAAACATACATTTACCAAAAATTAAAACAGATGCCAATCTTGCCAGTTAATACATCGCCTTCATGTAAGTGCACTGATTCTAAATCAAAGCCATCATCAGAATAGTTGTGGAGCATAACTATGGCTTTCAACCCAGAATCAAAGGTGCAAATTATTCGGTTATCTTGTATATGCCGAACAATTACTTGAACAATCCTACCATCTGATATGTTGTCCTCGGTTTCACCAGAAAGCAACTAGAACTCCTCTCATCTGGACTTGACTCGGCATAAGGGGTCCTCCGATCAGAGAAACCACACAGTAGGGGTGGAATCTTGCAAAACTTGGGAGTGAAATCACTACAACTGGTGAGGGTGTATGGCCTATGCCTGTCAACCTCAAGCGGCTTATCTGGAATGCTCAGAAGACATTCATATTTTGTTTGGACATAATTGCATTGATTAACTCCTCTGTATAATTAAAATACTAAAAGGACAGGAATAATTGAAAATTCATAACTTAATAAATAATTATTCAAAAATCATGTTGCAAATGCCAAAATGCCCTAACTCTTACAAAGATTCCCTCCGGTTTGTCCGAAGTGGGACTTTCCATCTATAAGTCCGGAAACTCGCTAGAGAGAAAGTGATGACGGTGAAGCCGGTCACATCCCAGAGTGGGATCTTGGGGTATAAAACTTTTTCTTCGCGTGTGTCCCTTGCTTATGATCGCGCCGTAACCATGGAGAATCTTCATCATTTAACAGGATGCTTGGGTTAGTCTTCACTATGAAGGGAGGAATTTCATCAAACTTTTCATTATCTTCTGACATGTCTGTCTTGTTCTCCACTCCCACGATGTTTATTTTCCCTGAAAGAACTATGTGGTGCTTTGGCTCATCGTATGATGTAGTCGCTTCCTTATCTTTTCTTTTTCTCGGTTTGGTAGACATGTCCGTTACATAGAAAACCTGCGCCACATCATTGGCTACTACGAATGGTTTGTCTGTGTACCCAAGATTGTTGAGATCCACTGTTGTCATTCCGTAGTGCAGGTCTACCTTTACCCCGCCTCCTGTCAGATTGACCCATTTGCACCGAAACAAAGAGACCTTAAACTCACGTCCATAGTCAAGTTCCCATATCTCCTCTATTTAACCATAATATGTGTCCTTTTCCCTATTGGTGTTTGTAGCGTCAAAGCGGACACCACTGTTTTGGTTGGTGCTCTTTTTATCTTGGGCGATCGTGTGAAATGTATTCCCATTTATCTCGTACCCTTGGAAAGTCAATACAGTCGAAGATGGTGTCCTGGCCAACAAGTACAGCTGATCTCCAACAGTGGTGTTATTCGTGAGATGTGTTTGCAACCAACCGCCGAAAGTCGCCATGTGTGCACGTGTAATCCAGTCGTTAGACTGCCCCGGTTGTTGGGAGCGTACAATATTCTTGTGTTCATTGATATACGGAGCCACCAAGGTAGAATTTTGTAGAACTGTATAGTTTGATTGAGTGAAAGAATGCCGGTCCCTACATATTATTGCTTTCAGTCCTAGCGTGCCTTTTCCACTCAGTCTCACCTCATGCCGCGATTGAGGAACACCAATCGGCTTAAGGTCAGGAATAAAGTCAACACAAAACCCAATAACCTCCTCTGTTCCATAGCCCTTGGAGATGCTTCCTTCTGGCCTAGCACGGTTATGAACATATTTCTTTAAGACTCCCATGAACCTCTCAAAGGGGAACATATTGTGTGGAAATACAGGACCCAGAATGGCAATCTCTTCGACTAGGTGAACTAGGACGTGCGTCATAATATTGAAGAAGGATGGTGGGAACACCAACTCGAAACTGACAAGACATTGGACCAAATCATTCTGTAACCTTGGTAGGATTTCTGGATCGATTACCTTCTGAGAAATTGCATTGAGGAATGCACATAGCTTCACAATGGCTAATCGAACATTTTCCGGTAGAAGCCCCCTCAATGCAACCGGAAGCAATTGCGTCATAATCACGTGGTAGTCATGAGACTTTAGGTTTTGGAATTTTTTTCTCTGCCATATTTAGTATTCCCTTTATATTCGACGAGAAGCGAGGCTGGACCTTGATACTGCTCAGGCATTCAAAAAAGATTTCCTTCTCTCCTTTGGTAAGAGCTTAGCTGGCAGGACCTTGATACTGCTTTGGATGCATGCCGTCTTTTTCGTTCATACGTTGCTGGTCCTCCCGTGCCTCCGGTGTATCTTTTGTCTTCCCTTACACGCCCAAGAAGCCTAGCAGGTTCACGCAAAGATTCTTTGTCACGTGCATCACGTCGATTGCAAAGCAGACCTCTAGGACTTTCCAATAGGGTAGGTCCCAAAATATAGATTTCTTCTTCCACATGGGTGCGTGTCCGTTAGCGTCATTCAGAACAGATTGTCCGCCAGGACCCTTTCCAAAGATTACTTTTAAATCCTTGACCATATCAAATATATCATCACCGGTACGGTGGACAGGCTTCTTCCGGTGATCTGCCTCACCTTTGAAATGCTTGCCTTTCTTTCTTAAGGGATGCCTGATCGGAAGAAATCGACGATGTCCCAGGTACACATTCTTCTTACATTTATCCAAATATATACTTTTAGTCTCATCTAAACAGTGCGTGCATGCATTGTATCCCTTGTTTGTCTGTCCTGAAAGGTTACTAAGAGCAGGCCAATCATTCATGGTTACAAACAGCAACGCTCGTAGGGCAAATTCCTCCTGTTTGTGCTCATCCCACACACGTACACCTTTTATATCCTACAACAGTAAAAGTTCTTCAACTAATGGCCTTAGGTACACATCAATGTCGTTACCGGGTTGCTTAGGGCCTTGGATGAGCACTGGCATCATAATGAACTTCCGCTTCATGCACAACCAAGGAGGAAGGTTATAGATACATAGAGTCACAGGCCAGGTGCTATGACTGCTGCTCTGCTCCCCAAAAGGATTCATGCCATCTGTACTTATACCAAACCATAAGTTCCTTGCGTCATCTGCAAACTCCGGCCACTTTCTCTTGATTTTTCTCCACTGCAACCCATCAGCGGGTACTCTCAACATCCCGTCTTTCTTACGGTTTTCTTTGTGCCATCGCAACAACTTGGCATGCTCTTTGTTTCTGAATAGACGTTTCAACCGTGGTATTATAGGAGCATACCACATCACCTTGGCAGGAACCCTCTTCATGGGGCGCTCGCCCTCAACATCACCAGGGTCATCTCGTCTGATCTTATACCACAATGCACCGCATACCGGGCCTGCATTCAAATTCTCGTACTCCTCATCGCGGTAGAGGATGCAGTCATTAGGGCATGCATGTATCTTCTGCACCTCTAATCCTAGAGGGAAGAGAACCTTCTTTGCTTCGTACGTACTGTCAGGCAATTCGTTATCCTTTGGAAGCTTCTTCTTCATCATTTTCAGTAACTTCTCAAATCCCTTGTCAGATATACCATTCTCTGCCTTCCATTGCAGCAATTCCAGTGTGGTACCGAGCTTTGTGTCGGCATCTTCGCAATTTGGGTACAACAATTTTTTGTGATCCTCTAACATGCGCTCGAACTTCAACTTCTCCTTTTCACTTTCGCATTCTCTCTGTGCATCAACAATGGCCCGGCGAAGATCATCAGTGGGCACATCTGGTGCCTCTTGATCTTCAGCTTCCCCCGTTGCAGTATCACCGTATTCAGGGAACATAGGATAGTTGTCATCATCCTCTTCTTCTTCATTGTCTTCCATCATAACCCCTCTTTCTCCATGCTTGGTCCAACAATTATAGCTGGGCATGAAACCGGACTTAAGCAGGTGGGTGTGAAGGATTTTCGAGGAAGAGTAATCCTTATCATTCCGACAGACAACACATGGACAACACATAAAACCATTCAGACTGTTTGCCTGAGCCACACTGATAAAATTATGCAGGCCCGTAAAGTACTCGGCAGTGCGTCGGTCACCGTACATCCATTGCCAGTTCATCTGCATTATATAATTAAGTATATCAAAAACCATTATAGAACATCATGAATAGAGAAATGACCAAATTAATACAAGTTCATCACATTAAAACCAAAGTACAGTAGTGATCAAATGTTATTACTGCAAAAATAAATACATAAAGTTCATACATAGTTCTCATAAATGCAACAACAAATATGAGATACGTACATTGAAACTAACATACAACTATGTAAAACATTTAAATGCGACAACAAATGCGATCAAAATTACAACTAAGGTAACAATTGATCCAACAGCATAATGATACCAAGCCTCTTTATCAATGGCATATTTTTTAATCTTTCTAATCTTCAAGCGCATTGCATCCATCTGGATCTTGTGTAGATCGACGACATCGGCAACATGCAACTCCAATTTCATCTTCTCTTCTTCAATTCTTTTTAATTTTTCTTTCAAATAATTATTTTCTTTTTCAACTAAATTTAATCGCTCGACAAGAGGGTCAGTTGGAATTTCCGGTTCACATAACTCCTAGATAAAAATATCTATGTCAAGTTGGTCGGCATAATTGTCATAAACACTAAATGAAACAAATAGTTATAAAATATAATATACCACATCCGAATCTTAGACCGGGCGAGAGCTGACGGGGGCGGATATCAAAACCATGGCACGATATAATAAAAAACAATGATACAAGTAAGAAAATTATACAAGTAACTATCTAAATCATACAAGTAAGATTTTTTTTTTTAAAAAGATAAGAACAAGAGGCTCACCACGGTGGTGCCGGCGACGAGATCGGCGCGGGCGATCGACGGTGGTGAGGACAGGGACGGGGACGGGACGGCACCCTACACATGTGCAAATTAAGAAGTTAATTTGAGCTCAAATTGTGCATCTAAATCAAATAAATTCCCACATACACTCCTCCACTAAAACCCACAAATCACTCTACTTCTAGAGGATGAAATGAGAGATGAAAGGATGAAGTTGCTAACCTTTTAGAACACTTGGATAGTTGGTGCACCGCCAAATCTAGACAAATCTTGGGAAAAATGGAGCTTGGAGGTCGAGCTTGGAGGAAGAACAGAGGAGAAGAAAGGAGAAAGCTTAAGTGTGGCTCGGGCACCTCATATCATGTTTGTTTTGTGTGAACTCATGTGGCATCAAGCTCTCAGGCATTTCATCGCACTACTAGGGAAAACCTTATAGGCAGGACAATATCAGTAGCGCTAGAATGCAATAGGCGCTGCTGCTAATTACCAGTAGCGCTGCATTTAGGAAGCGCTACAAGTAAAGACTTAGCCGTAGCGCTGGAAACAAAAAGAGCGCTACTGCTAAGCGGGACCAGACGAGCCCACCGACAGTATTGGTAGTAGCAGCGCTGTCGATAATAAAGCGCTGCTACTAATACTTTAGTAGTAGCGCTTTATTTGGTGGACCCGCTACTGATAATCGGGCCCACTTAATAGTAGCGTTCTTTTTGGAAAGCGCTACTGCTAACGGTCATAGCAGTAGCGCTTGCTGGAAAACAGCGCTACTGCTATGCGTGGCTGGTGCCACCTTTTCACCCCCCTCCCCTCCTTCCCATTGCCCTCTCTCCCCCTCCTTTCCCCTATCCCCTCACCATTGTTGCCCTTCTTCTCTCTTCCTCCTACCTCTTTTCTCTCCCAATTAATGCCCCCCTCCACCATAACTCTCCTCCATAAATGGCCTTCTTATCTCTAGCTAGCTCCATGCATAATTAAATGTCCCCCTATCTCATTTGTTTGGCTCTCCCTCCATTCCATTAGATATAGATCTAGCTAGCTCATCTCTCTCCCTCTCCATTAGTTACCTAGAGTCATCTCTCCTCCCCAACAACTTGATCTAGCTAGCTATTGATATGTCCCCAACAACTAGATCTAGCTAGATCTAGCTTGATATATAGGTGAGTAAAAAGTTGTTCATTTAAAGAATGAGAATATGTGTGTGTGAATGGGAATATGTGTGTTTGGGATATGGAGAGATTTGTGCGAGTGGCATGCCCCCGAGTTGCTTATGTTTTGCCGAAATGTCGATTTATTTCCGTTTCGGTGAATTTCGAGCAAACTCGATATGTCCTATTTTTAGGCAAGGTCATGCCAAATTTTTATATGACTTTGATGCATGCATGCATTTTGTTTATAACCCTTTTGCTTGTTATAATGTGCATGCAGTCGGTCATGAAGGTGAGTGGATGGAAGGTGGAGCGATACATGCAATCCGCGGTAATGGACATGCATGCAAATAATCGGACTAGGATTAGATGTCCGTGTACAAGATGCAAAGAAGGAGTCCTTTTGGACCCTTATGATCGTGGCAGGTTGAAGGCGCACCTGTTGATGAATGGTTTCATGGATGGCTATACTCGGTGGATAAGTGAAGATGATGATGATGGGGACGTCCACATGGCAGGGAATAACGACATGGGGCTAGACGAAGAGATGACCGATCGACACGAAGACGATGGCGTCGGACATGGCGGCGGGGAAGACTTAAATGACGGTGGCGGAGAAGATTCCGAACATGGCGGCGGAGAAGATTCCGGACACGGCGAAGCAGAGGCGGCGGTCACGCCGCAGTCTTCGACGCGACTAAGTGCAGTCGTGCAGGACCCTCATGTTCGAGACCTCCTTCGCAAGAGTACGACTAGCGACAGAGCTGCTTCTAGAGAGGAGGCCAAGCTGGCGCAACTTGAAGTAGACTCGAAGACTCCATTGTATGACGGTTGCGATCCCGAGGTGACCCGCTTGAGTTTCACGCTCGAACTTCTAAAGACGAAGGCCAAAAACAAATGGACAGACAAAAGCCTCGATGAGCATTTGAAGTATCTACATAATAAAGTTCTTCCCGCGGGGTACCTGTGTCCTACTAGTGTCGATGAGGCCAAGAAAATTGTTTGCCCTTTTGATTTGCCGCACATTAGGTACCATGCATGCATCAACGATTGCATCATTTATCGGGGGGAGCACGCGGAAAAAAACAGCTGTCCAGTGTGCAATGCTTCTCGATACAAGAAGGCAGGAAAGAAAGCTCCTCAGGAAGTTGTATGGTACTTTCCGATCACTCCCCGTCTGCAGCGGTATTTCGTAGATCCTAAGGAAGCAAAGCTCATGCGCTGGCACGCGGAGAGGAAGAAGCCCGACGATGGAGATGCTCCGAAGCTGAGACACCTCGTAGATGGTAGCCAGTGGAGAGCATTCAACACCGTATATGGATTTGCTGCAGAAGATCCAAGGAACATCGTGCTTGTTGCGAGTACGGATGGCATGAATCCGTTTGGAAACCAAAGTACCAACCACAGCACATGGCCCATCTTTGTATGGATGTACAACCTCCCCCCATGGAAGTGCATGAAGACAAAGTACATACACATGAGCATGCTGATTCAAGGGCCGAAACAACCGGGAAATAATATTAACCTGTATATGGGGCTTCTGAAAGAGGAGCTAGACACGTTATGGAAAACACCGGCATGGACATGGGACGCCAGCAAAGGAGAGTATTTCTATATGAGAGCCGCGCTGATGACGACGGTGCACGACTATCTCGGTTACGGGTACACCTCAGGCCAGGTGTGCCACGGATACTGCGGATGCACGAGGTGCATGGATGATACAACGTCTCAGCAGCTTACGTCGACGAAAGATGGCGGGTCCGGGAAAATCGTGTACATGGGGCATCGTAGATGGCTCGAGAAGGATGACCTGTGGAGAAAGCGTGGAGATCTATTCAATGGGTTGACTGAGCATCGAGGACCTCCACGTAAGAGAAGCGGCACCGAAATCAACGAGCTGTTGAATAACTGGGGGCAGTGCCCCGCGCCGGGAACGATGAAAAAGGCACCGGAGCCGCTACTGAAGGTATGGAAAATGAGGTCTGTTTTCTGGGACTTGGAGTACTGGCCCAATCACGACACGCCTCATTGCCTTGATCAAATGCATATCACAAACAATGTCCTCGAGAGTTTGCTTGGCACACTGATGAACATGCCGGAGAAGACCAAGGACGGGCCGAAGGCAAGGAAAGACTTGGAAGATTTGAAGATCAGGAAAGATCTCCACCGTAAAAAGTCGACGGAGGAGACGGAGACGGAGACGCAGGAGAGGGAAAGGGGCAGAAAAGTAAACAAGAAGGAGGAGAATTATTGCCCCCCTTCTTGCTTCACCTTAAGTGCGAAGGAGATCGATCAATTCATCAAGTGCCTTATGGGAATCAAAGTCAGTTCCGGTTACTGTGGGAAGATAAGCAGATTTCTAGACCCCAAGAAGAAAAGGTTCAGCGGGATGAAGTCTCATGACTGTCACGTGATGATGACGCAGATACTCCCAGTTGCCATTAGAGGGATAATGGACAAGCACGTCCGTGACACGCTTACTGGTCTCTGCAACTTCTTCGACGTTATCTCTCGAAAGTCCATAAGTGTGAAGCAGCTCCGAAGGCTACAGGAAGAGATCGTTGTCATACTATGTGAGCTTGAGATGTACTTCCCGCCCGCGTTCTTTGACGTCATGGTGCATCTGTGTGTCCACATCGTGGACGACATCATCGACCTCGGGCCGACATTCCTTCACAGCATGATGTCGTTCGAGAGGATGAATGGGGTCATCAAAGGATTCGTTCGTAACATGTCCTGTCCCGATGGGAGCATCGTCCAGGGGTATCTGACGCATGAGTGCATCTCCTTTTGCGAGAATTATATAGGCGTCGGAGACCCTGTTGTTGGTTTGCCCGCCAACAAGCACGATGGGAGGCTAGAAGGAGAAGGTCACAACAACGGCCGGAGGGAATTGCACGTGGACTACTCGGATCGACGGAATGACTTTGACAGGGCTAACTTACTAGTGCTACAACACCTAGATGTGGTAGATGATTATGTGGCACGGCACAAAGAAACCATCGCAAATAAGTACCCTGATAAGGGGATGCTCAAGACGGACGACGAAGTTACTGTAGAGCACAACGCCACTTTCTTGCATTGGTTCAAAGAGCAAGTTCTTGAAAATCCCCCAGAATAGGACAGTTCGGACTGATTGCTCATACACGCCTTAGCACATGGCCCCGCACCCAAACTCGCGAGCTATCAGTCATACGATATCAACGGGTACACGTTCTACACGGAGGCCAAAGACATCGACAGTGATTACCAGAACTCTGGGGTGACGATTGAATGCGTGACCGACGCTAACGGCACAAGTGAAAGATTCTACGGAAGGGTCGAAGAGATCTGGGAGCTTGACTATACTGGATTGCACGATGCGACGATGTTCCGTGTCAGATGGGCTAAGGACGTCGTAAGAGAAAACAAGTATTTCACTACCATGTCTATACCACCCGCTGACGCGAAGAGCACAACCGTGAGCGTTAACGTCATCGCCAAAACTGAGCCATGGGTACACGCTAAGCACATGACACAATGCTTCTTCATAACCGACCCGACCAATCCCAGCTGTGTTGTCGTGAGGAGAGGCAAAAGGAGCATCGTCGGAATGGATGGAGTCGCCAACGAGGAAGACTACGACCAATACGGCAACCCGATGAGGGAAGATGACGATGACAATGAAGCATACGTGAAAAGAAGAATCAATACTACATTACATAAGAAAGATCGTACTCCATGGTTCCGAAAAAGTCACAAGGAGGGGCTCAATTATTCGGCAACGAACAAGAAAGGGAAGAAGCTCAATGTGAAACGTCGTCGATGCAGCTGAGAAACCATCATTTATATATATGTATCTATTTTGTGTACGCACTTAAGTAACCGTTATTGGTCAACTGATATATATCTGTTACCACCACATGCATGGTTCCGGTGATATTCACAAAGTGTGGGAGGGAGACGTCGTCGTCGGGAGAAAAACAAAAAAAAACAAATACAAAAGGGAGAAAGCAATACAAAAGAAAAAGAAAAGTAAACAGAAAAGAAATGGAAAATAATAAAAGAAAAAGAAAAGTAAACATAAAATAAAAGAAAACAAAAAACAAAAGGAAAATAATAAAAACTGAAACAGTTAGCAGTAGCGCTGGATCCTAACCAGCGCTATAGCTAATATAGCTATAGCGCTGGATACTAACCAGCGCTACTACTATGTTGAGCTAACCGCCACCGCGCGGGATCAAATTTTGGCAAGTCCCAATTTCCCCCCCCCCCACTCTCCCACCTCTCCCCCTCCTCTCTGCTGTCGCGCGCCGCCATCGCCCCTGCCCGCCGTCGTCGCCCCTCGACGCCGGCCGGCCCGAGCCCCTGACCGCCCTCGGCCTCGACGCCGGCCCGAGCCCCTGCCCGCCCTCAACCTCACCGCCGCCGCCGCCCTCGACCTCGCCGCCGCCGCCCTCTCCCCTGCCCGCCCTCGACCTCGCCGCCGCCGCCCTCTCCCCTGCCCGCCCTCGACCTCGACGCCGGCCCGAGCCCCTGCCCGCCCTCGACCTCACCGCCGCTGCCGCCCTCGCCGCCGACCGCCCGAACCCGTAAGCCTCTCCCTCTCCTCTCCCCTGCCCTCCTCTCTCTCTCTCTGTGATGAACCCTAGCTAGCTACTGTTAGTAAAATTAGGACATATGAACCCTAGCTACTGTTAGTAAAATTAGGACAGATGAACCCTAGCTACTGTTAGTATATAAATTAGCTATAAATAAAAAACAGTAGCTCCCTTCCTAGACATTTTTAGCTATAAATAAAGAATAGTAGCAAATGTTTAGTGAGGTTATATGATTTTGCAAAGGTTTTTGGTTTTTGAAAAGACCACTATTTTGCAATGTTTAGTGAGGTTATATGTCATTGATGTTATATGATTTTGCAATGTTGGTTGAATGTCGAAGAATATCCGAGTGGCCTATGTTTTGCCGAAATGTTGATTCATTTCCGTTCCGGCAAATTTCAGGCGCTCCCTATGTCCACTTTTTAGCAAAGGTCATGCCGAAAATTTCCGTGATTTTCGGCATGACTTGTGCTAGAAACTAGGACATATGGAGTGCCCGGGATTTGCCAGAAGGGGAATGAATCAACATTCCGACCAAATATAGGCCCCTTTTTTCTCTTCATTATATCTTTTATTTACAACTGTTGAATAGGAAACATGTCTAGCCACACCTCAGCCGGGGGTTCTGCTCGCCTCGAAGAAGACCCCATCGAGGCAGCAAATCACTATTTCGATTACCTGGACCAACACCAGATGGGGGTGCATGGTGGCGGCAGTGGCACCAATGACCCCGACGCCCACGCCGACACCGGCACCAGCACTGGCACAGGCACCGACACCACCCCCGAGACCGGCAACGATGCTGCCGTAGCCGGTAAAGCACCGAAGCAGAAGAGGGCACGAAGACCAAACGAGCTCGGCATCGGACAAATTGTGGTCACGGAGATGCACCCCAAGAAATTAGAGCCAACGGCGCCGGATGAAGCGCGCTCGTGCTGGGGCAATCAAGTAGGATGCATCCTCAGGGAAACCGCAAACATCAACGACGAGAAGTTGAAGAAGATACCACATATGGAGCACATGCTCCTAAAGAAGTTGCACAATAGGTTCTTGTTCCCCGGCCGCACAGAAAGCAAAGATCCGTGGGACGATGAAGCCATGACAAAGATAAACAACAAGGCGATGGTGACGTTCACCAACGACTTGTCCGCCTAGAAAGTTCGGGTGAAAAAAGCGATTGATAAGAATGAACCGTGGTCCAAGATTCATGCTGACAATCCGTCACTTACGGAAGAGGACTTTGAAAAATTCAAGGAGACTTGCGCTAAGGATGAAACCAAGAAAATGTCAGAGAAAATGAAGGCACTCCAGGCCAGGAACACGCCTCCCCACCGCCTCGGAAGCCGTGGTTACGAGGGGAAGAGGCACGTATGGGCCAAGGAGGACGCCGAATGTGAACTTCACGGAATCCCAGACCCCCTGGCGGAGTTCACCGACCCGCTGGAGCGTGACTGGATCAGGGCCCAGTACAAGTGGGACCGCGTCAAGAAGACCTTTTACACGGACCCGAACACGAGGGAGTTCATGAGACTTCTGGTAATTGTTATATTACCACATTATCATATTAGCTTCCAATCAATTCGACTACAAGTTTTGTCACATTATTAGTAAACCATCGACGTTCCTTTTGCAGAAAGAGCAGCACCAAAAGGCAGCCGAAAGCGACGAGTCGTCACAGTCGTCGGCGAGGCCCAAGTGGGACACCCATTTCAACCGGTCCCTGAACATACTGAAAAAGGTCCCGGAGGCCACACCGCCGTCCTATGAATGTGTGCACGGCGTCGGAGATGGCGCCTCGTGGAAGACGTGCTACCACGAGGAGCTAGAGGAAAGAAGGAAGAGAAAGTTGCTTACTCAACAGACCATCGACCAGAAGGTCGCGCTTGCGTTCAATAAGTCCAAAGCTGAGTTGGACTAGACCATCGACGAGAAGGTCGATGCAAGGGTCAGTGCAGCGGTTGCTTCCGGCATTTCCAGCTTGCTTCCGTCATTTTTTGAATGGGCGAAGAACAATCCAGATAAAGGGCCAGCGGACTTTCCGATTCCCAGCTACGTCGGGAGCAATTCGGCGAACATCGCACCACTAGCACCTGCTCATGCCACCGCACATGCTCCCGCTCCTGTTCATAGCAGCCCGTCCTCCGTCTCTGGCCAACTCGGCGGGCCTTCGTCTATGGCCGAGCTCGACGCCCTCACGGTAATTACGCGTCATACCCTTTTCACCAGCATGTCTATATAGTCTTCCGTTTCAATTGCCTTTCGGATGTTTGACGTCGCAGACATGTCTTCGTAGGCCAACGATACCCCGTGCACCCTACTGTACGACATCAAGGGCCAGAAGGTGGCCGTGGGAAAGGCAACGATCGTGAAGCCGAAGGACCGCATGTTCCACAACCGAGAGATGCCCGATGGCGTCTTCAAGGTTAACGTCGCCAGTGTCTTAGCGGGCTTCGAGGATTTGACTCCTCCGGTACCAGTCGATGACGAGGAGACCCCTCAACGGATTGGCGCATGCAAGAGCTGGTTCTTGCCTTGGCCGAAGACTCTTCTTCGTGTCGAGGCGCCCAGTATCACACCAACAACAGCTTCTCAAGAAGGTATGAACAACACCCAACCTACCAAATTACCTGCACCTGTCGTGGCGGGTGATAGCGGACGACGCGAGGGAGAGCCTCCATTAGTGCCAGATGACGTCGCCCCCGTTGTCAAGAAGCAAATGCTGATGATGACATGGAGGAGGAGGATGATGACCCAGACAAGTATTTCAATACCGCCTATGATGATGGAGGATTGATGGCTCAGGACGACGAAGACTCAGGCTTTGAGCATGGAGATGATGACTTGATGCTGCCTGATTTGCCGGAGCCGGAACGTCCTAAGGCGGAATGCAAAAAGTCTCTCTTCAAGCGATCCTCGCAGGAGACGCCTCCAGATGCCGCATCTACCCAGCAACAACCCGAGGGCCGTCCACTGATTAGCCCGACGACACTGGGGGTGACAGTTAAGGAAGGTATGGTGGGCTCACTACCGCCACCCGCCAAGAAGCAAAGGAGGAGACCGGGCAAGAAAGGCGCTAAATGCGCCAGAGCTGTTTCAAGCAGCCAGCCGCCTCTGAAGCCCCGGGAGGTAGACAGAATACATGTCGTAGGTGCGGAGCGAATCCATGTCGCCGGCCACCCGATCCTACCTCAGAAAGCGCTAGAGGACATGTTGAACAATGATCTAAGGAGACTTCATGATGATGTGCTGGCCAGAGAGAAAAGCCTTCTCATCTCGGGAAAACCAGGATACCAGCTTTACGCGGCTCAGGTGCCGGGTGGGAAGTTGTACGTCGAGGGATGGCCCGCGAATAAGTTCATCATGCGATTTGACTACATCTACGACATGTTCCACATGACCAAGCTGGATTTCCAGTTCATCCGCATGTATGCGCTGTATCTCAACTACATCATCAGGATCGAGAACATAAAATATATCTGCGTCGCGGACCCGTACCATATGTACGAGAGCTTCTTGGATGTCTGCAAAGAGCACCGTGACTATGCGAGCCAGTACATCGGCGGCTTCATGATCGCTAATAAGGACAAGGAAGCGATTCTCCTGCCTTATCATCCCACGTAAGTCATTCGCGCATATCCTTTCATAAGTGTTAATCATTCCTTTGCAAGCATGGAGTCTAATTTGAGGCGTACTTAATTTGCGCAGCGGGGGGGGGGGGGGGCGCCGTCCTCATCGTTCTGTACCCAGAATACTCCCATGCTATATACTTGGACTCATCGAAGAACATCAAGAAAAAGGATTACAAGCACATAAAGAGTGTTCTCGATAGTGCCCTGTTAACCTTCAGCATGTCTGGTGGATATATCAAGGTGAAAAGGTGCAGGAATAAAGGGCTGGTTTTCAGCCATAAGACCGACTTCTGCTGCATCCAGCAACCACACAATAGTAAGGCTGATGGATTCTACCTCATGCATCACCTGCTCGAGTTCAGAAGGGATAATCAACGCCTTCGCATGTCAGCTACTACCAACGATGCCGAGATTGTCAACTGGGCCACAAGCATAGGAAAGACACCGGATCATCGAATCCGAGCTGAGTTTTATCACGTGCAGTGTGAACTTGCCCAAGTGATCATGAAGCAGGTCCTCGAACAAACAGGGATGTTCTACCATGGGCCAATCACGCAGGATGATGTCCGAGCACTGCTAATCGCTCAGCGTCTGGACCTGAAGCCTTTCAAGAAGCTCAGGTCCTTCCTCCCTGACTATGAAGATTGGACCGAGGACTGATTGTCGTTGACAATATATGTGTCACTAGCGTCCAGATGAAACTATGTGATGTAATTAAACCGTGGTCCTGAACTAGCGTAGATCACTCTAGTTAATTAGTTTGGGTATGAGGAACTTCGTCATTTATGTTTACTTACTATAGGTTGCTTGTATTTTGCTAATTATGCCTCTTTGTGTTCTTAAGTACAGTATGTTGCATATTATCGTTCACGATGCAGGTACATAGATCATAGATGGCGAAGGGCTGCTACGTCGTGTTCGTTGGGAAGGTTCCAGGAGTCTACGACCACTGGCCAGACGCTCAGGCCCAGGTGGACAAGTTCCCGGGTGCTAGCCACAGATGGTTCGACAGCAGAGCCGAAGCGGAAAGGAATTACTTGAGGTGGACGCTCCAGCAAGAGCGGGGGCGGAACCGCCGGTGCCTCAAGTACTACATAGTCGCGGTCGTGATGATGCTGATCGCTCTTCTCTTCTACATCATGGTTTAAATAGAGATGATGAAACTTGTGTGTGTGCCATGACCATGCAATCGCACTTATTCGAGACAAGACATGACTTGTGTATCGCTATTTTCGAGATGTGATGATATTTGTGTTGAATGATGATGATGATGGTATGACGAGACTACTGTATGTGTATGATATGATGATAATAGTGTATGTTTATTGTGACCTGATGAAACTACTGTATAGAGCCTGTATAAATACATAACGAATACGTAGAGCGGATATGAATCAGTGAAATCAGGAGTTATAGCAGCAGCGCTGGAATACATATAGCAGCAGCGCTGTATTAGCAGCAGCGCTTGTCTTTAGGCAGCGCTACAGATAATTAGCAGTAGCGCGGATCAGTGCAGCGCTACTGCTAACCAGACTTAGCAGTAGCGCTGCACCAACCAGCGCTACTGCTATAACTTAGCAGTAGCGCCTTAGCAGTAGCGCTGGACCCAGCGCTACTGCTATAGGTTTTTCAAGCGCTACTAGTAGGCTTTTTCCTAGTAGTGTCGAGCACCTCTTGTGCATAGGAAGGGAGAACAAAGTAGCACACACCTCCCACCTTCTATGAGGAAAAAACAGAGGAGAGGGCGGGCAGGGGCGAGGATATATATAGGCAAATTTTTTGTCCCGGTTGGTGTCTAAAACCGGGACTGAAGACTGACCTTTAGTCCCGGTTGGAAACACCAACCGGGACTAAAGGGGTGCGATACCCTTTAGTCCCGGTTGGTGCCTGGAACCGGGACTAAAGGTCCAATTCAAACCGGGACTGATGCCTGCAGAGCCCCGGCCGGCGTCCTAACTGCTCGAACCGGGGCTAATGCTCACATTAGTCCCGGTTCGTAACGCGATCGGGACTATTGCTCCGATCCGGCTAGAACGAAAACCCTGTTTTCTACTAGTGAACACCTACCCGGCCGGTATATATGGCAAACAGGTTGATCCTTGGGTTTGTACCACAGCACACACTGCTAAAGCTACTGGAACGATATCGACGCAGCATGAAACTACATACAGTACATTGGTGAGATAAGCCATGCATGGCGCAGAATGAAGACCATGCATGCATTATTGTTAATATATTAGGTTGTAGTGGCACAGGGAAGTTAAATGAACTGAGTATTTTAGATTTCAGAACAAGAACCCATCACAGACACAGTAGCAAACAATTAAAAATATTAACCACGCACGCGGACAAGGTAATGGAACCAAATAAATAAATACCCAGTTCAGCTGATATATAATCCAAGTACGTACAGGTACTGTTAAACATAGGGTTTTCGGAAACTGCACAACACCCTAATATGGGTGTGGCTATCTCATATATATAGGGGTACACCATGTGTACAAATACAAGATACAGTCATATACAGAAGCTACGTATAAATACAGTCTAACACCTTCCCTCAATCTTAACTGTGGCCTGAAGTACATAGCAAGTTAAGATTGCGCCTACAACCTTCGAGCTGAGGCTGTGAAAGTGGCTTCGTGAAGATGTCAGCAAGTTGATCTTTGGAAGAGATAAACTTGATATGAAGAAGCTTCTGTGCAACACGTTCCCTCACAAAGTGATAGTTAACTTCGACGTGTTTCGTCCGAGCATGAAACACCGGATTGGACGACAGATATGTTGCACCAATGTTGTCACACCAAAGAACTGGTGGTTGACTTTGAGAGACTCCCAACTCTCTCAATAAGGACTGTACCCATATAATCTCAGCTGTAGCATTAGAAACCGCCTTGTACTCCACTTCAGTACTACTGCGAGATAATGTGGCTTGCTTGCGAGCACTCTAGGCGATCAAGTTGGGACCAAGGAAGACAGCATAGCCCCCCGTGGAGCGCCTGTCATCAGGACTCCCAACCCAATCCGCATCTGAAAATGCCAAGAGATGACAAGACGGTGCAGACCGAAGATGAAGACCATAGGAGATAGTATGAGAGAGATAGCGCAAAATGCGCTTCACAGCCGTCCAATGAGACGTCCTGGGAGCATGAAGATACTGGCATACACAATTAACTGCATAGGAGATATCCGGCTGGGTGATAGTCAAGTACTGCAAACCACCAACTATGCTGCGGTACTCAATAGCATCATCAGAAGCAAGTGAATCACCATCAAGAGTCGACAACTGATCAGTGGCAGACATAGGAGTGGTAGCATGCTTGCACTGCAGCATACCAGCACGGCGCAACAAATCCAAGGAGTACTTGTGCTGATTGAGATTCAGTCCAGAAGAAGAACGTGAGACCTCCAGGCCAAGAAAATAATGCAGGGCACCCAGATCCTTGACAACAAAATGACCACTCAAAGCAGACAGTAGGCGATCAGCAGCAGCAACCGAGGAGCTGATATGAATAATGTCATCAACATAGACCAGCAGGTACATAGTAACCTCAGGACGGTGAAACAGAAACAACGACATGTCAGCAGTAGACGGAACAAATCCGTGACGCCTGAGAACAGAGCCGAGCCGCGCATGCCATGCACGATGAGCCTGCTTGAGTCCATAGATCGCCTTAACAAGACGACACAAATGTTGAGGATGAGCAGGATCAACAAACCCCGGAGGTTGCCGCATATAAACCTCTTCCTCCAAGACCCCATGAAGAAAAACATTCTAAACATCCAGCTGACGTAGAGACCACCCTTTGGTAACAGTCAACGAAAGAAGCAGACGAATGGTGGTAGGTTTAACAACTGGACTGAAGGTATCCTCATAGTCAAGACCGTACCGTTGTTTGAAACCTTTGGCCACCAGTCGTGCCCTGTAGCGTTCAATGGAACCATCAACATGTTTCTTAACTTTGAACACCCACTTGGAATCAATGATATTGACACCAGAGACAGGGGGAACAAGTCGCCAAGTATCATTTTTCTGTAGCGCCTGAAACTCCTGCTCCATGGCACTACGCCAGTGAGGAATCCGAAGAGCAGCCTGAAAATGCCGAGGTTCAGCAGTAGGGTCAACATCCGCGTGTGCCACACATGCCGCAATCCACGCAACCGTGCCATCGGTGCGTTTGAGCAGGCAAAAAATGCTGTTCTGGCTGCGCGTACGAGCATGCAGAACAGCAGTAGTCGGCTGTAACGGTGGCGGTGACGAAGCCGGGGAAGATGGCGATGATGACGTAGACCGGTCACCGGTCTCAGAGGAGGCCACAGGCACCGGCGACGGAGATGCACCAGGTGACGCGGACGATGGCACAGGCGTTGCTGGAGACGCGGCCGAGTCGGGCGACACGGGCGACTCGGCCGAGTCGGGCGACACGGGCGAACCAGGCATCGGGCCTGGTGAAGGCGGCCCACTCAGAGCCGAGAGATGGGTGGCCGGCACGGCCAGCTCAGGCATGGGGCCGACGCATGGATCGGATGGCGAGGGCCCACGCGGAGCGTCAACAGCCGGGCGGGTGTCGTGATCGACACCCAGTGCACGTCCACCAGCCGGCACCTGAGGGACCTCAAGCGACTGATCGTCAAGAAGCTCAAGTCGCGCTCCTCTTCCAGTACCTGCACCATGGTTAGGTAGCAACGAAGGGGTATATGCAACATCTACAAACTGATCAGGCAATGGTAAAACAGACTTCTCAGGTGAAGCGGGAGTGGTGGGAGTGGTCGGAAGTGCGGAAAAGGGAAAAACGTTCTCATCAAACACCACATCACGGGAAATGTAGACACGGTTAGAGGGAACATGAAGGCATTTATACCCTTTGTGTAGAGAACTATAACCCAGAAAAACGCACTGTTTAGACCGAAACTCTAGCTTATGCTTATTATATGGACGAAGGTGCTGCCAACACGCACATCCAAATACTTTGAGAAAAGTATAATCAGGAGTTTCATTCAGCAGGAGTTCAACCGGTGTTTTCATCTGGCGAACTCGTGTAGGAAGCCTATTGATAAGGAAACAGGTGGTGGAAAAAGCATCACTCCAAAACCGAAACGGAACGGAGGCATGAGCAAGCAAGGTGAGGCCAGTTTCAACAATATGACGATGCTTGCGTTTAGCTACACCATTTTGTTGATGTGTATGAGGACAAGACACACGATGCGTAATCCCAAGCTTATTAAAGAAAGCATTGAGGTTGTGATACTCACCCCCCCCCCAATTGGATTGAACATGAATAATTTTGTGGTTGAGAAGACGCTCAATGTGCGCTTGAAATTGCAAGAAAACATCAAACACATCAGACTTGCGCTTAATAAGATAAAGCCAGGTAAACCGACTGTAAGCATCAACAAAACTGACATAGTAATTATGACCACTAACAGAAGTTTGGGCATGACCCCATACATCAGAAAACACAAGCTCAAGTGGATTGTTGGCTACACGACTCGACTCAGAAAAAGGAAGCTGATGACTCTTGCCTTGCTGACAGGCATCGCAAACTGCATCAGCATGTTTATTGGACACAACTGGAAGCTCATGGCGATGAAGAACATGGCGAACAATGGGAGTGGCAGGATGACCAAGGCGCGCATGCCAATGTGATGAAGACACACGAACACCACTAAAAGCACAAGGGGCTGGCGGCACATCAAGCGCATAAAGACCATGGCGTAGTCGACCTCTAAGAAGTACGTCCCGTGTGTCCCGATCCTTAACAAAAAAATGGAAAGGGTGAAATTCAGCAAAAACATTGTTGTCACGAGTAAGTTTAGGGACTGACAACAAACTACGTGCAACAGAAGGAACTCGAAGGACATTAAGGAGACGCAATTGTTTGGATCGATGAGTAAGAAGTGAAGCCTGACCAATATGTGAGATGTGCATACCTTCCCCATTAGCGGTGTGAACCTGGTCATGTCCACGGTACGGCTCCTGTGTAGAGAGCTTGCCCATCTCACTCGTTAGGTGATTGGTAGATCCCGTATCCATGTACCACGACGCATCAACTGGATAGGAAGGAGTGTGGCCCTTCTCATGACTCGCTGATACGTCTCCAACATATCTATAATTTATGAAGTATTCATGCCATATTTATAACAATTCTATATGGTTTTGGTATGATTTGATTAGAACTAACCTGGACTGACGCTGTTTTCAGCAGAACTACCGTGGTGTTGTTTTTTGTGCAGAAATAAAAGTTTTCCAAATGAGCTGAAACTTTTTGGAGATTTTTTATTGGACAAATAAAAAATATTGGCACCAAGACCCACTAGAGGGGGGCCACCCAGTGCCCACGAGGCACCAGGGCGCGCCACCCCCCAGGAGCGCCCTGATACCTCGTGGGGCCCACGTGGCTCCGTTTCGCGTGATTCCAACGCTGAAAAATCATATATATTCAGAAACCCCCGAAAGTTAACCTAGATGAGTTTTTACGCCGCCGCAAGCCTCTGTACCAGAGAGATCCCATCTACAGCCCTTTTTCGGCACCCTGCCGGAGGGGGGAAGGCATCACCGTAGGCCATCTTCATCATCCCGGCGGTCTCCTTGATGAGGAGGGAGTAGTTCACCCTTGGGGCTGAGGGTTTGTACCAGTGGCTATGTGTTTGATCTCTCTGTCTTGTGTTCTTGAGATGGCACGATCTTGATGTATCGCGAGCTTTGTTGATATAGATGAATCATATGGAGTTTTCCCCTCTCTATCTTCTTGTGATGAATTGAGTTTTCCCTTTGAAGTTTTCTTATCGGATTGAGTCTTTAAGGATTTGAGAACACTTGATGTATGTCTTGCATATGGAATATCTATGGTGACAATGGGATATTCACTTGAGTCACTTGATGTATGTTTTGGTGATCAACTTGTGGGTTCCGTGACCTTGGGGATCTATGCATAAGGGTTGGCACACGTTTTCATCTTGACTTTCCGGTAGAAACTTTGGGGCACTCTTTGAAGTTCTTTGTGTTGGTTTGAATAGATGAATCTGAGATTGTGTGATGCATATCGTATAATCAAACCCGTGGGTACTTGTGGTGACATTGGAGTGCCTAGGTGACATTAGGGTTTTGGTTGATGTGTATCTTAAGGTGTTATTATAGTACGAACTATGTCAACAATGTTGGGAGATCGCACTAGTGAAAGTATGAACCCTAGGCCTTGTTTCTAAGCATTGCAATACCGTTTTTATGCCCGTTTACTATTTGCTACCTTGCTGTTTTTATATTTTCAGATTACAAAAACCTATATCTACTATCCATACTACACTTTTATCACCATCTCTTCGCCGAACTAGTGCACCTATACAATTTACCATTGTATTGGGTGTGTTGGGGACACAAGAGATTTCTTGTATTTGGTTGCAGGGTTGTTTGAGAGATACCATCTTCAACCTACGCCTCCCACGGATTGATAAACCTTAGGTCATCCACTTGAGGGAAAATTGCTACTGTCCTACAAAACTCTGCGCTTGGAGGCCCAAGACTAGTCTACAAGAATAAGTTGTGTAGTAGACATCACTCGCCAGGGCAGCCTGCTTTTCATTGCCTTTGCCATTGTTTCCAACCCCCAAGAAATCCTGCTTGAAGCGACGATGGCAGCGGGAAGCAATGTGACCATCAAGGCCACATAGCTGACAGGGAACCTGAGCGCCACAAGATGGGTAGCAGGCACGCACGCGGCCACCCACGGAGGTACTGGAGTTCCGCGAGTTTGACGTAGGCGGCAGCGGTTTGCCACCAGTTGGTGGCTTGTAGAGTTTACCCTTGCCACACGTCGTAGTGTTGGCTGAATGGAAACTCGGCGTAGAGCGGCGAGCTTTGACACGCTGTTCCGTGGCAAGAAGACGCGCGTACAGCTCACGTGGCTGAATGGGAGTGTCACGGCCATTGATATTCTCCACCAAGTTATCATAGTCGTCATCCTGTCCATTCAGGACATAGGAGGTGAACTCCTCTGGGCCAAGGGCCTTGCCTGTGGAGGCAAGGGTGTCCGCCATGCCCGTCACCTTGTTGAAGTAGTCGGTAACGGTGAGGTCGCTCAGCTTCACCTCCCCAAGCGCAGTGCGAATAGCATGAGCACGCGCCTGGGACTGCAAGGCGAAACTAGTATGAAGAGCCGTCCACGCGTCCCGAGACATAGCGGCGATGATGACCAGCGACGAGACTCCCTCTGTGAGAGAGGACTGGATAGCAGAGATAATGGCTTGATCCTGAGCCACCCAAGCATGATACGCCGGATGATACGGCGGAGGGCATGGCAGAGTGCCGTCAACATAACCCTCCAAGTAGCGACTGCGAAGAAGTGGCAGTACTTGTGCACGCCACGACAGGTAGTTGTCCGTTGTGAGCTTCACCCGGATGAGGTGCGCAAAGTAGAACGGCGCGGTAGCCCCGACATGATCTGAAGGCGGCGGTGGCGCAGTGTATGGTGGCGCATAGAAGCCCGGAGGCGGAGTACCACCCGGCACTAGCGAGGAAGCAGCCAACTCCGTCGAGGGACCACCGTAGGGCGCCCCATATAGTGATGTAGATGCGCTATGAGTCGGCGCGGTCGCCGGGACCAACGAGTAGGCACCGTAGGTTGGCAGCGCAGCAGCGCCGTAGGGTGCCGCAGTCGCGGCGAGGGCACCATGGGGCGGCGGATAGGCCAGCCAAGGGTTGGCCGAGACAGCGCCCTGGGTCGTTGGCGCAGGAGCAGCATAGGCCGACGGCGGATGGGCCAGCAAGGGGTGGGTTGAAATCGCGCCATGGGGTGGTGACGGCGCGGATGCGTCGTAGACTGGCTGCGGTGCAGGAGCTTCATAGCGAACCGGCAAGGCTACACCAGGCGCAGCTACACCAGGCAGAGGGATCGCGAGATCACGCGGCGGTTGACCCGAAGACGCCCCGGCCATGGAGACCAGCGGGCGTGAGGCCAGGAACAGAGAGGTGTTGGCGGCGGCCGAGACGGCATTGGCCGGGGCGGCGGGGACAGGAGCCGATGGAGCGGCGGCAGGAACGATCGGGACGGAGGTGACAGCGGAAGACATAGGATCGATCTAAGCTGATACCATGTTAAACTTAGGGTTTTGGGAAACTGCACAACACCCTAATACGGGTGTGGCTATCTCATATATATAGGGGTACACCATGTGTACAAATACAAGATACAGTCATATACAAAAGCTATGTATAAATACAGTCTAACAGGTACATCACACCCAAGCCATTTTCAGTCAGCACGCACATGGCGCTGCATGCACTGAATGAATGACAACACACATCTCACCGGCATCTCCAGTGTCTAGTCTTTTACCACACACATGCAAGAAGCACGCACACACACACACAAACAAACTGCCCCTGCCAATTCAGGGCACAAACATAAACTGTCTTCAGCAAGGAAACAAACCACTCCAACAATGCATGTATAGATAAATCGTCTCACTCTCACTTGAAACACACACACACAAAAATGATTTACTCTTTCTTCAGCAAGGAAGGAAACACACATCCACCATCTTCGGAAACAACACACCCGATTTGGCTTGCACTTGCAGTGGGAACGGTGGAAAGCAGCAAGACATCAACCGTCCTTTTACGCTCTGCCGCCATCCATCAATCAAACCTACACAGCACAGGGAATGCCGAAACAAATGAATCCATCAATGAATGCATATAAAGTGGGTAGATCAAACAATTTGCTTGCTTGCTATACACATACACATACAGGATGTATTATATTCGCGGTTCTTCAGATATTACATAGCACAAATGCACAAGGTGTGCCTATAGTTGTTACCAAATACGATACGTGAACTACTAAAAAAGATATATAACAACAAAGGAAAGACTTGCGGATGCGTACCTGAACAGCTTGTTCAGCTCACCAGAGAACTGAGCCTCTAGACAGGGGCTTCTTGTAATACGCCGAGTGGCGCGGCTGGTAGACACTAGTAGAAAACAGGGCATTGGTTTTTGCCAGATCAGAGCAACAGTCCCGGTCGACTTACGAACCGGGACTAATGTGTGCATCAGTCCCGGTTCGAGCGGCCAGGACGCCGGCCGGGCCTCGGCCGGCACCAGTCCCGGTTCGGCTGGGACCTTTAGTCCCGGTTCCAGCCACCAACCGGGACTAAAGGGCCTCGCTCCTGGCGCAACCCCTTTAGTCCCGGTTGGTGTCTGGAACCGGGACTAAAGGTCAGTCTTCAGTCCCGGTTCTAGACAAGAACCGGGACTAAAAAGATGCCTATATATATGCTCGCCCCTGCGCGCTCACTCCTTTGTTTTTTGGCCGGCCGGCGTGTGGGAGGTGTGTGCAACTCTGTTCTCACCTCCTATGCACATGAGGTGTTTGATGAAATGCCCGAGCCACACTTAAGCTTTTTCCTCTCTAAGCTCGACCTCCAAGCTCCATTTTCCCCAAGATTTGTCTAGGTTTGGCGGCGCACCAACTATCCAAGTGTTCTAAAAAGGTTAGCAACTTCATCCTTTTATCTCTCACTGCTAGTTTAGCTCATTTCAAATGCTCTAGAAGTAGTGTGGTTTGTGGGTTTTAGTGGAGGAGTGTATGTGTGAGTTTATTTGATTTAGATGCACAATTTGAGCTCAAATTAACTTCTTAATTATATAATGCACGCGGATGAACCGGCAATGGATGTACGGTGACCGACGCACCTTCGACTACATTACGGGCCTGCATAATTTTCTCTATGTGGCTGAGGCAAACAAGCAGAATGGTTTTATGTATTGTCCATGTACTGTCTGTGAGAATACGAAGGATTACTCTGACTCGAAAACCCTTCACTTCCACCTGCTTAAGAACGGTTTCATGCCACACTATAATATTTGGACCAAGCACGGAGAAAGAGGGGTTATGATGGAAGACAACGAAGAAGAAGAGGATGATGACAACTATCCTATGTTCCCTGAATACGGTGATACTGCAACGGGGGAAGCTGAAGATCAAGAGGCACCAGATGTGCCCGATGATGATCTTCGCCGGGTCATTGTTGATGCACAGAGAGGATGCGAAAGTGAAAGGGAGAAGTTGAAGTTCGATCGCATGTTAGAGGATCACAAAAAAGGGTTGTACCCAAATTGCGAAGATGGCAACACAAAGCTCGGTACCGCACTGGAATTGCTGCAATGGAAGGCAGAGAATGGTGTATCTGACAAGGGATTTGGGAAGCTACTGAAAATAATGAAGAAGAAGCTTCCAAAGGATAACGAATTGCCTGACAGTACGTACGAAGTAAAGAAGGTTCTCTGCCCTCTAGGATTAGAGGTGCAGAAGATACATGCATACCCTAATGACTCCATCCTCTACCGCGGTGAGGAGTATGAGAATTTGAATGCATGCCCGGTATGCGGTGCATTGCGGTATAAGATCAGACGAGATGACCCTGGTGATGTTGAGGGCGAGCGCCCCAGGAAGAGGGTTCCTGCCAAGGTCATGTGGTATGCTCCTATAATACCACGGTTGAAACGTCTGTTCAGAAACAAAGAGCATGCCAAGTTATTGCGATGGCACAAAGAAGACCGTAAGAAAGACGGGAAGTTGAGAGTACCCGCTGAAGGGTCGCAGTGGAGAAAAATCGAGAGAAAGTGGCCGGACTTTGCAGGTGACGCAAGGAACTTATGGTTTGGTTTAAGTGCAGATGGCATTAATCCTTTTGGGGAGCAGAGTAGCAATCATAGCACCTGGCCTGTGACTCTACGTATCTATAACCTTCCTCCTTGGTTGTGCATGAAGCGGAAGTTCATTATGATGCCAGTGCTCATCCAAGGCCCTAAGCAACCCCGCAACGACATTGATGCGTACCTAAGACCATTAGTTGAAGAACTTTTACAGCTGTGGGACATAAAAGGTGTACGTGTGTGGGATGAGCACAAACAGCAGGAATTTGACCTACGAGCGTTCCTTTTTGTAACCATCAATGATTGGCCTGCTCTTAGTAACCTTTCAGGACAGACAAACAAGGGATATCACGCATGCACGCACTGTTTAGATGAGACCGAAAGTATATATTTGGATAAATGTAAGAAAAATGTGTACCTGGGACATCGTCGATTTCTTCCGACCAAGCATGCCTTAAGTAAGAAAGGCGAGCATTTCAAAGGTAAAGCAGATCACCGGAAGAAGCCTGTCCTCCGTACTGGTGATGATATACTTGATATGGTCAAGGATTTACATGTAATCTTTGGAAAGGGTCCTGGCGGACAATCTGTTCCGAATGACGCTGACGGACACGCACCCATGTGGAAGAAGAAATCTATATTTTGGGACCTACCCTATTGGAAAGACCTAGAGGTCCGCTCTGCAATCGACATGATGCACGTGACGAAGAATCTTTGCGTGAACCTGCTAGGCTTCCTGGGCGTGTATGGGAAGACCAAAGATACACCGGAGGCACGGGAGGACCAGCAACATATGAATGAAAAAGACGGCATGCATCCAAAGCAGTATGAAGGTCCTGCCAGCTACGCTCTTACCAAAGCAGAGAAGGAAATCTTTTTTGAATGCCTGCTCAGTATCAAGGTCCCGTCTGGCTTCTCGTCGAATATAAAGGGAATAATAAATATGGCAGAGAAAAAATTCCAGAACCTAAAGTCTCACGACTGCCACGTGATTATGACGCAACTCCTTCCGGTTGCATTGAGGGGGCTTCTACCAGAAAATGTTCGATTAGCCATTGTGAAGCTATGTGCATTCCTCAATGCAATCTCTCAGAAGGTAATCGATCCAGAAATCCTACCAAGGTTACAAAATGATTTGGTGCAATGTCTTATCAGTTTCGAGTTGGTGTTCCCACCATCCTTCTTCAATATCATGACGCACGTCCTAGTTCACCTAGTCGAAGAGATTGCCATTCTGGGTCCTGTATTTCTACACAATATGATCCCCTTTGAGAGGTTCATGGGAGTCTTAAAGAAATATGTTCATAACCGTGCTAGGCCAGAAGGAAGCATCTCCAAGGGCCATGAAACAGAGGAGGTCATTGAGTTTTGTGTTGACTTTATTCCCGGCTTTAGCCGATTGGTGTTCCTGAATCGCGGCATGAGGGGAGACTCGGTGGAAAAGGCACGCTAGGACCGAACTCAATAATATGTAGGGACGGGCATTCTTGGGCGCAAGCACACTACACAGTTCTACAGAATTCTACCTTGGTGGCCCCGTATATCAATGAACACAAGAATATTCTACGCTCCAAACACCCGGAGCAGTCTGACGACTGGATTACACGTGAACACATGGGGACTTTCGGCGGTTGGTTGCAAACACATCTCATGGGTAACACCACTGTTGGAGATGAGCTGTACTTGTTGGCCAGGACACCATCTTTGACTGTATTGACTTTCCAAGGGTAGGAGATAAATGGGAATACATTTTACAGGATCGCCCAAGATAAAAAGAGCACCAACCAAAACAGTGGTGTCCGCTTTGATGTAGCAAACACCAATAGGGGAAAGGACACATATTATGGTTACATAGAGGACATATGGGAACTTGACTATGGACGTGATTTTAAGATCCCTTTGTTTCGGTGGAAATGGGTCAATCTGTCAGGAGGCGGGGTATAGGTAGACCCGCAGTACGGAATGACAATAGTGGATCTCAACAATCTTGGGTACACAGACGAACCATTCGTCCTAGCCAATGATGTGGCCCAGGTTTTCTATGTGAAGGACATGTCTACCAAACCGAGAAAAAGAAAAGATAAGGAAGTGAATACATCATACGATGAGCCAAAGCGCCACATAGTTCTTTCAGGGAAAAGAAACATCGTGGGAGTGGAGGACAACACAGACATGTCAGAAGATTATGAAAAGTTTCATGAAATTTCTCCCTTCAGAGTGAAGACTGACCTAAGCATCCTGTTAAATGATGAAGATTATCCATGGTTACGGCGCAATAAGCAAGGGACACACGCGAAGAAATAGTTTTATACCCCAAGATCCCACTCTGGGATGTGACCGGCTTCACCGCCATCACTTTCTCTCTAGTGTGAGTTTTCGGACTTATAGCTGGAAAGTGCCACTTCGGACAAACCGGAGGAAATCTTTGTAAGAGCTAGCTAGGGCATTTTGGCATTTGAAACATGATTTTATAATAATTATTTATTAAGTTATGAAATTTCAATTATTCCTATCCTTTCAGTCACATGTTTTGCAAGGTTGATCATACGCGGTTAGTCCCGGTTGGTGGCTCCATATATAATAACAAGGTTAATATAGACATGGCTTAAACGTCTTGACATAGATGAATACAGCAGAAGCATCGGAGATGATAAGAGAGAAATGTTGTATGACATAAAGTTGGAGGTACTATGTGCTTTCTCTGATCGGAGATGATAAGAGACAAACGTTGTATGACATAAAGAAAATATAACATTATTAGGTTAACAGAAAATACTATGAATCTTCTAGAAGATTCATAGTAAGGGTCTATCTCCTTCACATAGGGAACATTGGTGTCGGCTTTTTTTGAATTACTATGTGTCTATGCATCAAAATAAATTAGGTTAACAAAAAGTATCAGAATTTATGGTGAATATGTTGCGGCAATGGTACATATGAAAATAACTTGATAGAACTAGCTATTTTGTCACTATCTGATGAAAATCTAAATCATGAAATAAAGTTATATAAAATTCTAGTTACGATCAACTAAAACAAAACTATAATATTCTTCAATAGCAAAAAGAATCAACTAAAAAGCTTTTTTTGTTAAAAACTTTAATAGCATAATATTAACTTAAAATTATATAAAATTTATGCAACTAAAATTTTCATAAACTATTTTTTGTTAAAAACTTTAATAGCAAAAAGAATTAAATGAAAACTAGGCATGTATGCATCTGTTTAAAAGAAAACTTTAGAATTAAAACCAAAAATAGGCATGATCTCTTTCATTAACCCAGAAAGAATATGCAAGTTTTGCATTTTTTAGAATTTCATATATTTTGTTGAAATTATTTGATAATCATGTGTATTACACATAAGAGAGTATGTATAAAAATTAGGATGTGATTTGAAGAAGGTCAAAAAATTGACATATATATAAAATTCTAGTTATGATCAACTAAAAGAAAACTATAATATTCTTCAATAGCAAAAAGAATCAACTAAAAAGCTTTTATAAAACTCTAGTTATGATTAAAATAATATTAACTTAAAATTATATAAAATTTATGCAACTAAAATTTTCATAAAGTATTTTTTGTTAAAAACTTTAATAGCAAAAAGAATTAAATGAAAACTAGGCATGTATGCATCTGTTTAAAAGAAAACTTTAGAATTAAAACCAAAAATAGGCATGATCTCTTTCATTAACACAGAAAGAATATGAAACTTTTGCATTTTTTAGAATTTCATATATTTTGTTGAAATTGTTTGATAATCATGTGTATTATACATAACGCGAAGGAACACTATTTTTCATGCATTTATTGATTTTTTTTAGCTAAATGACCCTGAAATTGAAAAGCACTACAAATGAACTATGAAAAGGTTGAAACTTGGCATGGTATCATCATTTCACCCACATAGCATGTGCTAAAAAGTTGAGAGGGTTACGGCAAAAACTGGATGCAGTTCGTGTACAAACTGGACAATCTCTTTCGAAGTATCAGGGTTTCGGACGAAAACTCATCTGTTACAAAGGCATTTCATTTTTTTAAACTTATTTTAACTCCAGACTTTTTGTGCATTCAACATGCACCATTCAAAGCCACATCATCAATTTTCAACCCTTTCTGACTTCATTCGCTATTTTTCATGCATTTGATGATTTTTTTGAGCTATAAAACTAAAAGAGCTAAACAGAATCTGTTTTTGATTAAAACACCTATTTAAAATAACCTAAAAATTACCAAATTGAACATACTGATAAAACACACTAATATTAAACAGCAGGAAAAAGAATCACTCAGAAATCTATTTTTAAAGTAAAGTTATTCACAAACTAGAGATTCACACAAATTTCAAAGAATTCAAATTTAAACTATTCAAATTTGAAAACTACTGGCACTAACAGAGAGTTTATAATTTTTGTGACCTAAACCAAAAAGATTCACTCAAAAACTCTACATATTTGGCTGTAAGTAGAAACAAAAGAAAAAAATAAAGCAAAAAACAAAAGAAAACTGGAAAAGATCTTTAGTCCCGGTTGGACCCACCAACCGGGACTAAAAAAGTTGCAAAAAATAAAAAAATGCCCGGCTACTAGGCCACCACGGCCTGCATACGACTAGAAACCCAACTTTATATGGGCCAGGATGCAGGCCCGCAGGGCACGTAGGCCCAACAGGGCAGAGAGGAACATTGGGCATGTACTGCCTGCTTTAGAGAGGAGCTCGGGATGGATATCGCGGCGGGGCTTATAAACCGGTGCGATCTCCTCTCGCTTGGCGAGGTGGGACTAAACTTTCACCACACGGCTGTGCCCCCATTTAGTCCCGGTTGGTGGCTCCAACCGGGACTAAAGGCCCCCTTTAGTCCCGGTCCTAGCCACTAACAGGGACTAAAGGGTTGGGTTTCCCGCCCTTTCGCCTGGTGAAATTCACCTTTAGTCCCGGTTGGTGGCTCGGACCGGGACTAAAGGGGGGCCTTTAGTCCCGGTTGGAGCCACCAACCGGGACTAAAGGGTTGGGTATATAAGCAGCACTTACGATTTTTTCTCCCATTCTCTCCCCCGACGCCGATCCACAGCACGACGCCGCCAGGCTGCTGCGCCGGAGATCGCCGTCGCCTCCGAGCCGTCCCCCCCCTCGCCGACGCCCTTGCTGCGCGCTGCCCCGACGCCGCCGTTGCCGAGCCCTGCCCCGACGCCCTCGCCGCGCCCTGCCCCGAGCATCGCCGCCCTTGAGCCACTGCTCGTCGCCGGACCTCCTCGCCATCGCCACCACCGAGCCCGCTCCCCTCGTCGCCGGCCCTCCAGCTCCATCGGGCGCCGATCCCCAGTGAGCTCCCCCCTTCCCTTGAATTTTTCTGAATTTTCTAAATTTTTTGACAGTGCACATCAAGCGTATGATGAAATGCCAAAGGGCTCTAGGAATTTTAGGAATTTTTGAGAATTTTTGTGGTGAGGTGTTGATGCACAAAAGAGAGTCTGGCAAAGTTTCAGAATTTTTGGAGCAATTTAAATTGGGCTTTGACCATGCAGTTTGAATCTGGTCCAAATTTGAACTGAATGAAATTTGAAAAAATTGAACTATGGAACCAAATGTTTTTGGTGGAATGGGTTGTGGGTACTGTCAAATAGATGGAGTAATTTTGTGGGTGCAAAAGAATTGGGGAGAATATAGCTCCTTTGCAAATCAAAGAACAAATTGTTTGCATTAGAGTTCATTTTGTCTTTTTTGTATGTTTTAATGCAAGCATCTTTTGGGCAATCTTTGAACATGAAGTAGGAGCATTTTGATGTCATCTTGCTGGTACATTTTAGTTCATGCCATGTTAGGACCTGTAGTGAGTGCTACAAGCTTGTAAACTTGCTATCTATTCATTTCTGCCATGCCATGCAAATATCACTATGTCTGAAAATCTGTTAATACTTGTCAACTTGTCATGATGATTGCCATTGATCTAGGGGTCATTTGAATTAGTTCAGTTAGCATGTTTTGCCATGTGTTACATGTACATTCATGTCATGCCATTTGTTGCCATGTAGAAATTCTGTAGCATGTTCAAATCTTGCATTCAAATTGGTATCTAGCTATAATGGACAGATTTGCATTGCATATTGCTTTGATCACCATTTGAGTTCCGTGCATCCGTTTGCCATGATCTTTATAGGTCCACTTCAACTAAAATCTTCCATTCTATCCAGTGGCATACTTGGGTTTGCCTAATTTTTTTTCACTCGGTGGAATTACAGGTTGTGGTGTTGCATCTCCGTGGAGTTGGTCCATGATCGTCCCTCCGTTGTTCGACAAAAGGTGTCCATTTGTCGTATGTTGAGTTTTATTCATAGGATGATGGTTGGTTCATTTGTTGAG